>CM053610.1:44635831-44674296 GCA_028646535.1 Procyon lotor
TGGGTATTCATCCTTTCTGATGGAGGCATAATATTCCATTGTATATTGGACCATATCGTCTTTATCCATTCGTCTGTTGAAGGGCATCTTGGCTCTTTCCACAGTTTGGTGATTGTGGCCATTGCTGCTATGAACATTGGGGTACATATCACCCTTCCTTTCACTACACCTGTATCTTTGGGGTAAATACCCAGTAGTGCAATGGCAGGGTCTTAGAGTAGCTCTATTTTTAATTTCCTCAGGAGTCTCCACACTGTTTTCCAAGGTGGCTGCACCAACTTGCATTCCCACCAACAGTGTAAGAGGGCTCCCCTTTCTCCATCAAAAGAGTTTTTAAAATGTTATTCACGTCTTACCTAGCTTCACTCAAAGCTCATGGGACCTGTGCATAGCAGCCTTACTCACAATAGCCAAAACATGGAAGCAACTCAAGTGTCCATCAGTGGATGAACGGAGAAATGAAATGTGGTGTACGCACACAATGGACTATTATTACTCAGTTTTAAAAAGGAAGAAAACAGATACCTCCTACAATACAGAACCTTGAGGGTGCTGGGCCAAGTGAAGTGAGCCAGTCACAAAAAGACAAATACTGTATGATTGCGCTTATAGGAGGTACCTAGTATTCAAATTCAGAGACAGAAAGGAAGATGGTGGCTGCTAGGGGTTGGGGGAGGGGAAATGAAGACATAGCATTTAACAGCTACAGACTTTGTTTGGGAATCATGATTGAGCATTCCAGAACAAAGCAAATGTTCGGAATGCCACCGGACTGAACACTCAAATGCAGTCAGACTGGTTAATTTTCTGCATATTTTACCATAATCAAAAATTAAATCACACCAAAAAACCTCAGTGAGTTCAGTTCAGCACTGGGGCCATTACTTAATAAATTCTGAAAATGAATGGAGGCTGGATCTTCCAGCCTCTAAGTGACTTTCTAACATGAAAGTTAAGCCGTCATGAGTCTGCAGGCTGCCTAGACCCCCTCCACCCCCCCAAGTTTATACCACAAGCAAATAGCAGAAGGAGATAACTTAAGGATAGGATAATGTTCTTATGAAACCAGTGGGCTTATAATATAAGTCTGTCAGATAAGAGTGCCAGAATTTTCTCCAGTGTCACTGACATGAAGGACCGTTGGAGGCCATGGAAGTTAAATCATGCATTTCCCAACGTGCAGTTTAGGCAATACTTGTCTGACGTTCATCAGCGGATTCTACTCCACATAACTTGGGTCTATGGGGAGTCTTCGGACGTTCTATCAAATGACTTTTACTGACAAACTCATTTTGCAAAAGAGGTGTCTGCTTGCACCTCTCTCCTCTGCTCCTCTGGACAGACCGAGCTTTTGAGCAGAAGCAGCCACGGAGTTCTCAGAATCCCTCCCAGGGTTCTCAGCCGTGCTTTCCCTTTGGCCTGGCCCCGTCTGCATGAGATGTTCTTTCCTCATACATGCTCTAACTCCCACAGATCTAGGCACAAGTGGAAGCACATAGAAATGTGTTAAGCACTTAAGGAATTGCAGAGGTGTACCCATGCACAATGGGACCTTCGTGAGGCACCGTACACAGATTTTTCTCATTTATTCCTTACACCATTCCAGTTTTGTTACCCTTATTTTATAACTGAGTAAATGGAGGCTCAGAAAAGTCAACCACCCCCCACTAAATAACCATCTAACGCCTAGTAACAGAAATAACCATCTGTGCCTCGTAAGCAGACAAAGGTGAATTTGAAACCAGATCCTTTGCATTTCTTATTACCACTAATGGAAACAAAACAAAGCAAAACACTCATCTTCCCTTGGTTTCCCTTTATCATCTCTGATCCGCTTTGAAGCCTGAGCTATTGAAAAGAATAGACAGGTCAGCGCATCAGATATTACAGTATTCGTATTTACAAATGTAACCAGGCAAGTAGGAAAGATGAAAAGAATTTATGGTATGACTTGGTTTTCAGAGAGGAATGGGTAACTATGGAATGACAAAGGGGAACCAAAGTCTGGTCGTATTACCAGTAATGATAGAGTGGTACAAAAGTAGAAAGCATAATAAATGGTGACATCTTGGGAAGGAGAGCAAAGAAAAAATAATACAAAGACCAAGAAACAGAATGTGGATATAAGATTTTCTTTTTCTGTAAGAACACAGGATGATAGCAAGTTGTAATGTGATGTCAAAGATAAATATCTCTGACCCACTTTCCTCTTGGAAATCTGCCCAAAACAAAAGAACAACCAATAAGATGCAAAGAAAGTAGGAAACACTATTAAATTCCACTTAAACTGTATGATCAAGGGCTACAAAATGCACTGAAGGCACACTGGAGGGTAGGGTAAGACAGAGGCATGATGCTCGGCATTGTTTCATTGGGTAAAGTCTACAGAACAGAATTCTCCAAAGAGACACACATAGAAGGAGAACTGACAATTTCCTATTTGAACTACATTTGTGCCAGAGGGAGGCAGTGCCTGAGAAAGCACCATCTTGGTGGGAAACAGTATGACAATGACACTGGAGCTCTCCCATAAGACTCTTCTGCAAATAACCCATAATATATAATAAAGAAAAAGGACACACAGAGAGAAAGGCAACACATTAGTCTGTTCGGGACATAGGCTATGCTCATAACAGAATATCACGGACTGGGGAGCTAACACAACAATTTATTTTCTGGTAGTTCTGGAGGCTGGAAGTCCAAGATCAAGGTGTCATCAGGGTTGATTTCTGGTGAGAGCTTTCTTCCTGCCTTGCACATGGCCACGGTGTCTGTGTTCTCACTTGGCCTTATCTCTCTGTGTGTGGACTCAGTGTATCATTCCTTCTTGTTTTCTGGACACCAGTACCATTGGATTGGGTTCCCACCCTATCGACCTCATTTACCTTTAAAGGCTAATCCAATACAGTCCAATACTATCTCTAATACAGCCAAACTGGGGGTTAGGGCTTCAGCATATGAATTTGGGAGGATACAATTCAGCCTTAACAGATGATGAAAATACAAATTCACAAAAGCTGACCCAAAAAGAAATAGAAATAGAAAACTAGAACTGTCTTATTAAAGAAACTGAATCAGCAGTTAAAAATGGTCCCATAAAATAAACATTAATCCTATATGGTTTTTAGAGCTAGGTTCTACCATGAATGGAATTCTGAGCTTACATAAACTTTTTCTGAGAATTGAAAACCAAAAGAGAACAATCCATCCCTCCCTCACTTTTGAGGCAGGCATAAAATTGATACTAAAATTTGACAAAGATAGTACAAGAAAGGGATATTATAATTCAAACTGACTTATTAGTATAGATGTTGTTATTTTACTACACTAATAGATTGATTATTTTAATACATGAATACAAAGCATACATTTAGTAGTCTCCTAGAAAAGTATAAGAATGATTAACCTAAGTCTATTCAGTTTAATAGCATTTAAGGTCTAGTGATTGTTGAGAGAAAAAGCATTCTGGCCTTCAAGGAGCTTGCCATCGTACATCATGGTAAAGGAAATCCAATGAATCAGAGAGCTATGTGTAGATTTCAAAACTAACAGGTACTGAACTTTGAAAGGATACACAGGCTATCATAACAATCACTGTATTAATCACTTATTTTATCAAATATGTATCATAACGGTTCACAACGGCATTGGAAGTTAGGCATTTTTACCACATTTTATATATGAGAAAACCAAGACTTGGGGAAGTTACTCCTACCAGACCTCAAAGGAAATAACAGTTCTCAGGGTTCCCTCTGCAGAGGTGTCCCAGGGCATCCACTCATTGGCAGTGGAGGGTCTGTGGGCTGGTGGCCCATAGTTCTCTTTTTGCTGGCTGGTTTCTCCGTCACATCGCTACCCAGGCTGGTTCCCTCTTCCTTCTGAGTCATTGCTGGCCCACATGTCTCCCCTGGGTGACCTTTGTCTGGGTCTTCTATTCTTCCAACCAGTTTATTGAGACACTTTTGAGGATTTACTCTTCCTATGCCTTCTCTTTTGCTTCTCAAGAATATTTTCTTGAACAAAAGCCAGTACTTGTAAATCATAACTCTGGCATTGTTTTATCCAGAAAATGAAAAGGCAACCTACTAAAATGGGAGAAAGTACTTGCAAATAATATATATGATAAGGGGCTAATATTCAAAATATGTAAAGAACAGATATAGTTCAAAAACAAAAAAATCTTACTTAAAAATGGGCAGTGGATCTGAATAGACATTTTTCAAAAAAAAAAACAAAACAAAACACAGAACCCATATAGATAGATGGCCAATAGGCACATGAGAAGACACTCATTGTCAGAAAAATACAAATCAAAGCCTCAGTGAGCTATAACCTCACACCTGTAGGAATGGCTATTATCAACTAGATTAGAAATAACAAGTGTGGGCAAGGATGTGGCGAAAAGGGGACCCTTGTGCTCCGTTGGTAGGAAAGTAAACTGATGCAGCCACCATGGAAAAGAATATGGAAGTTCCTCAAAAAGTTAAAAAAAGAACTACCATATGATTGAGCAATTCCAGTACTGGGTATATATCCAAAGAAAACAAAAACACGAATTCAAAAAGATATATGCACCCCCGTGTTCACTGCTGTATTATTTATAATAGCCAAGATATGGAAGGAACTTAAGTGTCCATTGATGAATGAATGGACAAAGAAGATGTGCTATAATATATATTAAGATGGAAATATATAACTCAGTCATAATAAAGTCTTGGGTGCCTGAGTGGCTCAGTTGGTTAAGCAACTGCCTTCGGCTCAGGTCATGATCCTGGAGTCCCAGGATTGAGTCCCACATCGGGCCCCTTGCTCCACAGGGAGCCTGCTTCTCTCTCTGACCTCTCCCCTCTCATGCTCGCGCTCTCTCTCTGTCTCTCTCTCTCTATCTGAAATAAATAAAATAAAAATACATCTTTTTTTAAAAAAAGAATAAAGTCTTGCCATTTGCAACAACATGGATCTTGAGGCTATTAAATCATGCTTACTGAAATAAGTCAGAGAAAGACAAATACAGCGTTATTTCACTTACAAGTGAAATCTAAAAAACAAAACAAATAAACCAATATAAAACCAAACCATAGATACAGAGAAGAACAGATTGATGGTTGCCAGAGGGGAGGAGGGTAAGGTGAAATGAGTGAAGAGGGTCTAGTGGTCCAAACTTCCGGTTATAAAATAAATAAGTCACAGGATGTAATGTAGAGCATAGCGATTACAGTCAATAATATCATATTGCATATTGGAGAGTTGCCGAGAGAGGGAATCTTAACAATTCTCATCAGAGGAAAAGAATCTTTAACCTCGTGTGGTGTTAGATGATAATTAGACTCACTGCCCTGCTTATTTTACAATGCAGACCAACCCCAAATCAACATGTTATACACCTGAAACTGATCTAATGTTATATGCCAGTGAGGCTTCAATAAAAAAAGAAAAACAACTTTGAGAAAGGAAAACACAAAAATTAATATTTCAAGGCAGTGTCTTAACTACACAAATAGCAAGGTAGTTTTCTCCCCAGAAGGACTCCATTCAAGTTTCCCTCCTGCGCAGCTAACCTGTTCTAGGCATGGGTTACACCAGGGAACAAACCAGACTCACCCTTTCTGCCTGTCCTAGAGTTTATGTGCCCGTGGGAGACGGAGACACAGGTCCAAAACCAGTTAATAAAATATTTAATGGCAATAATGAAACATGCCTCAAAAGGGACACGTGGGATGAAGAAGCACGTGAAATAGGGGCGCTTGTCTGGATTGACTGGTTTTTTTCCCCATGAATTTTGAAGGAATGGACTCTAAGATCTCAAAGATGGGGCAGAGCTCGGAGATGAGAGAGGAAGCAAAGAGCCAGGGAAAGCCCTCAAGCCAAGGGCCACAGTTACAGATTTGTAAACTGCTGTGCTTCTTTTTCGTTTTATTTTGTTTAACTGAAGTGTGGTTAACACACAATGTTACATCAGTCTCAGGTGTATAGCATAGAAATTCAATCCGCCTGCCCATAATGCCACGCTCACCACAAATGTAACTACCACCCATCACTGGCCAGCACTTTTAGGGTACCATTGATGTTCCCTGTGCTGTACCTTTCATTCCCGTCACTGGTTCATTCCATCACTGGAAACCATGTCTTCTGCCCCCCTTCACTCAGTTCGCCCATCCCTGGCCCCGCATCCCCACCCCTGGCAACCACCACTTTCCTTCTCCATATTTATGGGTCTGTTTCTGCTTTTTTGTTGTTGTTGTTGTTGTTTTGTTTTAAACTGCCCCCCCCCCTTAACAAATTAAGACGACTTCCTGCCAACAAATACTTTCTGAAGCAGGATTTTTTTTTCTCAAATGATTGAGTGGTGTTTCTGTATAATTTGTTGAACAAATTTCTTATTGTTGCAAATTTAAATTGTTTCCCATGCCCTCCCTCCTATTTTCAACATTGTTTCAAAGTCCTCTCACCTCCCAGTACATATGTATTTATTTCCTCTGGGTACATTTCTAGAAGAGGAGCTGTTTTGTCAGAGGGAGTACAGAGGTTAAGGTGTTTGATACATATTGTTAAAATAGGCCTTGGAAAGTTTGGATGATTTACATGCCCATTACCAGAGCATGGGAAATTTCCACATGCCTAATGCTATTATTGTCTCTAAAAATCTTGCCAGTTTCATGATGGATATGTAGTATTATTTTTATTTTATGTTGCATGTTTTATTTCTGGTGAATGTTAATATATATTCACATGACTAGCAAGTCTCTAAATTGCTTCTTTAATTAATCAAATACTCCTACTCTACACCCATTCTTTTTCTTTTTTTTTTAAGATTTATTTATTTATTTTTAGGTGGGGGGAGGGCAGAGGGAGAGAATCTCAAGCTGACTCCCTGCTGAGTGAGGAGCCCAAGGTGGGGCTTGATCTCACACCCTGAGATCATGCATGACCTGAGCCAAAACCAAGAGTTAGGCACTTAACCGACTGAGCCACTCAGGCACCCCTCCACCCATTCTTATCATATGGTCCTCTTTTCCTGATTACATTTTAAGAGCTCTCCTCTATTAAAACTACTCAATCATTTGCACCACACTGTATTGCCTTTGATTTTCTTTCTGATGCTTTTTGCACGTGCATAAGCATGTGAAGCATTTCCATATTGGTAGGTATATACACACATGCATATTTATGCAATCGTACCAGTACATCTGTAATAAAAATTCCTACAAATGGAGTTCCTGGGTCAAAGAGCAGATGAATTTAAGATGTTAATAGCGGTTACTAATCACCCAGCACATTTAATGCCCATGGCAACCCTGTGTGATGGCTATTCCTATTGCGATTTGCAAAGAATAGGAAAAAGAGGTGGTGCACAGCTAGTAATTGGAAGAGCTCAGAATGGAAGACACATTCTCTGACTCTTAGCCAATATACTCACTGTCTCTGGTATTTTACACACACACACACACACACACACACACTCACACACACACACACGGAAAGGACTTTATTTCTAATTTCTCAGACTTCTCCCTTACCAGGAATTAGGATTGTAGAGACTAAATTAAACAGTTTATTTTAAACATCAAAAGAGAACATGACCTAAGTTAGGAAAGGAAAATCTAAATTTGCTGCCAAGTGATGGTCTCAGCCCTGAAGCCTCTTCCAGAATCTTCTGCATCATGTTGCTTAGAATAGGCAGCAAGTTCTATTTTTATAGGGGTAGCCCCTCTATGTCAAATCACAGAAAACACATTCCTATGTCCTCGGTGCTTTTGTGTTAACGTCTCTGGGTATTTTAGAACTGATGGGAAATCTTCTAAGAAAAAAATTGCAGGCATTGAAAAAATAGATGTTCTATTATATTCTGCATAGTAAAAAAGTTTAGATGAAAACAGTTGAACCTAAAAAAACCGATTTCAGCTTGTGGATAACATGAGAATATATACAATATTATTTATTACTCTTTTTCAACTGAGAAACAATGTGGCATTTCAAAATGAGATAATGTAATGAACTTTTCTGGCACAGTATATAACTTTAGCTACCGTCATTGAAATAATTGACTGTTTCAGAAAAGGCTCCCAGAAGGACTGATAGAGGATGCCAATGAACTTGACTATTTGAAAGACAACGTCTTCTGGTTCTTTACTGTGCTATAACTATACATGAGAAAAGCTTCTTGTACCAATATGTCTCCCCTCTTAAAGAATGGAATTGCCTGTTTGGTTGCAAGGAACCTAATAACATGCGATAGTTTTAAAACGAGAGGGAAGAGAGTGACACAGCCACAATTAAGGATCATTGATCTGTTATCATGAGCCACTCTGGACAAAGGAGGCAGAAATGGGACCGATGGGCAGCTCACAAGGAGGAAGCAAGGATGGTAAGGAACACCCTATTCACAGATTCCATGGCACACAGCTTTTCGCATATTAACACCTCTCTCGTTGGGATATGTGGTGCACTTGACGGCACCTTACAACTGATGCCTTGCCTGTTTTGTTTGTCTTCCTTCCTCAGGGGAGGAAGAAATACCATGAGTGTTCAAAGGACCGATAAACAAATAAATAATCAGATGTTCATTTATTACAATCAATTGATGGCCTGCCTGTTTATTTATCATGGATGTTTTCTTCCTTGGTGGTACAGAAAATAATGGTGCACTTCCCCTCATTCCCTTAGAGTCAGTGAAGCAGGGATGCTTAGGTATAAATAAGCAAAGCCTGGAGGACATCATGGAGGAGGGGTGGTCATCATTCACTCCCCCGGTTAGCAGTTAGTTGTGATTTTGGTATGGGGGTTAGCACACAAGACTTTAAAGCAAGGTTAAAGGGATATGGTGTGTTGGAGGAGGGGTGGAAGAAAGCAAAAATTGTGATGAGGCTGCTTATTCACCGTTAACCTGAGTAAGACTACGGTCCGAGCCCAATGTGGGAAATTGCCACATTACTTCATCTCCCAGAAGCAAAGAACCCATTTATTTTTAAAGTGCGTATTAGCATTAGAGCCTGAAATCCAAGTAAATTAGGGTTTTTATAGAAACTATTGGATTGTTTGGAACACAGTGTTTGTATCTATTGATCGTGATTTGTAACAATTAATTAATACTCAGATGTAATATCCAAACAAACACTTCTGTTTCACGACGTGATTATAGCATTGATTTTCTATAGAACATTTTCGGGTGAGGTGGAGTTACATGGCTAAGAAGGTGTGAGGAGGCGCGCCTGGGTGGCTCAGTGGGTTCAAGCCTTTGCCTTCAGCTCAGGTCATGATCTCGGGGTCCTGGGATCGAGCCCCACATTGGGCTCTCTGCTCAGTGGGGAGCCTGCTTCCCCCTCTCCCTCTTCCTGCCTCTGTGCCTACTTGTGATCTCTCTCTCTGTCAAATAAATTTTAAAAATCTTAAAAAAAAAAAAAAGAAGGTGCGAGGAGTGTAGCCTTAGAATTTGAACTGGAATCGATTCTAGCCTTTTAAATTTGGAAACGTGATAACAGGACCCCAAGTTGTGTCACCAGAGACCCCAGACCCAATATTGTCGGAGTCTTGCTCCCTCGCTGAGGGCAAAGTCCAATGATCTCATCCTGGACCTTGAGGTCCTCTCCAAACACACTCCGTCACTGTGTGATGAGGCCACCCTACCTAACAACCGTTAGGACTGCCTCAAGGGGGGGAAGAAACACCATGAGCATTCAAAGGACCGAGATCTCCGCCCCGGTTTCAATGGAGGTAAGGACAGCCTCCATGGAGAAAGCCCGCTTGGGATGGGCGTGAAAGGTGGGATTTCATGTCCTGGTGAGAAGAGCCAAATGCGGTGCCTTCCACAAAGAATGGAGCTCATGAGCCAAGGCAAAGTGGCCCAGAGTGGAATATTTAGTACAGGGCTCTCAGTCCCGGCTGCATGTTAGAATTACCCAGAACACTTGCCCCAAGCACCACCTGGCCCAGCGCTGTCACTGCCTAACCCTAACAAACTGATACACTTACCCTTGACCTTGGGACTCAATAAAGTATAAATCTAATATAAATACATATATAAATAATAATATATTATTTTATTATATATAATATAAATATAAATAAAATATGAAATATTTTATTTAGAGTGCAAGCAGGGGGAGGGGCAGAGCGAGAGAGAGAGAGAATGTCAAACAGACCCCCTTCACTAAGTGTGGAGCCTGATGCCAGGCTCAGTTTCACGACCCTGAGATCATGACCTGAGCTGAAATCAAGAGTCCAGATGCTTACCCAATTGAACCACCTGGGGGCCCAAGAGTGGATATTTTAAAACCTTCTTTCAAGTAATTCTGATGTGTGGTCCGAGTTGAAGACCTCTGATCTTTGGTGTAGCAGGTAGAAAGAAGGGTTGTACTGAAGTTCAGGGTATGAGTTGGGAAGGTCCGAGAGAACGGAGAAACAGATTTGGATCTTTTCCAGAAGACACATGGTGTTGGCAGGAGAGACAGTCCAAGTCAGCTGGGTAAAGAGGCTACAGGCCGTGGAAAGGGGGTCAGCAGGAGATATGAGGACGTCCAGAGAGATCACCCCTAGATCAGAGGAAGGAAGGAGCCCCGTGAAAGCCAGACCCCAGGGGAGGGACAAGTCAGCAAGGGGCTGGAGTCTTGGAGTGGCCATCAGCAGCCAGGGGGAGGGGAGGAAAACCACTACCTCTCTCTTCCCATCTGTCAGTCCCTTGCTGCTGCTTCTCATTCTGCAGACCCACCCAGAAGCCACCAGGCCAGCCTCCCAGGGTGAGGAGCCTGGTGTGAGATGCTGGGGAAGGAGAGGCAGATGATCCATGGAATATAAATAACACGGTGTTAAAGGCATCTCTACAAGTTTTGCCTGAATTTTCTATGGTGAGCCCCTGGAGCCTTCTCACCAGTTAAGTCACGATTAGAACCATGTCTTTAAAATGTTTAAGCTGCCATAATATTAAAACCTAATGCAATTGGGGAAAATATTGACGCATAGGTTGATTAAGGCCGAAAGAAAGCAGGAGCGCTCCTGCTGCACGCTGGCCTTGGCCTGCCCCAGGGGTCAGAGGCTCCCCTGGGGCTGGTGGTCACCGCCAAGAGCAGTGGGTGATCCGCCGGCAGCTGCCTTGACCTTGGCCTGCCTGTGCACTTGCTTGCCGCAAGTATTCCATTCTGAAGAACAAAGGCTTGTATGTTCATAAACCAAATTTATGGGATTGATTCATCCCGTGTCAACATTAAAGAACTGTGACAATGTTGGCACACACACAGGAGCATGTAGATTCTGAATTCCTGCGTGGGACTGAGGAATGGATAGTTCCTTGGTGGACATGTGGGAGGGAGGGAGGAAGGGAGGGAGCTGTTTCCAACTGCAGCCACCCTGGGAAAATACAATGCGGGCGGCAGGGGGGTGGGGAGGTTCCCCACCTAGTAACTTGGCTCTCCACTTCTGCGTGAGAGAGGCCCTCTCCAGGCTTTTCACTGTCAAGCGGCTCTGATTTGGGAATGAGATTGTCCGAACTGAGTGCTTCCGTTGGGGTCCAATCCAGGCATCTCCTTTTGCCTCCTGGGGGTCAGCAGTGAAGTTGAGTCTGTCCAAATGCAGAGGGAGCAGACCCTCTGCCCCCCTTTCCAGTTCTGGGCGAAAAGGGCAAAGGAGAAATGTAAAGGATGATTGTTTTACTTCAACATGTGCAAAAACTCAACCAGAGTTGCCCAAGAGAGGAATGGGCTGCTTTGTGAAGCGAGGGAGTCCATCCATATAAATACCCAAGCAGGTTCCTGGTGGCACAATCATGACCTATTTTTATTTTACTTTATTTATTTTATTTTATTTTATTTTATTTTATTTTATTTTATTTTATTTTATTTTAAATTATGTTTATTTATTTGACAGAGAAAGAGAGAGAACACAAGCAGGAGGGACGGCAGGCAGAGGAAGAGGAAGAAGCAGGCTCCCCACTAAGCAAGAGCCCAATGTGGGGCCCCATCCCAGGACCCTGAAGGCAGATGCTTATGCTTAACCTACTGAGCCACCCTGGCTCAGGGTGTGACTGTGACCCTATGACTGATATTTTAGAGGGTTTTTTCCAAAAGGACCAGAACAAAGGCTACTTTAGATAATTCTCTGCTGTGGGCTGAATTGTGTTCCCTCCCACCAACCCCCATTCATATGCTGAAGTCCCAATTCCCATATCTTAGAAGGTGATTTTTCCGGAAATAGGGTCTTTTAAGAGGTAATTAAGTTAAAAGGAGGTCTTTAGGGAGCCCAGTATGACTGTTCTCATAAGAGAATATCTGGACATAAATATTTGTCCTACAGAGAGAAAAGGCCCTGTGAAGGTTTAGTGAGAAGGTGGTCATCTGCAAGCTGAGGAGAGAGGTCTTCAGAGATACCAACCCTGACAGCACCTTGATCTTGAACTTGAACTTGCTCTGGAATTTCTAGCCTTCAGGACTTTGAGAAAAGAAATTCCTGTTGTTTAAGCCATCCAATCTATGATACTTGGTTATGGCAGCCTTAGAAAACTAATACACCCTTAATATATCTGAGACTCTGCTATTTGATGTGAAAATTTGGAGAGAAAAAAAAAGATTCCCTGGAATGCAGAGTAACAGTCAGGATAACAAGTCTTGGCATTTAGTAAAACAGCAGGGGCCTCAAGCTGCAGTTGCACATTACTTAGCTTAAATAATTGAAATAGGAGGGTATCAAGAGGAGGAATTACAGGCAGGATGTATTCATTCATTAATGAATATCTGCTGAGGGCTTTCTGTGTGCCAAGACCGTCAAATCAGAGCTGTAAGCAGTCAGCCGGGCTGGTTGCAGAATGTCGGGCTACCGTTGAGGCAACTGGGAATTACCCATCGGCTGGGCGGGTAGGATGTGTCCAGACAGGTGGATACTGGGTATCTGGGTGCTAAGATGTAGGGGCAAATGGCTCATAGGTGGCGTAGACAACTGACTTTCTCCGCACCCCTATAACTAAGAGCAAAGGGTGGAAGTTTCTGAGAAGTAGGTTTTCGTGCAACATTTGGAGACCCATCAGACTCTCAAGTTCCACAAAGGTGAAATAGGTTTCTGCTAGGAGTAAAGAGGCATGTGACCATTGGCATTACAATCACTTGTAGGAATGTTCTAGAAGAGTTTAAGCACCATGGGTGAGAGGAACTGGGATGTGGACAGGAGTTTTCCAGACTTGACCTTCTACCATGTTTGAGGACAGCTCATTTCATACCAGTAGGATAGAAAGGCTGAAATAGGAAATCCATTGGAATAATTCAGTACTGAGAGGCTCCAGATCTTCAAGAGGCTTTCGGGGGGTCAGAAGGAAGAGCCCTCTCAAAGTGAACTACTCTATACCATTCTCTCTCCCTCTGTGTTCTGATAAACGTTCCCTTCCCTTCTCCCTCCAGGCCTACGAATGGTGGCAGTACCCATCTGTTCGCCTCAATTTCTGCACATTCCTTTATGTTTCCCTGTACTATGCCATACTATTACCTTTGTAAATAAAACCCCCTCAAATTATCCTCATTTGAGTGTGCTGTCTATTTTCTTTCTTCTTTTCCCTGAACACATGAACTACATTACTGGGCTTGGTCAATGCTAAGTTTTCTGTAAATCAGCGCATCTCCAAGTGCACCTTTAAGGTGGGGTGAGCTTTTCTGGGTGTGGCCAATCAGAGCAGCTCTGTTGACCTTTTAGGCTTTTCTCTAAAATTCTATTTGTATAAAGGATTTCACAATGAAGATTCAATTTGAAAACCTCAGGGAAAAAGAAAACAGTGCCCTAATTTTGAGCATGGATCATAAACTGAAATTCTCATCCGATTCTTGCACAGACTTCAAGCAACCCAGGATCTAGTCCATGTCTTGGGCTGTAACTTCTCAGAACATCAGATGGACTCTTGGCATTTTTCCATTTAATTTGATAAATGTACATGACTAGCAAGGTGGAGTGGCTTAGTGTCTAAAGAAATCCACTTTACAGTCTAAATTATTCAAGTAACCTGTCTATATTAATCAAGCCAGTTGAATAATAGCCAGATCTCCACTTCTTTTTGTATTACTTAGGGCCAAGGCAAGATGACAAAGAGCAGTAAGGAGGGCAGGGGAAGATGGTGTTACCTATATCTTCACAGAGATGCTGCAAGACAAAGTCTACTGTGCTGTATCTAACCGGCCCATGAGAGTCTGGCAGCAAATACTTGCTTTTAAGGCAGCTCTAGAATGTGAGCCTCAGGAAAAGCTGCGAATCCTCAACCCAGACACTTTGGTAAGAACGCACTCCAGACATCTGTGAGGTACCAAGTTATGGAGACCAAAAAATGGCTTCCTCCCAATACGGGTGCTCTGTCAATCGTAATGTTAGACAGCGGCTGTCAGCCAAGCACCTGCACTCAATGAAGAAGCCAGAACAGAAGTGAAAACTAATTGGAGAGGCAGATGTCAAGGGTTGGGAAATGAAATACTCTGACACCAATTGCTCTGGGACAATGTCAAGAATTGTGTCTTTGCAACTATTCAGTTCCACTTGGGATTTCAGATTTCCAGCAAATACAGATGTTTCTGCCTTACAAAGTACAAGGCAAGTGAAATATGGAGGTCAATGGAGGGGGCTTGCTGTCACATGGGAGCAAACATGACTCTCCCTTTGAGGTCTCCTAGCAGTTTATGGGATGGGGAACCCAGAGTGGCTCTTTAGAAAGAACGTCTTCAATTGTTGAAGGTCTGTTCTTGTCTGTTTACTATTTTTTTCTGAGCAAAATGGAGGTTTGGAGAGAGCTTTGATGGGGTCCTCAGAAGAACTGGATGAAAATCCCATTGGGCACACTAATCAGGAATGAGATGTTAATGACTCATTGCTCTGGTAGGATCTATGAGAGAGGACGGTGGTGGGCCATGGTGAGGAGTCTCTGATCTGCAGAGCTTATTTTGTAAGCCCATTTGAGCATGGAGGCAGGGTGAGATCTTCACCACGGACAGATCCTCTTTAGGTGGGTTCCAAGCTGGGCCCAAGAGTGGAAGTATGGATGGATCCACAGAGCAGGGACCTTGGGTGGGAGAACTAGCCTCACTAGGCTTCAGTCTCTCTGCTGGAGAGGAGGGCTTGGCTAGAAGATTCTGCCATTTCTTCCACTGCTAATACTCTACAATTTCATATCTCCTCATCTGTGAAGCACCAATTCTTCTCTCTGAACTAATTGCCCAGAAAAAGTTAATAGAGTTCTTAACATACTAAGTAATCTTTCCTTTTCTTTCATTGAAAATAATAGAAAATTAAGGCACAGATGACTGGTTTTCATACACAACTGTTCTCAATTTAAAACCTTTTTTTTATAACCAAACTTAGTGTATAGCTTTGTAGCTTTGTGTTGCTTTTTATACAGAAAGCATGTTTTGTTTTGTTTTGTTTTTGATGGATGGTATTTTAGCCCAGATAAGCTGGAAGGATTATCTTCCATGCTTTAGCAATTCCGTGGCATTAGGAATCCCAACTCTATTGGGTTAATCGAATCAAGAAATTTGAGGATCAGAACTCACTCAGAATCCTCAAGTCTGGACATCCACTTTTAAGGTCAAAAAAAAAAAAAAAAAAAAAGCCACCAGATGGGACTGTCAAAAAGATAAAGACCATTTTACTTCCTTTCTTACAAGAATCTTTCCAAGGTTAGGCTGAGAAAACGTCAGTCCAGGAGCTGATGTGCTGACCCATAAGCTTACATTTTCTGCTTTCTAGGATCAAACTTCATAAGGTGAGAGGGACAATTTATTTGTTGGTTTGTTGGTTTGTTTGTTTATTTTTTCCCGTGTTCCAAGATTCATTGTTAATGCACCACTCCCAGTGTTCCATGCAATACGTGCCCTCCTCAATACCCACCACCAGGCTCACCCAACCCCCCACCCCCATTCCTTCCAAAGCCCTCAGTTTGTTGCTCAGAGTTCAGGGCCTCTCATGTTTCGTCTCCCTCTCTGATTTCTCCCAATTCACCCTTCCTTTCCTTCTCCCAATATCCTCCATGTTTTTCCTTATGCCCCAATGTAAGTGAAACTGTATGATAATTGAGAGGATCAATTTAACATGATAAAGAGGCACAAGACTCTTGATATTAGAATTTAAATGTCTACATTAGAGGCCAAGTCAGGAAATTCTTCTAAATTTCTTCTAAAACAACCTTTACAAAGTTGAGCAGATTCTTGAGTAGTAAAAGTCCATAACTCAAATAATTTAAAATGAGAATAGGGGCACTTGGGTGGCTCAGTCAGTTAAGTAACTGACCCTTGATTTTGGCTCAGGTCCTTATCTCAGGGTTATGAGATCAAGCCCCACCTTGGGCTCCCCAATCAGTGGGGCATCTGCTTAAGATTCTCTTTTCTCCTTCTGTACCTCTCCCCTGCTCTCTCTCTCTTTTCTCTGTCTCTAAAGTAAATAAATCTTTAAGTTAAGAATAAAACTTGTCTCCAAATCTGTAATATCTTGTTTTAAAAAACATTCCTTGAAATTTAGGTCTTCCCTGGCCCCATCTCTCTATATGATCATGTGAAGATTAATGTCTCTCAAGCAGGAGTGATGTGTCATCAGCCTGGTAGAGTGATTTAAAGGACATCAGAAACTTGGAAACCTGACAACCCAGGGACATGCTGAGTGGTGTGGTATTAATGACATACACTGAGTTGGGGGTCCCCAAGTCCAATAGGATGATCTCCTGTCATTTCCAGTGAACCAGCTAAGGTCAAGGCTATGTCAAGTCATTAAAAGATGTCACAATTAAATTATCTTTTAAAGGATGGTTTATTGTGACAACATGACATAATTGTAAGTAACTCCTTTGACATGGAGCATTTTTAGGGTGATGACATGCATAAATACAAGGGGTGGTTGAGACACACTCTATCTATAGAATGCAATATCAGGTTTGGGAGGACAAACGAAATTCGCCCCAGAAAGGCACGCATTTATTGATAAGTATATCTTATAATATATATTAATTTTATCTTTTTTACTGCTAACAAGGAGGCAGTATTTTATTTTGTTTTGTTTTATTTTGTTCAACATGAAGGAGCTGAGGACAGTCCTAAAGCTTATTAAGCCTTAGGGACGAGTCTGGCTTAACACATGCACTTGTTTTCATGGGGAAAGCTGTGTGGCATTGCCCATGTGAACTGGTCCTTGGAGCTGCTCAGTCATAGGCTGGGCCCCATCCTTCAGGCTGCTAGTCCTTGTTGCTTTCCTCCCAAAGGAAAGAATCCATAGAGAAGTTCACCCCAATGGGCTCCAGTCTCAGCAGCCAGCAATGGAACCAAACGCTACACACAACCTTGAATCCTGACTTCCCACTGCTAATGCAAGGAGTGGACAGAATGTGGTTGCTTCCTGACCAAAGGCTGACATTTCTTCACATGTAGAAGCCAGCATCATTCACTCCATGCTCTGACCACTATCTCCTGTCTTCCCAGGTTTCTCTTCTAGTTGCTGAAAAATTTTGGAAACCCTCCGACCCCACCAGGACCTGCACCACTGATTCTAACATCCCCTCCTGCATTGTCCTTCACCCCACAACGTCCTCATCTCCAATTTAGGGCTTTTGCACTGGCTGTTCCTCCTACCTGGACCATTCTTTTCTTGGATATCCATATGCTCACCTTATTCAAGCTGCTGCTTAAATGTCGCCTTGAAACCTACGGTAACCCCTTTTAAATAATTACAACCTACATCTGCCTCTCCACACCCAATCCCTTTCCTGGCCCACTTTAAAAAAACGTTCTCCGACTGCTTACCACCTTCTAACATAATACCTCAAGCATATTTTTTATTTGTTAAGTTTATAATTGTTGTTTGTCCTCCCTCCCAGCCAAAAGGAAAATTGCTTGAATGACAGGGAATTTATGTCTACACTGACGTATTCTGGACATCGAAGGCAGTCCCAGTCACTTGGCCAGTGCTTGTTGAACTAAATGAGTAACAGGATCCTGTAAAGATGCACTAAGACTGCAGCTCTTCTGTTAGAGTACGACTCTTGGATCTATATGAAATCTGATCTGGAAAACATGTGCGAATTTATTCAGTTTTTAGTGAACACGTTTTGACTATCCTATTTCAGATTGTCAATCACATCACTTTTTAAAATTTTAATTTATTTCAACTAAAAAAACCCTAAAAACCTAAAAGAGTTCACACATTCCCTCCTCCCCCCCGACATATAATTCCCCATCCCCTACCTCTGGCAACCACCAATCTGTTCTTGGTATCTATGAGCTGTTCTTCGGTTTTGGTTTTGGTTTGTTTTTTAGATTCCACATATAATTGAGATCACTGTATTTGTCTTTCTCTGACTTATTTCACTTAGCATAATGACCTCAAGGTCCATCCATATTATTGAAAATGACAAGATTTCATTCTCTTTTTATGGTTGAATAATATTCCCGTGTGTGTGTGTGTGTGTGTGTGTGTGTGTGTGTGTGTGTGTGTATGTGTGTGTGTGAATTTATCCATTCATTCATTAGTGAAAATAGGTTGTTTTCCATATCTTGGCTATTATAAATAATTCTGCAACGAACATGGAGGTGCGTATATCTTTTTGAGTTAGTGTTTTTGTTTCCTTTAGGTAAATCTCAAAAGTGGAATTGCTGGATCATGTGATAGTTCTATTTTTAATTTCTTGAGAAACCTCCACACTATTTTCCACAGAGGCTACAGTGCACAATATCCTTACCAACACTTGTTATTTCTTGTATTGTTGATTTTAGCCATTCTAACAGGTGTGAGGTGATATCTTATGGTGGTTTTGATTTGCATCATCCCTGATGATGAGTGAGATTGAGTATCTTGCCATGTGTCTCTTGGCCATCTAGATGTCTCGTTTGGACAAATATCTGTTCACATCTTCTGCCCATTTTGTTTTTGTTATTTAATTGTATGAGTTCTTTATATATTTTGAATATTAGCTGCTTATATTGTCTCCCGTTGCTTTTTCATTCTGTTGATGATTTTTCTTGCTGTACAGAAGTTTTTTAGTTTGATGTAGTCCCATTTGTTATGTTTACTTTTGTTGCTTTGCTTTTGATGTCAGATTAAAAAGATCATTGTCAAGATCCACGTCAAGGAGATCACTAACTGTGTCTTCTTCCAGGAGTTTTATGGTTTTAGGTTTTACATTCAAATGTTTCATGATTTTGAGCTGATTTTTCTGTATGGCATAAAAAAATGGCCCGGTGTCATTCTTTAGCATGTGGTTGTTCAGTTTTCCCAACATTATTTATTGAAAAGATTGTCCTTGCCCCATTGCATATTATTACCTCCTTTCCCTCCAATTAATTGACCAGATAAGTGTGGGTTTACTTCTATTCCATTCCATTGATCTATGTGTCTGTTTTTGCACCAGTACCATATTGTTTTAATTACTATAGCTTTGTGATATAATTTGCAATCAGGAGGCATGATGCCTTCAGCTTTGTTTTTGTTTCTCAAGATTGCTTTGACTATTCAGTGTCTTTTATGGTAGATACAAATTTTATAATTGTTCTATTTCTGTGAAAAATGTCATTGCAATTTTGATAGAAATTGCATCAACTACTTAGATCAATTTGGGTATGGACATTTTAACAATATAAATTCTCCTAATTCATGAGCATGAAATATCTTTCCATTATTTGTGAGTTCTTCAATTTCTTTCATTAGTGTTGTAGTTTTCAATATGCAGGTCTTTCACCACCTTGATGAAATTTATTTCTAGGTATTTTATTCTTTAATATAATTGTAGATGGGATTGTTTTCTTAACTTCTCTTTCTGATAGTTCATTAATAATGTACAGAAACACAACAAATTTTGTGTATTGATTTATTTTACAACATTACTGAATTCATTTAGTTTTTGATGGAGTCTTTAGGTTTTTCTACATATAATATCTTGTCATCTACACATGTCATCTATATCTACAGTGACAGTTTTATTTTTTTCTTTCCAATTTGGAGGACTTTTATTTCTTTTTCTTGCATAATTGCTCTGGCTAAAATTTCTAATACTATGTTGAATAAAAGTGGTGAGAGTGGGTATCCTTGTCTTGTTCCTGATCTTAGAGAAAAAGCTTTAACCTTTTCACTGTTGAGAATGATGTTAGCTTCCACAAGGAGATGAAAAATATAAGAAACTGCCAAATAGAAGTCATAGAATAATACAAAAACCAAGCTGAAAGATACAATAGCAGACTAGATAAAATAAAAGAAAGTATCAGTCAACTTAAAGGCAAGGTGGTAGGACCCATCCAATCAGAGCAACAACAACATCAACAACAAAAAAGAATTTTTTAAGAAATTAAGGTAGTTTAAAGATTCATAGGAAAAAATCATATAGACTAACATCACACTTTAAGTGTCCCAGAAGGAGAGGAGAGGGAGAATGAGGGAGATGTCTTTTTCTTTTTTAAGATTTTATTCATTTATTTTGAGAGAGAGAGCAAGTGGGAATGAGGGGAGGAACAAGGACAGAGGGAGAGAGACAATCTCAAGCAGACTCCATGCTGAGTGTAGAACACAACGCTGGGCTCAGTCTCACAATCCTGAGATCATGACCTGAGCCAAAATCGAGAGTCGGATGTTTACTAACTGAGTCACCCAAGCAAGTCTTATAAGAAGAAATAATGACTGAAAACTTCTTTAACCAGGGGAATGAATCAGACCTCCAGGTCCAGGAAGCTGAAAGAGGTCCTAATAAGAGGAACCCAAAGAGACCCACATTATAATTAAAATGTCAAAAGTTAGGGGCTCCTGCATGGTTCAGTGGTTGAGTATACAACTCTTGGTTTCAGCTCAGGTCATGATCTCAGTCAGGGTCATGAGGCTGAGCCCTGCATCATGCTCCACATTCAGCACACAGTCTGCTTGGGATTCTTTCCCCCTCCCTCTGTCCCCCCCTCTGCTCCTCAATAAATAAATAAAGTCTTTTTAAATGAAAATTTTAAAAAAATCAAAAATTAAAGAAAGAAGATGAAAAGTAGAAAGAGAAAAACAAGTTGTTATATACAGGGGAACCCCCACAAGACAACTAGCAGACTTTTCGACAGAAATTTTACAGGCCAGAAAAGAGTGGCATGATATATTCAAGGTGTTGAGAGAGAAAAACACTTTCAACTTGGCTAGATGATCATTCAGAAGTAAAGGAGAGGCACAAAGTTTTCCACACAAGCAGAAGCTAAAGGAGTTCATCATCACTAAGCTGGCTTTAGAAGAAACGTTAAAAGAATTTCTTTAAACTGAGAAGAAAGGATATTAATTATTAACATGAGAACAAATGAAAGAAAAAAATCTCACTGGAAAAGTAAATATGTAGTAATGATTATGGATTAATCACTTATGAAGGTTAAAATACAAAAGTAGTAAAATAACTATGATTACAATACCTAGTCAAAGGATCTACAAGATTTAAAAAAATGTAGGTGTGGGGTGCCTGGGTGGCTCAGTGGGTTAAAGCCTCTGCCTTCGGCTCAGGTCATGATCTCAGGGTCCTGGGATCGAGCCCCACATTGGGCTCTCTACCCGGCGGGGAGCCTGCTTCCTCCTCTCTCTCTGCCTGCCTCTCTGCCTACTTGTGATCTCTCTCTCTCTGTCAAATAAACAAATAAAGTATTTAAAAAAAAAATGTAGGTGTGCCTGGGTGGCTCAATTGGTTAAGCATCTGCCTTCCATTCAGGTCATGATCTCAGCATCCTGGGATAGAGCCCCACATTGGGTTCCCTGCTCATCCGGGAGTCTGTTTCTCCTTCTCCCTCTGCTGCTCCCCTGCTTGTGCTCTCTCTCTTTATTAAATAAATAAATAAATAAAATCTTTAAAAATAATGTAAAGCATAACATCAAAAACATAAAACACGGCAGGGAGCATCACAATGTTGATCTATACAATGGGATCAAACTTAACTTGTTATCAACATAACTTAACTGGCACAGATATATGTAAGTCTCATAGTAACCATAAAGCAAAAACCTACCATCAATACACAAAAGATAAAGAGAAGGGAGTATAAGCATACCACTAAAGAAAGTCATTGAACTCCAAAAGAATAAAGTAAGAAAAGAAGAAAAAAACAGAGAGAAACTACAAAAGCACACAGAAAACAATTAACAAAATATTAGTCAGTACATACCTATTGATAATTACTTTAAAACTAAATGGACTCAATTTTCTAATCAAAAGACAGATTGGCTGAACGGATAAAAAAAACAAGACCGACTTACATGCTGCCTATAAGAAACTTACTTTATTTATTTTTCTGAAAGATCTATTTATTTGAGAGAAAGAGAGTGAGAGCATGAGTGGGAGGGGCAGAGGAAGAGGGAGAGAGAGTCTCAAGCAGACCCCACATTGAGCACAGAGCCCCATGCAGGACTCGAGCTCACAACCCTGAGATCATGACCTGAATGGAAACCAAGATTCAGGTGCTTAACCAACTCTGCCACTCAGGGGCTCCAAGAGACTCACTTTAACTGTAAGGAAATACACATATTGACAGCAAAGAGATGTTCCATGCAAATGGAAATCAAAAGAAAGCCAGAGTAGCTATACTTCTATCAGACAAAATAGACTTTAAAACAAAGACTCTAATAAGAGATAAAGAAGAGTGTTAAATAATGATTAAGGGGTGAATCTAATAAGATGATATAACATTTGTAAATATCTATATACCCAACAAAGGAGCACCTAAGTGTATAAAGCAAATATTAACAGACTTAAGGGAAGAAATGCATAGCAATACAATAATAGCAGATTTTAATATCCTGCTCCATCAATGGATAGCTCATTCAGACAGAAAATCAATAGGGAAACATTGGCCTTAAATGATACATTAAACCAGATGGACTTAACAGATATATACAAGACATTCTATCCCAAAGCAGCAGAACATACATCATTCTCAAGTACACATGGGATATTTTTCAGCATAGATCATATGTTAGGCAACAAAACGAGTCTTAATACATTTAAGAGGATTGAAATCCTAGCAAGCATCCTTTCTAACTTCAGTGGTATGAAACTAGAAATTAATTACATGAAGAAAACTGGAAAATTCACAGATATGTGGAGATTAAACAGCATGCTACTGAAAAGAAGAAATCAAAAGAGAAGTTAAAAGTGCTTTGAGACGAATGAAAATGGAAGTATAACATATCCAAACGGATGAGATGCAGCAAAAGCAGTTCTAAGAGGGAAGTTTATAGAAATACAAATGCCTACCTCAAGAAACAAGAAGCAGTTCAAATAAACAGTCTAAATGTACACCTGAAGGAACTGGAAAAAGAAGAACAAAGAAAGCCCAAAGGTAGTGGAAAGAAGGAAATAACAAAGACTAGAGCAGAAATAAATGGAAGAGAGATTGAAAAGATCGGTGAAACTAAGAGCTAGTTCTTTGAAAAGAACAAACAAAATTGACAAGCCTTGAGCTTGCCTCACCAAGAAATAAGACTCAAATAGAATCAGAAATGAAAAGAGATGTTATAACTGATGACACAAAAATACAAAGGATCATAAGAGACAACTATGAACAGTTATACACCAACAAACTGGACAACCTGGAGGACATAGATACATTCGTAGAAACATACAATCTACTGAGATAGACTCATGAAGAAATGAAAAATCTGAACAGACAGATTACTAGTAAGGAGATTGAATCAGTCATCAAAAACCCCTCAACAAACAAAAGTCCAGGACCAGATGGTTTCACTGGTGAATTCTACCAACCATTCAAAGAAGAATTAATGCCAACTCTTCTCAAACTCTTCCAAAAAATAGAAGGGAAGGAATTCTTCCAAACTCATTTTATAAGGCCAGCATTTCCCTGATACCAAAACCAGACAAGCATGGCATGAGAAAAATATAAGACAAAATCTCTGATGAACATAGATGCAAAAATTCTCAGCATAATATTAGGAAACTGAAATCCATAATACACTTAAGAGGATCATGTATGATGATCAAATGGGATTTATACCACATATGCAAGGATACTTCAACATCTGCAAATTAACCAATATGATACATTACATAAACAAAAGGAAGGGTAAAAAAATCATACGATCATCACAATAGATGCCAAAAAAGCATTGACAAAATTCCACATCCATTTATGATAAAAACATCAATGAAGCAGGTAGTGAGGGAATACAACATATTATATTCAATATAATAAAGGCTTCAACATAATAAAGGCCATATATGCTAACCACATCATTTCAAATCAATTTTGCTATAGGTAAGGTCTTAGCATCTAAATCTCTACCAGGTGTCATCCAGTATGTGTACAATTTCTACTCAGAGAATTGCTTACTTGGCATCTGTCCTTTATGTTAGGGAGACATGAGACAAATTACATATTCAGTCAATGATTTTATATGCATGTATACAGTCCCTTTGAAGAGACCAATTTTCCCAGGTCTTATCCCATTGCTTTAGACTTGTATTGACATGAGGGGAAGATCTCTCTTTTTCTCTCTCTCTCTTTTTTTGATTTATTCATTTATTTGAGGGAGGAGGGGCAAAGGGAGAGAATCTTCAAGCAGATTCCCTGCTGAGTGCAGAGCCTGATGCAGGGCTTGAGCTCGTGACCCTGAAATCATAACCTGAGCTGAAACCAAGAGTTGGACACTTAACTGACTGAGCCACCCAGATGACCCACACTCCATTTTCTCTGAAGCACAGACATGGGAGTCCCAAGAGCAGCGCTACTGGTGGGCCTTGTCATGAGGATCGGGGAGGGGCATCCTAGGCCTCCAGCTCTAGGGACATGCAGAAAAAATCGAGTCTGTGCTAACAGTTCTTGGCCCCAGAATTCGTAGCTGATTTGGCATCATCCAGACAGGCATGTGTGTTAGGCCTGGGGCTGAGAAATTTGGATCTGATAAGAATCAATCTGAATTTGTTCTGAAGACACATGGTGAAAGACAAGTGCAGACGATACGAAGGCTTTTAGAAAACCACACATAGTTCTCATCTACTGCACTGCAATGTAGTAATTTTGGCATGTCATTTAAAAACATTTTTAATGAGAATAACTCTCTTTAATTTGTCTACATCAGAGACATACTGAAGTAAAAGTCATCACTTCCGAAGTTCTAAAGATAGTCTCGAATAGGCAGTGCTTAATACCTATTGAGAATGATATTAAAATTTACTTCCTCAACAATGACCGATTTAAAAAATAAATATATTTGGCAGGGATAAAAGCGTGTAGTATCTACTTACAAAGCCACATACAGAATTCATCAGTTTATCCAAGCACTCATTCATCAGTGATTAAGTGTTGGGTGCTGCGGGGAGCAGGGAGCAAACAGCAGAGGAGAAACTGGATACCATTGTGTCCTTTTGGAACAAATGGGGGGAATATGCTGAACAAATGGACATATAAACACACAGTTACCAAGGGTGATAAAGAAAGTGAAGGTGTTTCAAGGGAATGTGAGTTGCCTGGTGTCAGAGTTAGAAGCTAGAGTTAGAGCTGAAAGCTGAATAGGAGGCAAAACTATTTTTGCCCCCGTCCCCTACATACGCACTCTTGCACACACACAACCTACACACACAACACACACAATGCACACAACATACACACAGAGAACACACACACAACACAGACAATACACATACACACACAACACACACACATACCAGGGCCCCTTGGGAGTGCAGGGCTGGTCTTGAGAGACTTATCCCTAGTCCCCCTTTGGAGATGGGCTTCCAGAAAAATCTCAGGTAAGATCAGGGGGTGCCTTTGCTGGGGAGTCCAGGAGGCTTGTTTTCTATCTGGGGTGTTTATGGGAGCTGCCGTGAGGCCAGCCTCTCAGAACAGCTTGATACGTGTCCTCTGGAGCTGTGGTGTGTCTGGGGAGATGATGCAGGCAGCCGCATCCCACAGCTCAAGGTGGCCCAGCCATGTGGTCTGTGGACAACTAGGTGTGGGATGGGGGGCGGTGGAAGAGGACACACATGTGTCCCCTGCTCCAAGGGAAGGAACACGGAGGTCACAGGTGGGTAGGGGTGTGGGGGAGGGCTGCCTGCTGAGCTGAGGGAGGGGGCACCCACCAGGGCAGCACTGGGGTGGCGGGGAGCCCTGGCCGAGCTGCCCTGTGAGGGGTTCCCGGCGGCAGAGAGCCCTGAAAAGCTGGAAACCACTCCTGCAGGGAGAACTCTCGCACCAGCGGTCTGCGACTTACAGCTGCTTTTCCATGTTCCTCCTCCTTTCTCATCAAGTTGAACCATCCCTAGGAAGGCGATTCCCAGGACTTGTCAATATTGGGTTTTAAAGTAAGCTGTTGCATCACTCTCTTAACTGCATCTGGTGGAAATTCAACGCACTGTGATTTGATACCTACTTTTATTCATGACAAAAGCAGGGGGATAAGCTCTTAATTAATACGCTGGAATGGAAAGCCTTTCCCACGCATCCTCCAATTTCCATTCCACTTTCCTCATAGAATTTTATTGTCTGTGGTGGTTTATGCTCGCAAAGTCTTCTATTGCTATCTCAATCATGCTTCTCTGCAAAAACAAAACAAACAAACAGACAAAAATCATGTACATTGAATTCATTTGATGTCACCTAAGCGTTAAAAAGATCCTTCCAGATTGTGTTGCTGTTGCAAGGTTTGTTAGCAGGGATATGTTTACAGTGGCAAAAACACATTATAAATTTTGATTATGTTATATATTAAATAGAAACAGTAATATTTCTTAGGGGAAACCATAATATTTTATTAAGCATGCATCTAAATGAGGTGTTTACACCCCAGGGAGGAGAGATTCCGCAAGACATGAGTGATCAAAGGGCCAGTATAGGCCTGCTAAGGAGGTTGGAGTGGAAACTGTTCCAGATGGGCTGGGCCGGCCGCCCCTCAGAGGCGTGGACAAGTACCTGATGGGGGAGGCGGGAGGTGCAGGGTGCAGGGGGAGGCCTGGGGGCTGCATTGTGTGCATATGGTTACACTGGGCTCCTGGGGGCCTTCTTCAGGGGTTTAGTTTTGCCCTTGCATCGTGGAAAGTCTGGAGGTCTGAGATATAAGTGAGGAAGCAGGGCCCCTGGGTGGCTGTCAGTTAAGCATCTGCCTTCATGTCCTGGGATCGAGCTCTGCCATCAGGATCCCTGCTCAGCTGGGTGTCTGCCTCTCCCTCTTCCATTGCTCCCCTTGCTTAGCTCTCTTGTGCTCTCTATGTCAAATAAATAAATACCATCTTAAAAAAAAAAAAAGAAGTGGGGAGGCACAGTTGGGTCATCAGATAGAAGAGGAGAGGTCTGGAAGGATCCCCAGCCTGTATCATGATTCTGTATTGTCACCCGTCAAATTGTTTCTGTGTGTGGCCTTCAAATGATTTACAAACTAAACTGGAAATATTAACGATGTTCCAGTCATTCCACGAGGGTCATGTTCCACTTTCATGGAATTCAGCAAATACGCTCTATCAGGCAGTGAGAGTTTAATTTTTCTAGTTTTTGCAGAGTTGGTTTTGTGCAACATACCTGTTTGAATCTCCGTCATCCTCTATCTGGCATAAGCTTGAGTTAAAGCTGATTAGAAAGAGATATGAACAAACACCCAAATCCAAAGCCCGCAGTTACCACTGTGTCCAGGAGTTTTCTGGGGGAAAAAAGCCAAACCATTTTTCCTCAGACAAAACCAGAGTAACTACTATGTGGCTTCATTCAAATTCAGTGTGAGTTAGTCAATAAGGGAGTCGAGGTGTATTTGATCAGAACGTGTCATAAAGCATTATTCCAACTATGCAATTGTATCTTTGAGTCATTGTGGAACATATGAAGGTTAGGGCTTTTTCAACGATAATAAAAAAAAAATTCAACAGAATGAGTTCAAAATAAAAGAGAATAAAGAGTTTATAATAAAAGGTAAGAGGAACCCGGATGGCTCAGGTGGTTAAGTGTCTGCCTTCAGCTTACCTCATGGTCTCAGAGTCCTGGGATCGAGTCCTGCATCCGGCTTTCTGCTCAGCGGGCAGTCTGCTTCTCCCTTCAGCCCCCCTCTGTTTGTGCTCTTTCTCGCTCTCTCACTTGTGCTCTCTTTGTTTCTCTCTCTCAAATAAATAAAATCTTTTTAAAAAATAAAAGATAATATTTTCCTGTTCTACTTTTTCTAACAGAAGATTTAAAACCTTTATACATTTTAGGTACAATTATTTTTAGAATTCCTAACATATATAAAAAGTAGTAATCGAACAAATAAGTCATGGGGATGTAATGGGCACCTTGGTGAAGATAGTTAACAACACTGTATTTTACATTTGAAACTTGCTAAGAGAGTAGATCTTAAAAGTTCTCATCATAAGAAAAAAATTTGTACTTGTGTATGACAATAGATCTTACTGAGATTTACTGTGGTGATTATTTCTCAATATATACAAACATTGAAGCATTACACTGTATACCTGAAACTAATACAATTTTAAATGTCAATTATATCTCAATAAAAAACTTAAAATTGCCTTCACACACATCTCTATTAATTGGAATTTTTTGGCTCTAAGATTTGAAATAATTTTGTCATTCTACTTTTGAAATTATCTACCTTCAAGTGACTTCACAATCATGGTACTTGCTAGGGGATTTTTGCAAAGTGAAAAATCTACGAATTGTTTTCAAGTGCATTAAAATGTTCATGCGTTTTGAATTTAATAATTAATGAAGTTGACAACAATACGTTTTGTAGACATTTACTGAATCATTTATAACTGTTAATTTGCTTGTGTTCCCCTTGATTTTTGTTTTGTTTCATTTGAAAACAGACCTCAAGCTCTGGCATCCTGGACACAAATCCCAGTTCCTTCTCCCACCGCACTTGTGATGCTGGGCACTCTGAGTGGGCTCCTAAAAACCCAGAGTCCAGACCTCCTTCTCCCCCAGCCCCACTCCCCACTTGAATTACTCGCTTTCCCGTTGTTCACGTGGCACACCTTTAATCATTGGCTTTGACCAAAATTTCTTGAACTGCTAACAACTATTCACGACTGTGATGAGCAAGGATTTCGTTCACTTACGCCACAGTCTGCCTCTCCCCATGCCCCTCCCCGCCCACCAAGGAGCTCCTGTCTCTCTTGCCTCTGTTGGCATATTTCTTGTTCATCAACCATAGACAGTGTGTCCTCTCTCCCTCTTTGTAAGATGAGGGATTGGCACTGTGCTCCCTTCATCTCGTCTCCAGTCCTTCCCCTCCCCCAAGGAGTGTGGGGGTTTAAAGGTAAAATGCGGGCTTTGTATGACTAGCTGGTGTTTTATTTCTCAAGAAAGCTGTATACAGTAATTTTAACTGTATACAGTAATTTTAACTGTATCTATGTCAGAATGAGGCCAGGACACAAGGGTGTGCATGAGATTCGGTAAAACCAGGCACCATGAAGAAGGGCCATAAGGGACAGGGGTGCTCTGTCACCAGGGGGCAATTCCAGTAGCCGTGACACATTTAGAAATGTGTGTTTTACCTTATGAGTGAGGTTCCTAATGAGAATGAATCACGTGGTTTTTTAAGTAGAAGTAATGAGAAAACCGAAGTTCAAAGGAATGAATTGCTGTAACCTGAGTCGGCGAGCAAAAATCTTTCGTAAAAGTGCACCCGGGGTTGGATACCGTGTCTCCTAAAGGGCCAGTTGTAATAACCTTAGCCCCATCCTTCCGCTCCCCGTTAGCAAGAACAAATCTTGTTTAGCTGGTAAGCAGATCACGGGGACTGTGATGCATTTCCTCCAAGATAGAAGCACCATGGGACCACTTTTTATGACCTTTCTGGCTACATCCTGGTGCGAGCCACCCTCCTTGTCTCACAGGGGGATTATTATTATTGTTTATTTATTTTTGAGAGAGAGAGATTGCATGTGTGACCGGGGGTGGGGGGAAGAGCCAGAGGAAGAGAGAGACTCTCCAACCGACTCCCGCCCTGGGCGCAGAGCCTGACGTGGGGCTCGATCCCAAAACCCTGAGATCGTGACCTGAGTTGAAATCAAGAGCCAGACGCTTGACTGACTGAGTCACCCAGGCGCCCCGTGCCAGGGATTATTATGATAGCTTCCTCAGTGGTCTCCTTGCTTTGACCCTTGTTCCTTAAGGCATATTCTCAGTGCAGGTGGTCCCTGTAAATTGCGCATCAGAGCGTTTCTCTGTTGTGCTCAAAGTCATCAAGTAATTTCCCTTGGCTCACAGTTCAAAGCCAGAGTCCCTTCTGTGCCCTCAAAGCCTCTACTCATCATCTCCATTTGACCTTGTTTCTGATGACTCTTGCCCTTGGTCACCAGATGCCTCCCGCCCTGATGCCCTCACTTCCCACTAGCACTTTCTGGGGGAAGCAGAGCAGACTCCACAGGGGGCCTGACCCATCCCTCAAGCCTTGTAGTGGGAGCCTTTGGTGGCTGAGACGAGAGGACCTCCATCTCAGCCTGAGAGGACTTCCCCTGAACTCCAGAGCCCCGGTAACTGGAAGAAGTAGAGAAAGAACACCCCACCACCCAGCAACCTTTGGCCACTGACCTGAATCGGTAGGTAAATATCCCAGCTCCCCTGGGAGGCACATGTTCCTGAATGTCTCTCAGAGGCCCCCAGATGGATGGGCACCAGTTGCCCTCTGTGGGAACTTGCTTAATAATAGCGTACTGTCTTAGTCAGCCCTGGCTCCTATAACAAAATTATCATAGATTGTGGGGCTCAAACAACAGGCATTTCTTTCTCATAGTTCTGGAGGCTGGGGAGTCCAAGATCAAGGTGCGAGTCCATTTGGTTCCTGGTGAGAGCCCACTTCCTGGTTTGTGGATGACTGCCTTCTTACTCATGTAGTAGGGAGAGAGATCATCTCTCATATCTCTTTTTATAAGGCACTAATCCCATCATGAGGGCTCTACCCTCAGGATCTAATCACCTTCAAATGTCCCATCTGTAAATGTCATCACAACTGGGAGTTAAGGACTTCCGCATATGAATTTGGGGAACACATTCAGTCCATCAACGTTATCCTTTGTTGGCTTCCTTCTCTCCCTGCCCTATTTCCCTAGTCCTCTCCTGCGACAGCCTTGCGAAGAAATCACTTGCCTTAGACATTTTGAACGCTTACTCTGAAAAAAACCCCAAAAGACAGGGTAGCAAGGATGACTTCCAAGGTTCCGTTTACTGAAGCCAAGGATTCTAGAAAAATGTTCAAATGTAAAAGGCCATGTTTCAGTTGGATGCTTTTCTCTTTCATAGGGATAAAGCAACTGCCTGTGAATTACTCGGGTTTGCAGGATTGCTGGTGGCGAACCTTTTCGAAGGAAAGTGCTGAAGAGTTGGTTGAGTGATCCGTTCCAGGAGAAGGCTTGGCGGCAGCACCAGCAGCAAACACGAGGGCTCGGGGTTGCAAAGTTGTGAGGCGAAGCTGGTACCCCGTGAGGTGCCGCGGGTTCCTTTGCTCTACGACAGCCACGCGCCCCCACTAACAGCCTGGGAGGCGACACACGGGCTCGGGAAATGCTTCTGCTGTTAGCATTCAAAAGCCGGGGCGGTTTTCCCACTGTTTGAAGCAAGAGACCAGATCCTGTTTTCAGAACTTCCTGGACCCGCCCTGTTTAGGGCAATTGCATCCACGGAATATGCTCCCTGTCCTCAGATTTCCTTTCTATGAAACCAAAGACCACTCTTACCAAGACACAGACATTTTCCTACCAGCTAGATAGTTAGCATGCTGATTCATGACAAGCATCCTTCAATTATCAGAGGGAGGGGGGGAATTACCCAGACCAGAGCATTTAAGTACAATCCCTAAAAGACAGAGTTCTTACTACAAAGAAAAGAAAGGGAGAAAGTCAGCGTCTGTGCACGAGACAAAGCATTTATTCACTCCAGTGGGGGCTCGAAGTCTGCAGCAGGCTGGGCAGGAGTTTCAGGGCTGGAGCAGGGGCCTGGTGCTGGATGGCCAGGGGCAGCTCGTGGGGAGGCTAGCCCGCACATTCGAATGGAAATAAAACGACAGGATGGCAGGTGATCAGAGAGTTGTCATGTCCTTCGAATGCTCCCCAAGAGTCCCCTCTTGGCAGCACTCCGAGTTGACTATCTCCTTGCAACTCTGGAAGGAAAAGTGGGCAGAAAAGAAACAGCTGGAGTTCTAGATTTATTGATGTTGGTGATAAAGGAGTAGGACCTATTTACACTCCTCTCCCTGCATTTAGCTAATGATTAGTTGACTATTCAAGAGGAACCTAAAGTTAAATGGAAATGTGTTTTTTAAAATGCCTCAGAGGAGCAAGAAGAAAATCCTAGGACTTAACAGACTCTTGCTGCTTATTCTTATTCGAGAATAAGTGATTTAAAAACATGTCCCTTCAGGAACAGGGATCATTCGGCTGCAAATGCTTCTGTGGCTACCGTAGTGGCAGGCAATCTGAGAGACATCCCATCCTCCCCCCACTGGGGGGCTTGACCGGAGGTCAGGGACAAGGTCAGAATCCTAGGGCATCCTGCTCTAGGGACACAGCCATGGTGGCCAGGGAGCTCAGAAGATCTGATTGGGGTGGGGTGTTGCTCTACACCGACCTTGTAAAATGCCAAGTGGCAAATGCAACGGGACCAGAAAAGGAAGGTTCCCTCACCTGCAAACCCTGGAGGCCATCACTGTGAATCGTGGTGAAACCACTGAGTGCGTGGAGCCGCATCACAGATGGACGGCAGGTGGAGGATGCAGCATCATGGACGCAACATCGTGCGTCACCAGTGAGAGAGCGGAAAGCAGGCTGGGTGAGGGAGCTTCCGGAGCCAGAAGGTGGAAGTTGTTCAATACCAACAGGCCCTGGGGGCCCATGGTGTTGTGGGAGATAGGAAAATAGGCAGGAAGGACACGTGTAGCAGTGAAGAACGGGAACAGATGAACCCCACACACACATAGGGGCCATCTGTCCATAAAATTTGCCTAAGGCCCCCTCACCCCCCACACACACCCTAGGGGCCACCCCGATGACACCGTCATCCAAACTCAAAGTATCCAAAAATAGATTTCATTATCTTCTCTCCGACAAAATTTGCTCCCCCTCCAGTTACTGAGGGATGTTACTGTTCATCGGGTCACTGGCTTTAGGAACCCAGGAAATAAATTCAATGTCTTTGTCACCCCTAATTCCCCTCCCAGTCCCCATGCACGCACAAACCCTGGCTTCCCCTGCCTCCCTTTCTCCTCACCTCCAAATCCACTGTCTTAGCTTGGGAACGTGTTATCTCTTGCCTCAAAAGAGCCAGCTGGATGGGCCCCTGGCCTCCTGAAATGGTTTCCTGCTGCCTTCCCACAATTTATTTCACCCTACTCATGATGAACTTTGCCGCTGTAAGATGAAAAGTGTTTCTTGTTCCTTAATGCCTTTGCTCCATCTGGACAATGACTGCTTGCTAGTCCCCTATCCTCATCCTTTAAGACTATCGTGTCCTCTCTGTGTCTTCCTGCAATAGCCCAGATAAAGGACACTCTGGATCTTCACTGTATCCAACTACCTCTTGAACCTATAACAGTAGTTATCACAAGCTACAGTAATTATTTGCTCATCCATCTACTCCCCACCAACCCTGCAAGGGAGACCATGTTTTACACTGAAAATACAGTTTTGGAGACAGATTGATCTGGATGCTATTTTTGTTTTATTTTTGTTATAAGAATAAAATAATATTACTATGTAAATAAAGGTTGATGATGCATGATAGAGGTGAGTAAAGTGATGGGTACAGAGCTTAGCCCATTGGGCTGCACGGTGGATTGTAGTTGTCATTCTGATCTTTTCTTTCTTGGTTCCTTGCCCAGTGCCCACACAAAGCATTCACCTGGTAAAAGAGGACTGGACTGTGAGTGACTGCTGGGTCAGACTCTGCCCATTGGGGGCAGTGAGGGTGGCAGAGACACAAAGTTCTGATGACATAGAAGACCACAGGATGGAGCTTCAGGGAATGCCATGGTTTTCCTGATAAAAATAGATAGACTGCTGACAAATGCCTTTTGTCTGCCTTCCTTCTTGTTGCACTTGCTCTGTGGATGTGATGTCAGAGATTAAGCAGCCATCTTGTGACCATGAGAACAAAACTGTAGAGCAAGAGACCATCTTGAACAGCAGCCCTGGACTTCTGACATTTGAATTCTCTGTTTTGTGAAAAAATAAACCCATCACTTGTTTAAACTGCCATTTTTGGGTGTCTTTTATGTTGAACTCAGTTGTAATTTTGCCCCCTGGGGGCCATTCACCCAGAGTCTCAGACTCATCCTGGAGCAAGTTAAATTCACCATCTTTATCATCATCTCCATACCCTGGGACTATTTCCTGTATTGGTCTGTGGGCAAATTGTAGACAGACTGTGATCATTCCATGGTTTCATAGGTTCCCTTTCCTGTCTTGAAGTCCCTCCATCTCCACCATGTTGGCCCCTCTGGTCCAGAATGAGCTTTCCATTTTGAATTTGCATGGCACTTCAGATCGTATTGTCCACGCTTAATTGGGTAACATTTCACATGATTATTTTTGTATATGGACAGCTTCTTTTTAGTATACATTTTGTGCTCGCCAAAGACCATTTCTAAAAGTTCCATATCGTTGCTGTGAAGGGTTCACTCTGAGCCAGGCATGGAGTTGGCACGTTGTACCATTCTCTGGCTAATTCTGTAGTGTCTTTTCAATTAACAAGTTGCAGTGGATGTCTTGGCTTGGGACTTCTTCATGAGCATTGATCAATAAAATGACCAGAAACGAAAGCAGCGCCAGGCAGTATTGTCAAGGAATGCATCCTCTGTTTCTGAAAATTCTAGCCTCTTTTCGCTCTTATCACTGTGCTCAGAAACTTCCTTGGGAGCAAACATGGCTCCTCGGGTCCTCTTCTTGGCTGGCATGTTGCAGACACTCAAACTGTGCAAAACAAGTTCTTGGGACCCCACATAGCCGGCAACGAAAACTCCAGCTCTGTGCATCTACCATCCAAGATGGCTAAGACAAAAGCAGCAATAATTCCATGCCACAGCAGGGAAATGACTTCAGTACCGGATGAAAGGAAAACCTTCCCTGCAGGATAAAAAGCTGTACCTTACAAGATGAACTCCTGTGAGTGTCAGCAGGAGAGAAGATGACAGGTGAAATGCAGATAAAAAGGTGAGCACTTTCACTTTTTAGGATGACGTGTTTGGAAAGGCCTTCTTGCATGAATCCCCTCTCAGAGTCACCCATCTGAGTGCCCCCACGCCTTAGGACACACGCACGGTCGTGGTACAGCCTGCCAAGATTGATGTGACGAAGGGGACATGAACCATCGTAAACCAAGTTGTCACTTTCTTCAGTGAGCCTAAATATTTTGCCAAGTCCTGAATTTTGGGACAAAGACACACTGCATAACCTCTATTTTTAGAGTGAGAACAAGGAGTCAGTGTAGCCAGGGTCAGAATATTGGTCAGAATGGGTTGGCTTTATGGGTCAGAATATGACGATCCCTGAAATGGATTTTGACTTTCTCTCTGAAGTTTATGCAAGTTGTGGTTGCCGGACATCTGTGTTATAATTACCCAGGGTGTCAGAAGTGCCCATTTCTGGGTACCTACCCACTGCTCTTTTATGGGATTTCTATAGGTGGGGCCCAGAAATAGGCATTTATAAACAAACCCTTTGGGGATCTTACGACACTTGTAGGAACACTTTTTCAGGTTGCGTCCTTCACAGCTTTTGAGTTCATTCTGGAGCATAAAATAAAAGAATGTGTCAGGAGGCTCTGGTGCACCAAAGAAGGTCTGGGGGATAGAAAAACTTGGCGGATAAGGGAAACAGAAAGAAAAGTCGACTTCCCACAGGATTTCCTTTCACAGAGTATCTTTTCTATATTACACAAAACCTTTGAACATGCACCATTTTCCCCAGCCATCAGCCGGTGCATAGCTCCTCCGGATGTTCTGGAATGTTCCAGCCATGGTATATGTGGGCTGCTTCCTGGCTCTCCCCTCTCTTCTCATCACCGAGATGCACACACAGCTGAGCCGAGAAGCAGGAGGTGCCGGGAGTGCTGGCTTTAATCAACCACACACGGGGTTCCTGCTACATACTCTCCCTGGCGATCTGGAGTCCTGAGCCGCCAGTACGTGTCAGAGGGAAACTGCGTGCCTTACTAAGTGCATTGTTAAATTTGTAAGAATTTGTAATGCTCATATGCTTATTGTAAAAAAAAAAAAATCAAGCAATGCAGAATGGCATTAGCCACATAACATTCCCTGTTCTTTCTTCTCTGGTGTCCATGGAAGATATTAGCATGATGCACACAGCCTTTTGATCATTTACTATGTATGTGAAACCTGCATCGGCACAACCAGCTTATACATATGGTAATATGACAGGAGAACATGTGATGTGCTAAGAGGGCGCTTCCCTTTCCGTCCTCGCACACATGCTCATGGAGACAGTCACATTAGCTTTCATTCTAAGCTGCCCTTCTGTCTACCATGCTGGTTCCTTTACCGGAAGTCCCACAGCTCCAAGCCCCGCATTCGCTCTGTGATGCTGGAATGGGGACTGAGCGAGGGACATTCTCCAGACTCCCCTACACACACACACACACACACACACACAAGCACACACACACATTCTTAACTTGCTCAAAAATTCCTTTGGCAGCCTTCAAAAAAAAAAAAAAGAAATCTTGCCATTTGCAACGACGTGGCTGGGGGATGAACATTGGGGAGGGTATGTGTTGTAGGGAGCACTGGGTGTTATATAAGACTGATGAATCACAGACCTGTACCTCTGAAGCAAATAATACATTATATGTTAATTAATTGAATTTAAATTTTAAAGAATTCCTTTGGCAGCCTAAGGAGCCTGCTGGTGGAAGAGGGTTGGAATGTTACTAGGGATCATATAGAGGGATTGAATTTTTTATAAGTGGGACGTTTGAAATCAGATACAACCCCTCCCAAGATGTCAATCTAGATTCTGTAGGGATAGGGGATATTTTCTGGGCAGAGCTTCCATCCAGGCTCTCTTTTGGCAAATGTTGGAGTACCTCCAGGATTCTCATTTCCCTGTCACTGGTTTCGGATGCCTGCTGTCTTTGGTGCTACTGCAGCCTTACAAGCCCTTGTGACGGGGGGGCGGGGGGGGGCACCTTACCTGAGATGGACTTCCCCTATTCACAGTGAGATGCTGGCCTTTGATATAAACATCAGTGTGGGCCCCTGAAAACCACTCTTTTAACAACTATTGCATACCAATTTTTCACCATAGCCGACATTCAATTTCTTTGAATTTTGGTCAATACCAAAGTGAAGGGGCGCCTGGGTGGCTCAGTGGGTTAAAGCCTCTGCCTTCGGCTCAGGTCATGATCTCAGGGTCCTGGGATCGAGCTCCATGTCGGGCTCTCTGCTCAGCGGGGAGCCTGCTTTGCCTTCTCTCTCCGCCTGCCTCTCTGCCTACTTGTGATTTCTCTCTCTGTCAAATAAATAAATAAAATCTTAAAAAAAAACCAAAGTGAACTTTAGTCTTTGTCCACTGCACGCGTTTTCTTTTTTTTTTTCTTTCTTTTTTTTTTTAGTGACTTTGAGAATAAAAGCTGGTTTTAGGCAAAACAACTAAGAAGCCATATCTTGATGACTTTGGCCTTGCCCAAGATGATGGTGGGCATCTGACTGTAACTGCCTTAATTACTACTCTATCCTGCCTTCCGCTTCCCTAAGTATCTCATTCCTGCCTAAATGCTGGGATGTAGCAAACATTTCTTGAGCAACTACTATATGCAAGCCTCTGCATGGGGTGCAGAGATAAATAATACTTAGCTTCTTCACATAAGGAGTTCAAAATCCTGGACCAGGAGCACCGATATCACCCGGGAACTTGTTAGAAATGCAGATTCTCAGCCCTGCCCTGGACCTACTGAATCAGGAGCCAGGAGGGGGCAGGGTGGGGGGGAATGACACGGCATTTTTACAATCACCCCCTCTCCACTTTCCCATGATGGGTTATTTGATTGCCCCTCTGTGATGCTGGACTCTTGGGTCATCCATCAGTTTAATGAATCTTTACTATGTGCAAAGCACTTTATTATTCTCATTTTATAGCCATAAACTTGTAGGTCTGAGAGACCTTCCAACTTGCTGGTAGAAGATGGTGATGCCCAGTCAGGAGCAGACCCTAGAAGCCCTCACACTAAGCAAGTCTTTTTAACCATTAGGCACCAGTTGCTCTCTTACCAGCTTATAATAAAAGATAAGTTGGTGGGAATGCAAGCTGGTACAGCCACTCTGGAGAACAGTATGGAGGTTCCTCAAAAAGTTGAAAATAGAGCTACCCTATGATCTAGCAATCGCACTACTGGGTATTTACCCTAAAGATACAAATGTGATCCGAACGGGCATGTGCACCCGAATGTTTATAGCAGCAATGTCCACAATAGCCAAACTATGGAAAGACCCTAGATGCCCATCAACAGATGAATGGATAAAGAAGATGTGGTATATATATACAATGGAATACTATGCAGCCATCAAGAGAAACGAAATCTGGC
>CM053610.1:44674796-44702840 GCA_028646535.1 Procyon lotor
ATAAGTCAGTCAGAGAAAGACAAGTATCACATGATCTCTCTGATATGAAGAATTTGAGAGGCAAGGCAGGAGTTTGGGGGGTTGGGGGTGAGAAATGAAACAGGAAGGGATGGGGAGGGAGACAAACCATAAGAGACTCCTAGACTCAAGAAACAAACTAAGGGTGGCCGGGGGGGTGGGGTGGGGTGTGGGTGGGTAGGGATAGGGTGGCTGGGTTGTGGACATTGGGGAGGGTATGTGCTGTTAAGTGCTGTGAAATGGGTAAGCCCGACGATTCATAGACATGTACCCTGGGGCAAATAATACATTATATGTTAATAAAAATTTAAAAAGAAAAAAAGATAAGGGGAGCTTTGATGGCTCAGTCAGTTAAGCATCTGCCTTCGGCTCAAGTCATGATCCCAGGGTCCTGGGATGGTGTCCCGCATTGGGCTCCCTGCTCAGTGGGAAACCTGCTTCTCCTTCTCCCTCTGCCCCTCTCCTCTGCTTGTGCTGGAATGCTCTCCCTCACACAAGCACTCTCTCTCTCTCTCTCGAGTGTCCTTTCTCTCAAGTAAATAAATAAAACCTTAAAAAAATAAAATAAAAGATCCATTACAGGGGTAGCTGGGTCATGCAGTGGGTTCAGTGTCTGAATCCTGATTTCAGCTCAGGTCACGATCTGAGGGTGGCAAGATGGAGCCCCAGGCAGGGCTCTGTGGTAAGCACCGAGCCTGCTTGAGGCTCTCTCTCTGCCCTTCCCCCTTCAAAAATAAATAAATAAATTGGAATAAAAGCTTCCATTATATATACAATGCATGTCTTAAAGATTTTATTTATTTATTTGACAGAGAGATCACAAGTAGGCAGAGAGGCAGGCAGAGAGAGAGGAGGAAGCAGGCTCCCTGCTGAGCAGAGAGCCTGATTCAGGGATTGATCCCAGGACCCTGAGATCATGACCTGAGCCGAAGGCAGAGGCTTTAACCCACTGAGCCACCCAGGCGCCCCTATAATGCATGTTTTAAAGTTGCACTGTTAAAAATCACAGTAAAATACACATGATATAAAATTTATTGTCTTCACCCTTTTAAGACTATAGTCTAATGGTGTTAAATACACTACACTAAGGTGCAACCAATCTCCAGAACTGGTTTTATCTTGCAAAACCGAAACTCTGTACCCAATAAACAATAATTTCTCATTTCCCCCTCTCCTTGGCCCTTGGCAACCACAATTCTACTCTCTAGTCTATAAATCTGACTACTCTAAAGTACTTTATACAAGTAGAATTATATGGTATTTGTCTTTTTATGACAGGCATAGTTCATGGAGCCTAGTGGCCTCAACATTCATCCATGTTGTGCCAAAATGTCCTTCCTTTTTTTAAGGCTGAATACTATTCTACTGTGGGTGTGTATAGGCCACGTTTTGCCTCTCTGGTTGTCTTTTTCTGGTCATTTGGGTTTTTTTCTTTTTCCACATTTTGACTATTGTGAATAATGTTGTGTATTACTCAGAAGTAAAATGGCCGGATCATGTGCTAATTTTATGCTTAATGTTTTGAGGAGACTGTTTTCCTTAGCAGCTGTGCCATTTTATGGTCCCACCAACAGGGTACAAGGGCTCCGATGTCTCCGTTTCTTCGCCAACACTTGTTAACTCTGTTTCTTTGACAGTGGATGTCCTGGCTGGTGTGAAGTGAAATCCCATTGTGGTTGTGATTTGCACTTCCCTAACGATTGATGATGCTGAGCATCTTTTCCTGTATTTATTGGTTACGTGTGTATCTTCTTTGGAGAAGGATCTATTCAAGCCAAGTCCTCTGTTTGACTTCATTTTTGGGTTTTGCTGTTGTTATTGAGTTATGGAGTTATAAGAGTCCTCCCTTATTGGCTGTTTATTATGTTTATTCATCTATGACCTGTATTATGCTGAGGTAGGTTTCGTCTATTCCTAGTTTATTCTGTGTGTTTTTTTTTTAATCATGAAAAGATGTTGAATTTTGTCAAATGCTTCTACTGTATCAATTGAAACAATCATGTGGGTTTTGTCCTTCATTCCGTGAATACAGTAGATTATGTCAATCAATTTGCATGTGTTGAACCATATTTGCATTCCAGGAATAAATCCCTCTTAAAGTCATGGTGTATATTGCTTTTAAAGTAGTATTTTTTAATTATTATTATTTTTTTATTTATTTGTCAGAGAGAGCAGAAGCAGGCAGAGTGGCAGGCAGAGGCAGAGGGAGAAGCAGGCTCCCTGCTGAGCAAGAAGCCCAATATGGGACTCGATCCCAGGACCCTGGGATCATGACCTGAGCCGAAGGCAGCTGCCCAACCAACTGAGCCACCCAGGCATCCCTAAAGTTGTATTTTTTTAAAGAGAGAAATTCTTCATTGAAGACAGCGTTTAGTGAGAAAACAGACTCTTGAAACCATAAGAAAAACAAATCTACTTCCCTTCTAAGTAAAAGGTGCAGTGAATTGGATGGTGAAAACATATATTCCATCCCAAAAATATGGGATGCAGTGTCTCTGACCCTAACATCTGGGGTGGTGATTGACTCCTTTAGCTTTCTTGGTACCACACAGCCTTCCTCACATTGACTCTTGGCCTTTCAACTTTCATCTTAGCTTAAGAAGTTTAACCCCTAATGCATTTAACATAGATACAAATTAACGGCTTAGAATTTCTGGTTCAGTTGGCAGTTGGTTTGCAACTAGATTTCCTCTATTGGTTGGCCTGATTTCAGATTTTGTCTATTTGGAAGTAGTATAGAACTGTACCACTGGAAAGACCGTCAGGGACCATATAGACCTGTTGCCTCATTTTACAGACTAAAAAACCAAGATTCCCAAGGAGTTAAGGTCTTGCCCGAAGTCGTGTGGATAATTAAACACAAAGAAATGGACTAGAAACTGGGTCTTCCAGCTGGACATGCAACGTATGCAACGTCAGTGCTGCCATAAAACAAGAAACTGGCTAAGACCTCAACAGAGTTGCCGAGATTTGGGATTCTAGTCCAACCAGTTCTACCAGAGGCTACTCCCTGTCCTCTGCATTGGCTGGGGCTGGTGGTAGGACACATGGTGTGTCTCCACACCTCTGCCACAGCCCAGACCACAGTGATGACATGGACAGACAGGGCCTCATTGATTGCTGTGTTCCATCACCTGATGAGTGAAACCTTCTGAGCCCTTGCCCGGGGATGGAGAGATTGGGAATGAGGTCATCTGATGCCACCTTACACACATCATTTTCCAACCTTTTTTTTGAAAAGACAAAAGCCTCTCAAACAAATAATTCCAGAGAACGTGGACTTGGATTTTCTTTCCTTTCACAACCTAGTAAGTACACCAGGATTCACCATCTACTCCTATTTGCATGATGTTGGGAGAAACTGTAAAATGAGAACACTGCCTTAGTCTTTTGAGGCCACTGAAGCAAAATACAATAGACTAGATGATGATCAGCAACAGAAATGTATTTCTCACATTTCTGGAGGCTGGAAGTCCAAGATCAAGGTGCCATCAGAATCAAGATCTGGTGGGATCTGTTTCCTGGTTCACAGATGGTTGTCTTCTCATAGTGTCCTCATATGGCGAAAGGGCAAAGGAGCAACCCTGGAGTCTCTATTACAAGGCCACTAATCTTATCCATGAAGATTCCACCCTCATAACCTAATCACCTCCCAGAGGACCCCACTTCCAAATACTGTCCCATTAGGGATTATAATTTCAACATATAAATTCTAGGGAGACACAAATATCCAGTTCACTGAACCCAGTTTTCATGCCACCCACTGAATCATTCAGTTGTTTTTGTCTTTAAAAGTGTTAGTTATTCTTTCTATGGCAATAATTTTCTGTAATTATAAGATTTTTGCTTTCTAGAAGTTTTACTTATAACGTTAAGGTAAATTGAAAATGGAAAAATAAGGAAGAAAAAGGACTGCACTCTGCATGTTTTTATGATTTTACTGGCACCAAATTCACGTAAAGTAGATTTGAGAAGTTATTTTGAAAAATATATTATTCTGGATCTCAGAGATATATTTTATTTAAATGTATTCTATATTTATTTCCTTATTGAATTAAAACATGGCATTCTATTTTTAAGTGCCCTTTAAAGAAAATGGGGCAAGAAATTTATGAAGACAATTATATTGGTTATTTTTATGAGTTATACATATTTCCAAATATTTAATTATATGCTTATACCAAAAACCATATGTAATTGATAGTTTAAGTCATATACTAAAGTGCTCAGAAGTAAATAGGACATGTGATAGAAAACATCATTTATCAAATACTTGGTTAAAATGCAATACGGGGCACCTGGGGGGCTCAGTAGGTTGAGCGTTGACTCTTGACTTCCACTCAGGTCATGATCTCAGGGTTGTGAGATTGAGCTCAGTGGAAGTCTGCTTGAGATTCTCTCTCTCCTCCTCCTTTTGTCTCTCCCCCCCATTAACACATGCTCTCTCTCTCTCTCTTTCAAATAAATAAATACATCTTTTTAAAAAATAAATTAAAAAATTAAACACAAAGAAAGAGACTAGAAATCGGGTCTTCCAGCTGGACACTCCCCATACGCAACGTCAGTGCCACTTACATACTTAAATACATCTTCTTAAAAAATAAATACATCTTTTATACATCTTTTTATTTTTTAATTTTTTTTAAAGATTTTATTTATTTATTTGAGACAGAGAGAGATTACAAGGAGGCACAGACTCGAGCCGAGAGAGAGGGGGAAGGAAGCAAGCTCCCTGCCGAGCAGAGAGCCCGATGCGGGGCTTGATCCCAGGACCCCGAGATCATGACCTGAGCCAAAGGCAGAGGCTTTAACCCACTGAGCCACCCAGGCACCCCTATACATCTTTTTAAAAAATGCAATACAACTTGAGAAGGGAGGTTAAGGTTTTTAAGTCAAAGAAAATAGCAGTCAGGCTAAGACAAGGTCCCTTCCCCCATAGGACAATGCTAAGGTCAATGGAAATTTTTACATCAAATTTCCCATAGCCACAACGAAAGCAAAGGGACTCTTTTCTTTGATCATGGAGTCACAAAGACCTTCTCTAAATATTAAGATCGACACAGAGAAGATATCTTAAAAATTCAGTTTGCTGCTCTGCTGATGATGTCCCATGTCTGTCTCATAAGCCGGTCACACTTGTGTCCAGACAGTTGGGTTCTAGTGTCTTCTTCAAGGCCAGTCCTCTCACTCCCCAACCAACAGCCTACTGTCAGCACTTAGATTTTTCTGCTATTAGTCACCAAGAATAGACTTGGCCATTGTAGACCTCCCCTTTGGAAATCAAGGGGAATCTCTACAAATACCCGTTACCAAAAATAGCAAACAGTCATCAACAAAATACCTTCTCACTCATCATGTGAATTTCTCTCACTGCAGGAGTATTCTGGCAATTTAACTGTGGAGTTTTATTTTTGAGAACGTTTTATTTTTGGATGATGGCAGTATCATCTAAAACTTGACTAAAAAAATAAAAAGATGCAGACATCTTACCCCTGTTTTGGCAGGGGTTTGGAAACTTAGGACCTCTTTGCTTTTTTTTTTTTTTTAGGCCAACTCATCTTCCTCCTGGGCAGATTATCTCATGGAGGTCATCTTGTCAGGCTCTGGTTTCCTCTACCCACAAACATCACATCTACTTCCATGGGATTGCTACCTCAAGAGCATATTCAATCTGACACCTTATCTTTCTAGGCCTTAGGCCATTGCAACTTTCTGGCAGACAAATTCTCAGGTTCCAGCAGAGAATCTTCTCTCAGTTGCATAAACCTATGTCCCAGGAGACTCGACACCAATCTTATATTCTTCGCGAACTTACCCACTGTGCAACTACCCACACCATGCTCATGCAAACCATGTAACACACGTACACACACACTTACACAAACACACCATAGAACCTAACACACACACATATGCACACTACACACACGCACACACAATATAACCAGAATAATGCTGGTTAATATAATCAGAATATATATTATAATATAATAATATAATCCATTTGTAAAACATTTCTCAAGCGCTACAAACGTAATAGTAATCCTCAAGTCACCCTTGCAATGTAATTTGGACTCTCCCCACTCTCTGCCTTTTTTTTTAACTTAATTTTATTATTTCAGTGTTCCGAGATTCATCGCTCATGCACCACACCCAGCGTGACATGGGCCACAGCAACTTCTTTCAGGACATGTCTCCAAAGGCAAAGGAAACAAAAGCGAAAATGAACTTTTGGGACTTCATCAAGATAAAAAGCTTCTGCAAAGGGAAGGAAACAGTCAACAAAACAAACAGGCAACCCACAGAATGGGAGAAGATATTCCCAAATGACACTACAGACAAAGGTCTGATATCTAAGATCTATAAAGAACTCCTCAAACTCAACACCCAAAAAACAGATAATCACGTCAAAAAATGGGCAGAAGACATGAACAGACACTTCTCCAAAGAAGACATACAAATGGCTAACAGACACATGAAAAAAATGTTCATCATCTTTAGCCATCAGGGAGATTTAAATCAAAACCACACTGAGATACCACCTTACACCAGTCAGAATGGCCAAAATCAACAAGACAGTAAACAACTAATACTGGAGAGGGTGTGGAGCAAGGGGAACCCTCTTCCACTGTTGGTGGGATTGCAAGTTGGTGCAGCCACTTTGGAAAACAGTGTGGAGATTCCTCAAGAAACTAAAAATAGAGCTACCCTATGACCCTGCAATTGCACCACTCCCTACCTTTTAAATGAAAATAGCATTCAAAGGTAACTCAGAGTATCTATGAGTCATGAACTTGGAATGTCTTGCTTCACGGATCTTTCCACAATGTTTAGTCTTAAGATGCACCATCTCCAAAAAGTTGAAGCCTAACAGAAAAAAAAAAAAAAAAAAACAGTGACGGGATCATGGTGCAGCAGGAGGCAGGGGACCTAAGGGGAGTGTCCGCAGTGGCAGAAGGGCAGCTGTCTGTTGGCAAGAGTCAAATGGCAAAACTCTGGGGACAGAAGAACAGGGATGTGGGTAAAAGGGGGCTTTAAAGAATTTGAATTTCTGTCATGGAGAGATTCAAACCAAGAGAGGTCTGATGGGAACCCCCATAGCTGATATTTGGAAGAGGGGTGAGGGGACTGGTGAGACAGAGGAGGAAGGCAATCCACCCCAGATCAAATCCCTCAAGTGAGTGGGGGGGCTCTTCAGGGGTGGTCTAAGGGAGAAGCAGGCTCCCCAAGGGTGGCAGAGAATTCCCGTAGAATCTTCTAAGGCCGAACTGCTCCTGGGGACTAGGGATCCCTAACACCTTGCTCTGTTTAGCGGATACTTCTGTTCACAGAGGCACCTCGTGAGTCCCTGTGTGGCTCCCGGGGCCACCATGGTACCAGCCCCCATCCCCAGCGTACCCATTGCTGGTGGTGCTCCATTTCTCATACAAAGGAGAGATTTCCCAGTCAAGGGATTGCCACTTTTTAAGACATAGCAGATATGGGGCGCCTGGGTGGCTTAGTGAGTTAAAGCCTCTGCCTTCAGCTCAGGTCATGATCTCAGGATCCCGGGATCGAGCCCTGCATAAGGCTCTCTGCTCAGCAGGGAGCCTGCTTCCCCCTCTTCTCTGCCTGCCTCTCTGCCTACTTGTGCTCTCTCTCTCTCTCTGTCAAATAAACAAATAAAATATATATTTTTTTAAAGACATAGCAGATATATTTGTGCTAACACTTTATAGGAACTTTTTTCTCCCCTAAGTTGAATATACTGCCCCCTCCTTAGATTTGTGGAGGGGAGAAAGACCAGAAGCAAATAGTCTAGATAGCCAACATGGCCCCTTCCAGGGGTCAGGGTCACTTGTCTGTGATGAGCGTGGATCTCTCTCTGGATGGTGATCCAGCATTTGCTTAGAGCTCCCTTCTCAGGCCTGAAAAGTTGGAAATGTCCACCTTAGGCCAGGCGGCTGGGAAACAGGAAGCTGAGCGGAGGTGGGAAGGGCAGGCCCCACGCGGCCCCAGAGAGCCGTGCCCAGGTGGAGTTACAGGGCTTGGTGTTTAAACTCACCTGGTAGAGGGAGACAAGGTTGGGTGGATCCAGAGGATAATCTGGGGGGCGGGGCAGAGACTGGGAGTTAGGCACCCAGGGGCTCACACAAGTCAGAAAACCTCACGGGGGCCCTGAGTCTGCTTTGAGAAGTGAAAAGCTCAGACCAAACAGGCCTCAAAGACCCTTCCATCCTGAGCTTGTGAGGGCCACTTGGAGATCACCGAACCTCCCTCAACACTCCCGGTGCCCTTCTCCGGCCTCAGGCCCAGCCACATAGCACTTTCAGTTGAAATCGAAAGTGAACAGGATGGTAAACTCTGCAGACCACATTTTCATTACAACAACAACAACAAAACACTGGGAAAGAACTTTCCAGAACGACGCAAAAAAAAAAAAAAAATCCAAGTGCCAAAATGTAGCAGATAAAACACCTCTCAAAAAATATCAGGAGTTGGCTAAACCACCCGAGAAGCTGTTTACCCAAACCACAAGGGAGAAACAGACAGACAGCACAAGAAAATATAGGTTAGGTCTGATGGGAATAGACATTCTAGCTCTGTGCTCAGACGGAATCATTGTCCCTGCCGGAGGAGACACACTGTTTACAGAGAGGTGCCTGGCGACCTCATTTCCATCATGCTCCAGCCAATGACTCACTATTTACTGATGGCAAGGAGCAGACACTCTCAGTCCTCTGTCATTGACCTCCGCCACATCCCACAGAGACAGCATTTGCCGTACACACGGAGCAGCGGCAAATGCTTCTGGAATCTTCTGCTTTTTCTAGCCAGCAAAGCTACACTTTCTGTGTGACCTTGAACAGGTTTCTAAACCTCTCTGAGGCCCGGTTTCCGTATTTGTCAAACAGGACTAATGGCACTCCCCCTCATGGGATTGTTATCGTGATTAAATGAGACAATACAGGTGGAGTGCTTTTTATGAGGACACAGGAAAGCCCACCGAGCATGTTAGCTATTATACATAATCTTTAAAAATACACTTTATTTTTTAGAGTAGTTTTGGGATCACAACAAATGGAGGGGAAGGTAAAGATTTCCAATATAGTCCTGCTTTCCCCATGATCAAACTCCCGGGCCCAAATGCTGTGTTTGTTACAACCGGTGACCTACGCTGCACATTGTTCTCACCCGGAATCCACAGTTTACATTAGGGCTCACTCTTGGTGCATTCTATGGGTTTTAGTAAACCCATATATAATATCTATATTGATGAGTACGATGGTAAGTATAAGTGTGATATATAGCCCCCTGCTAGTCATACAGAGCGGTTTCACTACCCTAAAGCCCTGTGCCCTGTGTCCCCTTCATCCCTCCTTCCCCCTACCACTTGCGACCACTGATCATTTTACCATCTCCATATTTTGCCTTTTCCAGAATGTCATACCGCTGGTCCCATACAGTATGTGACCTCTTCAGATTGGCTTTTCACGTATAAAATGCATTTAAGATTCTTCCACGTCTCTCCATTGCTTGAGAGCTCCTTTCTTTTTTAATCACATGATTACAAAATGGAATGATATGCCATCGCCTGGACGTACCACAGTTTATTTTTCCAGCTATTATTATTATTATTATTATTATTATTATTATTATTATATTATTCACATTTGTGCTAGCTCTTAGGAAGTATACCCCTGGAGGAACTCATAAACCAGGGGTTTAAGCGAGACCTACACACAAATGAAACAAGCACAGAATAAGATGGTGAACTATCCATGCTTCTTGACGTAGCTCCGCACGTAATTCGCTCGCTAGGACAGCCTGGGATTGGGCCGTGCGGCTAGACAATAGGACCGTGCGCACTGTAGGGCTAACAGCGTGCTTTGGAGAACACGTGCAGGAGGAGGGGAGGTGGTGCCGCCCGGTCTACCCAAGAAAGCGTCTCCCCAGGGACACTGAGTGCCTGGGTAATCAGGTAAATAGAAAGGAGCCAGACTGAGCGGATGACTGTGAAGCAGAGGCGAGGCGGGTATATGAGGGTGGAGCTTTGGGGACTGGGAAGCCCGGAGTCAGGACGGCCCGCACAGTAGGCAGAGACTCCAAACCCTCAGAAACAGCGACACCGAGCAAGGGGAAGGTCGTGAATGTCCGGCTGGAGGGACTTGAGGTCCATCAGCGAGAGGGCATGTCTGGCCTTGCAGGGGTGCTGCGGGGGGGGGCAGAGGACAAGGAGGAAAACGTGTTCCAGAAGGCTAAGAATGGGGATAGGGCAAAAGGAGTTGAATGGACATTTTAGGGAAAAAATGATGAATTGGATTTAGTGTTAGACACTTTGAGATAGCATCACTCGTGGCAAATTAGTGTGAAGAATTTCTAAATCTGGAATTGGTGCTCTAGAAGGAACAGGAACGGAGGTGAAGGGTTGGGGGGTGTCCCTACTGCAGATAGATAATTGATAGATCAGTGAATAGACAGATGATAGATAAATAGACGGATATACAGGGTAGTTATATAAACACACTGCATATGCGTATATACATAATACATACATACTCCAGATCCTTCCATTGGGGAAGGCAGGCTGATTGCAAAGCCTAACATGGGGAGGGGGATTTCCAGGTTTGCTGGGGGGCTGAGAACTTAGCACCAGGAGGTCTAGACAGGGGCGGAGCTCCGTTGCCCCGCCATGCATCTGGCCCCTCCTGCTGTAACTTCCTATCCTGGTGGGCTCTCGACCTTCCCACCTGATGCAGGTTAACCCAGCAGGGGCAGATCGAGGCCTCCTCCGTGGTTTTTCTTGGCCACTCATTAACAAAGCCTCTCTCTGTAATTTGCTTGCTGTAGGCAGATGATTAAATAAAGATGCTGATTTATTTACTTTTTAATTGCTGCCCACCATCCCCCACCCCCAACCCAACCCTCCCCAGACCCCAGTTCTAGGTTTCCTCCCTGCTCTGGCTCATATGTAGCTGACTTCCCCGTCAGCTCTGTCTTTGGTAGGCTCCAAGAAAGCTCTGTTTTACTAAGTGGCTGGGTATGGAAACCTAGCTTCACCTATAGGTAATTCCAACTATATGCAATATCAAGTTCATCACAAGTATCTTGCAAAGGGCTTCCTTATCTCTAAGGGTCAAGAGGGAAGGAGACAGGTCATAGCCATAAGGATTTCTCTCTTCTCTACAGGCTACTGCTGAGCCTCCCCAGCAGGCGGCTGCAGGCAGCCCCTGGTGAAGGACAGGGTCTAGCGTGGTCATAAGGGCAGAGACTCGGGAGCTACTGCAAACTGAGACCAGTCACTCGCCTCTCTGTATCACCATTTCCTTGCCTTGGAGTCCAGATAATAAAAATGCATCTCTTTTGCTGAGCTATTAATATATGTATGATACCATATAAAAGATGAGCTCCTATTTCGAATGAGCATTGGTCCAGAGGGGGCTGCGGCAGAAAAGGCTAGGAAGATCCCATCAGTGGCCTCGCTGGAAGTGTAATCAGGTGCCCAGCTCTTTCCCATCCTTCCCCTTCCCTGCTGGGTAAGAGGGTCCTTCAGTCCACCTCGAGCCCTTCCCCAGTTGAAGCTCCCAGGATGAAGCCCTCAGTCCAATGGGAGGCTGGTTTCCATTTGCACCAGAAGGAAATCTTACCATAGTCCTCCTTCATCCTCAGAGACCCCTCCTACTGTGACTTTCTTTATAAGGTTGAAGGGCAAAGGGTTGCTAATAGCATCTTTAGAGCCCTTTGGATCTCAATCCATTGGTTCATGCATTTATCAGGATGTCATTGTTGTCTGCCCTTTTCCATCAGAAACAAAGGCAAAACTGAAACCTTCAGAGGAACAGTTCTCAGAAAGCTCAGTGTTTTGGTGGTTCTTTAAAACCCAGGGATGTCTAATGCTCAGTGGTCTCTGAGCATGTATTTAACTGGGTCTTTAGGGACCATGCATACCACTGAGGACCACTGGAACCTTGTCCTCTGCTTTTTTTCTTTCAGGACAAAGACAACCCTCTCTGTGACACTGTGCTTAACATGTGGTTTCCGTGGCCTCTTTCATTTTCTAGTGGCTTCCCAAGATCCTATTCTTCCTGAGCTACATCACCAGGCTTGAGAACCCACCAAAGTTGGAAGCTTCTTGCAGAATTCAGTCCAATCAGGCTGGAGACATGTGCTCCCTTCTTCCTCCCTGGAATTTGCTTCCTCCCTGGAATTTCCTGGTGGGCTGGGCCCAGCCAAATTTGGAAGAAAGTTTCCCCTTTGCATGTCCCTTCTGTGTCCCTGTCCCTCCATGCCCCCCCCAGGCCCTCGCCTTGCCTCCTTTGCCCTCTCCCTCCATCACTCAAGAATTGGTCCTGTCCTGGCAGGCATTGCACTCGCTGCTAAAGCTGGGACTCTCCATGTTTGAGATTTAGAAGTTTGGAGGCCCAAGAGGTCATCCGATTTGACCTCCTTACCTTGTGAACAAGACTTTATGTCCTCGAGATTTTAAGGGGAGACAAGGGCACTCAGCCAACCAACATGAGGCTGGGACCAGACTGCAGGCCTCCTTGGGGGCAATGCTCCTTTGCCAACACACGGCTCCATCCCCAGGACTCCAACATTCACCTTGCTGGGCTCCAGGGAGAACAAAGCCTTCCTTGTTTTGTCATTCTGCCTGGTAAGTGACCTTCCACTTATCCTAAACCTCAGTCATCACAGAGGTCCTGACTTTGGATCCTTCACACTCACACTTAAAGCACAAAAGTCTTTTGAGTGATACTCGAACTGTGGGCATGGAAGTTGTTAAAATTCCCCAGGCTTCTAAGCTTTAGTTGGGATGGTAGATAAGGGCGACACAGGATACTGAGCTCTGAGTATGCACCAGGCTCTGGGCTCTGCTCACAATTCTTTGTTTCTTCTCAAAACCACCCTACCAGACCACCAGCTTATTCTCCCTGTTTAACAGAGGGGAAACTGAGTCTTGGAGGAGAAACTGAGTCTTGAAGAGGAAACTGAGTCTTGGAGGGGATAAGGTAGTTGGCCGAGATTACACCACTAGGAAGTAGAAGAGCTAGATTTCACCCTTTGATTACACAACTCATGTTACTAAACCCATTCGACCTAAAAGCGAGGTCCTTGGACCAGCAGGAAATCTGTTAGAAATGCAGATTCTCAGCCCCGCCCTGGACCTGATGATTCAGAAACCTTAGGGTGAGGGATTAGCACCCTGTTTTTACAAGGCTCCATGTGATTCTCACAGGTTCACGCCAAAGCCCAAGAATCACTCTCCCAGACCCTGGGATGTACTAGATATCCCAGCCGCCCCTCTGGGAGGCTGGATACTCCCAGGATCGCAGCAAGTCAGCAGGCTCACAATTCTGTACTGTGTGCAAAGCACTAGACCCTCCCCATTTTACAACTAGAAATCTGGAGGTCTGAGAGACTTTCCAACATGCAAAAATAGAGGGTGGGGAGGCCCCCTACGGGGCAAACCCAGGAAGCCCTTGCTCCAAGTAATTTTTCGAATCATTAGGTACCCGTTCCTCTCTTGTGGGCCCTGAGCCAGATCTTAAGATAAATAGCTAAGGGCCTAAAATAAATGAAAGCCACAGTCTGTCCAAATAGATCAATAATGTTCTCTACTCCAACACGGGTCTTCTCAGCAGACTGAGAAGGGGGCCCTGCCAAAGCCGTAGTTCCTTCCCACCCATCTTCCGCATGGTTTTTATCCATCATCTGGGCGCTAGAGATCAATGATCTCACAGGTGTGGAGAGAAAGTTAGCATTCGCTGCGGCTCGTAATAGGCCGGCGGAAAGAAACAATTTATTGCGGCATTTGTCATGCCATTGATCTGTTTACATATGTGTTGCTGGAATCACAGCGTATGTGGATAGCTCTCCACGGGGAACAAATCTGACACCCTCACAACGAGAGGAAAAGAGCAGGCAATGTTCATTGCGCCTAGCAAATCAGGGGTGCTAAGAGCTTGGTGAGAGCCCACCTCATTTAATCCATCGGCATCTTATGAGTGACGTTCCGATGTTTCTCTCCTCACCGCCTCCTCCTATGCCTCACCCACGTTACACAAATACCTTCTCCAGGGCCATGGTGAGACCCCAGTGTGAGAGAAATGCCTTTGAAAATTGATTTTTGAAAAACTTATGTCTGAATAATGCAAGGGGAACCTGGTGAAGGCCCCCCACCTCTCATTTTGCAGTATGTTCTGCGCGGAGTCGATGCAGAATACATAAGCCATATTGACTACTGCACTGCATCCTGTCTCTTTTGATTGGCAAGGATGTCAGCTTGCTACTGCTTGGATTCTGTCTGTATTTTAGATCAACAGTCCGATTCATTCATGTCTCCCATTATTTATTCATTCATTCTTTATTCCTGTGTACCAGGAATGTGCTAGAAAATGAAAGTCCGAAGAGGAATGAGTTCTCCATCTAGACTAGGAGATCTAGAGAGGGAATTTGGTCAGTAACCCTGTAGAATGCCTGGAAGGTTCCAGAACATCCCCCCGCCCCACCACCCCCCCGGACTCCCACCGGACAAGATGGCACCTTGTGAGGGACACGGTCCAGACCGCGATGCTGATTTTAAGGACAAGGAAAAACTGAAGGCTTTCTAATTAAAAGACACCATCGCCCAGGGACATTCCTCCAGTAGCTTTTACAGATTGTGACAAAGGAGTTTTGCTTTCTGAGCAAATATTCCCCGCCGCCCACCATCTCAGGCTAAGATATGGGTCCCCAAAGATGGGACAGCCATGGGGTGACAAGCATGCTCTTTGGAGCAGGTGACTGAAGGTGCCAACCATCAAGGCAGGCTTTCTGCTTCCCAAATAGACCCTGTTCGGATGTGGAACCAATACCATGGCTTCTACTAAAGCAGATGATGGACATAAAGTGGGGACTAAATGTTCTCAGCGATTCCCCAGCAGGGAGGGCAGGGAGCCGGGGGCCGCTCACTTCAGTTCCCTGGAGGTTGACATGGATGGGAATGAGGGGTGTTGAAGCCATCTTGGCGTGACATCCTTGGTCAGCGGCCACCCGGGCAGCACATAGGTGTCCCCAAGCCCTTGCGAGCAAGGTTGGTTTGGATGCTTGGGCATTGCAAATAGACAATCTCAGTAGGAAGATGCGGGGAGGCTGAGAAGGACCCGTCCTCCCTAGCTCGCCTGTCCTCTTGAGAGGCTTACGGGCAGGTGTAGCCGTAAGGCTTTTCTTCGGCTCAGAGGAGACCTCTGCACGCTTGCAACAGGGGGCCTGTCTCTCCTCCTTCTGGTCCCCATTTTGTCAGTTTGCAGAAGGGCTCCTTAGATGTGCACAGCATGTCAGGGTTTGGAAAGCACTGCCCCCCACCCCCATAGCATCTCTGGGGTTTGAGGGAGGTTTTTAATCCTCATTTTAGCAAGGAGGGAACCCAGGCCAGAAAGTCCCAAGTCTCACAGCTGGAAAGTGGCGGACTGTTTGGACGCAGGTTTGGTTTCTAATGAAACCAAAGTGAGGGCAGATAGAAGCCACAGGAGCCCGGGAGGAGAAGGAACCGCAGCAGGGGAATGCTGTGTGTCCCAAATCGCGAAAAGCCACACAAAAAGGAAACCCTTCTTAGGAAGGAAGCGGAATCTTCAAGTCATCTGGTTAGGTATTTTGTTTGTTTTTCCCTGAAAAAATGTGAATTTCTCTGCCTTCTTTGTTGACGTGATTTTGTTTGAATTAAACATCTGCTGTGTGCCAGGCACTGTTTTGCACTCAGGTTTCCTGACGCCAAGTCTGGTGAATTTTTCATTAGGCACAGCTGCCTCACCCCACTGCCTCGCTCCCTCCCCTCCCCTCCAATTCCTCCTGCTGTAACTCATTCCCAACAATAAAGGACCGCGGTTTGCAGGAGCTTGGGAGCGTGAACAAGTGGGATCTGTCTTTCCATACACCGGGTCGCCACAGCCAGGAAAGTTCGCCCGGTTTAAGAACATAACCCAGCAAATGCCTAGGCAAGCAAACCTCCTCTCCTTTGCCTCTTGGGTTCCCGCCCGTTCTGTCCCAGGCTCGCTAAGGTAGCATCCCTGAAGCAGAACGGTTTCATTTGCAAGAGAGCCATCTCACACCACAGCTCTCTGATCAGCAAAAACAGGAAATGCCCCTTTTTTCAGGGGCTCGCAGAAATGTCAGTCTCCAAAGTCATTAATTTTCGCTCAAAGCAGCCAGGCATGTGGATAGGGAACTACAATAGAGCTCTCTCTTCCTGGAGTCGGGACCCTTGCGAAACTGCAATTTTGATTGTCACCGAATAAATCACCACTGTGTCATTTGGGGATACATACAAACAAGTGCATTGAAACAGAGAGAAAAGTGTCCTTCTCAAGAAGCTCACCCAAAAGGGTGGTTTCTACAGGCGCCCCTTTGGTTTCCCTCGAAGAATCAACAGCAACAGATCAGGGTATAAACAAGACCCTCATCTTTCAAATGTTTGTTCCCAGAACTAAAAATACCAACTTTGCGGAGAAAGAAACTCGAGCTTGTTTGGCCCAGTGGCCTCACTGGACGCCTGGAGCCGTCTGTGGCTCATTTGCAAGAATTTCCTTCTAGCTCGAAGTTGTGTTATGAACACCCTGGGTCATCTTCCCTGAAAATCAAGTGAAATGTTTACAGGACCTGTCCATCCTGCTGTGACTTCATGCTGACCAGTTCTGGGTGATCCCTGTTCCCTGAGTTTGGAAAAAAAAAGAGGATGTGACACTTAAGAGAGGCAGGTGGCCCCGTCTCAAACTCTAGCTCCCAGTACTCAGGGCAAGAGAAAAACCGGTAAAGAAGGAATCTAGCAGTTCCTGGTCATTCTCTTTGCCTTGACTTCAAGTTGGGGTCATTTATTCTCCGCCTTGACAGTAAGAAAAAGATCTTCTAGCTAAGGAAGACATAACAGTTGTCTTCCTTGGCTGCATCTGCTTGCTGAGGATTAGGAAACTCGTGTCCTCATTGGCTCTGCATTTTGCCTGGGAATAACCAAAGCTGTAAATTCAAGTTTCTGAAGCCCCACAAAAACTCCTGCAGGAATCCCCGTTGGGATGGCCATAAACCCCTCTCTCCTGCCCACACTGAAGAGGGGTGAGTTGACTGTGTTCTCTGCATATCAGCCCTTTCCCTGATGGGCTGCCCTGAGCTATGGGGACAGGGCTTCACAATGGCAGTGGTGGGGGGAGGGAGGTGGGAAGGAGGAGGGGTGAGGACGTGCTATCTAAATGCTCCTGGTGAAAGATGTGCAGCCTTGCCAAGGGTGTCATCAGCATAATCCCTGAACATGGGGCCAAGGTGGGACGCATGTTGTGCGGTGCGCCTGTGCAGCTCTCCATACTGCAAGGAAATTAACTCCTTGCTCGTGAGCACGGCGAGCTACCACCCCGGACTCTGCAAGAGTGATAGAGAAGGCATGCCATTGGGCTGACAGTGGGCTGCCTACCTCCACTTCTTTCCTGCAAACCACTCTTCCTCCCACCTACTCGGCATCTCACTTGGCCTTCCAGTCCTCCACCTTCTCTGCTCCAGCCTAGCCTCCCTTCCCTGGAATTCCCTGGGCATCCAAACCAACTTTTTGACTCAAAAATTGCCTTGCAATGGGATTATTTCCACTCATATTTAATTTCTCCTCTTTTTTTTTTTTTTTTTAAACGAGAAGGCAAATTCTTCTGGGGTTAGTACCATGTCCCTCCACTCACGTTTTATGGCGGAGCCATGATGCGTTGCCAACACTAGAAACATAATAGAATTGGCTGGTCATCAGTTCAACTCAGGTCTCAATCAGCATGTGAAGTGAGCTACAGACAATATCCATGTCCAGTGAAACTAAAGCACTCAGGCGTAAGGTAAGGCGACCGCCTTGTCAGGAAAGGGACCCCCGTCCCCACTCCACCCCTTCGATGACCTGTGTGATTTCGTCATCAGTCCCTGGGGCCTCGCAGTTCCTGTAAGTGAAAGGAGCAGATTGTTTCAGACAACCTGTGAAGGTCCCTTCCAAAGCAAAAATTCTGCCAGTCAACACTTGCAAATTCATAGGATGGAAGCCCGCTCACTGCCCTCCTCTTCTCCTGCGGAGGGCACAGCACTCCCCTTCTCGGCCTGCTCAAAGGTGGGTGCTCAAACCTTCCTCCTTGTCAATTCCATCCTTTGGTTCTTAGTTCTGTCTTTTGAAGCCACAAATCCAGCTGAATCCGCCTTTCCTGTGACAACTTTTCGGATGCTGGGATACCCATTTCCCAAGCCACCCCACCTCCCCATCGGCCTATTCCAGCCCGCCCATCTGCTCTTCCTCTGACATGCTTCCCAGGCTGCCCAGCGCCTGGGTCCCGAGCGGGGCAGCCTCCCTGGCAGAGCTGGCTATACAGTACCCCAGATGGGCTGTCCTCTGCAAGTGTGCCAAACAATGGGTCTGTTATCCCCCTTGTAATGGACACTGTACTTTTATTAATACAGCTTAAAACTTCACTAGCTTTTTTTTGGCAGCCGTAAGCCATTTTTAGTGCCAAATAAACATATGGCTATCTAAAACCCTCATGCCCTTTCCAGAAAAAAGCCAAGTTCCCTCCCAGTTGTGTTAACAGGCATTATTTCAGAGAATTTAATTGATTAAATCAAATTTACTAGCCTCTACTGATGATTTTATTTAAAAGGGTGGTTATTTTGTAATAGGAAATTTTGCTAAGAATGTTTTTATACTTTTATTATGTGGCTTGAATAACATTTTAACTTAATAGGAAAAGGACAATTTTCAGTTGTTCCTTTCTTCTAAAAACAATATATTTTCTTTGTGGGTAAGTGAGAGCTCTGAGCTTTGGAACTCTGAATTAAAGATGAATTTGTATTCTATTCACCCATTTGTCATTCTGTATAGCATGTAGATTATTCCAAATGTATCAGACTGTGGAATTTGGAAAACTAGGATAATCTGAACAAAGGAACTCTGAGTAATTGAGTGATGGTGATTGGAAGAGCTCACAGCTGCTTTCTAGGTTGCTTACTTGGAAATAAAATTAATTACGAGATTCACAGGCGAGATTTCACAGTTACTGAATTTGTAGACATTTTTCAAATCCATCTGTACTTTTTTGTAGATTTCTTGTTTGGGGGGATTTATGCAGAAACAAATCATCCTAGCCCTTTGCTATTAACCCTATGCTGAGAAGTATGCCAAAATCTTCTTACTTGTTTGCTAGTTGACATCATTATGACCACAGATATGACGGTATCATTACAAAGAAAAGTCTCGAGGCCACGAAGGTCCGACCTGGACAATTTAGTGAAAATGTAAGGTCTCAATGCCAATGAAATATGAGATACCATTAAGTCATTCAACCATCCGATAACTGGGTTTAATTGTGTTGTTCTGGAATCTCAGTGATATACATTTTTCTTTATAGAAAGTGAAATAAATCAGGAAATATATCTTTGGAAATGTTTGTGAAATCATGTGGTCACCAGATTGGAACCACTCAGGATTCTTCCTTATCTCTGACACCTGTCATTTTAAACTGCCAGGGCTCTATCTTGGATTAGGAAACCTCACCCAGCTGTTCCTGGAATGTGTGTTGTGTGTGTGTGTGTGTGTGTGTGTGTGTGACATTTTGCTTCTTGTTAGCACCTTTTTGAAAATAGCATGTTTTTCTTCTGTGTTTTATAGATATATAATCTTCACTGCAGAAAATTAGAAAAGTAAATAAAAATATAAAAGAAGAAAAATCATCTCAACATTCTAGTCAACATTCTGGTACATTTCCTTATTACTTCTTTTTTTCAATTCATAAATATGAATATGTAGGGTCCTTGTGAAATCAAAAATATATCATTTTGTATATATAAATTTGTGAGTTTCTTTTTTCTTTTCAAATGATAAAGTAGGCAATTCCACACACTGTTTACTGTTGTTTAAGTATTCGATGTTCAATGGCTATGTAATTCCCATATATATGCACATAAATATATATGTATAAATATATAAATACACATATATGTATAAATATATATGTATACATACATATATATATATTTCTTTCAAATCTTTGGCTGTAATAATGCTGTGAGGAATGTCTTTGTGCTTCCATCTTTGACCAAATATCTGATTATTTAGAATAAGTTACAAGAAGTAGGGTCATTAAGTGTAAAGGAATGAATTTTTTTTATGGCTCTTGATATGAACCAATGCTTTTAAGGAAATTTTCTTCAGTACAAACTCCATTTCAAGAGTGAAGAGGAATGCCTTCTTACGCTATTCTTTGCAGCACAGGTTCTTATTTTCCATCTGCCCATTTTACATGAAACGATCAATTCTAATTTTAATTTGCATAGCTTTGGTAATGACTTGTGATGCACTTTTCTATGTGATAAGTACATTGGATTCTTTTAGGAACTGCCTTTTCTTGTCATTTGCCTATGTTATGAATCTTATTAAGCTTTACCCCCTTTTAAAAGATCTTAATGATCGGGGCAACTGGGTGGCTCAGTGGGTTAAGCTTCTGCCTTCGGCTCGGGTATCTCAGGGTCCTGGAATGGAGCCCCACATCAGGCTCTCTGCTCAGTGGGGAGCGTGCTGCCCCCCTCTCTCTGCCTGCCTCTCTGCCTACTTGTGTGATCTCTCTCTCCTTGTCAAGTAAATAAATAATCTAAAAAAAAAAAGATCTTAACGCTCGACCTTTTAAAAAACAACTCTGGACTGTCTGTTCGTAATGTATTGCACTCATAAATACAAGTTCACTGTGGCTCAGGGAGGGTTCAGGTCAGTGATTCCTTCCAAAGCACTCAATATACTTGCCATTCAAGCAACCACTGTTATTTCTTCTTTTGTTCTCATATCTCATTGGCTTAGATAATATTCAAGCAAATTATACAATGTTAAGAATGAATCTGGGAACAAAGACAACTTGCTTATGGGGCACATCTGATTCAAGGGGCAGACCAGAGCCAGATGTACCTGGATATATACTGGAGGGGTCTTCAAGCCTGAAACAGTGCACTGAACTGGCCCCAATGAGTGTATCTGACAGGAGAGTGGGGAGTGAGGGCTGATGCATCCAGCCAGCCTGGGAAGTGGGAATGGGCCGAGGGGGTCTCCTGGACTTCCCCTTTGAAGAGGACTTTGACCCTAGGTTTCTCTTCATTTCTCCATCCCTCCCTTTAGCTCCTGGTTCATCTCTAAGCTTTGAGAAGGTGAGTCATTCACACTCCCTTTTATTTTCCTATCAGCTCTTTGATACTATTCTCCAGCAAGACGTCTTGCCATTTTTTTTTTAAAGATTTTATTTATTTGACAGCGAGAAACACAGCGAGAGAGGGAACACAAGCAGAGGGAATGGTAGCGGGAGAAGCAGGCTTCCTGCAGAGCAGGGAGCCCGATGTGGGGCTCGATCCCAGGACCCTGGGATCTGACCTGGGCCGAAGGCAGACGCTTAACGACTGAGCCACCCAGGCGCCCCCGTCTTGCCATTTTTGACAGCCATTAGCAAAGCCTAATAATGACATGCAACAAACTCATAAAGTTCTGTTGCATGAATAAGTAAGCAAATGAATAAATGGATGAGCTGCCAAATGTGTTAATCATAAAAATCACAACAATTACTACCCAAAGACTGATGTTCAGGCTTAACAAGGGGAAAAAATATGCTTCTAGAAGATTCACATTGACATCTCTGTCAGTGTCTATGGAATGACACTGAGGACATTTCCTCTGGAAAAGGGCCATAAAACAATGGCCTGTCACCATGGCATTTTGGTGCTTAAAAGAGGCAAGTGATTGTTCATATTTGGGGTTGTCAGCTTAGTAAGCTCATGTACTTTTGAGTGAAGATTACTTGTGATCCAGCTATCAGATCATAAGCAGGATTGACAAAGGAAAAAAATAGGAAAATAAGTTGGGTTTAGAGAATGATGGGGAAAAAATGACTTGGAGGTACTGAAAGAAATCTTTCTTACATTGTAAACCAGGGACATGTCTACAAAACAAAAGACAAAACAGATACTTCCCAAGCATAACATGTTTCAGGTTATATAGCAAACTCTCCCAGCCCACTTGGCCAAGCAGGTGGAACTCTCATTTCCAAGCTATAAGTGTGGATGCTGGGGATTCACTGTTTCAAGACATGCTACCTCGCAAAATGGTTTGCTCCAGGAAAAATCAATTTTTAGCAGATATCAGGAAATGCGTCACATGTGTTCTGATGAAAAACATTTACAGGGGATTTACTAGAAGTACTTACATCACAGAGCCAAGTGTAAAATCATGTCATTTGCTTACCAAAGCGTGCTTTATTGGTTTCTGAAATCTTGTTCCCCTACACTTGTCCCTTCTGTCTAGGATCGAAATGATCAGAAATGACCTCAGTTATAGAAGGAGGCATCAGGCATCAGAACTCTTGCCAATGGGATGAGCAGAGGTGAGGTGTGCCATTTCTAAGTCACCTGGTATACCTCTTTCTGGCTCTTTCTCCCATCTGCCACTGTCAAGACCCAGTCTACTTGAAAGCTTTGTGCTGAAGGTGGCAGGGTCTCCGTTAACCTGAATCCCTGAATGATTGCATGGACCCGAACTCCAGCAACACTATTGACTCTTCTTTCCATGATGAGGAAATAAACTTCTGTTGGTTATCAAGCCACAAGTGTGGAGCTGAGGGCCATACCCACTCTGCTATGTCTTCCTTTTTCTAGTTAATGTGGCAAGGAGCAGTGGTGGGCAAGAGAGTGAGTCCACTAGACTGTCTTGGGGAGAGTCCACTAGACTATCTGGTGAAAAGCCAGCACCCCCAGAGGACAGACCCAGCGCCCTGCGGTCCAGAGATGAACCTTCTCCTGGCCCATACCTCCTCCCTCACCTTATTCATCGGTGGGGGGGGGGGGCAATTCTCAGGGAGCTCATAGATAACAGAGAATGCAAATTCTTTCTCCAGTTTTGAGAGACCTTGAGTTATTCCCCCGAAGACAATTTGGTTCCACTGATTATACGGGTAATACATTTTCTCCTTTTTTTCTAAGCCACATGTCTCATAATTTTGTCTCAAAGTAGCATTTTCATGAAAATCATCAAGAAAGTAACACTAGCAGTGTTCCTTAGATTGAACTGTGGCTTGAGGTCATGTCCCACCCTGCAATAAATAGGATTTTGTTTCTTTTCTGAGTTTCATGAGTCAAGGTGAGGCCTTAAAAATATGCACGTGGAGCTGAAATAATACGGTCTCAGTTTAGGTTCCTCAGAAGCAGACTGTGAGAAAGATAATATCAAAGGGATTTCTTTGTATTCCCAGGAAAGCCCCATAGTTGGGGAGTATAAGAAGGGAGGGAAGAAGGCTAAACAGAGCTACAGTATCCACTAGAGATCCATGGAGGCAAATGTCACCTCAGTTACCACAGGGAGCTCTGGACAGGGAGGGTCATGTGGCAGTTACCCTGATCAGAGGATAAGAAAGCTCCAGAGTTTTTAGACCCTCATACTGTCAGTCCTTTGATGAAGAGTGGGCACCTCAGGGTAGCCGTTCTGGAAAGTGCTGGGGGCAGCCTTTGGGCAACTAGGATTGAGGGGATAAAGCTGGAGCACTCCCAGTATCTCCAACAGACAACATTTCAAGGTAAGGCGAAATCATGCCTCTGTGGCCTCCATGACATTCTGAGAGCTGGCTTACCATGATACTTCTTCCATCCCTTCATGATGGTTCTACTTTCTCCCCATCTCCCCTACCTTCTACCACTTCTATGTCCCCATAGCCCAAGTTAGGGAATAAAAAAATATGTATATTTGCCACCTTTGACATCTCGTTCCCCAGGATCGTCATCACGAACTCCAAACTGTCAAACCCACCCAGACCATCGGGAAAGGAGGAGGAAACACATGGGGGCTGCAGGGAGGAAAATGGCAGCCAGAAATGCCTCTCCCAGATGTCCAATATAGGATGGACAGGGGATTCTCCTGCCCCCCCTTGTGACTCCACCACTGTCCCTGGGTGACGGCTGCACACAGATCAGTTCACCCTACTCACCATTTTGTTCTCTCCAACCATTGTCTGCAAGTCAAAGCTGCAATGGAGGGAAGCGGCTGAGACATGGAGGCTGGCCATGACTGGCCACAGGGAATCCATGGGAGCTGTGGGGTCTGCCCGGGGGGCAGGGGGACAGCAAGGGCCATGTAGCTGGTTTGGCACTCAGGGCTAAGACTCTACAGAGAACAATTTCACAGAGATATTTTCATACAGGATGAGCCTCCTGGGCTGCAAACACAGTACTCTGTTTTGCTTTGTTTCCAGCTCTGGCTTCTGGTCCCTGGGCATGATTTTAAGGAGTCTGTAATTTTACATGAAGAAGAAAAAAAAGAAAGACGAGCTCCTGCTTCATCCACGTGTCTTCTCATTTAAACCCTAGTGCCATCTTGTGAAAATGTATCGAGCGGTTATCAGTGGTTCGTGGGATTGTCTGTATTTGTTATCCTTCGATAAATGCTGAAAAATAAACATAGTGGCACATTTTACCTTCTGAGCATCGCTAGCATGCGTGGAATTGTTTTTCCCTTGCCTCGCACCTTAGCGGGAACCCTTCTGTGACAAGGAGGCTATCCTTTACCCACTCCTGATGTTCAGATGCAGGCTCCTGGACTTGGCCAAGCCGCCTTGACACCAGGTGAATCTAAGAGACAGTTTTCCAGGTTCCTAGCAGCCTCTATGGGGTAAGCTTGGCTGTGAGTGGTCCTCAGGTCATAGAGAAGGGGGAAGAGCCCCAACTAATAAATGGAAAATGTTGTTAGTTTTCCAAGAATATAACTCTCAGATATCACTAGAGTGAATCTGAAAACCAAGTGACACTCACTCAATTATTTATGGTACATTTTTAGCTTGCTGGAAGTATTTTGCAGTTTATAAGCAGAGCTAACTGAACCCTATTATTCTGCTTGTTTGCTTGACCTACATATTCTGAAACAGAATTCTGAAGGAAGATTCTAGTGCCGAACAGGCAGATGGGAGAGATATCACTTAATCTTTCCGAGCCCTGGCTTCTGTGTGTCATTCCCCAAAACTCTCCAAGTCTGACCCAAATTGATGCTCAATACCTGGGGTTCTAGACTCTTCTTACCCTATGTAGCCTGTGACCTTGAGCAATTCCTCTCCATTCTAAAATTCCCTCATGTCTGAGAGCTTTTTGAAGAAGAAATGCTGAAGAAAAACAGAAACCAGGTCGAAAAGCGAGGTGATTGTTTTCTTCAATTGCTCGAGGACCAACTCCTAACCACTCTAGAAACATTTTTCTGAAACTGTCTCCCCTTCTTTCCCGGGGACATGGGCAGGGATTTAAAATAAATGAAACCAGCATTCTTTTCTCTCCCGCAGACACACTTGTTCCCTCTCTCGATGGACGGCCTTTCCAGGACCGATCACTTCTAATAGAGGTTTATCACCAATTCCAACCGCTATGATTATTTTTGTCTCCAAGGGGAATATTACTTCGTAATTGAGAGCCTCCCGAAATTGCATCTGCAGCCTCCCGGCTCTACTGGAAAAGGCATTTACTGAGGGCTCCCAAGGAGCTTGAAACTTAATCTGAAACTGTGATTAAAACACACACTAATCAAAGGTCCAATAAGATATAAGTGTGACATTCAAAATATTTCAATAAAAATAAAAATGATTTTTTTTCCAGTGATAGAAATAGCATATTTAATTTTGAGAGGCCTAAGTGTGAGAAGTAAATGAACATCCCTCACAGTCTCCATACTTAGAGGTAATGACTATGGACATTGTGTGTGTGTCTGAGTGTGTATGTGTGTGTCAGGATGTCTGTGTGTATGTGTGTACTACATATATATACATATACATATATGCACACACACAGAAATTTCTATTGAATGTAATTTCATATTTGTCTTTTCCAGTTTATATGAAACTGTATCGTCTCATACCATCATCTATTCCTTTAAAAAATGTGCATTAAATTGCACTACTGGGTATTTACCCCAAAGATACAGATGTAGTGAGAAGATGGGGCCACATGTACCCCAATGTTCATAGCAGCAATGGCCACAATCGACAAACTGTGGAATGAGCCAGGATGCCCTTCAACAGACGAATGGATAAAGAAGATATGGTCCATATATACAATGGAATTATGCCTCCATCAGAAAGGATGAATACCCAACTTTTGTATCAACATGGATGGGACTGGAGGGAATTATGCTGAGTGAAATAAGCAGAAAGAATAAATTATCATATGGTTTCACTTATGTGTGGAGGATAAGGAAAAACATGGAGGGCATTGTGAGAAGGAAAGGAAGGGGGAATGGGAGGAATCAGAGGGGGAGATGAACCATGAGAGACTGTGGACTCTGAGCAACAACCTGAGGGTTTTGGAGGGGCGAGGGTGGCAGTTGGGCGAGCCTGGTGATGGGTATTAAGGAGGGCACGTATTGCATGGAGCACTGGGTGTGGTGCAGGAAGGAACAATGAATCTTGGAACACTGAAAAAATAAAATAAAATGTTAAAAATAAATAAATAAGTAAAAAATGCACTATTAGGGAGGGCACTTGTGATGAGCACACGGTGATGTATGAATGTGTTGAATCTCTATATTGTGCACCTGAAACTAGCATAACACTGTGTATTAACATACTGGAACTAAAATAAAAACTCAAAATAAAAGAATTGTGCTTACTTACCACTTACCAAAAGACAGGGAAATTGTCTTTTGTAGCCAATGTAGAGATTGTAGCCATCTCTCAGCCAAAGAAAGATCTTTGAATACAGCTGGAATACTGTGTGCCTCTGCCCCAATTCTAACTCATTTTCCCTGCTGAGAGGCAATCCTCTTGCAGATTTTGGTAATCACTGTCCTGTACATTTCTTGATACCTTCTTCTCACATATTCCCGTTCTTTAGCAAGATATAATGTTGTTTTTGTATTTTTAAACTGAAGAAGATGATGACTTATTTTTCTCTCTTTTGCTTTTTGTATTCCCATTCTTCTGCCAACATAGTATTTTGTTGGGAGATTCCCCCATGGGGACTTGAGCCTTTCAAGAACTTGAGCTGTTCACCCCCACTGCTACCTAGTGAGCTACAATGTAGCCACCGCCTGCTGGTGCACCTGTTTGTTTTTTCCAGCATTTGCTCTGTTGTAAACATTGTTGCTATTACCATTCTTGGCCATGGAGAGTTTCTCTAGGGAATATATCAGGAGTGGAATTGTGGGGAACTAGATGGATTTCATATAGCTTCATGCCTTACTGTCAGACATTTTACCAGTCTGGGTATAAAATATTACATCACTGTGGTTTTAATTAACCTTGCCCATTACCCCAAAACACCATTTTAATAGATGCATAATACTCTATCCTAAGAAGAGAGCAAAACTTATCCCCTTTTCCCTTATTATTTGGTATACAGTATGTTCTCAATTTTTCACATTGTATATTGAATATTTTTTTTAAATTTTATTTATTTTTTTTTCGGTGTTACAAGATTTATTGTTTTGCACCACACCCAGTGCTCCATGCAATACGTGCCCTCCTCAATACCCACCACCAGGCTCACCCAGCCCCCCCCCCCCAAAACCGTCAGTTTGTTGCTCATAGTCCACAGTCTCTCATGGTTCATCTACCCCTCTGGTTTCCCCCCATTCACCCCTCCCTTCCTTCTCATAATGCCCTCCATGTTTTCCTTTACGCTCAGCACGTAAGTGAGACCATAAGGTAATTGGTTCTCTCTGCTTGATTTATTTCACTCTGCATAATCTCTTCCAATCCCATCCATGTTGATACAAAAGTTGGATATTCGTCCTTTCTGATGGAGGCATAATATTCCACTGTATATATGGACCATAGCTTCTTTATCTATTCATCTGTTGAAGGGCATCTTGGTTCTTTCCACAGTTTGGCGATTGTGGCCATTGCTGCTATGAACATTGAGGTACATGTGGCCCTTCTTTGTAATGCATCTGCTTCTTTGGGGTAAATACCCAGTAGTGCGATGGCTGGGTCATAGGGTAGCTCTATTTTTAATTTCTTGGGGAAACTCCACACTGTTTTCCAAAGTGGTTGCACCAACTTGCATTCC
>CM053610.1:44703340-44772707 GCA_028646535.1 Procyon lotor
ACTTTCATTCTTCTACATATAGTTGTCCAATATTCCCAGCACCATTTATTGAAGAGACTTTAATTGGCAATGAAGAAGTCAAACTTTTTTTCTTCGCAGACGACATGTTACTCTATATGGAAAACCCAAAAGACTCCACCCCCAAACTACTAGAACTCATACAGCAATTCGGTAATGTGGCAGGATACAAAATCAATGCACATAAATCAGTTGCTTTCCTATACAGTAGCAATGAAACTGTGGAAAGAGAAATTAGGGAATCTATTCCATTTATGATAGCACCAAAAACCATAAGATACCTGGGAATAAACCTAACCAAAGAGGTGAAGGATCTGTACTCGAAGAACTACAGAACGCTCATGAAAGAAATTGAAGAAGACACAAAAAGGTGGAAAAGCATTCCATGTTCCTGGATCGGAAGAATAAACATCGTTAAAATGTCTATACTGCCCAGAGCAATCTATACTTTCAATGCCATCCCGATCAAAATTCCACTGGATTTCTTCAAAAGCCTGGAACAAACAATCCTAAAATTTATATGGAACCAGAAAAGACCCCAATCGCTAAGCAAATGTTGAAAAAGAAAAACCAAGCTGGGAGCATCACATTGCCCGATTTCAAGCTTTACCACAAAGCGGTGATCACCAAGACAGCATGGTCCTGACACAAAAACAGACACATAGAGCAGTGGAACAGAATAGAGAGCCCAGATATGGACCCGCAACTCTATGGTCAAATAATCTTTGACAAAACAGGAAAAAAATATCCAGTGGAAAAAAGACAGTGTCTTGAATATCCTTTAATAGAGCAGCTGATGACTATTCCTAAGGATAACTTTACAGACATACATTACTCACAGTGCTTACACTAGATGCCACACTCCCCTTCATGAGGACATATCCATTTCCTCATCACCTTGCTGCTGAGCAACTTCTGAGTGTGCCTGTTGGCTTATATGTCCATAAACACGGGTTTAATATTATTTAATAACCAAATTGATACATATTGATACATACTTTTGTATAAAGTATACAAAATACTTTTGTATAAAGTATACTTTATACTTTTGTATATAGTATATACAAAGTATATACTGTATATACTTTTGTATAGTATACAAAAGTACTGTATACTTTTGTATACTTTTGTATAGTATACAAAAGTACTGTATACTTTTGTATAAAGTATGTATCAATTTGTGAACAATTGTGACTAGCTTAAATTTTCACGCTGCTTCTTTACTGGTGAGTTTGGTCTTATGTTTAGTAATTATTTCTATTTTTTTCCCTAAATTATTAACACATTCTCATTACCTATTTTTATATTGACTGTCTAAAGAATGAGATAACTTGACCCCTGAAGATATTGTATCGTAAAACAAATTTTCTATCAACACAATTGCGGGGAAAATTCTCCTAAGCAAATGAGCTACTCTGTAAAAATGGCATAAGTCCAGAGTGAAGTATTATTAATCAAGTCACATGGTACCATTAGGAGGATAATTACGTGGACTCAGAACTTTTGGACCCTGGTTTTGATATTAGTTTGAGCCAAGCCACTTGGTAATGTTTCCTAATGACTGTAAGCCTGGCATTAATAAGTTCAATGTTCAAGATAAATGTTAAAAGAATATTTTCTACAAATCCAGGGTCCACATTTAGCTGAGAGAAATCTCACTGGACCAGATAGCTCCTTCCAATATACTCACACACAACCTCATGGCAAACTTTGTAATTAAGTGTGATTATAGATGAGAACATAATTCATGGCTGAGACAATTTTCTACTAGAACCCAGGGCGATAAGAAAGAAGTTCACTCCAGCTAAGAGAAAAGTCCTAAAACAAGCTGGTAATGAAGCTCATTTGCAAGGGAAATGCAGCATTTTCGTGAGCTGAGCTGATTGCTTTCCTTAAATGGGAAAAAGATTGTCATCTTTTCAACCCGATAGGAAGGCTTTGATATCTCTTTCAGGGAAACTTTGCCTGTCTCCCCAGTCTTTTCTTCTCCTCCCTACACTGGGGTGAGAAGGTCCAAGATATTGACATGGCAAATAATTAAATGGCAATTAACTCATAAATATGCAAGAATTGGAAGAAAATCATTAGTTTGGACTCAAATGAAGTAACCGTAAATCTGAGTAGCAATTAGAGGTCTAAAGACTGAGTAGCTAAACATACATGCAGTCTAACCTTGTTATTCACAGTAGAGTTAATCCTTGCACAACATAGGGGTTAGGGCCCCGACCCGCCATCCAGCCAAAAATCCATGTGCAACTCCCCCTAAAGATAACTGCTAATAGTCTACTGTTGACCAGAAGCCTTACCAATAACGCAAATGGTGGATTAACACATATTTTGTCTGTCATATTGTATACTGTATTCTTATAATAAAGTAAGCTAGAGAAAAGAAAATCATGAGGAGAAAATACATTTACAGTACTGTATTGTAAAAAATCTGGGTATAAGGGGACCCAGGTAGTCCAAAGCTATTTGTTCAAGGGTTAACTGTAATTATATTCTATAAAGTCGCCTCAAACACTGAATTAAGGAATCCTGAACCACTCACTGCACATAGAAGAAGTACAGAATTAGGTTTCTGCAGCCTTCTGATCAATGGATCAATACATAAATTTACTTTCTGTGTGTTTCTTTTTAGAGACGCCTTATTTAATAAATGCTGTTGATTGACTGGCATCCCATTTTGTCTCCTTCCATGCAATTGAAGAAAGCCTGAGCAAAGCTCCCCTTCCTAAGGAACCTCTCAACCTTCCTGTGCTTAGGAACACAGACACGACTTCAGCACTGCCCATGGGGCCATTTTCAACATGAAGCCACCAACAAAAAAAAGCACAAAGATGCAAAAAAAAATGTGGTAGTACAAAATACACTGAGAAGAGGACACTTCATACAACACGAGGGCTGAAATGAGAAGGCAGATCAGTGCCTGGGTCCACCTCAGCGCACTGGTGAACTCAAATCCCTTGTGTACCCCCCAACCCCCCCCCCCAACGTGTCTGAGAACAACCATGAAAGCACCAAGAGTGTTATTTGGTGATTGCAAATACATTTTAGTGAGTGGGCGGATTCACAACTACATACTCCATTAGTAGTAAGGACTGATTATATTTTAATGGACTGTTCCATCGCTTCAGACATTTGTTCTTTGAGCCTCCAATCCTCTTTTTCCCTGATAGCATTGTTTAGTTTTCCTTGAGGAGCTCTCCTTCTTCCACAGTGAGCATTCTTGATCTTTCAATTAGTGATCCCATTCTCTTATGACCAAAGGATGGACATACCTCCCCCCCCCCCCCAAGCCAGACCAATAAGAATGTCCTCCCTGGGCATGTGAATCTTGAGTTGAGTGGTACAGGGAAAATGCTTGAGGCTGATTCATGCAGACAGTGGCACCTATGGGAGATGGTCCCTTGGTTCCTACCTCTAGAGCCCCACATGTCCTTTCAGCTTCTTCCCAGACTATAAGCTGCCTCTCCCATCCTTCCCTTAGATTTCTCTTCTGTTTCAGTTAGCCAGAGGAGTTTCTACTGAATTGGACCAAAGGGTCTTGATGAATACACATCCTAAAAGGAGACAGGTGGGAGGGTACCTGTCCCGCTTTGTCTCCTTCCATGCAATTGTAGCAATTCCTATTCATGGATTGGCGTAGAGCTAACTGAAACAAGAAGAGTCCCATTATTTGCATATTTTAGGGCCAGGGAATGTGGCCTTCAAATGGATTCGTGAGTAATTTCCACACATTTTTAGTGCCTATGTTTGGCATTTTTTTAAACTATAAAATACCCATTTTTCCCCAAATACTTTTATTTTATTTTTTCAGTGTTACAAGATTTATTGTTCATGCACCCATGCAATATGTGCCCTCCTCAATACCCACCACCAGGCTCGCCCATCCCCCCACCCCCAGCCCTCCAAAACCCTCAGTTTGTTGCTCAGAGTCTGTAGTCTCTCATGGTTCATGGAAATCCCTCTGATTTCCCCCCATTCACCCTTCCTTTCCTTCTCACAATGCCCTCCATTTTTCCTTATGCGCCACATGTAAGTGAGACCATAAGATAATTGACTCTCTCCACTTAACTTATTTCACTCTGCATAATCTCTTCCAGTCCTGTCCATGGAGAACATAGGCAGTAACCTCTTCAACATCAGCCACAGCAACTTCTTTCAGGGCATGTCTCCAAAGGCAAAGGAAACAAAAACGAAAATGAACTTTTGGGACTTCATCAAGATAAAAGCTTCTGCACAGCGAAGGAAACAATCAACAAAACAAACAGGCAACCCACGGAATGGGAGAAGATATTCACAAATGACACTACAGACAAAATCTGATATCCAAGATCTATAAAGAACTCCTCAAACGCAACACTCAAAAAGCAGATAATCACGTAAAAAAAAAAAAAAAAAGGGCAGAAGACATGAACAGACACTTTTCCAAAGAAGACATACAAATGGCTAACAGACACATGAAAAAATGCTCATCATCATTAGCCATCAGGGAGATTTAAATCAAAACCACACTGAGATACCATCTTACACCAGTTAGAATGGCCCAAATCAACAAGACAGTAAACAACAAATGTTGGAGAGGATGTGGAGAACCCTCTTACACTGTTGATGGGAATGCAAGTTGGTGCAGCCACTTTGGAAAACAGTGTAGAGATTCCCATTGATGAGTATTTAGATAAAAGGACACATTAATATGCACGGCAGTCTGACTATCTTCAGCTTCACTTGTGGACAGTCAAACCTCAACAACCTCAGACAGCCTGACTGCTGTTTGCTATCAATAGTACTAAGAGCATTAGGCAGCAGCTGGGGGAGGACAGAAGGTTCTGGAAAGCAAGGACTACTATCCTTCTCTTTCCTAATGCCCTAACTCCAGCTGGCAAGACCTCTATTATTACTTCCCCCTTAAATGAATGGCAAAATACAATATATTCAAATTTTCTTTAGTTAAATGATTGGCCTTGTCATTATTATTGTTGAAATGGGAAGCTGGCTTTATATTATAACACGAAAAGTTACTCCCAGATATTTTTCTTTGAAAGATGATGACAAAATTAACCCAACTCTTTTGAAGGCAGATGTCCCTAAATATCCTAGTGAGTCTATCTACTCACCCATTTAACAAACATATAACAAGTACCTGCTGTGTTTTAGGCATGAAACATTAAGGAAGCCAAGATTCCTTCTGTCCTTCATAAACACTGGCTCAGTGCTTGAGGAAACCCACGCTTTTGCCTCTAGGGGATGGCTCATTCTGGTGGAAGAGGTTTACATATAAACAAATGACAGGAAAACACATTCTGTTTGTGTTTTGTTTTGTTTTGTTTTGTTTTGTTTTGTTTTAGGTTTGGGCCTTGGCTACTCAGACTACATCTTGATCTAGGGATACCATATCACCTGAGAGCTAATGAGCAATGCAGGAGGTAATGAGGAAAAGAAGTAGTTTGAAGGGGAGAGTGGAGGGACAAGTAGGGTCATCCTGTGAAAGCCAGGCCAAGAGTTTTGTCTTGAGGACTGAAGAACTTTGCTTTTCAGAAAAACACTGAGAACCAATGATGATAGCATGGCAACTTAGGGTGACAGGAAAACTATAAACTAGACAAAAGATGGGAAGACCAGATTCATCAATCCCAAGGGCCTTCTTAGTTCTATCACACTGTAGGTGACCTTACTTTCCAGATACAATCCTGTTGAGCTCCACTGGAACATCGTTGTCAATAAACATCTTTCTAGAACCTACCGTGCTGGCTATGGTACCAGGCCCTGAGGGGGCCCAGGATGAGCAGCTTGTGGATTGGCCCTTCCAGACATCTATAGTCAGATTAGCAAGGTCAGAACGTGGAGTGTGTACCCATAAAAGATGACTATAATGCAAGAGTATAGACATGTGGTGCTAAATAAAATGTGCAGTCAGTAAATGCTCTGGGAAGAAGGAGGTATCCCCCTTGGCCAACAGATGTTGGGGGGAGTTTTTAGAGAAGATAGGGCTGGAGATGGATCTTGAATGACCTCTCCACTCCTGTCAGGAGAAAAAGCTTATAGGCTGATTCTTATTTGTTCATTCAAAAGCAATTCTAAGACTATAGGAAGAACCATGAATGAGGCACAATTATGGACTAAGGATCTCTACACTCTGGTGAAGAAACATCACATTCTTTAATTTTTCTAAATTATACAAAAACCCTGCCCAAGTCCCAGTTTCCAAGGATGCAGAGAAACTACAACTAAGTTCTGGCATTCTTTGAAGGGAGTATATATTGCTTCCATGCCACATTTGGGATTAGGCGGAAAGCTCTGGGCCAAGGGTTCCTCTCCACCTGGAGGGGTGGGCCATCCAGCAACTGCCTCTTTCTGGAATACTGAGCTTCAGCTGCTCCTACACCTGAAAACCTGTCCTCTATGTCCTCATCCCAGTTCCTTCTGGTGCTCCTTCAACTTGTCTTTCAAACCAGGGTTGAGCTTCTATGGTAAGCAAAGCAATGGCCCCCAAAGATGTCCGAGTCCCAATTCCTAGAACTGGGAATATGCTATGTTATGGCCCAAAAGGGACTTCGTAGATGTGATTAAGGATTGTGAGATGTGGAGATTATCCTGTGTTGTCTGGGTGGGCTGCTATCATCACAGAGTCCTTGCAAGTGAAGGGGGAGGGGAGGCAGGAGCATCCGAGAGATTTAAAGATGGAGGAAGGGCCATGAGCCAAGAACAGAAGGTAGTCTCTAAAAGCTGGCAAAGGCAAAGGAACAGATTTTTCTCCTAGAACCTCCAGAAGGAACTTAGCTCGACTGGCACCTTAATTTTAGCCCAGTGAAACCCATTTTGGACTTCAGGCGTCCAGAACTGTCAGTTAGTAGATTTGTGTTGTTTTAAGTCACCAAATTTGTGTGAATTTGTTGTAGCAGCCATAGGAGACTAATACTGGCTTGCTTTCCTGAGGAGGAGCAGAGTGGAGGAAAAAGGGAATCAAACCTCCCCATTCTGTTTCTCACTAGATTGTTAAAACATGATTCAGGGACTTATGCTACCATCAGACTAAATGGAGCCTGGCTGCCTCAGGAGGGAGGCCTATTCCTGTCACAGAAGGAGCTGAAGGCCGCTTGTTAGAGATGTTTTGCAAGGGGTTCATGCTTTTGTGTGTGTGGCAGGTGGGGTGAGGAGAAGGGATTAGTCTAGAATGTCCTCCTCTGTATTTTCCATACCTGAGTTTCCATTATTTTGAATTAAAAAAAGAAAGACACCTTTCTTCTTTATGCTCAAAAAACAAATCCCTTTTTCTAAACGCCGGATCTTTTGTGTGTGTGTGTGTGTGTTTTTGCATTTGGAGATGGTAATGTAAGCTGCCAAGATGGCTTATAATCCTGTATTTGAATAACATTCAAATAGCAAAAGGGGCTTACTTACACTGCACGTGGTGTATATGAGAATCAGGTTTATTCTGCATTCTCCACAAAAGGGGATTCCAGAGCAAGCTGTCATGAGATCTAAGGAACCCCATGAGTCTAGCCGCATCCCGTCTCAAGCGCCAGAGTGAGACCTGAGGAAACCTTCAGCCTCCTGACTTGCAGAACGCCCTCTGAGGAGACGGGGAACTCAGGTTCATTCCCCACCTACACCGGCCATGGAGCTGGGACAGAAGTGGGAAATAAGCCTAGTGTGTGCCGGGGGCCTGGTGAGCCTCCATTCTCTCATCTGTCAAATGGGCATAACAATACCTGGGAACATAGGGTTGTTGATAGGACCAAGTGCGTGTGCAAAGCAGAGCGCCTGGCAGATGTGAGACCTTCAGAAACTCAGTTTCCTCGATCCTCCTTGTCCAGATTTTCATACTTCTTCCCCATTTCCTGTGACCAAGTATCCATCTCCTGCTCCAGGCAGAGCCCAGGCCTTCAGCTTAATTGAGTAGCGTTGGTTTGAATTTTTCTTCCACAGAGAACTTGAACATTAAATGTGCTGCCCAGAGAGCGTAATGCTTCACCCAGAGGAAAGCGGGTCGAATGATGGGTGCAGAGTGGCGGGGTAAAGAGGACATCGGCCTGGGGAGATGGGGCTGGGATTGGAGGACATCACTGGATGGCTCGCTCAGCACCCCACAGAGAGAGTGCAGAACTGTGGCCTTAGGTCCCTTCGGGGGTATCCTTCAGCCATAAGGGAGCTGAACAAGGACGTATCTGGCACCATCCAGCTGTCCCTCGGGAAGAACCAGGGCCCACCCTACTGATGGCAGCCTGCTGGCCCCTCTTCTTGGGATACATGGCACCCCAAAACAAAACAAAAAAATCCAATGACTTAAAAATGCAATTTCATTTCTTCTTATTCTGGGTAGCTGCTTCGAACTGACGCAGTCATTCCCACACCTTTCCTAAACACAAAAGCCCCTGTCTGCCGGTTGTGTATCCTGGTAGGCCTTCCATCTCAACTCAAGCACACCGCAAAGAGTCATTTCCCAGCTCTGGGGATCTTAGGGCACCTCTCTTGGCCTTGGTTTTCCCAAATGAAGCTGTGAAGCTGGGGTCACAACTTTTTGGGGGGACTCCAGTGGTTTTTTCCGACCTATAATCTTTAGACTATATGTAAAGACAGAGTGCTCTATGAAGAGCATTCTTGAACTAATGACTTTTTCTGACTTTCCTGGATCAATTAGTTGCATGGAAGGTCGCCCAGACTCAGAAAAATGTCACGCTGCCTATTTGCAGGAATGCATGGACCAGAATCACCACATTTTTAGCACACTCAGCAACTGACCTATCCTTTTCTCCCCCGCTGATCACTCCCCACTCAACACCAGAGTGGACCACCAGTAATAAGGCAGTCAGTCCACACTGTCATGATATCAGGCAGGAATTCCAGGGATGCCATCTTTGTAGCTCTCTGCACACCCGGAGAAAATTCTAGGCTTCCCCACTAGCCTGTGGTTGTGTGTGTGTGTTCATCTTTTCCTCCTTGCCCTGGACAGACTAATGCCCTGCCCACTCACCTGCTCCGTGAAGATATCTATAACCCAGTTCCCAGAACCTGTGGATTTGTACCTTACCCGACATAGGTGACTTCACAGGTGTGACCAAAATTAAAGACCAAGATGGAGAGATGATCCTGCCTGGGCCTGATGTCCTCACAAGAGTCCTGATCAGGGAAAGCAGGAGGCAGGAGGTCAGAGTCAGGGAGAGAGATGTGACAAGAAAGCACATATAGAGATGGCGGCATGAAAGGGACTTGCCTACGTGTAACCGGCTTTGAAGCTGGGGTTCTGAGCCAGAGAACACAGGTGGTCTCTAGAAGCCAGAAAAAGCAAGGAATGGGGTCTCTCCTTGAGCCCCCAGAAGGATGTGTCAGCACCTTTCTCCCTAGCTAGGTAGGTATCAAAGTTCCCACCTAAGAAGGGTGAGATAATAATATTTGTGTTGTCTGAAGCATTGTGCTTGTGGTAATTTGTGACAGCAGCCACAGGACACCAAGAGGCTCCTCCAAAGTAAAATCAATACATTCCATTCAATAAGAAGATGCTTTTTTCAAATAGCTGTGGCTTCGGACAATTTTGGTTCTTAGTCACCAAACCCAAGCACTGGAACTGTGACGTGTCTATTCTAAAACTCTCTTTTTAAGGAAAAGTGGAGTCCAGTGTATGCTCCAGGTCCCACAGTTAACAAGGTGTCCTGCCAGCTCTAGAAGCTGAGCCCGTGAGTTCTGTCAGACTGTGTTTCTGGGAAAGGTCATGGCTCAGTCCCTTCTTCCTGGTGCTTTTTGTCCCATGGCTCCTCCTGCATCTATTCTAGTAACATCGTAACCCCCAAGCCCCCGGGGCACCGATGCGCACACACATGTGCACACACACACACACAAATGAAGAGGGACAGAGATTTCTTTAATCTTGCCCCTCAGTTTAGTTCAATTTCCAAATAGAAGGCTGTCTACGTTATGTCAGAGTTTCCATGTAATCCGGTTAAAAGTCATTTCTTGAATTATGCATTATGTTGGCCCCATGCATAGTGGTGCACAAGCTAGACCTATCTTGGGTACATCAACCAGATGGATAGAGAAGAGGAAGGAGATGACGATTTTAGTTTTATTACAATGGTGCTCAGAGAACAAAGTGATACAGCTCCTACCTAGATGAGGCTTTTGTTCTCCCCTTCCGGGAGCCCCCTTCTCTTGGTCTTTGGGGACAACCATCTCTCGGGCACTCATGATCTCCCTTCCCTAGCATCTCCTGCCCCAGCCCCTAATGGGGTCCAGCCTCGGGTGCAGGTACGACCTTCACTGCTTATTCTCTCTCACAGAGGTGACCCACTCTCCAGACCCAACCTCACAGCTCTGGTCCAAGACCAGAGTATGTGGATGCCACAAACACAGGTCTGTCCTCTCTCAGCCAAGTGGCCATGACACCTGCACCCCGCCTCTCTCAGCGTGGCTTTGTCATTTTCTGAAGTTCGAAAGTTCGAGTTGTACTTGGCTCGTTACTTACCTCCATTCAGGTCCTAGCCCACTGCTTTATTGCTCATTTTTGTTACAGCTCTCATGTGCTAAATGCTTGCCAGTGGAGCCAAACATTGTAGTCCATCATCTCATAGTTTCCAGAAAACCCTATGGGATACGAGTGTATCATCTCCATTTTAAAGAGGAGGAAACGGACACTGAGAAGAGTCAAGTCTACACTGGCTGGCACGTAGGAAGCCTGAGTCAGCCCAAGTGTGTCTGACTTGACTTCTGTGTTGACTATGTTTTTACTTTTTTTCTACTTTCAAATGGTTTGATGTTTCAGGGCCTTGAGGACCTGGGGAGGACTGTGCCTCCCAGGGTTAGCTATTTCCTAGAGATAGGGAATAACGGGTCTCAGAGCATTTCTTTGATATGCAGACTAACCAGTCTTGACACTAGGACTCCCCTCCCACTTCCTTTAGCAAACCGTCATACACCCAGACTATATACCCTCTCACCCCCGCCCTCATACACCCCAGAGCCAGGTACTTGACAACTGGGGACCACACCTGTGGCCAGATCCCACTGAAATTATTCACCCTATGCCATCCTGAGTTTACTCAGCATACCAACACTGCATCAACCATTTCTTACCAGGAAAACTACAACAAAGGCCCTGGCCCCTTGCTTCTCCTGCCTCCAGACCCACCCTGGTATTTCACCTTGTGGCTGGTGACACAGGCGTGCCCCCACCCTCTTGGAAACTCTGAGTGATGACTCTCCTTTCAAGGCATTGTCTTTGTGTCTCTCATTTTACTACACCAGATTAAAACAAAATCCTGGGGATATTTTCAAACAACTTCCTGTTTTATCCTGCTTCTCTCCATGTCTCCTCTTCCTGCTCTCTTAACCCTGACCATTCCCCTTAATTATATGTCTAGTAGCTGCCTTCAAGGCAGGATCAGGACCAACTCAACTTCAACTGCACGTTAATTAACTTTTAACAAAGCCACACCTCCCTCACCCCACCCCAGAGATCCTGAATTAATTGCTGTGAGGTGGAGTAGATTCTCAGACTTAGGTGAGCGTCTGAATGATCTGAAGAGCTGGTTAGAAAACAGATATTGGGGGCGCCTGGGTGGCTCAGTCGTTAAGCATCTGCCTTCAGCCCAGGTCAGATCCCAGCATCCTGGGATCGAGCCCCGCATCGGGCTCTCTGCTCAGCAGGAAGTCTGCTTCTCCCGCTACCATTCCCTCTGCTTATGTTCCCTCTCGCGCTGTGTTTCTCTCTGTCAAATAAATAAAATCTTTAAAAAAAAAAAAAAAGAAAACAGATATTGGCCAAGTGCCGCGGCATACTTCTCCTGGAGAACAAGGTACTGGGACCCTGAACAAAGCAAGAGTGGGACTTCGGCTTCAATGTCTGCTGCTGTCATTTACCAACAAGGACCCCCACTCTCTGGGAGTCTTCTCTCTGCTATAAAATGCCAGACCTACTTTGCTGGGAGCCATGAAATCCACGTTCCACTCTGCCCCATGCAGGGATGGAGGAGACAGGGACACACAAAGTATCAGCAGAAACTAAATTGTACCCATAATCAGGGCCCTCGTTCACCGATTCCTCTTGTTTATAAAAGGTTGTTTTTAGTTTGTTTTTATCAAACCTTTATAGTTTTTTAGAATAATGCTACAAAAAAGCTATGTATAATATTGACCCGGGACACCGTTAACTACAGCAAAGGAATGGATTTCTGTGCTTGCTGAATATCGGGGGCATCTCCACTCTCAATTTTTCATATGTTCCTGTAAGTTGTCTCTCCACTACTGCCCAGGAGGCAGACGAATCGCACGCTCAGCGGGGACTCCACTTGTTTTCCCACACTCTCTCTGAGAGGAAATACAGACACACTGTTCCCAGCTCCCCCAATTTTCCCGACTGAGTATGTTCCAAATCATCCCAGACCATCTGTGAATTGGCTCACACGAAATCACCACGGAAGCCTTTCTTTCTCAACCCCTTCCTTCCCGGGCGGCTGGTCCCCAGCTCCTCCTCTGCAGCAGGACTCCAGGAACCGCAGGACGCCGAGAATGGAAAATCCCACAAGTGTCCTAAAGCAATTCCAGCACTCCTGCCTAGAGCAAGGAGATTGACTTTGGCAAGTTTGGAAGATTGCTCCCGAATGTGACAAACCCTGCAAGAATCTCAAGGGTCTCCACTCCCATGAATCATTCAGGATGTGCTTTTCCCTTTAACCTGGGTCCCTAAGGCCATTGGTGAGTAGAGGTACACTGAAATCTAGGTCCTGCTATCCCCGTGCCCAGGACCCCTACAGGGGTTAGGAAGTGGTAACCTACCCTCCTTCGAAAGAGACACAACTACTTGCAAGCAAATCAGTTCTCTACTCCCATAGTTTACCCCATGGTTTTCAAACTACTGTCCCTGGAGTCCCAGGGTTCCCACAGAGCTGTCTGAGGGGGTTCCCCAGGAGGCACGGGAGAGTCCAGCAGAACTTCACCCCTACCTACCCAGTGGCAGCCATCTCTCATACGGTCTGTTTGAGATCCTGTCTTACCAAATGGGCTACAAGGAGGAGTGAAAAGTGATCCTCTACAAAACAGTCATCTTTCTCTGCTTAAAATATTGTTCCATTATTCTTAAACTGGAATACAAGCAGATGGTTATAGAAGCTAAGTAACAGTGGACACGTGTAAAGAAAAGGGATAGTGGGGTTGAGAGACCTGATTACACCCTTGAGACCATCTCCTGTGCTCAACCCCATGTCCCATGCCTCCTCTAGAGCTGCTGGGTGCACACCTGAACCGCAGGGTCGGCCAGGCTCACTGGACTCCTTTGTCTGCTGGTCTCCCTTGAAACCAGGCCAACTTTCACTTCCTACATCTCCTTATCGGCTTCGCTTCTCCCAGGATTCTATTGAAGTGTCTTGTCTATTAGTGATTGTCTTCATTAATTTTGCATTTATACACTGTTTATTCCTTTCCCATAATTTTATTGGGATCTCTGGAAGAAGAGGAGATAGAATGTGTGGGTTCAACCCACACATCAATCTTTAACCATCTCAATCTAGAAAGCTCTTTCTATCTCGAATTTCAAATATCTTCAAATTTAGATCAAGTATGTTTTCTTTACATCATGGCCTTGATGACCAGAGATAAGTCTTGTTCCGTTTTTTTTTTTTTTAAAGATTGTATTTATTTGAGTGAGAGAGAGAGAGAGAATGAGAGAGAGAGCATAAGAAGGGAGAAGGTCATAGGGCGTAGCAGACTCCCCGAGGAGCTGGGAGTCTGATGCAGGACTCGATCCCAGGAATCCAGGATCATGATCTAAGCAGAAGGCAGTCACTTAACCAAGTGAGCCACCCAGGCACCCAAGTCTGGCTCTGTTGTTTTAATCCAACGTCTTTGGTTGTGGAAGATGTGGCAGTGCCTGTGTTGGGGCTCAGGTGTATGGTGTAATGTAATTACTGGTTGCCATAGGTCAGGATCCCTGGAAACAGACCCTGAGATACTGAGATTTTTGTCGAGGTTTTGTGGGAATGCTCTGGGAAGTGAAGGTGGGATTGGACAGCAGAGACCCCACACCATCCCACAGGGATCTCGGGGGCTGGGCTGCCCTTCAGAGAAGGTTTATGCCAAGGTAAGGGACCAGGACCTTGTACCTCCACACCGACCATTCTTAGGATGCCTACTCTCCCTCCAAGGGGAGGACCATGACCTTGGGTAAGGCAGCTTCCTTAGGCCAAGGGCAAGTCCCAGAGATGTGAGTGGTCAGTGGTCAAGCTTGCTGGTGGGTCTGGGTGCACACTACATTCTGCACTACACTTGTCATTCCCCAGGACCTGAGAGACTGGATGGGGCCTCAGAAGACCTCATCATCGAGCAGTTCAGTAAGCATGAGCATCAGCTAGGCCAGTGGATATCAAACTCTGCTCCAGGAAGCCCTGGGGCTCCCATGAGTCCTCTCAGTTAACTCCTAGACACCTGGATTTAATTCTTTGTGCTTACCAGGCTTTCTGGTGTGGTGGAAGGTCTCATCAGAGAATCATCTGTGAGAGTCTTCCCTTACTCCATCACGGTGGAGTCACAGAAGGCAACCCAACAGAGAGACAATGAGGGGAGCGCCTTCAGGAGGGTGGAAGGGTAGTCCCCGTGGTTTAGGGAAAGGGGGTCAGGGCAGCTACCTCTCATGTTTTGTAGCCTTAAAAGGAAAAACTGTACCTTTGAGGTGGAGCCCCAAGTGGGGGAGGGACGTTAGTCCTAAGGCCTTGTAACCGGTCCCAGCACCAGGCATAGAGGTCAGCTGTGTTTGGGGACTGAGCAGTCAAAACAGTGACTTCAGAAGCCCAGCTGGGAGGGTATCTTTGATCAAGGGGGATCATCTTGTCCTGAAATCCTGGTTGATCAGTGGAGAGCTCTGTCCTTGCGAAGGCTCTGGGTAGCAGTGGGTAAGACCCATGTGCAATGGCCAGGCTGAGGGCCAGCAAGTCGCCAGGCCACCATCTTGGGTGGATAACCTGGGGTTCCTGGAAACTATATATATATTATTTTTCTAAAGATTATATATTTATTTGACACAGAGAAAGAGAGAAAGAGAGATCACAGTAGGCAGAGAGGCAGGCAGAGAGAGGGGGAAGCAGGCTTCCCACTGAGCAGAGAGCCCAATGCGGGGCTCGATCCCAGGACCCTGAGATCATGACCTGAGCCGAAGGCAGAGGCTTTAACCCATTGAGCCACCCAGGTGCCCTCCTGGAAACTATATTGGGGTGTGTGTGTGTGTGTGTGTGTGTGTGTGTGTGTGCGCACACGTGGGCACATATGCATGCACATACATTTTCTTTTGGAAGAGAGGTTTTATGGGAAATGTACTGAATTTTTTTTGGTTAATATGTGAGGTGAAGGCTTGAGCAATTACTTAGAAAAAAATAGTTGCTACTATATTTGCATCCTGCGTTAACAAAGCAGTTCATCTGGTTTATATACACCTGTTTCATTTGAACAGAAGTTTCTGTGGCTGAAATGATTTTCAAGAGCACTGTCCCAGCATGAAGGCTTCTACACAGCTAGGGTTATCAGGGAGCAGGAGCAAAGGCCAATGCTAATTCCGGAACTGCTTGCACTACCTCTATAATCCCCTTACACAGCAGCTGCACCAGCAAGGAAAGGCCCAGCTCCTTCCTCCAAGGGCCCACAGCAATGGAGAGCAAAAGAAATCATTGCAATGTGTCTGCTATGATTGACTGACTTTACAAGTGAATGCCCGTGATCCGAAATAGTAAAGCTCCAAGGTAGTGTGAGCCTTGCTATGGATTGAATTGGGTCTCTGGAAATTTTCTATGTTGAAACCCTAATTCCCGGTGTGATGATATTTGGAGATGGAGCCTTTGGGAGGCAGTTACTGTTGGAGGTGGTCCTGAGGGTGGGCCCCTGTGATGGGATTAGTGCCCTTCTAAGAAGACACCAGAGAGCCTGGTGTGTCTCTCTCTGCCATTTGAGGACACAACAAAGAGTCATCCATGAAGCAGAAAGAGAGTTTTCACCAGGAACAAAGTCTGCCAGCACCTTGATGTGGGACTTCTCAGTCTCCAGATCTGTGAAAAACAAATTTCTGTTGTTTAAGCCACCCACCTGATGGTATTTTGTTACTGCAGCCTGAGCAGATTAAGACATGTCTTAAAGGAAAAGCAATCTAAATGGCATCTTGGTGTCTGCTCAGCTTAGAGCTCTTCAAGGCTGGGAAAGCCCCGAAACCTTTATCCAAGTTGTAGACCGGCCTGGAAAATATCAGGCTGATAGGATGCTGAAGCTGAAAAGCACAAGAAATTGCTGGAGATAATACCCTAGAGCCTCACCTCCCCGGCACAGCATTTCCCTGTGATCGTTGACGAGGCCATCCGTGTGGATGCTTGGCGGCACCTCAGGGAAGGTACGAAGATGCAAATGATCCAGACAGACGTCAAGACATGGGAGGACTGCCAGGTGAAGGTAGATGAACCACTCTCCTCCTTGCACCCCAAACAAATAGTGAACCCAAACCAGACACACCACAAAGCAATTTTCAGTCTGGACAAGCCTGGCTACCCCACCCCCATCAAGGGGGTTAGAAGCCATCAGTTGTCTTAAAAGTGCTCCTGCACTTTTGTGCTATAAACTGTTGAAGGGCATGGTCCTTTTTTTTTTTTTCTGTAAAGATATTATTGACTTTATTCAATGATTCATAGGGCACAGTCCTTTTAAGAAACAAAGAGCCAGGCCATAAAACAGTCTTTCTAGACAAGGTCAGGAGGGGGTAGAAGACCCTTGAGGTGTTGTTTTTCTTCATTTCATGAAAGAGTGTTTGTGGGTCCAAAGTAGACATGGCATAAGCAGAAAGTGCACAGTACCACCCAGCAGCGGCTGAGCTGGCTGGGAGCAGATGTGCTCTCCCCGCAGAGAAAAGAGGCAGGAGCAAGCATAAGACACAGAGCTGAGAATGCTAAGAAGGCAAAACAATGCCTTTAAAATATATATATATATAAACAATGCCTTTAAAAAATATATATATATAAAATATATATGTGTATATATATATTTAATGGGTACTTAAGACACAAACATGGGGTAAAGAATAATAAATACAGTGCATACCTGTATGTTTATCATTTACCATTTACCATCATTTACCAATCATTTACCATTTTAAAAATGCAGTGATAAACACTACATTTCCGACAGGGTTAGATCCTGTGATCTTGAGTAGGTGAAATGGTGCCAGGCCCACCCACCCACTCCGTCCTTCCCTCCCTTCACACATGAACTTTTCACATCGGATTGTGATCAAAAGTTTAATGGTCTGGGGCACCTGGGTGGCTCAGTGGGTTAAAGCCTCTGCCTTTGGCTCAGGTCATGATCTCAGGGTCCTGGGATCGAGCCCCGCATCAGACTCTCTGCTAAGCGGGGAGCCTGCTTCCCCCCCTCTCTCTCTGCCTGCCTCTCTGCCAGCTTTTGATCTCTCTCTGTCAAATAAATAAATAAAATATTTAAAAAAAAAAGTTTAAGGGCCTACAGTAGGGTCCTTGCGAGCAGGTGCTTATTCATCGAAGGTGTGCAGAAGACTTCTGCAGGTGTGCAGAAGACTTTCAGAAAATATGTGAGGAATTCATAAAAGCACATTATCAGAGAGATAGTAGCTTCCAAGGGCTGAAGGAGGTGCTTTGAAGGCCAGCCTGAGAAGTCTGTATTTTTCTCACATGCAAGTAGGGGAACGACAATGGTAGTAATGCACAAAATGAACAGTGAGCACGGTAGGCCAACTAGGAAGCTCCCCAATTTAGTTGTTTGAACCATTACTGAACGCTAGCTTTGAGCCAGGCACTGTGCTAGTCTTCAGAATATAGACTTTGTTCACAAAAGGCATAGCCCAGGCTTCCCACCCATGTCCAAGGGCAAAGTCCTGGAAAGGTCAACTTAGAGATCTTACACATTTGCTCTAGGATGGCCTTGCTCATTGCTGGGATGTATAAACTTCAAGTTCATATATTCACAAATAGTACTGAAAACTATAAACCCTGATTTTATATGATTCATGCCTGTGGTTTCCTAACCAAAAGGCCTACTTGTTACAAAGCAACTGCTTTGCCTCATCCTTGATGACTGTCCTTAGCTCCTGGAATTTGCTTCTAACCAGACAGCATCTCAAGGGTTCAACATCTGTAAGCATATTGGCTAAAGATCTAGGGTTCCAAGCTGGCATCCCATTTTTTTTCTAAGTTGGAAACTGAGCAACTTGGGGGAGAAGATGAAGCTATCAAGGGAAGGTGGTAGGCCCATTAGTCCAGCATCCACCATGTGGGAAATCTTAGTGAGATTTACACAGGATGGCTTCTATCTCCACAAGCCCACCGCCCCCCCCCCACTGTTTTCCATAGATGCTGGCTGGGGAGGGGGTTCAGGAATTAGGAGAATTTGACCAGTTTAAGAATAACTGTTTCTCCAAAGAACATCCTGCATAACCAGGACTGTGTGGTTTCTGCACAGCTCTTGAATGTCCCATGTATAGCATTAAAGAAACTGTCCACTCATGATTTCTACTTCCAGTTCCTTAACACACAATTGCCTAACAAGCAAAACAACAAAGACAAGGCAGAAACATTTCAGATTCTAAAACCAGATTTTAAAAGCCTCATGTAGAGTTGTGTTCCTATGCCCCCCACCCCCACCCCCAACTCTCGGATTTGAAATCCGAAAGCACTTGTACAAACGCCATTACACATTTTAAGGGAGCGGTGAAGACCGGTGGAGTTTCTCCCTCTTCCGTGTTCTTGGGTCTGCGAGTGGGCCAATGCAGGACTCAGGGTGGACAGACCCTGGCAGGCAGAGGTCCCCATCCTTATGACTGATAGATAAACTTAGAGATCAAAAATTAACCGACACAACATTGTTTTACAAAGTTCTATGCTTATTTAAAACTCTGAATGCTGTATTAGCTTTAGTCTTGAACCCCTGCACATTCCGAGGGATTCAGGATCGTGATTGCTAGAACATACGGAAATTTCATGAGTGAACCATGAGAGGCATTCGATTTCCTTTTAAAAGGATTGTTTTCATGTGCTGTGATTCACAAACATCACCCGGGTTAGAAATTTGGATATGCCCTTCATGGGTGGGGTTTGGAAATATTTTGACAGCTCTGGATCATTTCCAACAACAAAGAAGTGATTTTTAAACATGTTTGGAGATTTTAAGCCTTTGAGGTTCACGGAGTGTCAACATATGCAATTATTTTTAATATCTCTCTCATGCGTCATCACCCCCTTGGCTACAGTAATAAGATTTTTCTGTAATTTTTTTTTTGGTCACATTATCTTCCTGTTTCTCTGTAGCTTTCTTTGACCCCATAACTAGATTTCCCACCTTTTGTTGCATCGCTTTGTTGTCGTCTCTGCAGATACTTTTTCTTGTCTCTCTATTGTTGCCCTTGACTTCAAATTTCCATATTTCTCTTGATCTCTGATCCCTTTCTTGGGAAACACAGGTGGTAGAATGGGCGAAGTTTGACAAGTTGATTTAGACATGATGCTTCCCTCAGTGTCTGAGGGATGGTCTCAGAAGGTCAGCACTCCCGTGCTGCTGCCCACAAACATGGAAGGAGGAAAAGAAAACAGAGGGCTGGAAAGGACCAGGGCACAAACGGGACCAGGGGGGCCACACAAGGTCACCAATCAAGTGTCCTCTTTGCTCCGAGAGCTTGGGTCTCATCTCTGACTTCATATTCCAGGTGAGGCATGACTGGGCAGATTCCTTCTTACCTGGTGTCGGCTTTGCTATGGGGATGGCCCCCCTCAAAGTCAAGAAGAGGAAAAAAATACTTGGTGATTATCCAACAGCCTGGGCCCCGTGCACACACCATGAATGTAAGGCAAGCAAATAACAGAAATAGCCAAATGCTCTCTGCAAATAATAAAAAGCCATCTGTCCAGTGTTTGGCCAGAGAAGAGACAGGCTTGACTGAGAAGAGCTGCGTCTTCATCTGTGGAACTTCTTCTCCCACTGATAGTGACAAAGACTTCCAGAGCTTTCCATCTCCAGGACTGCATTGGCGAAGGCTTGCATTCCTAAATGCCTATTCCTGAAAGCTTAGCTATCTCCTTGCGGATTAAAAATGGAAACCTCTGGTTTGGCATTTGGGAACTTTTAGTCCAAGGACAGTGTTATGAGTTCACATCTGTGTTCTGTAGTAACTGAGGCAAAGGGGCTGTGTGCCAGACGGTCCCAGTGCCTCTCTGGGCGACCCAGTGGCTCTCCGGTCTCCCTTCTTTCCATGTGGCTACAGTAGAGGTAAGGCCAAGGTCATTCACTTTCAGACTGGAGCCCTTCTCTTCCCCTATGAGTTTCGTATCTTTTTGCCATTACGGGGCTCCCCTGCTTTCCCAAAGTTTGCATTACCTCACTTAGGCTTTCGAAAGACCTACTACATCTGTCCCTGTTTTCATGAACCAAAGGAACTCTGAAGAGGATTTTTGCTTCTAAGAACAAAGACAAAAGTGACAATAGCGCGGAGTGTGGGTTTTGCCGCGAGCTCTTCCACAGGCAGCACACCCCGAGTTCCTTCTGGGGGAATCGTGCTCAGCATCTCAGCATCGTGCCAGAGGCCAGAGCCCTGCACCATGTCTGTGGGCACCTGAGCTTCATCTCCACTTTTTCTCTGCCTCCTGTAGCAATATATGTCCTGAGGTATCAGAAAAGCCTAAGAGAGGCGATATTTGGGGGCTGGGAAAACTCAAAAATTTCCATATAAATTCATATAATCGCTTCTTTGCTTTATACCATTTGAGCTCATGAAAGATTTCAGGGGAACACTCTCTCTTTGGATATGAGTGTGGGCGGGGGGACACCTGTATCTGTCACAGGAGATCCTGACTTTCACATTGTCAAACCCCCCGCCCCCCGACCAGCATCCTCAGCTTTGCCCTCCCTTTCATGCCGGCAAGGATAAGAAACTTGTCCTTCAGAAATCTTGCCGTGGCGAGTTAGTGCTCAGTTAGCCTACCCTGGTGCGGGGAGGCGCTGTACTCTGGAAAGCCACCAAGCCTGCCCCCACATCCGTTACTTCCCTCCCCGTGCTTAGCCCGCAGACATTCATCACAGAGGCGGAACTCGGCACTGCGCCCCATGAACAATGATGAAAATGACTTCAATTCTGAATTTCCCACAATCACATTGCAGGAGGTTTCGCACATCAAAGGTCACAGCGTCTCTAAAATCTAAAAGCCCAAGTGGAAAGACCTGGAAACCCGGTTGAGATGTTGAGATGTAGGAGGAGAGACAGGCCTGGCAGAGTGGCAGCTGGTCACGCAGAGGGGATAGACTCCTCCAGTTTCGGGATCTGGCCAGATAAAAGCCCTCTTCTGTCAGAAAGTTAACATAAATAGGAAGCATGCATGAAGCCGTAAATAAAATGAAAGAGGAGGGTTAGCTTTCCCAGGGGCTTGGATCAAAGGTCAAGTCAGTCAGCCAAATACTGTCCACTCAGAATTTGGCTCCTTCCCAGCCCTCTCTTCTCCCAAACTTCAGCCTTTGCATGTTTCCAACATCCTCTTTTCAGGCCTTTCGGGGGGGAGAGGGGGGGCGGGTGTTACAGTCACCAGCATTGAAGAGGCAGTTGCCTGAGAAGAGTCGGCTGTGGGGAGACAGGGATGGAAAAGGGGGAAGGGGGGAGTGATGACAGGGTCAGCATGTCCTCCTCCTGGGGCAGCCTGGGCTGGGAGAGTGCACATCCCAGGACGGAGGGGTCAGTAGGGGGCAACCCCCTCAGGGGGCTGGGAGACTGCGTGCCCGAGGACAGAGGGGTTAGTGGGCAACCCCCTCAGGGGGCTGGGAGACTGCGCACCCCAGGACAGAGGGGTCAGTGGGCAACCACCTCAGGGAGCCAGAAGACTGGGCAACCCAAGTAGGACGGGTTGGTGGGGGGGCTAGGAGACTGCACACCCAGGACCCAGGGGCTGGTGGGTAAGCCCTCACCCCCACCCCAGAGGGCTCCAGATTATCTTGAGAAAGCTTTGCAAACCATCAGCTGGCAGGCCAGTTCATTCCCACGCTCCCTGTCTGGAGGCAGGGCTGGGTCCCCAGAATCCGAAGAGAAGCCCGGGGATACGTCCCTTGTACGTGGAGACCAAACGTGAGACCACTGCTGTGGGCTCAGAGGGAGCTGTTAAGGGGACTAAGCCTGCTCAAAACTTTGGCAAGGAAAATAGATTCCTGAGTTAAGAGAATCATCTGCTGAGTTCCAGCATCCTTTGGAGAAAGAGAACTAAGTGGGGAGTGGCTCCTACAGGCGGGGCTCTCCCGGGTCTCGTGTGGCAGCCGGAAGCCCAGAGCTCGGAGAGCCAGCCCCTGCACAGAAGCCAGCGGCCGCCATTGCTCCCTCGCCATTGTTCCACGTAGTGTAGAAGGACTATGCAGGTCCTTCCAACAGTGTAGTCGCACAAAGACGCAGGACTGGCTGATCCGACAAAAAGATGAAGAGAGAAAAGCAAATCTTGAGTAACAGAGGATAAAGAGGGGCCAGGGCGTATAGAAGGAAAGGAAACCTTCAGTGAAGAGGAGGTGGTGAGGTAGAAAGAAGAGGGTGAAGACAGACCCCTCACCTTCCCCCGCAGCCCATGAGAAGTGTCTCGTCGTGATGCTGCTGCCAACAACCTGGTACGAAGCAAAAGGACTCCAGGGATCCAATAAGTCTATGTTCCCTTAATATTTTAGTATGGCTACTGGGACCTGGGAAGTTCATGGTGTTGACGTCTTGCCACTGATTTTGAGAAGAACCATCTATCGGCTTCTGACGGCCCCACAAGAGGTTGTTCCGAGAGAGCGTAAGCCCACGGAAACAGATTTGGGGGAGACTGCTTCCCTGCCCCAACGTGCTGAAGGAATTCACGTTCAGAAGTAGAGCCATTTGCACAAGTTACACAACTTGAGGAGGAAAGAAGGCCCATAAGGACATTATTAGAAATGGCGTTTGAGCCATTCCTAAGCAGGTCATCCTAGAATATTCAGCCCCAGACAGACCAGCATGAGGATGACTCTGAAAACAGAAATAAGCAAATAAGGCAGCAGGGGAGAGTGAAGAAGGATGCTGGAGAATGTGTGAGCAGACCTGGCTAAGTGAGATGTGGGCAGGCCATCGAACCTTTCTGAACCTCAAAGCCACTTTCTGTGTAAAGAGAAGAAAAGGGAATGTCCTTCGGGGGAGACCATGGGTATATTTGAAAACTCTATGTAATCTGGAAGGCGTGATTCCAATACAGGTGTTCCAAAGCATGGTGGTTCCTCAACTGTGGATCTGAATGTTGACTCCAGAAACCCATGAATTCCTACTCAATTTGGAAATATTGCCAGAGAATTAGTTGTACAAAGATTGTAATACATGAAGGTGCAGGTTTGCCCTCACTATTTGCCAGTCTAGGAAAAGATGGAGGCTTACCTAGCACATGTCTAAATATTTAATTTCTTATCCAAGCTAACAAAATGTGAAAAACGTTCTACCTTTCTATCTGTATACCAGCCTGGGAGATCAGCTTTGGGTTAGATTCCTCAGAATCCCATGCTAGAGTATGATGGTGTGGGGAGAAATGCCCGATCTGCTTTTCCACTCCCAGCCCTGCCTCAGCCAGGCCAAAAGCCTTGAGCCTATTTGCACAGTTGCCTCAGTCTGTAGGTCTGAACCCTGTTCGCATCACTTGCAGACTGTTGCTGCCCCAAACCAGGCAGAGATACTGAGAGAGGGGTGCCTGGGAGGCCCATAGGTGACAAGGAATGCCAGATGCCATCTTTGGAGCACGCCTCCTGTTCCAGCTCACAAGTGCTGCTGGGAATATGGTGGCCCAAGGTCATGGACCTGAAGAAGATATCTGGAATAAATTATTCAGGGAAAAAGCAGAATTGAAGGTACTCTACACAGAAGTAACAACAATTTTTGTTGAGAAAAAAAATAGTCCCATATCTGGAAATATATACACCAAAATGTGTGATCTTTATTATCCTCTAAATAAAACTATTTCTACTACCTGTCTCTCCTCAAAAACAATTACTTTCTGATTGCTACTGTAGTGTGACTCTGAAATAGATGAATGGGTGGGTGGATGGATGGTAGATGGCAGGGATATAAATACAGCAATATATTGTGTTTCAGAACTCTGAGAACACATGAGTGATGGACATATCTGAGGAATATTCTCAATAGAGGATTATTGACCTGTGGTCAGGGAGGTTGGGGATAGAGAAGGAGTTACACAGATACCCATTCTCTACCTTGATAGGCACGGCCTCCTCAGCAACATGGATAGTAAAAGCGATAGTGTTAATAAAGCTGGTGGCAGGGAGAGCAAGATGGCGGCTGAGACAGCCTCCAAATGCTGGAAGGTCAACTGCAGACTAATAGATGAGTACGTGCAATCCAATTGCACACACGTGAGCTGGCAATGTATCAGGCTGTGAGTAGGTAGCAGTGAGAGATACAAGGGAAGAGCAAACTCAAGCGGACAATGAGAGAGCAATAGGCTTACCATGACACACGCATGCACACACGCACACATTGGGTGGTGACTACCGGGAGGATTGAAGAGGAGAAGGGCTGGTAATTGTATGACGCCCTTCCGCCCTCATGCCAGCTGGCCAGGGATTACCAGCGCCTGTGGTTCAGGACCTCATACCTGAAGAAAGAAATAACATAGGGTGAAGATCCTCAGGGCAAGTAATGCAAATAATTACCTGTTTGGGCAGGAGAAATTTGAAAACAGTATCTTAGTTGAAAGGGGGGAAAAAAAAGAGAAGCTGGGCTTCTGTTAACAAAAATGTTTAAAAAAAGACAAACTAGTGTAGAAAATCATATCACCATACTACCCCCCAGATTGGAACAGAAATTTCAGGTGTATTTCAATTGCCTTTGGCCTCCTGATGTCATTCTCTTCCTTCCTTCTCTAGAGCTAAACAGGATCCCCAAGTTACTTAGTGTTCTTCCTGGTCGTGTTTTTGCATTTTTTCTATAGATACTATTGTTTGAAGTAATTGAAAATTGGTATTGATTTGAATGATGCAACTTGCTTCCCCCCTCCCCACCGTTAACGTGGTACTGTGTTGTGCCGTTCATTCACGATGAAGGATGTTTCCTTGAGTTTATTAACTTTCGCTCCCAGATAGTATACCTAGTATTTCACCACATAAATACATTACAATTTATCCATTCACTACTGATTGACTTTTTGACTTTTCTTTTCTTTTGCTGATACAAACAATGTATAACAACAAGCAACTTTGCACATCTTCCATCTCCTGCATATGTGAATTTCCCTAGGACAGAACCATAAATGCACCCCTGCTGGGGGGTAGGCTATATACACACCTTCACTTTCATCAGTGGTTGCCAGGTTGCTCTCTAAATTTGGTGAAACAAGTTCTACTTATGCCAGCAGTTTGAGAGTCCCCATTTCTCTACATCCTTGTCAGTACTTCTTGGCTCTATGATAACTCATTGCTATTTAATTGACATTTTCCTGATTACTAGTGAATGATCACATCTTCATTATATTTATGAACTGTGCAATTGTCCTTTTCTGTGTTTTGCCCATTCACATCCTTTGCCTGGTTTTCTCTCTGTCTGTTCATATCTTATTGATTTATAGAAATTGTTTATGTATACTAATTGTCCCAGTCCTTTTTTGGTTGTATGAACTACAAATCTCTTCCCAACTGTGGCTTGTCCTTTCATTTACTTTATAGTATTTGTCGTGAAAAACTTCTCACCTAATTGGTTTTTGTTTTTTTTTTTTTTAAAGATTTTATTTATTTGAGAGAGAGCAAGCAAGGGAGCAAGCGAGGTCACAAGCATTGGTGAGGGACCAAGGGAGAAGGAGAAGCAGACTCCCTGCTGAGCAGGAAACCCAACCCGGGCTCAATCCCAGGACCCTGAGAACATGATCTGAAAGGCAGTATATCAGTCCTTCCCATTCAGTATCGTGTGTGTTTGGTCTCACTTTAAAGTATCCTTTCCTACCCTGATGGCATACAAATATTTTCCTATATTTTCTTCTAAATATTTTAGTTTTGTTGTTTGCATTTGGAGTTTTAAATACATCTAGAAGTAATCTGTTCTCCCGACATCGATAACTAATTTTCCCAAGTATTCTTTATTAAGTAGTCCATCCTTTCTCCAATGTATGAGGCTGTCTCTGCTACACCCCCGAGTTTCCATATGTTTGAGTCTGCTTTTAGATTCTCGGTTTTATTCCACTGATCTTTTTGTACATACCTTATAATATTTAGTTTTTGTAGGGCAAGGCTTCCAACTTTTTTCTTCTTGAATTTTCATGTTCTTAGGCTTAAAAATGTTTACAAAAATGAGTTACATTTTTCTGCTTCCTTTAGGGGTATGACAAAGCATCAGTTAGGAATCTTTTCTCTTGCAAGGAACAAAATGTGCCTCTGACTATTTTAAGCAAAAAGAAGGGAGAAAGTTTTCTTGCTTTTTTTTTTAAAGACATTGGTCTTACAGAATTGGTAAGAAACTAAGATCTGGCTTAGAAAATGGGTCAGACTCAAGACACTGTTAGGATACCAAGTAGAATAAAGCATAATCACAGAGCAGCCTGGGGCCTGGAAGGGGGTGAGGGTGCCACTCCCTGCTCAGTGGCCGCAGAGCAGACCCTTTCAACGTTGGAGACTGTCTAACAAACACAGTGACTCTGTTTGATATCATTCTCATGGAACCACTCCAATTTTCATCAACTAACCCAAAACATGGAAATCACGTCATCCTAAAGGATGAGCATATCTGAGTTGCTCCCCCAGGGTTCGGATGGACAAAGAGCAAATTCACATCAACTGCATTGGATGACTTTTACAGAGTCATCTATAAAACTTTTACATTTGTAGACTTTTACATTTGAACTTTTACAGAGGTTCAAACAGTGGTTCTCAATCCTCCATGAGAATTAGGATCACCTGTGGAGACCTCACAACTTAATGACACCCTTGACCCTCCTCAGACCAATTAAATCAGAATCTCTGGAGATGGGGTCTGGACTCCAGTATTGCTTTAAGCCTCCTCCCCACCCCCCCACCCCCATTCAATGATGCTGATAGGCAAGCCCAGGCTAGGGGAGCTGCTATGCAGATACCAGCTCCGAGGGAAAGTGCCGCCATCTTTGATCGGCATGGTAACACCATCACACTACTGGAGAAGAGACACTGACAGCTTGCACTGTACTTCAAAGTTGCAGAATTTATGGATGGAAACAAAAGCTGGTGGAAGGTAGACACATTCTTTGGACATACTTAAATCACCTTGATGAGGAGAACCACGATATAATAGTGTTTGTGGTCAAATAATGGGGCCTGCAACCATCTTCTCTCTCATGGGTGATATGCTTTTCTTTTTTAAGTCCTTCATATTTTTTTAAGTGGGTTCCATGTCTGGCATGGGGCCCAATGCAGGGTTTGAACTCACCACCCAGAGATCAAGACCTGAGCTGAGATCAAGAGTCAGATGCTTAACCAACTGAGCCACCCGGGTGCCCCTAGGTCATTCATATCTTTGAGAAGAAAAAAAAAAATCATGTTTTAAAGAGAACTCTTATTGAATCATAGATTTATAATTTAAGGGAGATAAAAGACTCCCTTTGCAAAAGATGTAATATACCAAACTTTATTTTCATCAGGAGCCAACCATGCTGATAGACCTAATTATAGTAAACATTTCGGCAATTAGGTTCTATCACTCAGAACAAGATCTCCGTAATTCTGATGGCAAAAGAGCTGCTCCCGACGCATATTTTTCTTCTTCAAATTTGAGTGATTTAATTCTTGAGATGGGTTGGAGTTCCTGGCTTCCCGAAAAGGGAATTCTTGGAGCCATTTTAAAGAGTGCTTGAACAACTCTAGAGCGAATCACTTAGTTTAATCATCTATGAAGATCTGTGTCCGTAATCTTTTCCCAAAAACTCCACCTTCATCAATATCCTCAGCTATATATGTGTTACTGATCCTACTATCTGAGCCTAGGAACCATACACAGTATCAGTAGTTTAGATGTCCAGTAGCCAACTTTCTTGGGGAGTGGGGGAAGGTCCTGTATACAAGGATTTCCATTGTCTAAGTATTCCCACCATGGTTGATTTAATTCTAGATTACCAAATGGAGGCCACTTAACACAGAGTTGGGAAGGCTTGTACAGCCCCACATCACTGCATTGTAATTCTGCTGTACACGTGCAGTGCCTGTAACAAAACTTAATAACCTAAATAATAATGCTATGTAATAAGGAGGAAGTGATGAGTTTCATGCTTATTACCTCTGCTTTTAGTATACTTCATTTAACCGAAATGTATATAGCTGAATTTTTTAATAGGATTTATTTTTTGGAGCATGTTTAGGTTTACAGCAAGATTGAGTGGAAGGTACAGAGATTCCTCATATACCCTCTGCCCCCACAACAGGCACGGCAGTCCCATTGTCAACATCTCCCCCCGGAGTGGTACACCGTGAGAATTGGTGAGTCTACACTAACACATCATCACTAAAAACCCAGAGTTTACATTAGGTTCACTCTTAGGGTTGTACATTCTCTAGGTTTTAATAAATATATCATAGATCCATCGTTAGAATATCATCCAGAAGAGTTCCACTGCCCTGAAATCCTCTGTATTTGGCCTATTAGTCCCTCTCTCTCCCCTGACTCCTGGAAGCCGCTGATCTTTTTCTTGCCTCCCTAGTTTTGCCTTTTCTAGAATGTCAGATAGCTGGACTCCTACAGTGGGCAACCTCTTCAGATTGGCTTCTTTCACCTTGTGACATGCACTGAATTTTCTTCCATGCATTTTCACTGCTTGGTAACCCATTCCTTGTTAGTGCTGAATGATATTCCATTGTCCGGATGTACCATGGTTTATTTCTCCATTCACCTGCTGAAGGACATCCTGGTGGCTCCCAAGTTTTGGCAAGTATGAATAAGCCTTCCATAAACATTCTGTGGTATGGACATAGGTTCCCAACTCACTCAGAAAAGAACTAAGGAGTGTGACTATTGGATACATACTTAAATTTTTAATAATGGCAGTGTTTAACAATTGTCTTGGGAAGTTCCTGGAAATTTAACAGCTTAGCCAGTGAGACCCAGCTTTGGCTCATCGTTGCATTACAATTGTATCCTTACTCTTCCTCCAAGTTATACTTACGAAATATTCAAACTTAACCTTTTGGCTGCTCCAATTGAAGTCAGTTGGTGAGATCATTTTTAAAGTGTTCCTTCTGTTTCCGTGTTTTTGTGTATTAAATTAAAAATTAGACTGGTTCGTTCTCAGCTTTCCAACAAAAGTGAATCAAGGCTGGTTTCGTTCTTTTTGTTGCATGGGCAGAAAGTGATAAACTCCTATGATCAGAGATTTTTCAAAGCCCTCACAGAATCTCAGGGCTTGCAGAAGAGCCCCAGGGAACAAGCCAAATTCAAATAAAGCTTCCTCTCTCCCCAACCTCAGCTGTTTTCCTGAAGTCTCCTTCAACCAAAGCTTCTCCTCTTTTCCATTTGATGTCCAGGGCTTCTGCATTAGATTGTGTTTGAAGAAGGATTTTTGTGGACTAAAAATGTTTTCGAATCACTGCCTTGGAACTCACAGTGTTAATAAAGGAATTGGCTTGCACCTCACGCTTTCTTCCCTGACTCTTCAACCATACTGTCTGAACTGTGCTTGCCATTCGTCTCAAAAAAAATTGCTCTCAGGGTCAGAATGCACTCAGAGAGGAGATGCCTTTGGTACCAGGTTCAAGATGTCCATCTCCATAGCAATGATACAAAGCGGAGAACCAATTACTGAGTAGGCAAAAGTGCCGTCCATTTCATTAGAGTTATGTATGGAATTATTCTAGATTCATCCCCGGGGCTACCAGTTAACACTGTAAAGTTGCAAATAGAAACAAGTGTGATCAATTGTTATTTTCCTCTTTGACTCCCTCGGTTCTTCCTAGAGGGAAGACCCATTAAGACATATTGGCAATCAAGACTCCCTACAATCAAAGTCTCCGCAGACATTTGTCAGTAGCCTTAGGCAAGACTCCCCGCAATTTGTCATTCAGTGAAGATTTCCTTACTGTCTTGTTAAGAGGTTTATCACATTGACCCCAGGCATTATGTATTTACATTTTGTACATAATTAAATTGGTGAGTGCTGCTGACCGTAAAGCCCATTCCAGAAGCCAGATCAGACATGGGAGAAATGAACATGGGAGGCAGCCCCCTCGACTTCTCAACCATTGGTTATGATCACACTACTTGCTGACTTTCCTGCTCTCCTGACAGAGGCATTAGGATGGGGCAAAACTTCTCAGAGCTATGCCTCGTGGGGGAAGAATCCACTCATTCAGGTCTATTTCAGAGGCGAGTTAGAAGGAAATTCTCCCATGTCCCTTTTCCCTTTTGCAAGCAACCTTCTAGAGAGATCAATAAATCGCCTTCTTTTCTTTCTGTTCTCTACCTCCGTTTCCTTGTCTGGAGGGACTCCATCTGGGTCTCTCCTTGAAGATGGTATAGTAACTACTATATTCTTAGGTTTCATGTTGGACTGATTAGAAGAGTTGAGAAGATTATATAAATGGTATACCGTGAAAGAAGATCTATCCGGTATCATCTGACAGATGGTGGGCTCTGTATTGAAGTTTCCAGAGGCTCTCTTCAGCCCAGCTGGGGAGGGAGCTCATTGTTGTTGGGAAAGGATCAGATATGAAGCTCTACTGTAGTCCCCAAATCTTAGAATCCAAAGTTTCAAAGCTTGAAACAACCTTGCAGTGCACCTTCCATTTTCTAAATGAGAAAACCGAAGCCCAGAGAGGTTAGCCAGGCTGAGGGAGGCCACACAGCTCAGAATCTCCCATCAGGCACCGGGCCCGACATGGTATGCCTCTTCACACCTGGGGGCCTTTTTCTTCTGCTTCTGTTTGATTGTATCTTCCTGAAACTTTTCGTTCAAAGAGGACAGACCTTTAAACAAAAGGTGAATGGAGCTGGAGCTCTGGTTGGGAAGCTAAAAATGTCTGTGAAGAAAGAAGAAGCTGGCCTTACTCAGGTGTGGACAGAATGGATTCTCCCCTTTCAGAGATAATTAAATAAAAATGTAAAGAGATGAATTAACAGAATTCTCAACAGTAACAAAGCCTCACCGAGGTCTGAGCAAGTCCCGAAAGGTAGAAATGACTGAGGCCTTTGTATCTCTGGGAATGTGCTGGATTGCTCCCAGGCTCCAGATGTGGGAATTCAGCGGGAAATGGACTTTTGTCACCCTGAGCCACAGGCTCAGGGCTCTCAGCTGCCCTGCCCACAGCCTCGTCCAAGCCTGAGGCATTTTTCACCAGAGAGGGGAGGGGACTTGTAGGCCAAGAGGTCTAGCCCAAGCACCTGGGCTTTCACAAACCCCAGCAAATACAGCCAGCCCTCACCCCACTCTGCTGACAGGTTTATTTCTGGGAAAGTTAAATGCAGGGCTGGCTCTAGGCAAAACGGTCAAGCACGTGAGGCGGCTTCCAGCACCTTCTCCTCCTCCCCATTAGCAGCACCTGGCCCTGTGTCACCTACCCATTGCTGGGCCTTTCCCTCCCCACCTCATTCTGGTCCAGCTGCCCCGGGGGCAGCCCTGATCTCCCTCTTTCCAGCCTCACCTCCCTCCCTAACAAACTCACTGGGCCCCAAGCAATGGGACGGCTGATGGGTTCCTTTCTTCTCTCCTTCCCAGGCAATATGTTTTCGCTTTAACACTCCCTGGCTGGAGACAACATAATCGGATTTTCCAGATGGTAGAAATGTCCAGGGCCACAAAGTGGGGGGAAGTTGAGAGAGGGAGAGGGCGAGGTGTTTGACCTCTGAATGGCGGTCCGTCACTTACTCTGAACTAAAAGCTGGTATGTGACAGGGAATCTTAAAAGCTTTTCCATGGCCCTGGATTCTCGGACACCCTCTGCACCGATCTGCCTTTTTTTTTTTTTTTTTTTTTTTTGCATTCCCTAAATCACAAACTAAATGCGAACGGTGGACTGACCAGGTTTGGCTAGCCCACAATCAGGTCTGTACACACAAGGAGTTTCCCCACGTGGTCATTCTTATAGGACCCAGGCTCTCAGGGGCCGGCCCTGGCTCTGGGCACCGGGCTCAGGGACACACGCTTCCTCTAACGACGAGTCTGTTCTTAATCAGCCGCCTGATGCCAAGTTCTCGAGGACAGTCTGGGCTGTCCTTCCATCTTTTCTTTGTCCTTGCATTTCTCTCCCGGTCCCCAGCTTTGCTTTGCTAGGAAGGGTAGGACGAGGTGAGGCCAGGGCTTCCGAGACTCAGAACTCTTGTTCGCTGTCATGCATTTTTAATATAAACTGCTGCCTATGTGTCTCTACATGCTGGTTTAAAATGAGGATGACATCATGGGAAATTTTGGAAACAGGTATCCCTGGGAAGGAGGGACCTGGGCACTGGCGTTAGAGGTCGGCCCGAGTCCCTGGGAGAGAGCGGTAGCAGCGCCGCACGGTCATTAGCACCTAGTAGAACCACGAAGCCCCCGAAATGGTCCTTCATCATTTGATCCTGTGTGCTTGCTGACTTGAGTCACATGCTCGCCAGCTCTCTTACCTCAAAGCATGTCACTCCCTGAGATTGGTGGCTCCGTGGCCCATGGCGTGTGGGCTGATGTCTGGGGGAAGTGGCCTAAACAGATCCTCCTGTTCCCTCCCCAGTTGGCTGAACCCGAGTGAACGTTTTCCCAAGACCATGGCAGCGGCCGCTCAGACAGCCCTTGCTCAGGTGCTTGGTGACCAAGGGGCCTAAGAAATCTTGGGAAGCAGACAGGGGCGCCGGGGGACAACACCCCCACATTCCCCAGCGCTGCAGAGCCCATGTCTCCAGGGGTGACAACCCGAAGCCTGCGTTCCTTGGCGGGTGACATCAGATGGACGGTCACCCCCAGAAATGCACCGGATGCTTCCAGACTCCGTCATTAGTGCTCCCTCTCTACAAGCGTGCTCACGGCTCCTCGGGAAGAGAGCATTTCCTCTTCTGTTGGGGTCTGTGATTATCTTTCGATAAACCATCTTCATAAAACAAGACAGGCATGCTTGCGGGCCATCCACACGCACACACATCCACACACACACAAGCACACAAAATAATCACAAGACTTTTATTTTAGAAGCAACCAGGATCATAGCCGAAGCACCCCGGAGCAGTTCTGAGGAGTGTCTGTGAATGAGAATTAAATGCGAGTGCCTCCCACACCAGAGACGGCTCCCCCTTGCAGTGACAACTTCAAAGTCAATGTGAGCAACCCAGTTCGTGACTTCTGCAGCGCCAGTGAGGCCTGGGGAGTTCTCAGTGCCGTGTGTCAAGCACTTAGAAATGGACTTTCATCCAAGTAGTCCTTTGTGCCATGGCTGCTCAGTGATCAGAGAAGGGGTTTCCGATGCCCCCAGGAAAGGGGAGCCTCTGGCATATTCAGAAGTCTCCACGTGAGGTTAAAGTTTTCAAGGACAGTCAGCCCAAAAGTCACAATCTCTTCTCAGACTTCTTTTTTGGAAGGGGGTCAGTGTTACACTCATGACACTTAGCCACTGGGAAATGTGGCCTGTTGTGGCCTCAGCCAAGGCCCCGGAAGCATTTCTAGAAGGTGATGCTGCTTCCTGAGCTCCTGTCTCAGGAGGATGTCATTAATGAGACCCGCCTTCACATCATGGCCCCCTATATATAGTTCATCAGCTTGTCCCCGTAGAGGGACCTTTGTTTGATCACTTCCTCTTTCTCCTTCTTTGTCTTAGCTGACCTATCCTGCTCTTTACACACTTTGGTACACAATCCAAATCCTATTATTCCTTCCAGGCCAAGTTCATGATCCACTTCCTCAACAGAATCTTTATTACCAGAGGTAGTAATAACATAATAATGCCTTACCAACACATAATTTTTTTATAGCTTCCAGATACATAATATCTGGAATTTTTTTTTATAGCTTCCAGATTTCATCGGAGCATCCTGAAGTTTCAGAGCCTGGAAAGCCTGAGAGACCATCAGGCCATGACTTTATGGATGAGGAAGCTGAGGTCCAGGGGGCTGAGGATACAAGATACAGTGGTTGCTGGCAGAGCGAGAAGGAGATCTGACCCGTGTCCTGTCCTTTAGTGGTGGTGGGAGTCGCCTTGCCTGCGAGCCGCAGGGGAAGTCACTGAGCTGAGGGACTCATCCATTGTAACACCACCTGCCCAATCAGCCTTATTAGCACAGAGGTCTTCTGGCTCCTGGTCCATCATGCTCCGGGAGGCCACACAGCCCTCATCCACATCCCTAAATTCTGCAGAATGGCTCCGGAGGGGGGCAGGGTGTCCGTGAAGGGGGCTCCATGGGGCAAGTCCACGCCACGACTCATATGACTCTCAGCCTTAGTGCCTTGTGCTATTATTTAAATCTTTTGGCCCCGACAGGCTCCTAAAGAAGAATGCCAGGATTTTCTCCCCCTGAGGGCCTCTCGCTGCCCGTTTCACTGCTCCAGTGACTAAGACAGGCCTTCCTTGGAGTGGGAGCTCAGCCTGCAATAGGGAATGACAATTGTTTAACTTTGGTCTTACCTGTTTCAGAAACAAGGTGAGGGAGGAGAAGAGAAGGTGGGAATCAGTGGAGAGAAAGCCTGAGGAGGCCCACACCTAAGGGAAAGGCCTGGGCTCACCTCTGAGGGGGTGGGGCCCATGGCTGGGGCTGGAGGAAGAGGCTGACTATCACTTCCTTCACACCAGCCCTCCCTCACCTGCAGATGGGGGAGGAACACATCCTGGTGGACACCTAGTCATACCAACCACTCACCTGGCGACATTTAGCCTTCTCCACACACTAGGGAAAAAGCTGCCATCTTTGCGGGTCACCCTCCCATGCTTCCCCCTCCCCAAACTGCCTGCTTGAGCAAAGGGGCCCAAGCCCTCATGATCAAAAGAATCGGGAGCTGTGTTTAGTCCGAGGTTCCTGTTCCTGTTCCAGGCAGGTGCAAGTAGGTCCCCAGGTGACGCCTCTTCTGGGGAAACTTGACAAGGTTCCAAGCTTCAGCGGCTGGTGGCAGCCCCCACACAGCCAAAACTGGGTCCCTTAATGACCTGTCTGAGAGCCTGACATGCTCAAGCTGTTTATGGAGCTCGGACATTTCTCTAGAAGGTTCCTATTAAATGCATATTATATGGGAAACATCAAACTTATTGACTTGCGTGGCAAATTGTAATTATCCCTAAAGAAGCACAAGGACCTGGAGAAATAAGACTCAGTAGAACTGATATTTGGTCCCAGGTCCAGATTAGGTTGTGCCTTATTTTGTTTTGTTTTTTTTACCTGCAACACAAATGAGTTGGATTAGTCTCTCAAGATCGCTGTTACTTTTAACAATGAATATGTGCTTTTGGAATCTAGAGAGTCATGTGGTGGAAGGATTAAAGAAAAGAGTCTCGATTCTGTCCGTCTTGTGGTACAAACTCATGAAACCATATGAGGCCTGCACCACTTCAGTGGGAAGACCAGTGGGAAGAGAGAGCTTTGGTTTCTCTCTTTGGGGGATAGATCCGAACCCTGTGCAGGTTGAAGAGTTCTTCGCCAGAGTCCTGACCAGGCCATTGGATTTCCCCCAACTGTGGGGGAGGAGGATGGAGAGGGATGGTCAGCACTGAGGGTCTTCCTAAGGCCAGGTCTGTGCATTCATTATGTCATTGGCAGGCAAGTGTCCCTGTACCCTTTTCACAGGTCAGAAAGCAAAAGCTTGTTTTGGAACTTGCCTGGGGCCATGCTGCTTTCTCTTTTAAGGCAAAAGCCTCTGAAGCCAGGAGGCCCTTGCTAGCTGCTTACCAGCAGTCTGTTATGTCACTTTGGGGACATGGGCTCTGCCGCTAGGCTGGACTTTCTCCCAGCCCTGGAGCACCTGGCTTTCATCTTGGTTTTCATCTGCCCTCAGATTTCTAGCAGCTTCTCCTGATACTTCCTGGGAGTCTGCCTTTCTTCTCAGTCCATAATCAGCCCACAGGAAGGGTGGTGTCACTGCCACCTGGGAAGACATTTGCAGACTATGCCATTACAAACACACCATGTGGGCTCTTTCCTCTTTGATGCAAATTGCCCACGATGGAATGGTCCAGAATTCCTGTGTCTGTCAAGCCCAAACCTGCAGCAGCGCTACTGGTAGCAAGAACGTGTGTGTGTGTGTGTGTGTGTGTGTGTGTGTGTGTGTGTGTGTGTGGTCACATGTCTGACTTGTCTTAACGTAGAAATTCTTTCTTAGCATGACAAGACTAATAAGGAGTTTTGGAAACAAAACTTCACTTAAATGTCAACAATGAAAGGAATTTCCAACCCACCGTGCTAGAGAAAAGATGGCACTCTTTCCTATTCCCTTTCCAAAATGAAAATGCAACAAAAGCACCCGTGCCACATAACAAGGCTCTCAGACAACGAAAGGTCTGTCGTGGAGTTAATTAATGAAACTATTATCTTAGGTCTTTTAAAGGCTTTTTAAACATTCTAAGGCTTTTAAAAAATGTGTAATTTGTTAGGAATTTTTATTGTTGTAATACACATCGATTTCCTGTGGGATAATTTGCCTTGGTAGTTTTGTATTCATTTTCTTTTTTTTTTTTTCTTTTTTAAGGATTTTATTTACTTATTTGACAGAGAGAGGTCACAAGTAAGCAGAGAGGCAGGCAGAGAGAGAGGAGGAAGCAGGCTCCCTACTGAGCAGAGAGCCCGATGCGGGACTTGATCCCAGGACCCTGAGATCATGACCCAAGCCAAGCAGAAGGCAGAGGCTTTAACCCACTGAGCCACCCAGGAGCCCTTGTATTCATTTTCTTAAAGAAACCCTCCCCCACCCTGATGGTGAAAGTTTCCAGTCCCGTAGAAGCTGCATCTGCCCCAGCCTGATGGATACCAAAGGTGAAGGCTAGTTAGGATGGAGGCAGAGAGGTTGGACAGAGGGGTGGGTGGGGAGGGAAAGGCAGCCAGGGGCCAACTCCTGAAAGAGCCCAGGAGCTATTCCAAAGAAGCTGAACTCTTACTGAGAGCCAAAGGATCTTTTAAACAAGGAAATGACAGAATGAGATTTGTGTCTTAGATAATCCTGGTGGAAGAGGGTAGAAAGGTCTACAGAGGGGAAAAGAGGTAGAAGGGAGGTCATTCAGGATCATCAGCTGGAGATAAGAAGACCAATGTCTAGGGCGGGGACGGTGGTTAGAAGGGAGGGAGCCTCAGAGATATCCAGAAAGCAGACAGAGGAGGATTGTGTGTGAACGTGCTAGGCTGCAGGGATGAGGGGCAGAGACCAGGTTAATAGGGGGAAAGAGGATGGGTGACGGGAAACTGGAGTGTGACCCGTGTGGCTGGGAGAGGACAGATGTCATTCAGAGAGAGCCCAGGGGGAGCGGCACCTCTGAGCAGGGAGTTAATCCAATGTTGGACCCAAACAGCCTCAAGGACTGACCTGCAAAGCTAAAAGAATGCAATGATTTGGGTCCACAAACTACAAATTTAACGAGCCCGATTGCATGCTGAGTGGCGATAAGGTACAGGGAACAACTGAACAGTGGTGATGACACAGCCCTGGGCCCAAGGAAGGGGTCACAAATCCACTGCCTCCTTGCATTTCCTTTGACCTACCTAGTATTTTATTTCATTATCAAACAGACGAGAAATGTATTCATGTGGTTCAAAAACCAAAGCTTACCAAAGGATATTTGTGAAACTAATCCCTCCCTGGCGGAAATCGATAACCAGTTTGTCTCATAGTAGAGGTAGTCCCTGCATGTGCAAACAAATATGTACACTTCTGCACAAATGCATTTTGCACTTTGTAAAAGTGCACTTTTCTCTCTTGGAGAAAGAGTCAGACTAGTACATTAAAAACTATGTCATTTTTAATAGCTGTGTACTAACCCTCTGTACAGATGGAACAACATGTATCTTACCAGTCCTGACTGATGGCCATTGGGTTGTTTCACACACTTCCTGGGAGTGATGTCACTGAGTCAAAGGGCACACACATTTCAAATCTCAGCATACATCCACAGAGAAGTTTCTAAAGTTGAATGTGAATCTGTAGTTATTATCTCTTCGTCATGGTCCCCGCTATGCTGCATGGTCTGATGGTCATTTCTTTCCTCTACTTTGTGTAGAGAAGCAAAGGTGTAAGAGTGGGGGACCATGTTCCAGTCCCGCTTTATTACATACGTGTTATTTTCATGGGTAAGGCAAAAATAAGAGTCCTGTCCAAATGCTTTTGAGAGAATTAAACAGGGTAATGTGCATTGAGAGTGCTGTGTGAAATGCCAGGAGGGTTGTGACCATGTGTGATGAAGATGGTAGGTCTCTATCCTGGGCCAGCATGAAGGAGAGGAAGATCCCATGGGGAAACCTTGCCGCAAGCTCACACCTGCTCACACTGGTCACCTGTCCCATTCACCCTGGAAGGTAAGGGGACAAAGTGCAGGATAAATATGGAAGCTGGAGAGGCCAGGGACCTTCTGTGTTGTTCGCTATCAGATCCCAGTGTTTAGAAAATCTATTAGGTGTTTGGTTTTTGTTGGAAATAGGCATTTGCTGGAAGAACTGGGAGACCAGATGTCACCCTGCCCTTTCTAGATGTTTCCTGACTGCTCATATGCCAGGTAGAAGTCAAATTCTTTCAATTTCTCAGTTACTCAGAGCTCATTGTACTGAGTTGAACAGCTTCACTTTCACTTCAAAAAAATTCATGAACCTCAGGATGTAGTCGTATTTGGAAATAAGTCTTTGTGGATATAATTAGTGTCATTAGGATGGGTCACAGTAGATTACAGTGGATCCTAAATCCAATGACTAGTGTCCTCAGGGAGGGGAAGCTGCACAGAGAGGACAAGGCCATGTGACTCCTGAGACAGACTGGAGTGATGTGTCTTCAAACCAAGGAATGCCGAGAATTGCTGGCTGTCACCAGAAGCCAGGAAAAGTCCTGGAAGAGATCTTACCCTGAAGGTAGCCTCCAGAAAGAACAGACTCAGCTGACACCTTGATTTTGAACATCTGGCTCCAGAACTGAGAGAGAACCAATGTCTGGTATTTTAAGACACTTGGGTTGTGGTACTTTGTCACAGCAGCCCTAGCAAGCTGATACACTTGCCCTTGACCCTGGGACTCAGTCCTATAAGGGACTCCGACTCTTTGATGGACTGCCACACAGTCACTGAACCATCCACACTGTCTGGGGAGGGGGCAGCATGAAATCATAAAGAATCATGGATAATCCTGGCTTGAAGCTGGGCTTTACCACTAATGAACAGTGTAAGCTGTCCTGACCTCACCCTACAGCAATAGGTACACACACACACACACACACACACAATAAAATTTACACATACTAAAATTACACAGATTACACGTACACCACATACAAACATCACCTGTATATAAAAATACCACACACACACCCCCCACTGAAACACACACATACCCCCCACCTGCATCCCAAATGACACACATACACATACATATCCTGTATGTCACACACACACACACACACACACACACACACACACACACAGTTGTTGTGAGGGTCCATGAGATTATAAGCAAGATGTATAGCTATCAGAGGGAATTTGATCATCTATCCTCTTTCAAACAATGAAAGACATTTATGTATCTTCTTTAATTGAAAAAGAATAACAGAACCTCATCCTTTATGACATTTTACCATAAGCTTTAACCCAAGACAACTTTTATTGCTTAAGCAATTATTGGGCGAAAAAAGACCTATGGCAGAATTTCTGAGCAACAATTCTTTGGTGTGTCAGATGTCATTATTATAAATGCAAGTGCATTTAATAAACCAGGAAAATATGAGGAATAAAGAGAATTCGGTACAAAGGAGTGTATATGTGCTCAGAGTCAGCGACAGCTTTGACGTGCAGGTTGCAGAATGCCCTTATAAACATTAACTGTCAGTGTCAGAAGGGACAGACTGACATCATCACCATTTCTGCCCCCAGAGTTTCTCAGTCAAAAAGCCAATCTACACGAAGAGTAAATATTTTATATATAAAATAAGCTTCTCAATTAAGCATATTCAGAACCCTCGGCACTTTGGGCCTCTCTCTTCTTCTGCTTCTCTGAGTGATGTTGCTGACATTGTTGGTTGTTCATCCAACAGCTTCTCCTCTGCCCCTTCTTTCTTTCTAATAGACACTGTCTCCCACTGCAGATGCCGAAAACACTATTTGCTCCCCAGCCTCTCTTGCAGCTAGGTCATGGGTCCGAGAACCAACCAAGGCCAATGAACAGGAGCATGCACCTGCTAAAAACCTCACTGAGGAAATGAAGCAAGTGAAAAGAATTTCCTTGCCTGCCTTTGCCAGGCTTGTGAGAAGTTAGTGCCTGGGAAGTGGCCGCCATCTTGTGGCTTTGGAAGAGGGAGGGGTGCAGGGACAACAGATAGCCTTATGAGGTGCCAGAGAAGGACCTGGAGCCTCTAGAATTTTTGTTGTGTGAGATAATAATGAACTTTATTTTTTTGGCCCTAGAAATGGAATATTCTGTTCATGGTCGAATGCATTTAAAGTGATAGACTTGATGTCCAAAGCCATTCCATGTTTTGTGCATCTGAGCTTCTGTTTTATACCTCTATCTAATATCTTCAAATGAAACAGTCTGAAGAAGGTTTTATAGGCCTATAATCTTAACATTTGTGCAGGGTAAGGCAAGGAGGCTTGGCCTAAACAATTAATGACCGTAAACCATAGACAATGGTGCATATTTCCCAAACGTACAACCTCCACTCTTGTCTCCTGGTTTAGATATGTTAAATAAGGTCAGCATTTTTCTCTGAAATAAAACATCACATTAAGGGAGAAGTAAAACTTACATTAGTTGCAGATGACATGATATAATATATAGAAAGCCCTAAAGACTCCAAGAAAATACTGGAACTGATAAATGAGTTCGGTGAAGTTGCAGAATACAAAATTAATATACAAAAATCGGTTGCATTTCCATACACTAGTAATAAAGTAGCAGAAAGAGAATTTAAGAAAACAATCCCATTTCTAATCGCACCAAAGATAATAAAATAGCTAAGAATAAATTTAACCAAGGAGGTAAATAACCTGTACTCTGAAAACTATATGACATTGATGAAAGAAATTAAAGATGACACAAACAAATGGAAAGATACTCCATGCTCATGGATTGGAAAAATCAATACTGTTTAAACTTCTATTTAAAAAAAAAAAATCCACCTAGAGGAATTAGTGGGTGCATAGTTTCATCTGTCAGGCATATATTGAATGCCTACGATACACCAGGCCATGCACTAGACATTGGGGAAATAAAGATGAATGAGTGCGAGCCATTGCTCTCAGGAACTCATTAGTTATTGGGGGAGATGGGGAGACAAATAGATGACATGGCTGAAAACCACACTCTTATCAGTCAAGGTCTTGGCAGAAAACAGATGGCGCCATCAAAAAGTCTAATTGAATGGAGTTTAATTAAACAACTGTTCCAAGTGTGGTTGGCTTTCATGGAACCATCAAAAGACGGTGCCTAGTATCTGTGGAACTGTCAGCACCCCTGGACCTGAAGGGACAGGGGGAGGGTTCCACATAGTGGGGCACAGACAAAGCTTGGAGTCAGAGCAAGTATAGTTGGCACCGAGGTCTGTAGCTGCCCGGACAGGGCTTTCCCTGCTGAACCCAAGTCCCCAACCCGAAGCCAAAGGGCCAAGAAGCCAAGGGAAGGTGCCAATACAAGCTAGAGTCCCAGGACACACGGGGCAGGGAAAAGCAGAGGGGCCAGTGGAAATAAGCAGCACAATACTAAAACTTGGTTTGTCCCAGAGCTCTTATTTCTGTTCATACCGACATTGATAATGGTCTATTTCAAGTCTTCTAAAAATGAACACCCTTTTGTACTACCATTTTTCAGAGAGCTTTATTGCGGGCCTTATTAGAAAGGCCATTCAAACAGGAGCAGAAAAACCATTTCGATCTTAGAAAATAGATAACCACGTAGACAGCATCAACTCCAGCTTAATTACAAATTCAAGCATGCAGTGCTTGCAGCAGGGCTGAAGGGAAATGGTAAGGATTAAAGACATTCCAGCAGCAGCATGTGCATGGAGAAGAGGCATGACCCCTGTGACAGAGGCATGAGGGACAGGGAAAGGGGGTCCTTAACCTGTTTCAGCTTCTGCTCAGGGACCTTGGGCAAGACCCACACGAGAACAGAGAACTTCATTTTACTGAGATCAACAATTCTGAGGAAGAAGAACACTTAACTTTTAATGAATCTGAATCTCTTTAATCCAATCTATAATTAATTCTCATGCTACCCAGGCTCACAGTGGAATCTTTAATCATTAATTCAAATTATTATCCATATGTCCTACCCTGGAAACATACTCATACACTTGCCATGTTTTTCCAGCGATGTAACAGCAGTGCAATTGGAGACTCCTTGTTTCCCGGAGGGTCAAGTTCTCTTGACTCTGAAGAGGAAAGTGTGGTTGAAATTGGCCGCCCACCCTTTGCCCATCTGCATGACCCGCCCTCTTTCCTGGTCCTTACCATGATTCTCTGAACCCCTCTTCGAGATCAAAGTTCTTGCTTTTCTAATGTGTGGGTTTTTTCCTATCAAAATTACATATGCACATATTTTAAAGTCAAATTGTTCCATTCCATGAGGCTTCTTATGAAAAACAGCAGAACCTCCTTAGCATCTTTCGCTCCCCTAGAGGCAACCCACTGGCCAAGAGTTTAGCATACTCCTTTGTACTTCCTTTCCTATCTGCAAAGAACATGCCTGCCTTCGTCTTCCAGGAGCCTTCCATGTTAGGCCCTATCTGTGAACTTCCCTTCATGGAGGATGACAAGCCTATTCTCATACACCCCATAACTCTGGTACCCTCCTTCATCCACACACGTCTCTCAACTTTCCATTCTCTCGATCGTAATACAGTTACAACATAGCTTGGTTGTAGTGATACTCAGTGTTTACATAATTATGCTTGCAAATGCTATTTACAGCGGACCTACAGTATACTGTGACTTTTTCATTCTTGCACAATATTTGTTTTCCCTAGAGCTTCTCGTTGTACCTTATGTGTGCATGTGTGTGTATGCAGAATTAACTCCCTGTGTATTTATTACCACTTCGCACCCAAACACCATCCTTGTGTAAATCTCCTTTCTATATATGTAAACATGTGAGGACAACTCTAAGATCATTTTTTCTGAAGAAATGTCTCTGGCATATCCTTTGTTTTCTATTCTGATTCTTCCTCTTCTGTAGTTTACAGAGGACATGTAGCTGCTTCCTGAGTAATTTCTTCCTGAGGTGAGTTTCTTGAAATCTTGTACATTCTAACAGGTCTTTGTTCTACCCTCACGTTTAGTGGACTTTCCTGGCCAGCAAGAAGATTGTAGGATAGGAATAATTTCTTCTCAGAACTTAGAAAGCATTGCTTCCTTGTCTTCTAGCTTCTGGGATTGATACAAAGAAGTCCAATTAATGTCATTCTGATTTTTTTGTTGTTGTTTTTTCCAAAGTAGTTCCTTTTATTATCTTTTTAAATATGTCATTCTGATTCTTGATTCTGTATCTGTGAACTTGCTTGTCTCTGCAAGTGCTTCGAGTCTTCTTTGTCCCTAACACTCTGAAATTCTGTAGTGAGTTACCTTGGTTGGAGTGGATCATTTCCATACTTTGGAAAGGACACATGGTGGGCCCTTTTCATCTGGGAAATAGCCTCTTTGGGTTTTAGGAAATATTTTTCTGCTATTTCTTAAGTAATTTCCTTCCTGTGGCTTCCTGCTTTTGTTCCTATGATTTACTCATTGAATTCCTGGTACCAGGATTGATTCTCTAATTTTCTTTTTTTTTTCCTTATCTTTAATTTTTTTTCCTATCTTTTTACTCTACTTTCTGAAAGATTTCTTCAACATTACCCTTCAACCTTCTTACTGGGTTTTAAATTTCAGCTATTGTATTTTTATTTTCTCAGATTTCTTTTGTACTCTGCTTATTCCTTTCATATAAGATGGTTTTCTTGTTTTATGGATGTAGTATCTTCTCTTATCCCTCAGAGATTATTCTCATTCTTTTCTTTTATTTGGGTGCTCTGCTTCTGAAAGATGCTCTTTTCCTATTGCTTTGCTCTTCATTGTTGCTGGGATATACTTGACCCTGAGCATTTTGCCTGATGATCCTTGGTGGTCTGTGTAGGGGGCTTCTAAGGGCTGACTGGAAGCCTTGTGGTGCTTATGGCCCACAGTCTTTACTATAGAATGGTCAGGCTGGGCCATGTCCTTAGGAAATCCTGGAGTCAGTGTCTTGGGTATTCCTCATTTGCTGGCGAGGTTTCCCAGAAAAGATCCTTCCAATCTTCTTCCTGAAGGTGTATGTCTGGTTGCCAGGGTCCCCATCCTAAAATGGGAAAGAGTCTGGAGTTTTGAACATTTATCCATAAACTACCACTTACTCTTCTGTGTCCACATTCTTCCTTCAGCTGTACTTGGTGTTCCCAGATAAGACAACCTCAGTTTACTCTCTCCAGAAAATAAACCTCCAGGCCGATGTTGAATCTAGCCATTTCTTAAAGAAGAGTTTGTCCAGTCCCCCTTCACTGCCAGTCACAGAAACACTTGCTTCCACCAGTTTTGAAGAGTTTGTGTGTGGGAGGAAGTGTGTCCCATGATATAGAAAAGGTTGTTTCTCAGTGTTTGCCATTGCCAGCCAGGGGCATCATTTTCTCCAATCTTCTAAGTCAGGTACCACTTTTCCATTCCATTTGGACCTTCCAGTGCCTTCTCTGATTCTCTTTGCCTTTGTGGGTTTATGACTTTGCAAGACCCATTTCAGTCATCTCAATGGGGCTTAAGGAGGAGGTGAACCTAATCTCTCGCCCAGCACTAAGACGAAGGTGACTTATTTGCCTTGGCAGCAAAATTTAAGGGGCCACCAGAAAATTCAGTCATCAAGATTAATAATATTTACCACAATTTTTTTTAACAAATTGGAATTAATGCAAAAAATCTACCGTGAACAAAATGTCACAATTTTAAATAAAGACAAGATCAGTATGACTGATTTTTTTTCTTGTGCATCATGTTCTAATACGACTTAGCATGGCATTAGTGAAATCTACTACATGAAATCTACTAATAATCTTGGTATTCTTCATGACCACGTCAGGCTGTAAAGCTTATGAGAGGCCGTAAATTATATTTTCACTTGTCCACCATGCCAGTTACTTGAACATCCGAAAACTCAGGGCTAATGTAGTCTGGCCTGAGCCACTTTTGGACCGAACGCTACGCTAGCATATGGCAGATGAACTTGGACAGCATTGGTGGGCATACGTCTGTGTCCTGCAAGTGGGATTTCTTTCATCATAAAAAACATCTCTTTGAAAAACTTTGTTAAGTTAAAAGGCATATACATGTGTTAACAACACAAAGAAGACCTGAAACTAGTGTTTTTTGTTCCATCAGGACATTTGGAGCCTATCTGAGGCATTAGCCAATAGCAGCCCCAGACCCAGATGAAAGTTGACATAAATTCAGGTGTTCTGCCATTATATATCTCAGGACATTTTCAGTAACACCCCAACCTTAGCAGGTTAATCCACACCAGGCTGAAGTCAGACACCTCAGCTTTTGTTTGGAAACTTTTGAGCGCATCCAAAACCTTCTCTTTCACTTACCCTGAGGCCTTTCGACTGTACATTTTTGGATGGTGTTAATGGTGAGCTCCAAATGACTCCAAAACACCCTAAAAGTTCAGAAAACTCTCATTATCTGATATTTGTCAGTAATTACTTGATTCTTTTAGAAAAATTACGTTCTTCTTCAAATCAACTGCGCTTCCATCTACCTTCCCCAGAGGCCAGATTCCTGAACACTCTTTGACTGACGTCACCCTGCATACTCTTTCAGAAGCCCCATTCTTATCCTTAAGCTAAATAATGGGCCACATTTAAAAGCAGGGCTGCTATTCCCATGGGGATGCTATAAAGGTTAGAAACTTAAGTTTCTCCTGGTACTTTGACACTCAAGAGGACAGGCATTCTAAAATTTCAAGGTAACATTATTAGCTTTTGTCAGAAACATGTTGTGTTATTAAGCGGATCCCTTGAAAAAACATGGAGGCATCTAGCTGGAAGTTCTCTGTTTTCTGAAGAAGCTGATAACCTACTTTTGCTCAGCTTTTGGAAGTGAGTGAATGTGTGCGTGTGTTTGTGCGTATGTGCACTCAACACATGCTCGCACTCTTCACCAAGAATGAATTGTGTTTGTAAGGTGCCAGGTAAGAACAAGGTATCATTATGAAGAGAAGCATTACCTCACAGCTCAGAGACTCAAATGAGACCACACCTGGACTACTCTGTTCTGTTTCAGGAAGCTTCGTTACAGAAAGATGAGGTGGTGACTGGAGGGATGCCAGGAGAACAGAAAACAATAAAGAGATACAGGAAATCAAAGCTGCCAGAACACAAGAAAACAACTCCAGAAAACAATTGTCCCCAGCTTCGATAATTCCTCATTCTTTAGCAAGTGTTCAGACGCATAAGGCATCACACTTTAGAGAAGACAAAGAGGAATAAGATCCAGTCCCTTCCCTCAAAGCACGAAGGATATAGAGAATAAGTGGCCAGAGTCATTGTAAGACAAACAACTTACACCTTCCAAGCCATTGTGCATACGGAGGAGGAGGCTGCTGTTTCATCACAAATATTGATTAATTTCCTGAGCTCTTGTTATACAAACATGGCATCATCGGGCTAGATAAACAGACCTTAAACAAGCAAGCATTCTTATCTTCTACCAACAAAAGATTTTAATTGAAAAACAAAGCAAAGCCTAATGTAAAGCAACGCTGTGATTTCAGTCAGCTGAAAGTGGTACCAGGAAATGCAAGGCTCTAAAGAAGGTAAAAAGAGGGATGCAAAGAGAAACCGGCACACTGAGCAAAATTCCTTCTTCTTGGGATTCAGAAATAGTTAGAAACATAGCAGTCATGGGGTTAGAAATGGCAAACACTGATCACTTGAAAGATATTTAATTTGTGGCATATAGGACAATGAAGGAAGTAGCTTGGGCAATGAGCTTGTGGTATCCCAACTCTGCTGTGATTGACAGCTCTAGCATTTCCTATGCCACAAACGTGGTGGATTGGAACAACATACCTTGATTAGCTTACATTTCTGTAGGTTAGAAGTCCTCACTGGGTAGAAACCAAGCTGTTGGCAGAGCCGAGCTACTTTCTGGAAGCTCAACGGGAGAATCTGACACCTGGCATTTTCCCACTTTAGAGGCTACCCGCATCCATTGGCTGATGGCCCCTTCCTCCATCTTCAAAGCCAGGGATGGTGATTGAGTCCTTTCTACATTTCATCACTCTTATGCTCGTTTTTGCTTGTCTCTTTCCCTTCTAAGGAACCCTATGATTACCTTGGGCCGACCCAGATAATCCAGGATAATATTCTTTTTTTTTTTTTTTTTTAAAGATTTTATTTATTTATTTGACAGAGAGAGAGATCACAAGTAGGCAGAGAGGCAGGCAGAGAGAGAGGGGGAAGCAGGCTCCCTGACGAGCAGAGAGCCCAATGAGGGGCTCGATCCCAGGACCCTGAGATCATGACCTGAGCCAAAGGCAGAGGCTTTAACCCACTGAGCCACCCAGGTGCCCCAATCCGGGATAATCCTCTTATGTTAAGGTTGGTTTGATTAGTAACCTTAAGTCCCATTTGTCATGTGTTATTAGTTGAATTGTGTCCCTCCCACCAAAAATGGTATGTTGAAGTTCTAAGTCCCAGTATCTGAGAATGGGACTTTCTTGGAAACAGGATCATTGCAGATGTAATTAGTTAAGATGAAGTCACTCTAAAGTAAAGTGGGTTCCTCATCCAAAATAACTGGTGTCCTCGTAAGAAGATACAACATGGAGGGAGGACACCATGTGGAAATGGAAGCAGTTTGGAGTGTTGTTATCTACAGGTCAAGGGATGCCTGGAGCTAACGGAAATTAGCGGAGGCAAGGGAGGGTCCTCCCCTACAAGCTTCAGAGGGAACGTGGCCCTGCCAACACCTTGATTTTAGACTTCAAGCCTCCAAAAGTGCAAGAAAATTAATGTCTGCTGTTCTGTTTTGTTTTGTTTTGTTTTTTATGTCTGTTGTTTTAAGCCACCAACCTTGTGATATTTTGTTATGGGAGCCCTGAGAGACAAATACACCATGTAAGATAATATATTCGTAGGTTTTAGGGAGGAGAATATGAATGCCTTGGAATGAGGAGGTCATTATTCTGCCTACCGTAGTCTTCGAGGAATTTTGCATTTAGCCAACGTCCAATGAGAACAGCTGGTAAAAGGAGTACAAGTGTGTTTGGAGACAACCTCCTATGGGTCTTTCAAGTTTCTGCACATCTTGAGAGAAGAGGCACATGCTGTCTTTGTTCCAGATCACGGTTTCCAGAATGTTTGTATAGCCAACAGCCTTAAAATATGGTGACAGTGTCTACTCCAGGAGCAAAGGTAGTTTTTTTTTTTATCATCAGTAGAATAAAGAAATGTCTCCCACCTGGGCAAAAGTCGGGTAGGCTTACTGTCTGTTACAAAAGATTCAGGTTCGCTAAGTGTCGGGTGCCTCTCCTGTACCCCTCCCACCACAGGGCCACGTGTCCCCAGTCCTCTGGGCATCACCCTGTGGGAATTGGGGCAGGGAGAACTGGCATCAATGCTGATACTCCAGCTGCTAGCTGTACTCTGTCCTTTGTCTCCGACCCAGGTTGGACCCATCCTCTGCTAGCACCTGGGAATCCGTGGTAGGCTACCAGGTTAGCTTGCAAGTAGGCTAAACCTTAGACCCTTCAGTACTTGACAAAGGAAAATTCAGGTAGATAATTCGGCACGTGGGACAGGAGCTGCCGTGAGCAGCTGTCACAGAACAATTCAATGTAAAGGTCGAACATCCTGGCACTTGGCTCACCTACTTTTGGCATCCCTGGCTTGTCTCGGTGGGTCTCCCAGTGAGCTCCCTGATGGGCAGCATCAGCATCACTTGGTAACAAGTTTGCAATACAGATGCTTGAGCCACACCCCAGATTCCTGGAATCAGAAACAGGGTGAGCCCCAGCCACCTGGGCTTTAACAAACCCCCTAGGGGTGGCGCTGTGTGCAGTTTGGGAAACCCTGGCCCTCCCAGTGCTCAGCTCTCCATTTGTGCACACGTGGGGCATTTGCAGAGTGGGACATGGAAGCCTAGGACAAGAGTGGAGCCAGGAGACAGATTGCTCCTCTCCAATCTCTGTGGCTTCCCTGCCTCCATGCTGATGGGACAGGAAGCTGTCTTCTGCATTTTCCTTAACGCTTGCCCTCTCCACCCTCCCCTCCAAAGGAGACTGGGCCTTTTACTAAAGGAACATGCTGAGGTCATGATATGAAAGCTGATTAACATTAGCAACCATTGTCAAGGGTGCAAACCGGACTCGGCCACTTAACCGTCCCTTAAGGAAAAAAGGGTCAGAAAAAGAAGGGAAGGAGGCCCAAGAAGAAGTATTTCTGGGGCCTCATGGGGGCAAGCTTTGCCCCAAAGTGAGTGGGGTGTGCTGTATACATGCCGGGCCTGATCCTTGCACACAAAGGGGCCTGTCCCTGGCTGTTAGGGAGGCACGGTCCTCTCTGCTGGAGGCGGCCAGGTCCCAGGCAGAAGAGGGTGAAATGTCCTATGGACACATGAAGTTACCACCTGCAGGCCGGAGGAGGGAAGGGAGTCTACAGGAATCATTCAATAGCTTCCTGAGGAGCAGCAGGGACAGATTCAACAACGCATGGGATAAAAAATGACTATCTGGACGTCCAAGTGACTGATAGCATGTCTTTTATTTTTCTGTCCTTGTGTAAAAATTACCTTGAAAATCCTCTTTAGCTCTGTCACTTCAGAGCAGAGTGAGCAATGAACAACATTCTTACTGCAAGAAATAGTGCGGTGGGGGGAGGGTGGGAGTAAGAAAAAAAAGTCCTGACAAGGATCTTAGGGGATTTTTTTTCCTAACCATGCTTTTCTTCCTCCCGCATTGCCCGATAAATCCCAGCATCAAAACTATTCTCTTCACGACCCATGAAGGACTTTCAAATATACTGGTTAATAAGATGCTGAATGCAGCCACCAAAAAAAAAAAAAAAAAAAAAAAAATTTGTTACCAAAACTAATGTATCTATAACCCTTTGTTAGATTATAATAAAGGGTTTACAACGGTCATATCCCACCTTGAACGGGCCTGCCGCCCCTGGGAGATGAGCATCGGCTGTGAGCTGCGCGAGCCGCCATCTTTCTGTTGGCCCCCCCACCCAGGGAATGTGTCGTTGGTGCTGTGGGACTGTGATTAAATCCGTTGATCCAGTAGCTTCCCCTGAGCCACTGGTGATGCCCAGTGGATGCTTCTCACGGAATATTTATGGAACATTCTGCTAGTTTATGACCAAGGGACCTCACCCTACTCCTTCTACATCAGTAGCTTTTTTCTAGTTTAATTCTCTTTGACTCCATTATAGTCACGCGTGCACCTTTCAAGCTGTCAATTTTTGTGGGCGAAGGTGATTCTCACTCTGAAAGGAAAAGTCTGGGCCTCATCCTGGTGAATGCATTAGCTACCACCTTAAAGAAACGCCTGCCGTGGCCCCGAGTGCGGCCTCCATCCAGGATGAGGTGCGTGGCTGAGGTGTGTGGATGTAGTTGGGTTCTGTCAGGGCCACGGTCCTGGCTCCCGAGCTGGGGCAGAGAGGAGCGAGGCCTACCTCTGTTAGAGCCACATGACAGAAGTCCAGAAAAGTGGCCCCTGAGGGCTGCTGGGAGCTGTGGCAGGAGCCCTGGAAGATGGAGGCCGCTCTTACCTGTATTTGTAGTTGGGGTGAGGTGTCTCTTTAGAGCTGGGTTTCCAGACAGCCAGGCAAAGAGAAGGTAGCCCAAGGCCATAAGGAGAGTGAGTCGGGATCTGCTGAAACCCTGCGGTGGGGGAAGGGGTTTAAATCAGGGCAAGAGGACCCAGAGCCCTGGAAGGGGTCGAGAGCACCTCCGATGTGGGTGGAAACTGCAAGGAGCACTTGCTTCTGGGGTGTCCTTCAACAAACAGGGTTTAGGGCCCGGCCTCCCAGGTCAGCCAGGGCTGAGAGCCTGGAACTCCCGCCTGGTGAACCAGACCTCCTGCCAGTTCTGCCTCCACAAGGCTCTGTGGCCTCTGGAAGGCCACCCCACCTTTTTGTGCCCTGTTCCGCTCCCACCCACCCCTTGCCCCAGAAAGTCCGCTGTCAGGACTAAGGGCCTGTGCCTCTTCTCACTCGAATGCTCCCTCTTTGGTGGTGGTCCCTAGTCACTGTCCTCACAATGGTGAGGACCATGGTCCAGCAAACAAACTCCCCCCACCCCACACACTCACCCCGGCACAAGGATTTCTGGAACATTCTGGCAGGGATTATACATAGATACACGGTTCACAGTAAGGGCGGTTAAAACCTTCTGTCCTGGCTGCTGTGCTTCCCTCACACCTCCCGTGGCTTCCACGGCTTCTCCTCTCCTCCCTCCGCCCCACACCCAGCCTTGGGTCCTAGGCCACGGGGCCCTGGACCGGATCCTGCTTCCCCCAAGGCTGGGCTGACCAGCATGGGATTCTTTATGGCGGGCCCAAGAAGGGACATCAGGGAATCCTCCTGTGCCTCTCACTGTGACCCTGCCTCCACACTCCCGTCTGGATTCTCTGCCCTGCGTTTACCTCTTCTTGCTTGCCAGGATGGCCATGGTGGAGCGGCTCCCCCGTACCGACAGCCCGTGGCAATACAGGAGCCCTCGAGAGGGCTCCCGGCCCAGGCCAAGGACTATATGCACATATGCATTTGGGGGGCACAATATAAATACATCTTCACACATGTTGAGGAGAGTATGTAGCTCACGGTTTGCTATCAGAGACACATTCCACAGATAGAAGTTCCAGCGCTTTGTCCTAAAGATGATTCCCCATAAATGAACTGCACACACTTGAGCTATTCATGAACTGACTTCACTTCAGTTCTTCATGACCTCTAGCGGCAGAAGAAGGACTCTGCTCTTTTTCCAGGTAACTCGTTCTTAGGTTTGCCCAATCCTTTGCCCTGAATTCCTCATGTCCACTCAGCTCTCCATTCCCACGGCCACTCTCTCCGCCTCCGTCCCCGTCATCCTCCAGCCCCAGGAAATGGCTTCGGAGCCGTCTCTCTGACTGGCTGCCCTCCCCTCCTTCTGTGTTCCCTCCCTGCACTTGGACACCCAGAAGGGGGGCACAGAGCAAGCTTGGAATCCACGGGCCACAGGGCTGGTCCTCAACAGTGGGGGCAGTTTAGGGGATTATCCCTGGGGCACAAGGGTCCAGGCACCTTCTGCAGAGGTGTTCGAGTCTGGGGCACAGCCTCAGAGCCCCCTGGGGGCAGGGAAGGATGGAGAGTTATGGGCACTGTTGGCCAAAATCCAAAAAACTCCATAAATTCCAAAATACAACAAGCCCCCTGGGTTTAAGGGAATGGGTGCCTGCTTTATGGGAAGTGTTGGTTTCCCACCCAATACTCATTGCCCAAATCCTGATCAGACTATTTGGGAAGAAGTTATAAGTTCTGAGAGAATTCATCTCCCCTCCCCCTCCCCCATCACCCCCTCCCACTTCTTCTGTCCTTCTCTAGTCCCCCGCCCTCCCCCTCCCTCAGCTCCTCCGTTTGACTTCTCATCTCTGGCTCTGGCTCTTCCCCCTTCTCCTCACTAACCCCCCTTTCCTTGAACCCGTCCCCCCATTGGATGCCTATAGGACAGCATAGGGCCCTGCTGACCACAGGCTGCCATCCTGTGACCCCAAGGGGAGCCAGACTTTGGTCGCAGCTCACACTGAGGATAGCAGAGCCCAGAAACAGAAAGGAATCAAGTCTTGGAGGACTTTAAGCTTCCATCTCGCCAAGCCCAGATTCGCCCTCCTTCTGAACTCGTTATATAAGATCAGAAACTTCCTGATTGTTTAGACCAGCTTGAGTCAGGCTTTTCCATTTTCTTTCTTTCTTTCTTTTATTTTTTTAAACGCAGGGATGTCTGGGTGGCTCAGTTGGTTAAGGGTCTGCCTTCAGTTCAAGTCATGATCTCGGGGCCCTGAGATAGAGCCCCACATCGGGTTCCCTGCTCAGCAGGGACTCTGCTTCTCCCTCTCCCTCTCCCCCCTTCACTCGTGCTCTCTCCCTCAACTTCAAATAAATGAATAATACCTTTTTAAAAATGAGGAAGATATGAAAAGATAGAGGAAAGATGGAAAGAAACTGAATCCTTGTGAGAGTATCTGAGGCTCTGGATCAAGCTTAACCTGAAGGCAAAACTATCTTAAGGCAAAACTATCTTAAGACTTTAAGTCTTGTCAGTTTTTAAGTTTCCAGTAACGGTATAGGTTAATTTAGTAGTATTTTTCCTTGTTTATTTGTTTGTTTCTTGCATCCAAAAGCCTTCCAAAATTCCTTTCCAAAATTCAAGCCCTTATCATACTTTGCCATGGATTGGCAACTTTTTAGGGGCCAGAGTCATAGGTTATTTGCTTCTCCCTTCTCTCCATTCCATATCCATTAGAAGATATTCAGTAAGAGTTCGCTGAAATTAAATAAGCCTCTCGCTCTGCAAGTTCTACTTTACATTTCAACAATGCTGTTTGTTAATGTTGTCAGTTCAAAAACATGCTGAATTCTAGTGAGACACAAGATTGTTTTTTTTCTTTTAAGAACAAAATTGAGAGTATGCTCAACATGTCGTATTTCAATTGCACTGAGGGCACAGAATAGAAATATTAAAATTGCACACTCTTTATAAAAACACCTACTTTTTATTTGAAATAAGCCGTCCCCCGTGATCTAATTTTTTTTCCCCCATAGGATCCAGGGTTACCCATCTATTAAGATAATTTGTTTTCCTTCTCACAGAGGACCTAATTGCCATCCTGGGAGTGAGGTCTGGAAAAGGCTTCCGTTCTCCTCACCATGCCATCATCTGCACTCACGTGAAGTCCCAGCCCAGAGGAGCATCGTGGAGCTTCCTCTGAAAGGTGCTGAAGGCCAGACGCTTCTCCCTCTGTCCACCATCCTTCGCCGGCCCTGCTCAGTAAACCACCCAGCACCCAGAGATGCCAACCTCGTGACCCTGCTTGGGAGAACATAAAGAAAAGCCCTCAAAGTGTTCCCAGAGGCTATTATTTTGGCGACATTACTGAACAGTTATTTAGCTGGGCAGCTCAACAGTACAAGCTTCCTATAGCCCTTCATGGGCAGGGCTGGGGAAAGATGCCCGGCAGGTCAGACACCAGGCACAAACCTGCAGTAACAATGTGGACCATTTGATATACTCAATCTCTGGTCACAACTGGGGGACATTGGCTCAAGAAAAAGAAAAGAAGAGTGTGGCTTATGTGACTTAAATGGCAGTGGCTTCAGGCATGGCTGGATCCAGCTGACCAACAGACATGCCAAGCCAACATTGACAGCGGAGGGACTTGTCAGGAAAAAGCCCCTCTCCTTCCCTTAGTCACAGCAAATGCTGCAATGCTCTTCCTCAACCCAGGGTGGATCGCTTGCTCCTTCCTGAGCGATGATCATCGTAGACAAAGGGTGGTGAGGAGGCTTTGTTTGGCAGGGGCCTGGGTCACTTGGTAATTCCTGGTCACAGAGCATATTCATCTGCTATGGCTGCTGTCACAAAATACCCAGAACGGGTGGCTTCAAGCCACAGAAATGTATTGTCTCTTGGTTCTGGATCCTTGAAGTGAGAAGTCAGGGCTTTGGCGGGGGCACCATCCCTTCTAGAGCCTACAGCAAACATTTTCTTCTTTGCCTCTTTCTTGCTTCTGGTGGCTGGCTGCCACATCTTCATGCATTCCTTGGTTGCAGACGCGTCAGTGCAATCCTCCGTCTTGACATGGCCTTCCCTGTCTCCCTTCACAGTCATCCCCCTGTGCATCTGTGCGTGACTGTCCTCTTTCTATAAAGACCCCGGCCATCTTGGTTAAGGCCTGCCCTAATGATCTACTCTAATGATCTCCGTAAAGACTCTCCTTCCGAAAAAACAGACTCTCCTTCCAAATAAGGTCCCTTTCTAAGGTACAGAAGGTCAGGATGTCAACATAGCCTTTGCAGGGGCAGGAAGTGAATAATTCAACTTAGAACACAAGCAGTGGGAAGAGTTCAGGCAACTCTTGCCAATTTCCCCAAGCGGGAACTGGCGCAGTACTAGCCCTCTCCTCCCTGAGTTGATGTGAAGATCAAGGACAAAACCCACGGGGAGTTACCATCCCGGGGCCTGGCTGATGGCGGACACTGTTTCTGCTTTCATTACCTCTACCGTGGGCCAAAACCATGCACACTTTGAACTTGCACGGTTTCAACGGTGTGAGGAGAGAAAGAGAGAAGACAATGGAAATAAATGAAAGGGATTTAGTAATAGGGGTGCCTCGCCCGCCCGCCGCTCCACCCAGGAAGAACGTTCGTGAGTGGAGGAGGAAGTTCAGCTGACTCTTGTCTCCTCAGATGGCCGGGGTCCCAGCATCACTCACGGGAACTGTCTCACCACTGGGGAAGGTGTGTCTCGGGTAGGGAGAGATGTGCACGTTCGCCCCGAAATGCAGGCCCCCACTGCTCTGGGGGTCCAACCTGAGAAGAGGCACTACGTACGCGGAGGCTGCGGGACACGCTGGCGTGCTGGGCCACGGGCTGGCACTCCAGGGCAGTGTCCTCAAGCTGTCTGTGGTGAAGGACCACTATCCCCCAGCCCCACCGGGTCCGGCAGGACCCAGCCTGTGTCCCCCATTTTCAGCACCAGGGAAACAGCACCTGAGCTGATCTCAGACCCTCCAACTGGCTGAGTCCACGGGCCGTGTGTTTGGATGCCTTGGTCTGTCACCTGCCCCCAATTTGTCCCCTCTTTCCTCTCACTCCTGTGTTTACCCCGCTGCGGGCTGGAAACAGACCCTTCACCACAGGCCCTAGGCCCACAGACCTGGCTTTGAGGAGCAGGGCGGGTGGTTGGGATGACATATGGGGTGTTCTAAGGGAATCTAGACTAAATACAATATTTTCCTGTCCTTACTCCTAAGCCTGCCTGAGATGGGCCTCCTCTCCAGAAAAACCCATGTTCCTCCTCATGGTTTTCCCAGCTCCCTCACCAACTGTCTCCCTCCATCCCCAGCTCCCCCTCCTCATCCCTACCCCCTCAGCCCAGCCTTCTCACAGCTCGTGGCTCCTTCTCAAAGGCACAGCCCCAACTTTCTTCATCCGCAACACGACCAGATTTGACCACACTTTGCTTTGTTTCCTGGGACCTCAAGTTTCAGAGGAAAAGAACAATGGTGGACTCTCTTGTTCCTTCGGTTGGTCTCAGATCCTGACGTCCAGGGCGGGGAGGTGAGTGGCGGAGAGGCAATGGTGGGAAAGTGAGAGGCAGTCCCCTTCCTTGGTGGGGGTCAGCCTCACAGGGCATCTGGACAGGCCGGAGGACTGGCGTGAGGAGGAGGTCAGGTGGCCAGCAGGGGCAGCCGGGAAGGCCTCTCAGCGCTAGCAGAAGCACCCCAAACCAAACCAAAGCACGCCCAGACCAGGAGCTTTCCCTTCCCATGAAATCTCCAGCTTCTCAGAAGTTTTGTGATAGTAATTAGAAGAAGTTATGGTTGGGGCGCCTGCGTGGCTCAGTTGGTTTAACTGTATGATCTCAGCTCAGGTCTTTTTCAGCATTTTTTAATGTTCTCCTTTTTCATATTGCATTATACAAATCCTACAAGAATACATTTTCATTCTAAAATATTCAAACAGGGGGCGCCTGAGTGGCTCAGTCTGTTAATCGGCTGCCTTCAGCTCAGATCATGATCTCAGGGTCCTAGGATTGAGCCCCGCATCAGGCTCCCTGCTTAGCAGGGAACCTGCTTCTCCCTCTGCCTCTGCCTGTCGCTCTGCCTACTTGTGCTCTCTCTATATCTCTCTGTCAAATAAATAAAAAGAATCTTTAAAAAAAGAAAATAAAATAAAAGTCCAAACAAAGCTGATGAAACCACAGACCTGATTGATCTCTCTCCTCCTGCCTGGAGGTAATGACCCCAGGGGTCTCTTGGGTGTAATTTCAGCCATTTTTCGGTGCATTTGAAAGCATTTATATGCACAAATGTATTATTTTGTTGGGTGAGTGCATTTTCAAAAAGGGGATTGCCTTCAATGTATAACACTATAATTTGCTGCTTCTTTTTTTTTTTTCTTTCACTTTGGCAGTATAATGGAATTTTTTCATTCCAGCATGTGTTGATCTGGTCTGTGGTCCCTAGACAGATGTGGTCAAGCTTAAATTCATTAAAATTAAATAAAATTTAAAATTCAGCTCCTCGGTCATGCTAGTAGCCATATTTCACTTGTTCAGCAGAGACACGTGGCTAGCGGCTGTCGGGAATAGCCCGGATATAGGACACCTTGTCATCACGGAAAGTTCCCCAGCACAGCCCTCCATAGACCATTCTTCTTAGTTAATGAGTCCTATCCCGCAGTATGGCTGTGTCAGAGCCTGAAAAAGCAGGATTCAAAAAGGAAAAGAGAAAAAAAAAAAAAACAGAACCCATCCAACTAAGGGAGAAGAACACTTCAGCGCGTCTATCTTTCATGTGAAAAGTAGGTCAGTCCACAGCAAATAGTTTCTCCAAGGGGCGGAAATCCATTCCGCAAGAGTCCAAGGTGGCAGAGAGAAATGTAAGCCTCAAAGACGTCTCTGCGAATGGTTGTTTTGCTTTTGCTTCTGGTTTCTTAGATTCCCTTGCCGCCTTTCCTGTCTCCAAACTGTCAGGTCACCTCCCAGATCCCGGCTCCCTCCACTCTGCCTCAGACTCCTCTCTCCCACCTGCGGGGCCCTGTCCCAGACTGTGACCGCTGGCTTCCATATTCATCTCTTCGCTGGTTTGGGGACAGAGGCCACAGGGTGTTTATGCTAAGGATAGAGAGTTAATATTCACGACAGCACCTCCTCAGGAGAGCATAAGAGCAGGCTCTTCCGTGCCCAGCACCAGCCCGATGATAGCATTTAATGCTCCCTGGGAGGGGACAGTGCTTTTAAAATATTCTAGATGCCCTTTGATCTTGTTGCTTGACTCCCTAGGATCAGAACTAGCAGGTTCTTATCACACATATCAAACACTCTGGCTCCCACTTCACACTAAGGGACAAAAGATACAGGGACAGGTGGGGAGGGGGCAGGGGGAAGCAGTGGAAAGAGAAAAGACACAGTTGAGGCCAATATAACTGAATATTTAAATACAATAAAAATTCAAAGAGTTTTGTGTGGATACTGCATTGAATTTTTCATTATTTTCATCATGCTTATGTATTTTAACTGCTCTACTTTGTTCCTAGAGTGATTCACTCATTCAGTCCCTAAATGTTTACCGATTGCCAAACCTGGGCCAGGGCCGGGGACACCACAGTGAATAGGACAGATGTGCTCCAGGCACTCAGAGGGAGACAGACAAGCAAACAGGCAAATGCCCCCTGGAGAGTTCTCTGCCGTGGTGGGGCCAGCCCAGCACTCTCTGGGAACATTTGGGGGAAGATCGTCAGAATATTGAAGGACTCTGACCTCGAAGAGGTGAAGTCCCAGAGACCTAGGTACCTGAGGGGTTTGGAAATAATAGACGTGATTCCTCAAAATATTTCTTCTCTTCCCAGCCCGTGATGGGGCGCTGCAGGGGATGCGGGTGTCATGGGGGGCCCGCCGCAGCCTGGAGGGAAGCTGGTTAGCAGTGGGCCGGCGGGGGGGTTTGGGGGGGAGCTGGAGGACACAGCCCCACCTGTAGGCCCCAATCCAATATGCTGAGGGCTCTCCCAGGGGCACACACCTGCACAAAGACCCATCATTCCCTCATCCAGGTGCCTGTGGGGAGGCTCTAATTTTGCAGGAGCACCTGCTGTGTTAGGCAGTCCCTTCATATGCTCTGTTTTATACTATCCTCCAGACAAGGCTCTGGGATCAATACTCTATCCATCCTTTCACAGAGGAGGAATTGAAGTTCAGAGAAGTTTATTGACTCCCCAGATTCACCTTGTCAATGACCGGAGATTTACACTGAGGTCCCCCCAGCACTGATTCTCAGCTTGGCCTTCGCTTCAGAAACCCTGGGGAGCACATGAAGCTCCCAGTGCTGAATGTCCGAGCACATGAAGCTCCCAGTGCTGAATGTCCGAGCACATGAAGCTCCCAGTGCTGAATGAATGAATACAGCTAACCTCAGGCAAGACTCGCGGTGAGCAGTGCAGTGCACGGACGCCCTTCCTGAGGTCTGCGCAATAAGGGCATCATGCAAGCAATTGTTGCATTTATAAGCAGGACACTGTTGTCTTGTTCTCACGGCCTGAGCGTCCGGTGAGTCTGGACCTGCCCAGGCAAGAACGATGCCCAGTAGTTGCCATGCAAAGAAAGCGATCGCTCGTCACAGACAGAGGTTGCTTCCCTGATCTTGGCAGGTGAATGACGCTAACCTGGGGGGTGGGGAGGGGAGAAAGGAGCCTTCCCTACGGGCCCGGGCTCTGTGCGGGCAGGCTACCACCTGTCGGCTGGCATTCGGGGGTAGGGGAGTGGGGATTGGATCAGAAAGATGACTCGAGTCTGTTCTCAGCCCAGAAGCATTAATAATTGCTTGAATGAATTCCAGTTCCATTTATATCACTCCGGAGCCCTCTCAGATGCTGTGTCTGTCACCAGAGGGAGCGTTAGCTGTCAGGCAGCCAGAATCAAGGAGTGGATGCACCCGATGGGGCAAAGGAAGGGGCTGGGCGCGCCCCAGGCCACGTGATGCCAGGCGCTGGCCTGGGGGCTGCAGAGTCCTTATCCCATTGCATGCTCGCAAACACCCCTGTGGGGCAGGAACTGGGCTCCTCCTCTTATAGACGAGCAAGCCAACATTCAGGAAGGCCAATACCGAGCCGGCCGCGAGTGATGGAACAGTGAGTGGAGCAGCCAGGATTTCCCCTGATCTCCCTGTGCGTCCATGCTTCTCAAGTAATGGGGCTAGAGCTCAGCAGCCCCTGCCAAATTAAGGGCTGTCCCCCACTAAGCGAAGCTGCCCTGCCGCTAGGGCAATGGGCTTCTGAGCCACTGCTGTCGCCCGCCCGTCCCAGTTTCTCCTGCTGGATCATTTTCTCACCGTCGGCCTCGTTTCATCCTCAATTGCTCGAAATCAGGGCAGAGCTATCTGACAAGGAAAATAAGAGGAATCCTACATCACAGATGTCCATCTCGATGCCACCGAGAGCAACTGTGCAGGGACAAGCCGTGCAGGCGGTCCTGGGCATGACTAGCGTTTATCAACGTAGACGTGAGTTCTAATACCGATTTATAGCCAAACGACTTAGAGCTTACTGCCACCTTCTCGGAAAAAGATCTGCAATCCCACCACTCAGTCAGTCATAGTCGGAGACGCAGGGTGGACAGATGGCCGCAGCTCCAAGTACGTGAGAGGGCACGGGGGGCGGGGGGCGCCCGCTGGTGTGAGGCTGCCACTTAAGGGCTTGCCATGGGCTTCCCACCTTAGGTAGCACTCCCCGGCGGTGGGTTAGACACTGAGGCTTCTGTGGGCTAAGTCATTTGCCAAAGGTCACCCAGCCAGCTAGGGCACGAGGAGACTCCAAGTCAAGCCTGTTTTATGCCTTTGCAACTGCCCTTCCAAGAAGGGGGATCCAGGGCTGAGAGGTGCTGAGGCTTCTCAGGAGCCCACAGGTGGGTGTTTTGGGGATGGAAGAGACAGTAGGGCTCGGAGAGTTCACCTTTGCGGCAGGAAGCGAATTCCCCGGGTCGCCTGTTACTGTCATAACTTAGAGGTGACCAGAGCTTACCATCTCCGCTGCCCTGGTCTTGTGTGCGGACCAAACACAGTGCTCTCTGTGGAATCCACTTTCAGCCCAACGTGCGCTCATTTGATGATAGAGAAGATTTGCTTCTGCTGCCCCTCCCTTCCTTTGATGGCAACATTTTAGAGTGTGGGACTTGAGCAGCCAACACACCGGGGTTTCGGCTCGGGCTCTCAACAGCTGTGTGACCTTGAGTGGGTCAGCCGACCTCTGTTTCCACATCTGTAAAATGGGTTATGGAGGGCCTGAAATGAGATCATTAGAACAAATGAAGCGGGAGAGCACAGCTATGGGCAACATGGTCCTAGAGCCTGACTTGTTCGTTCTCACCCAGCACTGCCGCTCATGAGCTGTACAACCTCAAATTCATTCACCTAATCCTTCCCAGCCTCAGTTTCCCCATTTGCAAGTGGGGAAAAAACAGCAACACTGCATAATATGAGAATCACATAGGTTAGTACACAGAGAACTCTCAATGTATTTGAAAAAATTGAGAACTCTCAAAAAAATTGAGAACTCTCAATTTTAGGCACCAAGTGGCGCCTAAAAAAATTCTCAATTAATTGTTGCCTTGGGCCCCCTGCAGACATCTTTCTATGGTCGTAACTCGGGTGGGTGCTGCTGGCATTTAGCAGGTAGAGCCCAGAAACGCTGCCAAATAAACATCTTACCCTGGACAGGACACCCCCTCCAAGAAAGAATTGTCTGGTCCCAACTGTCAAGAGCACCGAGGTTGAGAACCTGTGATCTGAGGACCCCGGCCTCTCGGCTCATTGTGTGGGCTGGTGTGGGTGCCTTCCTTGCTGTAAGGTGAGGTCCACACTCGGACTGAGTGTGCACATGAACCCCAAGGTTTGGACATGGCACCATTCATGTGGGCGTTTTAGATGCCCCTTCGGTCCCTGGTCTCCAGGAGAAGGATCCTTCTGTCCTGCGATCCCATCCTCTATGGTGCCATGACCTGTGCCCGGTCATGAGAGGGATACCCTGGGCTTCCAATAAGTTTCCTTCTTCTGGTCTCTTTCTGCACCTCAGGGGCTGGGGTATCATTGAGGTTGTGTGGGAGCCGAGAGCTGGGCACAGCACAGCGTGGCCCCTGTGTCCCTGGACTCCACTGACACCGTGCCATCCACAGTTGCACGGGCTATGCACCCCCATGGAGATCCTGCCCCCAAACAGCTGGAGATGCCCCAGGAGACCATTCAAAAGAGGCTCGGGGGATGCAATTACCAATGGGCCCCAGACAGTCACCATAGCAGGCGTTCAGCATTCCTGCCCCATCCCAACTTCCTCCAGAGAGACAGGTGGCCTTCCTTTCCGAAGACAGCCTTGCACTGACCCATTTCCCGTGGGGACTGTGGGGATGGCTGCTTCACCAGGCGGGAGGGACTTGGCAGTGGAGGTGATGAGTTTCTGCCCAGTGGACAAAAATCAAATCACTCACCGCCTTCTACTGCCTTCTACTGGGTTGCGTAGGCCCAGTAGGGCCCACACAGGGCCAATATGCCCATGTCCCCAGTGCAGTCTGGAGACGGCAGATTGGCAGCAACCAGGATTAGGAGCCTCCAGTAGTCACTGAAGGAGAAAAAGCGTACTTTGCAGGAACAGTGCAAACCTTCTCTAAAACACAAACATCTAGGGACTGGTAGAAACTGTCTCTTACCAACAGGTCATCGTATGGGCTGCCACGGAGGGCTCGCGAATGAGGGTCAAGCCCCTTGGAAATTACATCACAAGACTCTGCCAGCAACACAGGACCTCCTGTGACATGCATGGCAAGGAAACCATTGTGAGAATAGAGCAGGGAACACTTCTTCCCACCATCTGGCAAAGAACATCTGGACAAATGAAGAGCACTTCCACCTGTAGACCTCAGGGGTCCCCCTGGCTGGCCGAGATCTCTAGAATGAGCGTGCTTTTTGTTCTCTGTGGGAGAAGAGCTTACTGGTCTAGTTGTCACTCAATCCACACAACTGAAACCTCTCGCACTCACGGCTCTGTGACTCCTGTGTCACTGGGAAATTTCCTTTCTGTTCGTGGCTTCATGAGCTCCCCATTCAGGTCCATTCTGATCAATAGATACCAAGAGATGCACTGCGATTGGTGGGCATCAAAGAGACACCTGCCAGGGAGACACTCAATACCCAAGCTTTTGCAGCCTAATTCGTAATGGCCAAGAGATGGACTCAAGTGCCCATCGATGGATGAATGCATGAGCCAAATGTGCTGTATACCCATCATGGAACATCACTCAGTCTTAAGAAGAAAGGAAAGCCTGACACCTACTAAAACATGGGTCAATTTTGAGGACACTGTACTCAGGACACTGTGAAAGAAGTCAGACACACGAGGACAAATGTCATGTGATTCTACTCATATGAGGTTCCCAGTGTAGTTAAGTTCATAGAGATGGAAAGCAGACTAAGTGGGTGTCAGGGGTCGGGGTCGGGGAAGGAACGGGGGTCCGTGATGAGTGGAAATGAGTTCCAGTCTGGGAGGATGAATGAGTTCTGGAGATGCACAGTGGTGACGGTCGGACAGTGAGAACGCATTTAATGCGACTCGACTGCGTACTTGGAAATCATGAAGATGGTGAATTCTATGTTATGTGTATCTTACCACAATTTGCAAACAGTAAATAACTGGATAAAAGTCAAATGCTATCCTCTGCTGTCCCCTCAGGGGCCCCCCCGCCTGGGAGATTTAACAGAACTTTATAGAGCCGTTGGGAATGCTCCCTCCACACAGAAAAGACAAGAACCCCGGGGAGGATTTCCTGATCCACACACACAATCTGCCTCACGGAAGTACTGGCTCCATGCCTTGCTTTTGGGGTCTGGGCTGCCCAGCCACCTCCCCTGGGAGTGGGAGCAAGCAGGCAGGGAGGGACTTTCTATCCCCGTTATATTGAAATTGTTGGCTGAGCTCCGTGCCACGAGCTGGGCTTGACCCCGCATAGCAGAATAAATACGTCTAATGCTACTCATTTCAGACTGGGGCGGGGGGGGTCTGAGGATCCCCTCTTGAAGAATTTAGGGGTCAGGATCCCATAAATTTACAGGGAAACATGCAGGCCGGGTCGAGACCATGATGGTGGCACGGTCCTCCCCTGGGGCTGTGGCTAGGGAGTGAGAGAAGGGGCGGTATCCTCAGACTATGGAACATCAACTTCAGCCCCACGGTGAGACTGACAGGCAATGCCCCATGTGGGATTCAGATGCTGTGCCCCTTTCCTCCCAACATAGTGAGAAGCAGGAGGGAAAGGGGTCCAGCAACCTCCCGGGGGTCCAGTGACCCCTGAACCTCCAGAGCAGGAGACCACTGCTGCCTCAGTTGTGAGGCAAAGACATATGATGCAGACTGGTCTCTATCTGGACTAGTGATGTTTGATTTCCAGACCCTCCAGTCAGAAGCTTTTCCCTGAGGAAAGCATGTGGAGGGGCCACTACTCAATTTCTGAGTCAAGAAAGCCCTGGAGAACTCCCTCAGAGGCATCCAGAAAACCCAAGCAATCCCTCAAACTAGCTGGTGGGGCGTCAGGCCCTCCCATGTCCAAGGGGTGCCTGGCAGAGCCCAGTGCCCATCTCTCCATACCCAGGACCTGCTCTCGAAGGGCTGCAAGTCCATCCTGGAAGGCAGAAGGGCAGGAAAGCCTAACCTCAACTTCAAAGGCATCCCAAAATAGGAAGCAGGACAGGGACGCGCAAAATTACAGAAACAGAGAATTCTTTTTTTTTTTTTTTTTTTAAGATTTTATCTGACAGAAACACAGCGAGAGAGGGAACACAAGCAGAGGGAATGGTAGGGGGAGAAGCAGGCTTCCTGCCGAGCAGGGAGCCCAATGTGGGGCTTGATCCCAGGACCCTGGGATCATGACCTGAGCCAAAGGCAGACACTTAACGACTGAGCCACCCAGGCGCCCCAGAAACAGAGAATTCTAACGGAAAAGAGAAACCCGCTGAATGCTCCAGAGCAAAGAGGCAGGTTACCCGAAGGGTTCGCACCCAGGCTCTCCTCTGAAAAAACTGGTCATCACATTACACTATAGCAGGAGGAAGGGGACGCCAGATTTCTCCATGGATCCTTGCCCCCGTCCACGCCCCAGGACAAACATGGAATCTGATAAGGTCAGGCCTGTTGGATCCTTGCAAGGAGGGAGAGGCACCCAGAACCGGGGGCCTCACCAAGAAGAGGAAAGATCGAGTTGTTTAGGATCTGGGGGAACCACAGAGACAAGGTGAAATTTACAAGCAACAGTATTTTCATCAACTCAGGGCAAAGCGGGGCTGGGTAAGGGTGGGTGGGCCTCAGGTCTGGACTGCAGAGTCCAGGGTCCTACGTTCTTGGAAGTCAGAAAGGCAAGCTGGATGTGGACTTTGTGTCTAGAATCCCCACATCTGAAACTCTGCCCCTGGAGTGGAAATGGAGGCAGCGTCCCCATCAGTGACCTAGGTCCCGCGTGGGATGCCGCCTCTCGGTGCTTGAGCTTGGGAGAGCTTCTGTGTTCTGTGCAGCAGCCCGTCTGCCATGTCGGAGCCCCAGTCAGCCTGTCCCTGGGAAGGACACCTGTAACTTGTCACCTGGCTGGTCTGTTTCTGTTATTCTCGACTAATGCAACGCCAGGAACATTTTTACCATCTGGGTCTGAGCTAATTTTCACTCCTCACACTTCAGATCTCTGCCCTGCTCTGTGCCCAAGGCTGACCTCTGTGCACCACATCTGGGACGTCCATGCCACCTGGCTTCTGCTCAGAATGGGCTGGCAGGACTGGGAGGGAAAGGCCAGGAGGATGGTGGCAGGGGAGCTGGTCCTCCCCACAGGGACACCTGGACATGGCCATGCCCTTCCTGTGGGCAGCTGCTCTCTGCAGCTCTCCTCCTGGACCCAGGCAGCCCCGCTCACCTCCTCTTTCTTTCTTTCTTTCTTTCTTCCTTTCTTTCTTTCTTTCTTTCTTTCTTTCTTTCTTTCTTTCTTTCTTTCTTTCTTTCTTTCTTTCTTTCAAAGATTTTATTTATTTGACAGCAAGAAACACAGCGAGAGGGAACACAAGCAGAGGGAATGGCAGCGGGGGAAGCAGGCTTCCTGCCAAGCAAGGAGCCCGATGCAGGGCTCGATCCCAGGACTCTGGGATCATGACCTGAGCCAAAGACAGACGTTTAACGACTGAGCCATCCAGGCGCCCCTCACCTCCTCTTTTGGGAGCCTAACAGCTTGGCTGATGCCCAGTCATACTAGGCTCATCAGCGACTTCATTAGTAGTCTCCGAGTAAAGAAATCTCCTTGAATTACCCTATTTTGAGTATGCCATCTGTTTCCTGTTTCCTGATATAGGTAGCATAATCAGTAAAAATACACATGATTTAATAGATCAAGCTTATTAATGTGTCGTTCAAATTTCACACTTCCTTGGGCAAGTCACCCTGTGTCTCTGAGCCTTAGTTTCTCCAGCATGGAACAGAGAGGGGTCGAGGCACTCTGGTGCGGATTAAATGAGATAAAATACATCAGCAGACTCTTAGGCCAGGGCGTGGCTTCCCTGAGAAGGAGCCAGGGAATGGAGCAAGCACAGGGCATAGCCCACAGGCATCCTCCCTCCTCACTGCCCTCCTTCTGCTGCCTGGTGCGGAAGGGGTCTCCCCGGAACCCTGCCCCCCTTCAGAGCCTTGGCTCTGCTTTTTGACGAAGATATTTTCCACTCACCACTTCAGTCTTCCCACTGAGCTTCAGCCTTTATGTGGAGCCACTTTGAGATAGAACACTTGTCAGGGGAAATGCTGTCTTTCCTGTTGCACATTTCTGGAAAAGAGCCTTGATCTGTCAGCGTTCGCTTCCCTGGGGAGATGGCACAAGACACGATGGCCAAGTCCTGCCTTTGGAAATTCTCATGGTGCTGCAACCAGGCTGTGTGCTCAGTGCAGGCTTTAATTCAGCTCCAAACTCTTGGCTCTCTGCCTTCAACAGCTAATATCACTTTGTGGGCAAATTGCAAAGAACTTGTTCGCGATTACTTGTATCAATAATTAGGACCATGGAGCCTGAACTGCAATGCCCCCATTACAGCATTTAAAAATCCCTGGATTGAGCAAACATGGTATCCTAGTATCTAGGACAGTGCCTGGCCTACAGAGAGCGATGGGTAACTATTAGATGAAACGCGGGATTATTACCTTCATTTTTCAGAAGAGACTCAGAAAGTTTGGGCAACTTGCTCAAGATTGGAAAGCTGGTGAAAGATACCACAGTGCTGCTAATGTGGGCCTCTGGACTCTAAGACAGTGCCTCAGTCCTGTCTGCGTCCTCTCCCTTTGTGTGGTCACATTGCAATGAGCATGCTCAGCCAGGAGCTGGGGACTCAGCCACACAAAGCACCATGTGTGGAAAGGAGGCTAATGCAGGCTGCTGCAGGCCCAGAGACACAGACACAGCACTGGCATGAAGAATGGTGTGTCTCAGTCCTTCAGCCTTGAACTCAGGAGGTGGTGTGTTTTATAGGTTCTGGTATTTAGGTCTCTTGAGGCGTCTAGCCGAGGGCTCCTGTGTCAAGGTGCATTGTGGGTAGGTACTTCCTACGGACACTAGACTAAGATATAATGCATGAAAAGTGTATTTTACCCAACTAAATTTGGGAAGGGCAACATACTCTACTCCCCTTAGGGCTTTACGAGGCAACTGATGTGATAAAGGCGAGAATTCCTGCAGCAAACTAACCCGTCTCCATTTTCTAACCTGCATCACTCAAGCTTATTGGACTCAGAAAAGTATTTCCCATCTTTATAACACATTTTGGGGAAAACCCTAAAATTAGATCTGTGGGGAAGGAAAACATTTCCCTTCTTCCCTTCTAGGTTCTTTGGCTGGTCTAATAATTAAAATGATATAAGGAAGATTAACAGGAGAAAAATAAACACATTTCATACATACAGGAGCCTCATAAATTATGAGACCCAAAGGCAGCCAAGCAATTGAGGATCATATAACATCGTACACTAAGGAAAAGGGTCAGAGGGATACAAAGGGAAGGAAGGCCACTCACAGGAAGTCAGAGGTTTTGTTACGAAAACACAGGTTGCCCTGTTAAGGAGGTAAGTTTCTTAGATAGAAAGGTATCTGCTGATAAAGGCCCCCTTTCCAATGTAAATTTAGGCAGTTGAAGGGGTGGTAAATAGATATTCCTGAATCTGCTGGATTTTGATTGTCTTTAGCTCAAAATCATTCTTATGCCAAAGAGACAGATTTTGGGGTGGCAAAATCCGCACCCCTTGAGGTCAATTTCAGAAGCTTAGATCTAACGAAGAGCATGAGGTAGAGTCACCATTACTCCTCAGTGTTGGCACAATGACATGCAACCAAGAGCAGGAAATTTATAGGTAGAGTCTTCTTCAATGGAAAACTATGGACTGCAAGAAAGTTTTGGTCTGAGGAGTTTCTCTCTTCCATTATTTCAAAGTACCAAGTCATGCATAGGCAACATGTTCCCACATGAGGGCGTCTGGTCATGGACACTTCCTAAATTTCCAAATATTCCAATTCCAGAAGCAGATCGGGCGAACTGCCCTGTCCACAAATTTATGAAAATTCAAAAATAAAGTGATCACTAAGAATTCCTTAAAATGCCACAAAACTAGAAAAGACAGAGCACTGAAGGGTTTAGAAAAGAAAATGCACAAGGTTGGATATTTCTGTTGGGAAGCCTCTTCCCCTTGTACCATGACTGTATGGGACAGGGCTCTCCTCTAACCTAAAGTGGCAAAAAAATAAGAAACAAACCAAAAATATCTCCATCACCAGATTAGATTCTAAAGCTGTCCTCTCTCTTATACCCCAAACCAAACAACTCCTTAGCTCTCTGCGTTTCCATCACTTCTTCCAGTTCAAAGTGTCGCTGTCTCTTACTTAGACATTTCCCACACCCCGGGCTTGTCTCCTTCCTCTATGCTCCATCTAGTTTCACCCACCTTGCACCCTCTTACAGAATAATTGTTCTGACCCTTGAAGGATCAAGTCACTTCCTGGCTCAAAAGCTTCAGTGACGCACCTCTATGATTTAAATTAACCCTAACACTCCTTTCCTGACTGTACTTGCCATTTCCAAGGCAGGTTTCGAAATTCTTTTATCTCTGCCCTGCTCTTCCTGTTTCCATGTTAATGTGTCTAAATCACTCTGCAGTATAATCGCAAATATTTATTTGGTCTTTGTCCCCAGTTCCTGGAACAGAGCCCTTAAAACCCTTGGGATTTCCTGAGCGCTAGGGATAAGGGGAAGAGTCCCTTGTCATTAGGAGCAAGCAACCTGAGTTTATGCTAATGTAGTGACTCTTGGAGGAAGGGAGGCAGTCTGCCAAAGAAATATACCTTGTGCTTAGAAAGTTGGAACCTTCAGCTGCACCCCTTGATCTACCTGAAGGGAAGGGACAGAGGATGGATGGTTTCCATCACAACCAAAGATCTAATCAACTATGTCTATGTAATGGAACCT
>CM053610.1:44782159-44823081 GCA_028646535.1 Procyon lotor
ATCAGAGCCTCATCCCCGCCACCTTGTATGGATTCTGAATTAATTAGTTCTGGGATAAGGCCCAGGTCTGGACATGTTTGTCTGCGCTGTGGGTGATTCTAATATGCAAACATTTGAGGACCACAGCTGGAAAAAATGGGAGGCAGCGGGGATGTGCTTTTTTCCCGTCTTCTAAAATTTTCTCCCACCAGATGGCAGCAGTGATCTACCATTTGTATATTAGTAGTAAACTTAGGATGGTTTAAAGAGCATTGGGAGTGGTGCATGAATAATGAATCTTGGAACACTGAAAAAAATAAAATTAAATTAAAAAAAAATAAAGTGCTCATTTCAAGCTCTCCTCTGACATTTCTGCAAGTATAAACTGGTTTCTGTTCATGTCTTTTCAGAATAATCTGAAGCCCCCAGAAGCAAAGAGGAAGATACAACATGTTACATGGCCCTGAAGGAAAGTTTCCAAAAATGTAAATATAACTGTAACTGTAGTTTTTCAAGCAAGTTCACATATATTGACAGTATTTACAGAGATCCTGATTATTGTGGAATTTTCTTAAGAGGTTTAAAATTAGGTTTGAAAAAATAGTCTTTCCTTTCCCCTACCTCCTTTTTTCTTTTTTTTTTTTTTTTTAATTTTTGCCTTTTGTGCCCTTACTAGGAAAGAATTTCTTTTTAAACAGGCGACTTAGTGTAAGTCATTTATATTGATCCCACTCAATCATTAGCTGCAAGTCTGACACAAAGCATCTGATGAATTTTAGGAATTATTTTCATTACTCTGTTTCAGTGTTTGGGGGAATTTGAGATTTTGTTTAAACTCAAGATATTTTAGAAGTTCACAATTTTTATTTATTTTCCCTAGCAAAAGAATTTAACAGTTTATCCCAATATTTTAGTAAATACTGCCAAACTCCTCCTCAAGGTTCACCAAGAAAAGCATATTTGTAGCGCTGCCAATAAACTATTCCGAATATACAGATGAAATCGCTGTTCTTTAAGTGCTTACATTGCTTTTTCCCATAAAAATCAAAAAGGGAAATCAGTGCTTGCTGTTGCTCTTTCCCTTGAAGTCCTAACAGAAATGGTGTCTTAGGAGTTGACTGGTCACTCTCACAGCTGGCCCACCCTTTCAGGTGTCCCCGTCATGTAGCAGTCCTCACTACTTTCATGCGCAGTCTGTGATCTCACTCTGGGAGCTCAGGTGTCACTCCTTCCTAGGAGCTTCATCCTTTCAAAAAGAAGCTGACTTTAAAACCTTCAGGGGATGTGGTCATGCTCGAGGTGGTACCTTGTGGCAGAAGGTCCAGAGAGTAGGAGGGGGAGGATGGAATTCCAGCACTTGAGAGTCTGGGGGGTTAGTGGTGAGGGGGGACGCTTAGCACGATCTGGAGCAGGCAGAAGAGGAGATGCTGGAGCTGCCAGTCACCGCGGTGTGACCGAGTAGGAGACAAGTACCAGCCGGGCGGGGCTCCCTGCTGGGGTGACAGGGAACTTCCCACGGGGCTGCCACACATGAGCCACTGAGGTTTTGTGGCCGTGTTAAAGCAGTGTTACCGCCCCAGTCTGTGATGGAAGTCAGTGGGAACATAGGGTATACCTTCGAGCCACACGTTCTCCGGTCCGCTTTTTTGCCTTGTATTTCTGACCAAGTGCAGAGGATACTTTATATGGTTTTCCTTATATGACTGATCTTCAAATTGGGGTTCGCCTTTTCGTTAACTTTTTACAGCGGTCTCCTTCCTCTTTGGATCTGTTAAAACAAGTATTTTAGTTCAGCTATTAAATAGCCTTACAAAAAATGTATTCAGCCTGGCAGGTAAGTACTGTACTAAAACTTGAACCCTATACTTTTTGCCATTCTGCCTTTATCCAGACTATAAATCTGTACAGATAAGATGAAATTGATCCATACTATGTGTTGCATAAATTATTGATGTTACGCCAAATGAGTGAATATATAGTTATCTGCAGGGCTGATATGTGTAATATTATTGAAAGATAACTGTAACCCTCTATATAACTGTATATTAAGGGATATTTTTAAAGTACAGATTTTAGGGTAGAATGACAAATTCTATTTGATAATTTGGTTGTCCCTTCTGCTTTCATCTGCATTTCTCTCTTAGTTAAGAGAGTCAGCCATTTGACGGTTTTAAGTCAGTGGAAACTTATTTTTAGTTACTCAATGAAATTAATTTTTAATTTGTATATTTAACTTACAGAGTAGGTTGGTAATAACAGCTGAACTGTGTAACACTGTTGCTTCAAATTGAAGTTTCTATTATGAACATTCAGAATCAATGCTCACAGAGCAGCGTATTATTGAGCTATTTTGAGTTGGAAGTGTGGAGAAGTGCTAAACCACGTACTGTGTATTACATAATACCGACATCTGAGAGCGCCGTGCCTTCTCAGGGTGTAGAGATACAGCTTGTCTTGAAATGTCTTCCTCCATGTCACGAAGCCTCCTGAGTGATGGGACTCGGAAGCGGCAGTGTTGAGCGTCTTAGGTTTTGAAGGGTCGCTTTGGTGCGCCTTAAGGGTTAGGAGGGCTTGATTGGAGTGGCAGCCGACTTTGGAATACCCCCAACTCACCGACCTCGGCTAATGTCCTTGCTGTTGATGTCACGTTCCAGCAGAGCCACCTTTTTATTATCTCGGTAGACAGCTGAATCAGGTCAGCGAGTGGCTTCTGAGGGGTAGTTACAGGCACTTTACCACTTCCTGCCGTTGGTGGGTGGTCTTGTTCTCTTTTTCCCTTTCTTCTTTGTCCCCCGTTTGCTTTTTCTTATTCTCCTTTCCCATATTTTAACTTACTCTGCTTCCGTTCTCCATCCTCCTTTCTGCAGACCCTAAGCGTCAGGCTTAGGTTTGCATGTCGTAATGCTTGGCCCTATGCATTCATTGAGGAGTGAAGATAGGATGACCCCCGTCCTCTTACATTTGAGGGATCATAGACTGCTGTGTGAATTCTGGGAATCTCAAGCCCCTGCAGCACCAAGGGCCCTGAACTGCTTCCCAATGGCTGTAAAGGTGGTATAGTTTACCACAGTAGCTTTAGTAATCTCGAAAGCTACCAGGCACTTTGGAAAGTTGGTTCAAATACTATGAGGCTATAATATTTTTGCTAGTATTAAAATTCTTCAGAATTGTAATTATTATTTGAAATAATATTTTGGTTGACTTAAGTTTTGAGAGAGGATTCTAAAACTGGTCCAGAGACTCACTCAATAGCAATGACCTTTTCTAAAACTTACATTAAGTAAAACTGCCAGTAGATTAAATCATATGTATGTAAGAGCTTCCTCTATTTACTACTGTACCACTTCAGTAATTTTTAGAGGCTACAAAATGGTCAAAATGTTTTTAAGTGTGCTCTTTTATTAAATGCTTGTGCAGGTTTTGTAATCCAGTACAGAAAGTTTAACCTTGTAATGTACATTTTTGTATGTAAAAGGTCTTTTAAGTAGCTTTATCCTTATTTAAATAAACTGAATAAAATTATTGAGTAGGTCTGTCATTCATAAAAAAATAAAATAGAAAAATGTTCTGTAATGACTTGATCTCTTTTTATTCGAGCAGACTACATGGTGGGAAAGAGTTCTGTACAAGGTTTTATTGGGATCAGGCATGATGATGCTGGCCGTCCCGGCACGTCTCAGGGCCCCCGCTGAGAGGCGGCAATGGGCTAGAGTGGCCCGGGGTTTGGACCGTCTGAGGCCACCAGAGCTGCCACACTGACTGCCACTATGCTTTGACAGATGGGAACAAGTCCTTCGAACCTTATCCCGAGTGAGCACTCCTACACACCGGAGCAAACTAGAGGTTCAGTTGAAGAATTATTTATTTGTGTCTAGGATGGTCTTTAAAAAGTACACTTCTAAACTGCTATGTTAATGTTGGAGACTGAAGCCTACTTGGAAACATTTCAGCTTACTTTCTACCTAAATTTAAAAAAATAGGTCATTTTTTTGTCTGGACAGAAAGAGACAAAATTTGTTTTCATTGTTTTTTTCAAGCACTTTTTACTGAAGTAAAAAGCTCAGTATGTAACTGCTCTTCCAGTTTTTGTTAAACCTAGTTGTCCATCCTATTGTGGCAGAAAAAAATAAAGATGCGAGTTAATGACGTTTCTGCTCAATGAAATAACGGATAATTGTAATGACAGCAAATCCGACCAAGAAATGAAATAGAGATGGGGAAGGGAGGATGAAGAGCTACTTTAAATGTAGTGGTTAGAAAAGGCCTCTTTGAAGAGATTATTTTTAAAGGGAGACAGTTTTGGAACGCTTTTAGGAAAAGCGTCATATGTACGGTAGGTTTTAAATGTCTTTTTGTTACTCCTTCCATCAGAGATGGAGTCTGTACTCACTGCTTGAATATGGACTGGCCTCGTAATTTGTTTTCATCAAAAAATGCTTCTCTCACTCTGGAACCCCTGCCACAGCCCCCTGAAAGAGCCTGCTAGAAAAACATCAGCACATAGCACTAACCACCAGATGTGACTGAGCACCACCCCTCCCCACCCCCCGCCCCGCCCCGCGCTAGCTGCCAGCTGACCACAGCTCCAGGAGGGCCCCGGGTGAGGCCAGCCCGGATATCTGACTCCGACTCAGCGAAAAGAACAGGGGTCGTATTAAGCCACACTAAGTGTTGGGGATGGTTTGCTACCCAGCATTAGGTAACACACCAGATAAGAACAGAGTGAAAGCCCTGAGGCTTCAGAGGATTTGAGAACAGAGAGTGCGTGGCTCCTGTCAGTGAGAAGAGCAGGGAGAATATATAAAATGAAGCCAAAGCAGGTAGGCAGGAGCTGGATTAGGGAGGAGCTTACCTCGGTCATGGTAAGGACTTTCGATTTGATTCTATAAGCAATTGGAAGCTGTTAACTATGTTCAGACCTAACCATGCGTTCAGTTTAACCAAAACACAGCAGACTCACTTAAGTAAGTATATGATAGCCCTGAACTTTTTTCTCTAGTAAAATTACCCAATTTTTTTTTATTTTTCAATTTATTTGAACTAAAATATTTACATTCTGACAAATGTTAGGAGACTAAAATACCAATTAGGGCAAAAGCTATTTTTCATAACTATAGAAACGCATCTAGCTAATAAGCTTTTTGTTATATCTGTCCTGCAATGTAATTTTTAAAAATAAGCTTTTAAAAAACAAACTTAATTTAGGGAAGTTTGAGGTTTGTGGGGAAATCACCAAGATAGTATAGAGATTTCCCATACCCTACACACCGAGTTTCCCCCGTTACTGATACACATTGGTATGGTATGTTCATGGAAGTGAAGCAATACTGGTACATGATTGTCAGCCGAAGTCCGTAACTTCACTCGAATTTCCTCACTTGTTACCTAATGTTGTTCTTCCGTCCCAGGATCCCATCCAGGACGCCACCTTACATGTTTAGTCGTTGTAACTCCTTAGACTCCTCTCGGCTGTGACAGTTTCCCCGACTCTCCTTGAATTTTTGATGACTTTGACAGTTTTGAGGCATCCTGATTAGATATGTGTGGTATGTCCCTCAGTTTGAATTTGTCTTACGTTTTCCTCACGAATAGATTGGGGTTAGGGATTTTGGAGGGAACGTCACAGAGATGAAGTATCACTTCCATCCCATTTTAAGGGCACATACTGTCAGTGTGACTTAACTGCTTTTGAGGTTAATCTTGGTCACCTGGCTGAAGTACTGTATGTCAGGTTCATACAGAGCTACTCTTTTTCCTCCTCTTCCCACTGTATTTTTGGAAGGAAGACGAGTACGGAATATGCTCCATCTTTATGGGCCAAGTATCTACGCAAATTACTTGTAATTCTGTACAGGTTTATCTATTCTCCTTTGTCTTATTTATTTAATAATTTATGTCAATGTGGACTCGGAATCTTGTTTTTTTATTGTGTTATGTTAGTCACCATAAAATACGTCATTAGTTTTTGATTCAGTGTGCCAAGATTTCATTGTTCATGCACCACACCCAGTGCTCCATGCAATCCGTGCCCTCCTTAATACCCACCACCAGGCTCACCCATCCCCCCACCCCTCTCCCCTCCAAAACCCTCAGTCTGTTTTCTGGGATTCCACAGTCTCTCATGGTTCATCTCTCCCTCTGATCTCTCCCCCTTCACTTTTCCTTTCCTTCTCTTAATGTCCTCCATGTTATTCCTTATGTTCCACAAGTAAGTGAAACCATAGAACAATTGACTTTCTCTGCTTGACTTATTTCATTCAGCATGATCTCCTCCAGCCCCATCCATGTTGGTACAAAAGTTGGGTATTCATCCTTTCTGATGCAGCATAATATTCCAATGTATATATGGACTGTATCTTCTTTAGCCATTCGTCTGTTGAAGGGCATCTCAGCTCTTTCCACAGTTTGGTGATTGTGGCCATTGCTGCTATAAACATTGGGGTACATGTGGCCCTTCTTTGTGCTGCATCTGTATCTTTGGGATAAATACCCAGTGGTGCAATGGCAGGGTCATAGGGTAGCTCTGTTTTTAATTTTTTGAGGAATCTCCACACTGTTTTCCGAAGTGGCTGCACCAACTTGCATTCAGAATCTTATTCTTTGGGTTATAATCTGATGCATTTTTCTCAAATTTTTCCAGCTCTGGCCATTGGAAACACTTGCAGTTGGCTCCTGTGTCCCTTTGACTTACCTCATCATTGTGGTTTCTTTGGAGCACTTCCTTAACTTTCTGGTGCTTCCAGATGCTCCAGGTTCATCTGTATGTTTCCTGCCCCAGTCCTAAACTCAGCCACTTCTCCACAGAGCCTTGGTTCCTTTTACTGAAGACTGGTACTAGAAAGCAAGATCTGGAAGCTAGGAGTGGGGCTGTCATTGCTTCTAGATCTCAGCTGACAGAGCAAGGAAATACATATATGTGTATGCTAACCCTATATATACACGGTCTACAAATATTTCTATACAGAACTATCTACAGTAAGCTAAACGTGAGTTCATACTGGTGTCTCCAACTCAAATCCATTACCATGTGGATCACTGTAGACTTCTTTGCTTGTCTGTAACTTCCCACACCAACGGTCCACCATCCATTTATTTCATTGTTCAATTCCAGTATACAGGTACAGCAGCTGTAGAGTTGTTAACCTGGACATGGGTCCAGGTTAAAAAAAAACTTGATCAACTACAGTAAGACAGTGCTTATGTGTATCCTTTTGCCTTTATTCTTACAGAGTCCTCTTGTTTCTAGTGTCACTTAAGTCCTACAGCTTAAAAAATGTTTGCAGTTTTACCATTTTAAGGAGAAAGAGAATGTCATGATAGCTCTTCTCTTAATCACATTCCTTAATCACAAACAAAATAAACTCCCTGGGAAAACATACCATGCATTCAATAGGTGTTTACTGTATTTTCACACTCTCAATAAGGAGTCGGAATAAGACATGGTCCCTGCTCTCAAGGGGCTTTATCATACTTTTATTAATCTCCATTGTTTCAGTTTAAATGTTCAAATAATCTGAGAAGGAATCTGAAGAACATTTAATAATTTAAGTCAACGGTATTCCATGTACTAGTTCACTCGTTATATTTCTAATTCTTTGAAACCTGAGGAAGCCAGCCTAAAACAGAATGGATTTTTCTTCCAGAAGATCCCCCCACAGAACCTGGGGAATTAAAAAAATTAATTTACATGATCTCTGTTTATTTGAAACAAATGAAAACATAGGAGAGTGTTGGATTGGGTGGTTGAAGGCCCCGCATGTGTACATGTGTGGGTGTGGCCTCGCATGGGCCGCGGTTGGGGGGGCTCGGGGAGCCTGAGCGGGAGCCTCTCCTGTTCCCTGCCCTCCCTTCCACTTCTCTGGTGGGGAGGAGAAAGAGTAGGACAGAAGCAAGAGGCTCAGGTTCTGTGTGTGTTTTGATAGATGACTTATATTAGTTTCAGGTGTACAAAATAATGCTAGACAATTACGTATATTACAAAACACTCCCAATAAGTATAGTCCCCATACAAAGTTATCACAGTATTATTGACCGTATTCCCTGTGCTGTAACTACATCCCCACGACTGACTGACTTTATAACTCTTAAGTTTGTACTCTTAGTCCCCTTCACCTCTTCTCCCCAGCTCCCCACTGGCAACTATCTGTTGGTATCTGTGAGTCCGTTTCTGTTTTTTGTTGTTGCTGTTTGTCTGTCTGTTTTGGTCCTGGGGGATTTTTTTTATTCGTAGGCTTCTAATTGTGTAACTGCTAATAGGTGTCTGGGAACGAAGTTACACTGCTCTGTTTTTTGTGACAGGGTTTTCTTTGTTACTCTGTTTTTTTGCCACTCTTAAAAAGGTCAGTGTCTGTACCCTGGGGCAAATAATACATTATATGTTAATAAAAAAATTTAAAAAAAAAAGGTCAGTTTCTGAGTTTATGTATTTTTCCGCATAACCATTACCTGGACATTTCCTCAGTCTTTCAGAAAAACTCATACGTATTCAGAGATGGCATTTCCCCCGTAATCATCTCGACATGTAAGAAAATAATTTGTGTTTTGTTTTAGATTTAATACCCTCCCTGGATTTTACCAAGTCAGTCACATTATGGATTTTTCTAATTCTTCTCCAGTGGAGGTTATTCAGACTATAAATACAATCTAATCCAACATTCTGACTTCCCCAACGTGGAAGCCGAGGCCTGGAGGAAGAGTGACTTCGCTGAAGGTCGTGCAGTTTGTTGGTGGCAGAACAGTGACGAGAAACCTAGATCTCTTGCTCTTCTGTGTGAAACCAGAGATAAGTCCCTTTCTGGAAGCCACTCCCTACCCCGCCCTGGGAATAAAGTGCACAGTGGTGCCAGCTTGTAGAAAAACAGTTATTCAAAAGGACAGTCAACGTGGCTACTGGAGAGAGAGATATAAAAATGTATAGCAGCTGGTTTTTTTACCGCCATCGGACAGTTCTCTGAACGGACAGTACTTGACAGGACGCAGGAGGTCGAGAGACCTGGGTGCTAGCCTGTAGGCCTCTGTGTAGTCTTGAGTAAGCTTGATTCTTTTTGCACTCCCGTTTCCTCCTCTGAGAGGGGCCCTCAAGTCTGAATGGGTGTCACTAATAATGACTGAAAATTGATTTTATATTTTACGTATTTTAAGTTCCCAAAGGAATATGATGAATTGAGACGCAATTTCACTTTTAGTCTGCTTAGTATAGCTAATTTTTAAAAGGGAATTGGGGCTTATTTATTAGGCTGACTTAGGACGTGAGGACAGTGGTGTGCTGACCGACGGTGTTGTGTCCATTTGTGGAGGGTCCGTGATGTGTTCTAAATAACCCTGGCTTCACCTGTGTGGATGACAAGGCCGTCTCTGCTCCCCAGTCTCCAGGGCTCTGCTTTACCAGCAGCACCGAGGCCTTTCACAGGCACTTCTCTGAAGTGTTACCAGAGATCAAGCTGTCACTAAGGACAATATTGAGACAGGCATTGGCCTAGTTCCGGGGCTCCTGGTACGAGCACGTAAATTTACTGAGCTGCTTGCTCCGTTCAAGGCCCGTACAAGGTGATGTGAGGGGGAGCTTCCGGGCCGTCATCTGAAATGGTCCCCTTTACAGAAGGGCTGGGGCAGACTAGAGAGAGAGGCAGGAGGGTAGGTGGGTAGGTGGCAGTTTTAAGAAGCAGAGGGAGCTTAACATACAAGACCTATCTTGGGAGGCAGCAAGATGAATGATCCCCACACCTGACCTCTAAATCCTAAAAGTTCACGAAGGCCTTAACTAGGTCCACTCACGCAGACCGGGCAGGCGCTCTCAACACATTGCTGTCCCAAGGCTGTGTCCGTGGAGTGGCCTCCCGGAGCAGGACGGCCAGCTACATCCCCGCCTGCCATGGACAGTGGTGGGGGTGAGGAGCCTCCGAGAGCCTGGGTCCGGCTCGTGTGTCAACTGGCAGTCACTTCCTTCTGACGACTGTCCCAACAGGTGACTACCTCATAAGGAAAACTGTTCGCTTTTGGTTACTTCACTGACTGGATTTTTATGGTTTGGGCTGAAGGTAGACTGGTTTATTAAGAATTTTATAATATCCTAGCGGGGGAAGGGGCATGGGTGAGCTCGGTGGTGGGTATGAAGGAGGGCACAGATTGCACGGAGCACTGGGCATTACACGCAAACAATGAATCGTGGAACACTGCATCCAAAACTAATAAGGTACTGTATGGTGACTAACATGACACAATTAAAAACAACAACAAAACAACCAAATCGCACACACGCCGATCACATAAAAAATTTTTTTTACAATATCTTAAATATTATTACTGTGAAGTTTAAGTATATAATTCTAATAAATATATAATTTGTTCTACAAGGTAGTTATGCATTTTTAAATCAAAGCTCCAAGGTACTAGAATCAGAGGTAAAATCAGTGTAAGTCTCGATTTTGCACTGTGTCATGAAGAGAGGAATTAACAATGTTTATAGTTAGGTTTTCTCATGCCAAACAGTAGAGGAAAAAAAGACTCTCACTTTTTAAAATGTAACGAACAATTCTGCTGGGAGAAAAAACATTTAAGGGAAAAAAGCACTGAAGAGCCAAGAGTCAAGGATCTAAGAGAAGCCAAGAATCCAGCAAGGTAGGCCACTGTGATGCCCTGGCGAAAGTGAGCCAGGATTTTGGTGACCATGATGGAAAGTATAGAGACGTCAAAGCCCTGTGCCCCCCTGAGATAGGAAACCTAATAGCCAGGACCCCAAAGAGCAACCCCATGTGCTAAAGGTAGAGAAGTAAGCCTGCCCTGCTGAGGGAAGGAGGGAAGACAAGAGGGAAGGAAAAAAGGAAAGAACTTGACGATAGGAAGGCAGAAGAGCCATGGAGGGTAGAAACATGCAAGCGGGCTCTCACAGGCTCCTAGCCACACCTGACCCTCCAGGATGGCCAAGGAACCACAGCGAGTGACTCAGAAGTCATTCCAGTTTGGCGGGGCTTCGGGTGTGTGGCAGAGGGGGTAGAAGTCATCTCTGCGGGAAGACAGGCTCATCCTGACCCTGAGGAAACCCCCACAGATTTTTTTTTTAAGTCAGTGACTAGCACTAGCCAGATTTATGCAAGCATACAAGGGAACATGGTCCCGAGCGTGACAGTCAATGGAAACGCCACGTGGTAGAGACTGTCTCCCCGAGCTTTCATCTATTAGAACAATAAGTAAAGATCAAGCAAATTTGCTTTGTTTCAAGAAAAAGGTAAACTTTAAAATAACTGTCCAGGTCAGGAAACTATAGAACATACGTGTCTTTATAGAAGGTATCATAAAATACTGTAAAGTTTTAAAAATCTTATGCAGAGCAAACTTCCATATACTTATGTAACCACCGTCCAAATCAAGGTATAGAGCAAGGGTCGGCAAACTTTCTGTAAAGGGCCAGATAGGAAGAATGTCTTGGGGGCCACATGATGTGTGAGTGAACAGGCACAGCTGTGTTCCAGTAAGTCACTGTGTAGGAAAACAAGCAGTGGGCAGGATTTAGCTGGGCCATAGTTTGCCAACCGTAATACTAGCATTCCAGAAACTTCTCTTATGTCCCTTCCCAGTCAGAAAGGTAAGCACTATTGACTTCTGTCTCTGTAGTTTGGCTTTACCTGCTCACACCTGTGTGATGCACCTCTACGTACGTTTAATTTCGCAATTTAATAAAAAGTCTTGCTTAATAAAAAGGATTATCATAGAGCCAGTCAGAAATAACCATGCAGTGTCATGATTTCTGATACCTCCATCAGTTGGCTGAGTAGGGTCGAGCTGGAGACAGACTCAGATTGTGTGTGTGGATGGACTCAAACTTCAAACTCCTCCAGGGGTCTGTCCAGGTTCTTGGGTGTGTGTGTGTGTGTGTGTGTGTGTGTGTGTGTGTGTGTGTGTGTGTGTGTTGTGTGTTTAGATTTTATTTGAGAGAGAGCTTGAGCAGGCATGAGCAGGGGCTGGGCAAAGGGAGAAGAGTAGCAGGTTCCCCGTTAAGTGGGGGCTCTATCCCAGAACTCTGGGATCATGACCCAAGCCGAAGGCAGACACTTAACCTACTGAGCCAACCAGGTGCCCCTTGGATGTGTTTTTAGATTAAAATTTTTTCATCAAATTTGCGGACGTTTTTCAGCCATTCTTAAAAAATTTTTTTCTGTCCCTTTTCTCTTTCCTCCTGATGCTTCCATTTATTATACCTACGTTAGTTCAACTTAAGGGTATCTCACTGCTCTGAGGTTGTTAATTTTCCCTCATTTCCCCCCTGTTTTTCAAATTCCATCGTCTCAGTTGGTCTATATTCAAGTTTACTGATTTTTTTCCCCCTCAACTCAAATGTATGATTCCCTCCAGTGAATTTTCCGTTTTGGTGATTGTACTTTTCAACTCCAGAATTTCCATTTACTCTTTTTATAACATTTATCCCTTTATTGGTGTTCTCTGTTTGGCGAGCACTGCTGTCATATATGTTCCTTTAATTCTTTGAACATGTTTGTATGTTTGGCCAGTGTTTGGTTAGAGGTTCTACTTAAGCACTTTGAGCTATGAGACTTTGGCTCTTTGCTGACGAGGTGCGTGTGGCGTAGAGAATGCCTTCAGGTCCGCTCCATGTCCCACTCTGTTTGCTCCTGAGTGGGAGTGACCCAGTCCATGCCCACAGTCTCCTGGACCCCCAGCGATAAAACCCCAGGATGGCTCTTCCTAGCTGTCTCTTTCCCTGGTTCTTGGTTAAACTTCTGGCTGGTCTGCCATTTTGCCTTTTGCTGCTCATATCATGCAACTAGCAGCCCCCTCTCAACGGCTCGCCACCAGAATCCCCTGCAGGCACGGATTCCTCCATTCTTGGTACCAAACAGTCCCTTCTTGCGGAGCTGCTGCGAGCTACTAGTTCACAGAGCTGCCACTCCCACCCGCAGCTTGGGAATGGACAGCGTTCCGCTTTTCCTGGAGCAACACTCCTCCACGAGTTACGTGCTGGATAGGGAAGACTGGTATTCTTAGCGAACACAGGAGTGATCGGAGCCCCAGGATTTGCAGACTGTCATACCTGGGGCACAGCCCTAGACCAGCAGGAGCCCTTTACCTTCTTGGCAGCACTTGGCCAGAGTAGAGCTTCTGTCATGTGAAACTGGGGGGGCGGGGGGAGGAAGCAGGGCAATGGGATCAGTCCGTGGCTCAAGTGCCATAGACTCTCACTCTTCTTATTAACATGTATATTTTCCCAAATGTTTCTCCATTTGCTGCACACCTTTAGGGTAATTTTCCAAGATTTGAAGGTATTTATTTGGCATGTGTACACACACACACACACACACACACACACACACATAGTTGTCCCAGTTAAATGGCTGTCACACTGGGAAGACAGTCACTGAGTTCTGCACACCACCATCCTGCAGTACCCCCAGCCTTGTTCTTTGAGCCTTGGCTGGGCTGCTTGGGGTCTAGCCTCTGCACGTGTGGTTCAGCTGTCAGCCAGAGATGGGTAGGGTTTTCATACAAAGAACTTGGGGTTCTTTTTCATACCATTTTCCCCTTAACTTTCCAGATGTTGTTTGTCCCAAGCTCTGGCCTCTGGTTCTTCAAGCCAGTAAGACTGCAGGTTTTCTAACGGAGTTTTAGCTCCCCTTTTGGGGCCTGCCTTTGGCTAAAAGCCATAAAGATGGGAAACCTACCCATTGTCTTTCCCTTCTTCAGATGTCCACTTCCCTATCAACTATTCCTGTCTTGGATCACGCTCTAGTGTTTTCAAAAGTCTTTATTTTTATTTTTATTTTATTTTTTCAAAAGTCTTAAAAATATTATGTCCAGAAGATTCCTGGAATCCAGTAGGAGCTACTTACTAGAAATGGAATTCCCCCTTCCATTAATTTAAGGTCGGGTGTCTTCAGTGTATCTGTGGTTCTTATAAAGAACAGGTAAGGTGTTCCACAATGGCGTTTCCAAAGTGTTCACCTTTTTGCTTTGAATTTTGTTATTTTCACTTGAAAAAGCACACTTGCAAGAATGCTTTCACTTTTATAACATGACATAGGAGAAGGCAAGAGAACTACTGAGTCATGGAGTTCTCAGAAGGCCTATCTCAGACATCATCAGACATGTCTCACATGGTCCAGCACTTGGGTTAAGAAACTGACTTCATACATGCTCACCAGGGCTGGGACTTGATTTCCACCAGGTTTTTCTATTGCACGGCCTATCGTTTTATGGTATTACACTGTCTTAGAGAACTACGGACAAAAGTCCATATTGTTAGCCTTCTAAAAAGGGCAATGTGCAATGCCCAAGTCTACAAATTGGCTTAGTGCTTTCCAACTGTATACTGTGCCTTTGTAGATGGTTTTACAGATGAATGCCAAGCTAGGAGCTCAAATCTTAATAGCTGGGAGTCTCTCTCCCTCTCTTCTCTCTCCTTTCAGAAACACCGAAGGCTTCCAAAGCATGCCCTCGGTTGCTGGGGAATTGGGAATAACACAGATGAGCAAGGGATCATCTCTGACCTCGAGGTCCTTGTATCCTTTTGTGATCCTTCACTTTATGGACGAGAATGCAGGTCAGCGTAGAATAGGGACCCGTGGCAATGGGAAAGCACTGAGCTCTGTTAAGAAAAGTGACCCCCAAACTACCTTCACTATCATTAGCTGATATTCTGGAGTTTGTTACTGCATCCAGTGCAGAGCATTAAATTCTGAGAGAGAGTTTGGGAGAGAGGAACAAAGAGAAGGGAGCCTGGAAGAGGTTGTGGTGCTGACTGAAGGCTTTCTTTGAAATGAAAGGTGTGACGGATCTCTGTGAATGTTGCCCCAGCCCGTCTGAACTTGCACTTCATACGGTGATCAGTGGAACATACAATAAAGTGCCTTATACCACAAGGCTCAGAACTTCGACGTTTAATCATTATCTCACGCGCTGTGTGTGGCCAAGGATTTTGTTCCGGATAACTTTATTGTAAGCTATATGATCTTGCTCTAGGTCTTACATGACAGGAAGCTACACAGTTGTAAATGCCCACTCTTTGTTATCTCCTGTAGTTCAGCAAACTCAAGTTCGTGACATGTTAATTGCACTTAAAAATTAAATACGCAGTGAAAGAAAGATACATGTATAAAGATATCATTCGAAAGGATTTTTACACTTGGATTTGCCTTGCTTGATTACAAAAATTCAACACCATCTTCCCACCGAGGGTTTACAGAAGGGTTTCCTCCTTCCCCGGGACTGAGCTAGTACAAAGGATTAAAGGGTTTAAACAAATGTGAATATCACTGAGAAGCACAAGAGGAAATGTCTCAACGTGGCCGGTGGAGACCAGACACAACACTGCCTGGTGGAGAATGAAAGTGTCTAAATCCGTGCGTGTCACAAGCAGCCGTGTGGGCTTCAGATGTCTTTCCCGCAGTCGGGGCACAGGATGTCATCCCTTTCCGTGAGGAAGCCTCGCCCCACCAGCGAGAGGGAGCACTTCTTACAGTTAAAGCAGTCGTTATGCCACTGCCGTTCCTCAAAGGAGATGTACTTTGTGCCACCGAGTCCTGTTAACAGAGAAGAGAGAACACTGGGGTGGAGAGAGAAAGGGACCACGGCTGGTTAGAAGCAGGCCCCTGGGACCGACGAAGGAGTTCTGGTTTGAGCCATATCAAAGCTGGATTGTGCAGTCCAGTCCGGAGAGTGTGGGCTTCTAATGGCTGGGTGCTGGCGAGCCACAAGGAAATCAGACACCCTGCCCAGCCTTGCGGAGCTCATAAATATCAGCGAGAACAGATATATAAACCGGCTCCAAAACAACATGATCAGTGTGCTATAATTACGGGGGCACGACTGTGTCTGTTTGTTTTGCCAGAATGAAACTCCCAGAGATCCGGAGCTGATTTCTCTTATTCCTTCCCTGGGCGCCTCGTGTCTGGTGCTCAAACATTTTGTGACTTAATGAATGAAAGTGCTGAAGGGACGGCAGAGGAAAATACACATTTTCTCTGGAATGGCCAGGAAAGGCCTCGCTAAAGAAATGGCATGTGGACGTGGGGGGTGGCCGTTCTTGCAGAGCGAATATCATGAGACAGGCCATAAAGTATGAACTTAAGTGTCAGAGGGGGAAGGTGGGCTTCTGAGGTGGGTGGAGTGCATTACGGGGTGGGGGCATTAGAGAAGGCCAGCTTGTATTTTAAACAAGAGAAGTAGTAAGTCGGTTCAGTGACTGACTCTTGTTTGATGACTAATTCTCATCAAATGATTAAGGTACCCCGGCCACCTATTACCATATGGTTGCTTGGTCCCGCCCCTGAGCCACCTGAAAGCAACTGGAATCGGAGGGTTCCAGTAACCTCCGAGGGTTACTCGGAGTTGTGATCGATTCCGTTGGACCCTGGATCATGAATTCCAATTGCAGAAATAATGGTTCAATCTGCCACAGTAAAAAGGAAGCAACCGCCCTGACGGCTCCATTTACAACGGCTTACAGTCTCGGGCTAGCCTGAAAAGTCTGTGATGCACAAAACAGCGAGTTCCTCTTATGACGGACTTGGCGAGGCTGATGTGGGGCATTCAGTCTTTTCCCTGGGGGAGACCTGCGAGCTGACACCCCCACCTCTCCGCCCCGGCTAGTTCAAGGTCAGTGCCCGGTCAGGTGCCGCCCTAGCCCTGCGGCTTGGGGGTTACGCACTAGCACAGCTTTTTGACTCTCTTTTCCTGACTCTCCCAACAGCTTGAAAAGCGGAGGTGCCCTCAGTACCCACGGCTACTAAAACACTGACTGCCTCTACCTTTAGGCATTGCAGACCCCTATCGGCTGTGATCACGTGGCTTCTACGCTGGCCCTGAGCCAGCACCAAGCCCGTGAGTTAGGCCCGTGGGTCTCAAACTTTCCTGCAGACGTGCATCCCCTGGGAAGCTTTTCAAGCTTCAACAACCACTCAGTCATAGCCCCGGCCAATTAGACCGTGACCCGGGCGGCAGTCATTTTCTAAGCTCCTCAGGTGTTTCGAGTACGTAGCCGAGTCTGGAAACCCGGGGTTTTGGCAATGCTTGATTTAGGGGCAGGGACTGCAGAACGGTTGAAAGGTCGTTGTTTTTCTTCTCTGCGCCCAGCAAACTGAAAAGCCGAGGAGCGGCGGGGATGCCCCAGCATTTCTGCCATTTCCTGTCTCTCCTTTGTCTCACCTCCGATTAAGTCCTGCTACACTGGAGGTCTGGGGCCAGGAATAGCCCTGGTAGGGGAGGATGAAGGGGGATGTTGGCGGGAGGTGCTATGTCGGGTGCCGTCCCAGGGGAAACTCCACTGTTTCCTTGAAATGCCAACCAACGGGGCAAGTCACAGAAATGAGAACCAAAACAGCCCAACGAGGACAAATCCTCCTAAGAAGAGAGGCACACACAGTCTACTATTGTCGTTTGAGGTTTATAGCCAATGGTCCCACAACTCCAGCCTGAACAGGGCTCATCTAACAGGTGCATTCTCTCTGTAGGGCACCTCACAGCCTGCCTGTGCCTAGGAACACTGCCATTTTCAGCAGCGAAGCTGCCAACAAAAAGCACAAAAATGCAAACAACATGGCACTAAACAGACTGTAAAGAGGACCCTTGGTTATAAGATGGGAATTGAATCGAGGAGGCAGAGTGTCCCCTCGCCTCACCTCCGCCAGGAGCACACGTGTCAGACGACTCAAAATGTCTCGCCGTTCTGTGGGTATCTGGGAATGACCATGAAGGCAACTCGAGGGCTGATTTTGGAGTTACAAATCAATGTTGGTGAGCGGGCGGATTTGCAGATCTGGACCCTGAGTCATGAAGACTGTATTTATGTGTGAATTTGCATCACTGCACGCAGAATGGTGGAAAGTAGAACTTCGGATTTATTTACAAAAATCACTTAAATGTTGCTAAAGAGAAAGTGCTAAGTAAGGATCTATTAAAAATCCAATCTAAAGTCACAATCTCGTATAATTGCTTGGGGATTTGGCTACGAGTACATTTTAACTGCAATTTCAAAATTCCTCTGTAGGTTCCAGAACATTAGTCTCCGCATTTCAGAGAAGTAACTCTCCTCTTTTGGGGGTAAGTGTCCATTGTTTTCCTTGTGTTGTTTTGTTTTTCTTTCTTTCCTTCCTTCCTTCCTTCCTTCCTTCCTTCCTTCCTTCCTTCCTTCCTTCCTTCTTTCTTTCAGTGCTACCACAGGATAACACATATCTGATACTTGACATTTAAAAGTGCTTTTATCTAGATTATATTGCTTTATGAAGTTTAATTTTATAAACATTTACTTCCATAGGCGTTACCATGAAAACAGCACATGTTAGGGGATAAGACTGCACTCCTTCCCCCTGAATGATTCCAATTTGGTATATAAATGGCTGGAATCAGGTTAACGGAAAAATTTAAACGCTGTGCTTCTTTTCTTTGTATTTTAATTCCTTATGGAAACATGAGCTCTGGATTACCCAGGCGAAGATGATTTTAGTGACCTGGGGCTTCCTACATCAGGGGAGTCGGCTGAGGCGGGTGTGCTTAGTTCTAGACCTGAGGAAAAAGAAAGTCGGGGGCAAGCGCACAGGGGTTGTAAAATGTCTGTGTGACCACACAGCGGCGCCACACACGGATGCCATTTGGCCAGGCTGCTGTGCTTAGGTGACACCTGTCTGCCATCGGCCATCCACAGGGATCAGCCAGTCACCTCAAAGTGGCAGAGATGGGAATCCCACTGCCCAGAACTCTTCCTGCGTCATCACGGACTTCTCTTTTCCCTCCGGCCCTGTGGTGCTGCGTGGTGCACGCTTACAGGACTGGAGTCTGACCAGCCGTCTGCCCTCCACACTCAATTTCTTGGCATGTCTAACAGTTTAGTGCAACGCCTGTCTGTAGCCAACCAGACTTCGGGCTCTCGCTCTGCCCGAGCCTTTGGGGGCTAAGAAAGAACCGCCTAGAATGTTGTCCTTTGCCTTTGTGTAGCTATGGCTTTGTGGTTGACAAGTCCCTCTAAGATGCTAGCGAGCCCCTTTACTATTCTTTTTAAAAACATTTATTTTGAGAGAGAGAAGGGGAGCATGAGTGGGAGAGGGAGAGAAAATCTTAAGCAGACTCTGCACTGAGGGCGGAGCCCCCATGGGGCTTGATCTCACCACCACGAGATCACTAAAGAGCCAAGAGCAAGAGTCGGGAGCGAAACCCACTGCGCCACCCAGGTGCCCCTGGGACGCCCCTTTAAAAACGCAGCCTCGGGGCTCAGCCGGGGAATGCCAGTTCCCACGTCCCTACCCGCGGGCCATATACTCACAGACCACGGTTTTGGAGCGAACCTAGCCGAGAGCAGGAACAAGACCCCTTGAGAACAGGTCACGTGGTTTTCAGGGACCCGCGGAGCTAGAGGGGCAGTGCCACCTGCTGTGGCGGTCCCCGTGTCACAAGGCCAGGCAAGTGCAGCCGCAGAAACACCAGCTCTGACCCGGAGCCTCAGGGTGGTCCCCGAGTCTCAGCGGAGAGGCAAAGTCAGGGGCCGCAGTCCTGCCCTGGTCCAACCCTGATGGTGGCCCCGCGGGGAAGGGCTGCTGCCCCTGCGCGCGCCCAGCGGGAACCCTCGCCGGGATCGATCGGGACACTCACCGCTGATGGGGTGGGTGCAGCCGGCACACTTCTTGGCGTACAGGTCGCAGAAGCAGCTCAGGCAGTAGGGGAACTCCTCGCGGGACGTGAAGCGCTGGCCCGACAGCGGCTTCTTGCACGCGGTGCACACGAAGCACTCCCGGTGCCATGGCTGCTCCCGGTACGTGACGCCCCCGGTGGTGATGGGCTAGAGGAGGCAAGGGGGCCACGGTCAGCGTTCCGGGGGTCCTGGGGGGGGGGGGGCTCTGGGTGGCGTGAGACCCCCTCCGGAACCCGACGGGCGTGTGGGGAAAAGGCACGGAGAAGCAGCGTGGCCGCGCGTGGTCCTTACAGAAGGTGCAGCGCGGAGCCGCCGGCAGCACGGGTTTGAACTGCGCGGGGCCGCGTCTGCGCCTGCGCGCACTTCTTCCGCTAGAATATTGGATTTAAAAGGTTACCAATATTGGATTTATAAATCTATAGAAATTGGTAATCTATAAATTAAATCTATTTAAATCTAGCTCACCAATATTGGATTTAAAATATTGGCAGCGTGGGACTGCCATTGGTTTTTCTCATAATTTCCTGCCTTAACATTTTCTTTGCTCTGGCTTACTTTATCGTAAGGAGACAGTATAGGATACAGAGAACCTACCACATACACGTGCATCGATTATTTATGCCATCAGTGAGGCTTCTGGTCAACCGCCCGCTCTTAGCAGGGAAGTTTTCAGGGAGTTGAAAGTTCCATGTGGATTTACAACTGCGCAGGGTGCTTGGTACCCCTGGCCCGCATGTTGTTCAAGGGTCGACTGTATAAAGGCCCTTACATTTTATAGACATGACTTCCGTTTTACAGGTGAGTAAACTGAGATCCAGAGAAATGCAGGGACTTGCCTAAGAATTCATAGCTAAAGACAAAGCAGGTGCCGGGGTTCAGGACTCTTTCTGTCGTATATTCTTTTCATGAAACTATAAAGCAGTAATGATTGTCCTATAAATTTCCCCCTTGGAACAGAATGTATGCAAAATATATTCGCTTGCAAAGTACCTGTGTGGATAAGAAGGCATGTGTAATAAGAGGTTTGCTCTGCCTGCCCTACACGCCCTTGTCTTCCCTGCATCTGGCCTGCATGTCCCCCATCCCCACTCCCATCGCCCGGCTAGCTCAGACCTGCTCCTGGGTGTTACCTACTCAGAGCATCCCTCCCTAGACACCAGCCGGGCTCCCACTCCCGAGTAGTTCAGATCATCCCCGTATATACTCTGTCCTCCTCCAAGGCACACTTGTCGATAAGCACTTGAATGTTGCCATTGGACTGCATTTCCCCCAGGCCCTAGTAGCCCCGAGGGCCTCCTTCCCTTAGGGGGAAATGGATGTTTCTGGCATGGATGCTTTGATACGTCCCGATGAACACGTGTAAGGGTGTACTTGCCAGAGGATGCACTAACTTCACGTCCGCGACCAAGCAAGGTGGCCCTAAGGTTGGGAGGAGCACAGTGGAAGAGAAGCAAATGACATGAACTTCCCTTGGATCTTGATGAGAAAGGGCAAACCAAGCGGAGATGGAGTGAGCAGAACACAGGAATGAGCAGTTCATCCAAGGAGGCAAGGACACACAGTAGATGAATAGTATAGTCTTATGAGTGGGGATTGGGAGAAGGGGAATTTAAGATCATAGTTAGCATACTACTCTGCCTTTTGAAGAGGGGCCAGCAGGACGGGCACTTGATGCCCCGCTGACCCTCACACAGAACTGCAGCCGGAGGCCAGGCTGGGGCCCCACAGTCCCAGCAGCAGAGTCCGTAATAAGGCCGGAGCCAAATGGTGTGCAGTCACTCTACAACGGGCTCCTTTTCCCTCTGTAACCCAATGGCCCAGATAGGACGGCACTGGACCGAGTGGGCAAGTGTGCAACTAGAGACCTGGGTCCTGCCCATGGGACATGGCTTTCCTTTGCTTCTCACATTCCTCCCTCCCGTGAAGTTTCCTGTTTGATGGGAGTGTAGTTTAACGGGAGCACTTCGCGCTAGTAAGTTTTCTTCCCCTGTCTTAAACAGGAGCCAATACTTGGCAATGTTCTAGAAGGAGGGAGGGGCACCTGAATTTATCTCCAGTCACTGGGGCACTCGCATTGTGGGAAGAAGGCCTGGCGCGGGGGTCCGGTCGGTGGGTAAATGCGCACGCACGAGTGAGAATTTGGGGATGGGGGCCAGCCCGGCAAGACTCCTGTGCCCTTCAGGTACCGCACATGTCATCACTTGGGGGAAGGAGGGCTAAAAGCAAGGGCTCTGGAGGCAAACAGACTGGAGCGGACAAGGCCCAAGGGAGGATGAGAGATACCTTCTGGCACTGAACGCATTGCAAGGCGTACTGTTTTTCATAGCAGGGCACGCAGAAGTTCTGGTTGTCCTTCGGGATGAAGCTCTTGGTGCCGATGGGCTGCTGGCAGCGGCGGCAGACGAAGCAGGTCTCGTGCCAGCTGCTGTCCTTGTACTCCATCTTGCGTGTACCTGCCACGAGAGCCGAGAAGAAGCAGCAAAGGGCAGAGCTGACGGCGCGACTGGCTCGGAGTCCCCGCCGTCCGCGTCGAGAACCTGCCCCCGGTTAGTTTTGTGACTCCGGCAAGTTACTTTAGCTCTCAGAGGCTCGCCTCGAAATGGGCCCGTTGTGGAGAGGGCAGGGACCCTGTGTTTTGGGGTTCGCCGCTGTACACCCGGCTCCTAGAACAGTCTCTGTGCGTACTGAGTAGGTAATTTGTCCTGCAAGAGGCTAGGAACATGAAGTGGAAAAAGTATCTGTCTCTGTCTCTCAGGACTGCAAAACAGAAAGAGAATTCTGGCAGGGACAGAGTGGGAATTCCAGAGCTCAGCGGCTTGTTAATGCAACGGGACAGAAATTAGTGGTGAGTACCTGAACCTAGAGTCTCAAGCCTGAGTCTGTGAGGAACCTCCACGGCGCTTACTTTATGTGACTTGCCGTGGAAACCACGCTGTGATGTGTCTTAGCCCAATCATTAAAAGTGACGTCTGAGTGCTATCATTAAAAGCCACATGTAGGGCGCCTGGGGGTGGGGGGCTCATTCTGTTAAGCGTCTGCCTTCATCTCTGGTCCTGTTCCCAGGGTCCTGGGGTCGAGCCCTGTGTCCGGCTCCCGGCTCAGTAGAGAGTCTGCTTCTCCCTCTCCCTCTGCCCCTCCCCTTGCTTGTGCGCATGCTCTCTCTCTCTCTCAATCTCTAAATACATTCTTAAAATAAATAAATAAAAGCCACCTCAGACATCCCAGTGAGCAATTTTCTGATCTGATCTTGTGACATCGCATTTCCTTTCGAGTAACTGTTATCATTTGATGTGTTTACGTGATTTCTTCAAGGAGCTCAGAAAGTCTTAGAGAACCGGAAATGCTGTTCGGTTCACCGCCACCCCCCACCACCAAGCTGGAGTCACAGTATTCAGTATTTGTTGGTGTTTTCCCCTACTTTTCCAAGAGAATAAAAGTATGTGCATTTACCGAAAGAGATGGTTTAGGACAGGTGGGTGTGCAAGCCCCGTTTGCGTGCAACACAAGGCAAGTTTGCAGGGGAAAGGAAGGTAAGGAGTGAAAAAAAACAAAAGCGCTCCAGATACCTGAGCTGGCTCCAGGCCAGGCACCCCGCCTGTGGCCTGCGCACGGTCTGCACTACCTCGAGTTACAAGCGGGGTTTTCTGGGGGGCACAACCACATCTGTCCCCTTACTTCAATTGCCTGCGGCTGCCTTCACACTACGATGGCAGAAGGGGTCGTTGTGACAGAAAGTGTGGCCTTCAAGGCCTCGGATATTTGTTTGGTTCTTTCTAGAAACATGTTAGCCAACCTGTGGGCTCACTGCAAGTCTGGGACTGAGGCATGAAGGACGCAGCAGTTAGACGTCCCAGCGGGATCAGGCCAGGGGGGAGTTAGGTGGCGAATGGGAACACCGGCTTCGAACCAGGCATCCAGAAACGTGCCTTTAGCTTAAGTCCAAAGATGATATATACGGTCACAATGACAGGCTAAGGGCTGCATTTGGGCTGCTCGCCAGGTTGACGAAGAGCTATCCGTCTCTGAAGAAATTAGGAGATGTGCAGAGAATTGTCCCAAGATTATTTTTTTCGCTGTCAATTCGGGTCACTTTCTCCGCTTCCTGTACTTCTAAGCAAGCCAGGGCATTTGGGCACCACCTCCCCTAGAGTACGTAAAATACTCGGGGTGTGTGCAGGTGCTGGAAGCTGGGGATGTGGGGGGCATACAGGGTGGCAGGGCACATAACGGTCTTCAGAGCTGTGGAGTCCCGTCATGGGGTGATGAGCCCGGACACAAGGAGAATACAGCGAGCAACGGAATTTCAGGTAAAAATAGTGGAAGATTGATGATCTAAACCGGGAGTGATTTTCTTTGTCTCCAGGGGTTTATTTTTCCACGTTATTTTTAATCTCCGACCTTCCTCTGATAAAGCGGCTGAAAAACCAGAGGATCTTGTCAACGAACACAGGGCAACCGTGTGCTCACTGAAGACAGCAAGCAAGACCTCTTGCGTTCTCTGCGTGTTGGGGAAGAGCGGTCTTCTATCAACACCAGTCTCAGAGAATAGTCTCTTCTCTAGTCGGGAACCCGAGGGTGGGGTGGGGTGGGGGATTGGGGGGGCACAAGCAGCCGGGAGGGGTGGTGGCACACATCTGGGAGGCCCCCTTTCCAGCGGTCTCCAGAGACCTGCAGTTCATTGTACAAGGTGGCCAGCAGGGGGCAGCAAAGGTCCTTCTTCTAACAGACCTTGCAGCTTCTCCAGCAGCTGGGAGTACAGGGTCCTGATGACAGGGTGTCTTTTTTTCCGATTCAAACAAACAAGTGAGGAACCGGCAACAGTGGTAAAGGGTGAGTTCCTGTGAGTCTGCTCGGAGGAAGTAGTGCCCCTGCAAGAGTCCTCTGCAAACAGAGGCTCAGCGTGTTAGGTAGCCGAGAAGCCGGGGAGCCCCAGCCCTGTGGCTTGTGGCGGACTCTAGTTTCCTGACTCCTTCCGGGGACTTTTGTCGGTCAGCACAAGCGTCTTGTTTCGATTATACCTAAATTCACTGCCACAGCCAAGCACCCACACATTCTGATTTCCTGGTAGCGCTTCAAAAAAATCAGACCAAAGAAAGGTAATACGTGCCATGATTTAGCACTTTTTTCTTTTCTTTTCCTTACCTTTCTTTTCTTCCCTCTCCCTCCCTCCCCGTCCTTCCCTCCCCTGCCCAACTCCTCTCTGTCTCAATCTGTCTCACCAGGCTTCTTCTACACACTCTGCCTTTGGTGCTGAACCATATCCTCTGCCAGAGGGCCCTTCTGGGACTCCTCCATCGGGCGAAGAAACCCAGCTCATCCTTCGAGACTGCTCCAATGTGACCTCCCCAGGGTCCCTTTCCGACACTGCCCTGGGCCCATGCCTCCATCATGGTGATGGAGGAAAACAGGAAGCCTGAAACCCCAACCTGACAGTTTCTAGGTTTTCCCTGAGATCTGATGGTTCAGGGAAGGAGCGCCACAGTGAGGGGGAAGCCCCCAGAGACACCAGGGTGGGAAAATGACATCCGCAGGACTGCTTTTGAATTTAAAGTGACTCAGACTGGTGGGGATGGGGGTGGGGAGACCAAGGTCCCCCCAGCTCCCAAGTGGCTACGCTCACTCAGCTACTGCTCAGCAAAGAGGGAACCCCCACCCCCACCCTGCTGCCTGCCTACTGGCCCTGTGTCCAACTTGCTTGGACTACAGAAAGCTGTGGATTAGGACATGATGCTGATACTGCTGTTCTGTCCTCCTCCTGGGGAGGCTGTGAGCACCCCATTCCGTGAAGGTTTATCCTGGGTGTCCTGTTACTCCACCTTGTGAGTGAACCACCATCCTATACGTGCCTGAGCTGTTGGGGGGGCGCTGGAGGACCCACACGGTGCACTGTCCAGACAGTGAGCTCCCTCCGGTGTCTGAAGGGTCTGCAGCCACCCCCACAGGTGCAGGTGTCAAGGGTATGCGTGACCTCCCACTGCCCCCCAGAGCTCTAGTATGGAGGGAGCCTGTCCCCAGCGGGTCCTCCAGGTCTGCCGATAGGGGGAGGGGAAGGCAGATGAGCCGGAGGGATTCCTTGCCAAAAGCCAATGCACTGCTGAGGGGGAGCAAATGAGTGAGCCAGCAAAACCAAACGAGAGGCAAACAGTGAGCAAGAAGAAAAGTGGGCCCCAAGAGCCCACTGCTGGGGAGCAGAAGTCTCTGGCAGCTGGGGACCCAGGGAGGTGAGGCAGAATGTGAGGCAGAATGTGAGGCAGAATGGAAACTCCCATGGGCTCTTGTCGTGCAGATGTGGTAAAGATTTAATTTGCTTTTAATTTATTTCGTGGTTCTTGCAGTGCTGGGACCACTCTGTCTCGGTGGGTGACTCCTTGTGGAGAAGGACCAGGGCCCAGCCCGGCTTTCCTGTGGGCTTTGGTTCCCACTTCATGGCCCGCACGCTGGGCCCTCATTCCACGCCTGCCTTGCTGATGCAACTCTGTGAGAGGCCTTGGTCTGGGGGGTTTTGTTCCTTGTTACGGCGTGGAGTCCGTTATCTTTAAGATGTATTTAGCAACGAAATGCAGCAGCCGTAAGAAACCATCTTACTGAAGGCCTACCTATGCCCTTGCCTTTTTGAAACGTATTCTTTCTTATCCAATATCTCTCCCTAAAATAACCCTACCCGCATGTCAGTCTCTCGCTCAGAAACTCTTCAGTACCTCTTCACTGCCAAACACTAGCAAACCAAAAATCAAAGGAAAATTCTGGGCCACAGCAAGCAGGCTTCTACTGAAGAGCCTGGCTCTAAATGACCAGGGGAGCCCTAATTCCCGTCCTACGTCAGCGTGAACCCAGCTACTGCGTGAAATACTGTGACTCAGCCGTCTGCTGGGGTTTTGAAAAATCAACAATCTGTTGATGTAACCAGCTCAAAACCCTCAACCCCACTTTGTCTGACATGTCTCATCACGGCATTCCTGAATATGGTGAATTTTTAAAAATTAATTCTAAGGAACCTTTGTGCTTGGTTCTATTTATTAAGGCACAGACGTCAACTTCTTTTCTTTTTCTTAATTTTTTAAAGGTTTATCTATTTATTTTAGAGAGAGAGATTGAGAGAGCAGGCACAGAGCTCATGCGCTTGCACGGAGAGGGGCAGAGGGAGAAGGAAAGAGAAACTCAGGCAAATTTCTCCTCGAGCTTGGAGCCTGACTCGGGGCTCAGCCCCACGACCCCGACACCATGACCTGAGCCCAAACCAAGAATTGGACGCTTAACCATCTGCACCACCCAGGTGTCCCAGATTTTTTTTTTTAGAGAGAGAGAGAGAGAGAGGGAGGGAGGGAGAGAACATGTGCATGAGTGGGGGAGGGGCGGAGGGCAAAGGAGAGAATCTTATGGGGTTGGATCTTACCACCCTGAGATCATGACCTGAGCCCAAATCAAGAGTCAGATGCTCAACCCACTGAGCCACTCAGGCACCCCCAGACCTTAGGCTCCTTTAAAACGACATTTGAAAGCTTCACATATTTGATACCCCTTTAAAAAGAAAACCTCAACTGGGGCGCCTGGGTGGCTCAGTGGGTTAAAGCCTCTGCCTTCGGCTCAGGTCATGATGTCGGGGTCCTGGGATCGAGCCCCACATTGGGCTCTCTGCTCAGCAGGGAGCCTGCTTCCCCCTCTCTCTGCCTGCCTCTCTGCCTACCTGTGATCTCTCTCTCTCTCTCTGTCAGAGATCTCTCTCTCTCTGTCTCTCTGTCAAATAAATAAATAAAATCTTTAAAAAAAAAAAACAACCTCAACCAACAAAGCAAAGCTCAAGTTCTTAAGTGATTTTTGTTGAAACGAATTAAGCTTATGAATACAAATCATGGGATACCTGGAACATCACGATAGGTGATAAATTAAGGAAATTCCCATTCGAAATCACAAGCCTAAATTACATAAACTCTAATTTACTCTTTAGGCCACTTTTTTTTTTTTTAAACCTTCACACCTGCTTCATCAGATTGAATGCATTATTAGTGTGGGTTAGATTTCTTCCTCTGTCTGCCCTTAATTCCAAACCTCCCCGGGGTGAAGGACGCTTCCCTGCTGCGTCCTCAAGGTCTCTCCTGTGAGTGGGCACCCACGGCCCCGGGGCAGTGGGGGCTGCATCGGCCAGCGGCCAGAGCTTCTCAGCAGCAGGAAGGCCGGGCCTGACCGGCACCCCTCCTGCCCCCCTGGGCCTGATTTGGGATCTCTCCAAGCCCCCTGTTTACTCACGGCAGGCTGGGTCCCCAGCCACCTGACCAGATTCCAGGGGCCTGGCCACTACATGCGACTCTGTCATGGTCTCAGGGTCCCGGGATCGAGCCCCGCATGGGGCTTTTTGCTCAGCAGGGAGCCTGCTTCCCGCTCTCTGCCTGCCTCTGCCTACTTGTGATCTCTCTCTCTCTCTCTCTCTCTGTCAAATAAATAAATAATCTTTAAAAAATAAAAATAAAAATTCTATATACATTTCTGTTCTGTGTTTTAAAATCAAAGCTTCCTCTCTCCCACTGATCAGAACTAGCCTGAGAAACAAGGGACATGGTGCTATCCTCCCCCGGAACAGCAAACCGCCTTATTTGCTGTTGTCTTAACACTTGACCCAGCTGGGATCAAGTCTGCGTCTGTGGAGAATGAACGTCTGTCTAGAACACGGAATCCACAAGGACAGGAGATGGGGGCCGGGGGGTGGCTCCTCGCCTCGGTACTCTCTGAGCACCCGGCTCCCAGCCCAGCGCCAGGCACGCAGCCCCACGAGGACGCATTCAGCAAGCGGAAGGGAAGAAAAGAGCAGGCGTGCTCTGCAGCACCGTGAGGGAGGAGGGCATGCTCCTGACCTGGCATGATGGTCTTCTTGCATTCCTGGCACTTGGAGGAGTACTCGTGGGAGTAGCAGTCCGTGCACAGCAGCTGGTCCCCCTTGGCAGCGAAGGGCTTGTCCACCAGCGAGCTCTTGCACCGAGAGCACTGGAAACAGGCCTCGTGCCAGTGTCGGTCCTTGTAGGACAAGTCCTGCAGACCCAGAGCATGGGACATGGTGAGAGGGTGGGGGAGGGGGTCGCCACGGCTGCTCTGCCAGACCCGCAGCCCCGGGGAGTCCTACACATCCTGGGGCAGACAGGGAGCAGAGAGGGGCCCCGCAGCCCCAGGGAGTCCTACACATCCTGGGGCAGACAGGGCCTGTGGACGTGCCTGGACCATGACCTTGCTGGTGGAATGAGCAGGGCTGGGCTGCTTTCCTCCGGCTGCATTTCTGGGAGCAGCCATTTAGATGCGGGGAGGTGCGTGTGTGTGAGAAAGACGTGTTTTCCAGAAACACATGGGTTTCCCTTAGGTGTGGTCCGTAAGAAAGAGGAACGCAGAACATGCGACTCATTACTGCTTCTTGTTGGCAACTGGTGAGAGAGAGACCAGAGCACGGGGCTTAGCTCGGAGGGAGCTCAGCAAAACTGAGTGTGCGAGCAGGATCGCAGGGACGCCGGGCAGGACAAAGCAGCAGCCGTGAGGACAGGGACAGCTGGAGGGAAGGGCGTCAGGAGAGACTTCCGGTGGACGGCCCATGGACAGCAGGGAGGTGGGCGGAGGAGCCCGGACAGGGACTTTCCAGCAGAGACAGGAGAGGTGAGAGAGAAGGGTCCCTGACAGAGGTGTGGTCAGGCTCGAGGGACAGCCCAGAGCCCGGTGGGGGACTCCAAGTCCAGGCCGCGGCCGGAGGGCCCTTTTAATTCTGCACGGAGATTAAGATGGTCCTGCAGGCTGCAGAGAGGGGATGAACTGTTTAAACGGGAGGGGGAAAAATCACCCGGGCCCGACTGGTTATTTTGACAAATGAAACAAAACATAAACTGCTGTCATTGGAGTTAGGGACTATATAGGCAAACTCATTATAAACCGTGAAGCCCGTATTTTTCCAGGAAGAAATCAGTATTTCCCTCTCTCTGGGACACCAGTCCCGATACTCATTGCCAGGCTGTGAGTTTGGGCACCGTGCAGCCCCGAAAGGTCAGTATAATTTTGGAAGCTCAGAGAAGCTCAGTAATGGGCCCACAGTCACACGCGGGGCTCAAGTTCATGTCCCTCTGATTCAGGAGCTATTGGCAATGAGCCATTCCAAGTCAACTCCTGGTCGAGCCTGTGTTACTCTTTGCTTTCAAACATTGTACCCTTGATGAGATCTGTATATATCCACTGCAAACGTTCAGAAATAATGCCATATTTTGTACATAAATGAATCCAGCTCAGCATTGCCTTTGTTGAGACTTTGAATAAAGTCAAACAAGCCACTGAAGCCTTATCGATAAGAATGGGAGTCAGCCTCACGTAAGAAGAGTTGGGAGGTTTTGATCATTTTCATTGTGATAATGTTGAACTATGGAATAAATGTGTTTAACATTTTTTTGCTACAGATCACAGTACTGGCAGTTCCTCAAAAAATTAAAAATAGGACTACCATATGATCCGGCAATTCCACATCTGGGCATTTGCATCAAGAATCAGACCTGTATCCACAGTAGCATTATTCGCCATCGCCGAAGACGTGGAAGCAACCCAAAAGTTCATCGAGGGACGCATGGATAAGAAAAAGGTGGTACGTACCCACGAGAGAATATTATTCAGCCCCAAAAAGGAAAAGAAATTCTGACCTGTGCTACAACGTGCAGGAGCCCTGAGGACATTATGCTCAGTGAACTAAGCCAGATGCAAGAGGACAAATACTCTAGGAGTCCACTCACATGGTGGGAGCCAGAGGCTGGGGAAGGGGGATGGAGAGTTAGTGTTTCCTGGGGACAGAGTTGCAAATTTTGCAAGGTGAAGACTCCGGGAGGTTGGCCACACAGCCACGTGAATGCGTATGGCACTACTGACCTGCGCTCTTCGAAAGGGAGAAGATGGTATATTTCAGGTTATGTGTATTTCGCCACAATTAAAAAAACAGGTTTCCACTATTACGCAGCAGGTGGAAAAGCCTTTGCCGAGGCTGGGTGGGTTCCCCCCGTGTAGACCGGACACCTCGGAAAGACTGCTCCTGTGGAATCCTGCAAGCGTTTTCCGTGCTCCGTGACTCGCCCACCACCTGGCTGAGCTGGGAAGCCCAGGAAGGGCTCAAGGGCCGAGGGGAGACAGTCCCAGGCCCAGCCCTGAGTGTGGGCTCTGCCCAGGGCATCAGCATCGACAGACGGGAGCCACGCAATGTGTTAGCGAAACAAGAAGGAAAGGAAATATGGGTCCAAGGAAACTTGTCTTTCTGGGCCGATCTTCAAAAACACTGAGGGAGGAAGCTTGGCGGGCGACATCATGACAGCAGAGCCACCAGACGTCACCATGGTCTCCACCCCGCTTAGTCAGGCCCCAGATGGGAGGAAAGAGTGGCCGAGGGGTTGACGTGCATGGACAGCCGTGGAGAAGCTCATTTCAATGTTCCCGTGGCTCAGAAACACCGCACAAACCCATTTTTCTTCCAGCGAACCCGAGTGCATGGCAGCTACAGGTAAACTGATGGGTTGGCAGTCACATGAGACACTAAATCCCGCTCCTCCCCACTCGGGGGACCAGCCATGTGGCTTTGCTAGACCTCAAGCCGCAATGCAAGACTTCTGGACCTTTGGAAGCCGGGAGCCCAACCCGTCACACCTCTGTACCCCGGCCCACGCCTGGCCTGGCCCTGGAAGGCCCTTCCCCTCTCTCCAGCTGGTGGAACCCCACACAGCTGTAAGGCCCAGCTGGCGCACCACCTGCTCCGTGAGCTGCCCAGGCTGGGTGTGGGGGGTGGTCACGCGCGGGCCCCCAGCAAGCACGCTGCGGCCGTGAGCCTGTGTCCACACCGTTTTCAGAATCCTGCAGGGAAACCCTTATCTGACTCATTGTGCTATCAGGTTTCCCTGGAGTTCTGTTTCTCCGGCACACAGCTTGGGCTCTCTTTGGGAGTCAGAGTTAATCTAATAAATTCAGGTCACAGCTTCCTCTTGGACTCACTTCTTAAGAAAGCCCACAATATATAGGAAGTGAGACAAGACTTTATGGCAAGAGGAAGGTAACTAAACACTGCCGGCTTGGCTTTCTGAGGGCACGCTGAGACTGCTGGCCAAGACGACATTCTCCTCTGACTCTCGGCGTGGGGCAAGATTTTAGCCACAGGGGCCCCCGAGATGTGGGCTGGCAACTGCCACCAAAAGGCCCGGACTGTATCCATGTGCCTGACCCCGAGCCTCACATCACGCTGAATCTTTCTCTCAAAGTCTTGGTACCTGGAGGCCCTTCTCCTTTCTTGCGCGCACAGCTCCAAAGAGATGGTTAGTTTTCTTTCTTAGCACCGCGACCTAGGCTGTCTAGCTTAATTCTATTATGTATGGAGTATATCGTGCGGCCCCCAAAGGACACGGTTTCGATGCTGGAGGTCCAAGGTTAAAAAAGTACAGACTCACAGACTTTGGAAGAACCTCAAAACGTCCTAGAAATATCGTGGTTCTAAAGTCCTCTAGAAAGAGTGAAGGACAAGGAAAGAGAGAGTGAAAAAGAGTGAAAGAGAGAGTGAGAAAGAAAGGATAGCTCTTTACACATCCCAGAAAACATACCAAGGCTAATTCTGTGCCCACGGAAATGTCATAAATTGCAGTAAAATGTTGATAAACAATGTAAGATTAGGCCCGAACACTTCCTTTCAGATTTCATTATTTTTCCACTTTGGAAACACTCCTATTATGGGAAACGCCTGTTGGCTCTGAACTTGCCCTCACTGAGATTCCCGGGGAGCCAGGGGGATGGGCTGGTGGCCTGGTGGGACCCTCGCCCCCTCGGCTGGCTGAAGGTGGTCCCGGGGCAGCAGGGTCGCTCCGACTGAGGCTGGCGCTGGCACCCCGCCTTCTGGGCTGGGGGGGGAAGTTTGGATGCGGATTTCCTAATCCCACCCCTTCTCAAATCCATGAGATTTCACTTGATAAATAGATCCCCAGAGCCCTTCACACTCCGCACTTAGATGTCCTATGCTTTGAGACCGCCAGGGTGTCATGTTTTCAACCGAATGTTCCTTCAAATACTTAAGAACAAACGTCCCGGGGCACTTGGGTGGCTCAGTGGGCTAAAGCCTCTGCCTTTGGCTCAGGTCATGATCTCAGGTCCTGGGATCGAGCCCCACATCGGGCTCTCTGCTCAGCAGGAACCCTGCTTCCCCCTCTCTGTGTGCCTGCCTCTCTGCCTACTTGTGATCTCTCTCTCTCTCTGTCAAATAAATAAATAAAAATCTTAAAAAAAAAAAAAAAAAGAACCAAGGTCCCGAAGAACGGATGGTGGCAGGAAGGACAGAACTCGCCCTGCGGAGCCCCATCTCAGGTGTCCCCACCTTGGTAACTCACTTAATTCCTGCCACAGTCGCAAGGTAGGCAACCCCGTCTTCAGACGTGGGAAGAGAGGCTCGTAGGCGACATAAATGTCTCCACGCCTCAGCTGGCGGAAGGTGGACCCAAGCACGTGTGGCTCGAGGCCCCCCCTTGGCAGGGGAAAGTGTAGCTGCTGAGTGTGGGGTGCCTTTGGGGGTGTGCTTCTTCGGGAACCTCTTTGGTTTTTCAGGGCCTGAGAGGTCCTTCCTGCGTGCCCCCCACCCGCCCCGGTCAGCCTCGTTCCCAGCTCTGAGGATCCCCCTTCCTTCATTCCTTCCTTCCTTCCCTCCTTCATTCCCTCTAGAAACAGCTTCTTCTCTTCCGGGAGGATGTCCGAATACATAGGCCTATTTTCAGTGCTCATTACAAACGCTGTGGACAAATTACATGGAAACTCTACAGAGATGATTCACTCCCTAAGTGCTTAAAAATCACCTCAACAAATAAAAAAGTGCTGGGCATGGGAGTTGGACTGTGAGGACGTGTCTGGACCGAGTAGCCTTTCCCACATCCGCCCATAGGGTGGGCGGGGGAGCCTGCCTCCTGCTCGGGGGCGGGGCCAACAGGTGGTTCTAATCAGACCTCCTGCCTCCTGCACCGGCTGTGGTCAGGAGCCTTCTAGAAGTCTAGCAGAGACAGCCAGATTTCATGTGGGAGAGGAAGAGCCTCTACCTCCCCTCTCAGCCCCCTGGCTACTTTCTGCCCAAGGACCCTAGAGATTTTCTGATCCTCGGGAACTTCACAGACGTCTGCGGAGATACTTAACAGTTTGGTCAGTGGGCTTGCCAAATTGGGTATCAGTTCGATGTTTCCCACTTAATTACTTGGAAGCTGGAAAGTATGTTCTAGAAACACACTGAGCTAGCCGTGCGGCCCAGAGTTTGTTCAAGCCCAATTTGTGAAGCACACAGTACTGGCAGCCATCTCTGGAGTTAGGGCCCCCCAACATTGTCCTTAGTTTCTCGACTTTTTTGAAGGCCAGAACATACGTTAGACCCATCTAGAAATATCTGTCATCAGGCCAAAAAAATTTTTTTTTATTTTTGCTAGTATCCACAGATGGCCGAGAAAAATTTTCAGGAACATGGTAATGTTAGTAGAGCATGAAATTTTATTTGCAAGACCTGTTGTCACCTATTCCACTGGTCCTAAAATGAACATTTCCTCGGAGTAACTAAACAGAGAAACAAATACAACGGAGTGAGTGCATAGAAATGTTTTCAAACCTATGTGAGCTAACGACCAAAAAAGGGTCCTGAAGTCCCATCTACATCACATAGTAGTTTCTCTACCGGCAACTACAGCCTGATTCCCATTGGCGTGCCAAGATTTCAATCTCTACACACACGCGCGTGTCCTTCAGAGGAGGAGCTGAGCGGGGCTCCCAGTGCCTCTGCTGTTTTAAGCCAGGGGAAAGGCCACTAGATCTGACAGCTCTCTGGAGCGCCCTACCTCCAGGACTTTCGGCTTTGCTTCCTGAAGTAACAGGAATGTTTTTCCTATCCTTGCTTCCTCCCCAAAGTCAACGACATAATGACTTCTGAAAGTCAAGCAAACCATTCCAAATATTCAAGAGCCCCGAAGGGGCCACGTAGAACTTCAAGGAAGCCTCTCTTTTCCTTCCACAGTGCAGAGAAACTGCAAGGCATAACTCCGCGTATAGTAACCCATGCATCAGAGTTGAAAAGTTCAGCACGATTAACGCCCGGCTTTGCAGCAATCTTGTTGATTTTGGCCCCGTTGAGGGGATTCTTGTTTATCTGCTCGTCAAGTGTGTGCCAAAGGGTCACTAGTTTTAAGGGTCTTTGCACTAAATTGTCCTGGGAGAAATGGGAAAGGACTGCTGCTTTGTTTCTACTTTAGCCACTGGTCAAGGATGACTGGCCCCAAATATTCAAAACGTGTCCTCTAAACCAGACTTGTTCTTTGTCCAAATCATACACGAGCCTCTCACCTACTTAAACCCATTCCAGGTTAAATTTTTATAAGGGATCGTTTTTTGCCCCCCTCTGTCTCTTAGTTCTTCCTCCAACCGGACATTTTTATTGATGTTCCCCTAATGCAAACAGATTGAGAGAGAGGGCGAAGCTTCCAGGGGGAGCATGTGGAGGGAACATGCTGCAGAAGGAACAGGAAGTAGTCAGATGGCGTGTACAAGGCCTTTGGCTGCTATTCGGAGTGCTGAGGCTCGGTATCTATGTACTGTAATAACCCCAGCACGCTGGCACCTGTTTTATCTGCCTTTCTTAAGGGGGAAGACGGGCACGGAGGGGTCAAATAACCAGCGCAAGCTCATCCAGCTAGTGAGACACAGAGCCAGGACCAAACAGGGCAGTTTGGGGTCAGAGCATTTATGTCTGGCCTCGTAAATAAAGGAACAGGGACTAAGAGCCTTCTAAGAACCCACGAGGGAGAGCGAATCATTCATCAGACAATGCTAGAGACGGGACGGTATCCCCTCTTTAGACAAGCAAGATCGGCCTCCTTTTGCTCAGGGGGCCCTCCCTTCTGCACATTCTGAAGTTTAGGCAGGCCTGCTGCTACTCGGTTTCTTGTAGGCAGGCCTCCCCTGTTCCGTAGCCAACAGTTACATGGTTTCACGTGGCCTGGGCTGCAGAGGCTTTGTCTCTGCTCAAGGCAAAGGCTTCCTGCCACACAGGATTTCCATCCTTCCGTCATTCCCCTCCCCAACTGTCACCAAATACTCAGCAGCAGAAATGGATGGTGTGGTCTCCGCTTCCCACCTTTCCTGGGAATGACGTGATAGAGGAAAGAAGGAAAGAAATGTCACACCTGTGCACTGGCTGGGTCACTACCCCCCCAGGCAGGCACGGCCTAACCCGATCGGACAGCAGCTGTGTACTGATGTTCCTAACCACGGAGAAGAGAGGCAAAGCTCCCTGCAGAGTGCAAGGGAAGAGAGCGGAAGAGAGACCCCAAGATGCCCCCAATCGCCTTGAAGTCCATTAAGCTGGGAATTCCTTCCGAGCTCCCCACGGGACCCCAGTGTGTACCAATTCCGTGGCTCCGAGGAGGACAGTCCCTTAAAGTCTTGTCAAGGGTATTTTAGCAACTGGTTAGCAGGTGAAGATGTCAGAGATCTTAGCAACATGGGCGAACCTCCAAGGGGACCTCTGGATAGTCCACGTTGGTCTAAGAGTTACCAGGGTCCTCAGCGCCCAACCCCGGCCAGTCAGCACAAATGACCCGTGGCCTCCGCTGAACCTGTTGTCATCATCCACATCGGGAAAGGTGGTCATCATCCCTTAGGCATGAGCCTTTCCCCTTGGAAAACAAACACTACCAATCCTGACCTCCCACTGAGAAGAAAAGAGCCCCTAAGGTTCCAATGAGGTTAGTGCTTTATGTGCCCATTTGTCTGGGAATCAGTTCCGGGTCACTCTTGTGACCCAGTGCACAGGGCAAACACGAGTGAGACAGCGTTACCATCTGGAAAAGCCACAGCACTGGGAGGTGGGGAGGGGGCGAGCGGGGGCGGGGTCGGGGGCGGGGGACCGTGTTTGATAGGGACACCAATAGCCACTACGTAAGAAGTGGGCTCCGGACACAGCGTGGACATCCTGGAAATGCATTCACCAAGCACTAGGGATTCAGCAGTGGGCACAGAGCAGCCGGAGGGAGGAGGGCGGAGGGAGGAGGCTCTTGGCTGGAGGGGACAAGCTCATCAGAGGGGGCTCACAAGACGGAATTTCAATGGGCACTAAGGGTCAGAGCTTCAGCACAAACCACACACAAGCCCGTGATTTCTGGGGAGCACTGAGGGGCCCCGGAGTGGCGGGTCCTGCCCGGAGGAGGCCCCTGGGGTACCTTGCAGTCACAGCCGATGGGCTTCCCACACTCCTCGCAAGTGCTGGCGTAGAGGGCCTCAAAGCACCCCACGCAGTAGGGGCTGTCCTCCCTGAGGATGTACTTCTTGCCGAAAAGAGATTCTTGGCAATGGTGGCAATCAAAGCGCTCGGTCATCGTGACGCCTGGCTCTTCAGCAGCCTGTGGACAAGAAGAGAAAGAATGGGTGCTGTCTGCTGTCATCTTTGGCCAAGGGGTGGGATCCCCTCTGGGTGAAGAACTAAACTCACCCTTTCAATAGCTGTGATTTTCAGTGATACTTATAAAAAAAAAAAAATTTTAGCCTGGGGGCAGTTTGGTGGTTTGAATGCATTTCACTTCCTTAAAAGTCCATCCCCCCTGCTGTGGTTGACCGGGTCACAAAAAACTATGTGGTCTTTGGATACAAGGAAAACCAGAACCAAAGCTCTCCGCCTGGCAGGGCTGTGTGTCTGCTTCAAACACATGACGCTGCCTTACCTCTTCCCTTTCTCCGTGCCCCCAAAATAAAAAGGCCGGGATAGAAACAATATGTTCATGTCTATAAAAAGATTTTCCATGAGCACCCCTTTATGATGCATAAGTTTGAAGAGTAAAAACACACAGTGTCCAGAAGGAGGGGGTATCGGAGTTGGTAAACCCAAGGGGCCAAAAGTACATTACCCTTGACCTTGATGTGACATTGGGAAGCGCAACCTATGCTCACACTAGGAAACCTGCAGTATGTCCCTGGGGGTGGGTCACTTCTCCCCTATGAAGATGACCCAGCTGCCCAGGTGTCCAGATAAAGGATAAAGGGGAAGGCTGGCTTCCAAGAACAGAGACTATCATGCAGTGGGAAGCGAGGTGACCACGGTCAATGGCTCTCGAGGCAACACCTCAAGCCTTTCAGGGAACAGGAATGCCTCTCCGTGCCAGTCACCCTGGATTTTTTCCAGGGTGCGCACAGAGTGTGCACTGGCAGGGTGGTGGTGGGGGAGATGGGGGGGATGACGAGGGGGTGGAGGGAGGTGGGAGGAGCTTCTCAGCCACAGGGGCTGTCCCCATACAAACATGCTGGAGCTTCCGGCGAGAACGAGGCCACGGGGGGGCGCATTTGGTGTGGAGATGTGCCTCCACGGTGCTGAAAACACGGACTCAGTCTTCTTCAGGAATATTTTTTCTTTTTTTTTTTTAAGATTTTATTTATTTGACAGAGAGAAACACAGTGAGAGAGGGAACACAAGCAGAGGGAATGGTAGCGGGAGAAGCAGGCTTCCGCTGAGCAGGGAGCCCGATGCGGGGCTCGATCCCAGGACACTGGGATCATGACCTGAGCCGAAGGCAGAGGTTTTAACCCACTGAGCCACCCACCCAGGCGCCTCATTCAGGAATATTTTTTCAAGTGGCAATATTTCATTTGCTAAAAGTGAAAAGTTCTAGAAGTTGTTACCTAGGGAGCCTGACTCTAACTCTGAGCCATGTTTCACACACTCTAATTACACTGGTTCGACTTTCGTTGCTTTCAAACCATTTAAGAGTGAAATTCCAGGAGGGCCTGTGGTGCAAATAAAATATGGCCGCCTGGTTTATGACAACAGCAAATTTGATAGTGTTTATTAATGGTATGCTCTTATATATACAAGGTCCTGACAACGGTAAGCAAAGAAAGAACCATCCTTCAGGCATTGGTACTTGGTGATTTCCGTGTTTATAGAAAAATTTTCTTTCCAAGGGTATTAACCATGCAGCTGGACCCATGTGGCAGGATCTGGCCTTCTAAATTGCTCTTCCCGGAGTTAAAGAAAACATTGTCTGGACATTCTTGTGATAACATTACAAGATGAGGCTCTTGTGCATTTGAATTATTCTTCTGAAACCCAATGTATAAATATCCTTTGTACTTAGGCCATCTCGGGTTGCTCAGCTATATTAGCAGAAGATGCAAATGCTTTCCTATAATTCCTTAGTTACTGGCCCTTGAAAGTGGCAATTGTTTATGTCATCACCATCGAGAGCTGTCTTTCCACCATATATATTTTTCCAGTAAAGGTCGCCATGTTGGGGAACCGGGCGCTGATTGACTGTTCTTCACACAAAATCGTGAGAATAACGATCTGAGAATTTGAACTATGAATAACAAAAGAAGACAGAACTATAAAGTAGAATTTTAAAAGCTGGAAACCGTTCCTGAGATTATCCACGACAACTACCTCATTTTATGGATGGAGACACCAGAGCCCAAGATTATTAGAGAAAAAAGAAGATCCGCATGAGCATTCCCCCAAAAGCCATCTTATTTGAGAAACACAAACTCGCGCGATCTAAAAAGCGGTTCTGTGGAGACTTGGACAAAGCGCAGCTCCTGCTGAGGGAGGGATAGACTGTATGAGGTCATCTCTTTGGAGACCATTTCTATGTTCTCGAGCCAGTGAAACGGGGAAACTTTCCATCAACGTCAAGATCATGATGTCACTTGGGTGTACCTGGCATATGAGTGTTTTCTACCTCCTACTTCCACAGGGTTAGGACAGAAATAATGTAAGGGAGTAAACTCTGAGAACAAGGAAAGCTCTGGGTCTGGTCAAAGTACAACAGAGACTCTCCGGAGACGAATGTCATCAGCCCTGACAGGACTTGGTGCAACGGCGGCCACCCGCCCAGAGCGGCTGAATGAGACTCTCACGATGGTGGCTCTCTCCCCCATCTGGTTCCTTGTCTTCTCTAAGAAGTCACGGCAACTCTAAGGATTCGGAGAGCACTCCTGGCAAAGCAATGGGTTAAGGTATAAAATGAGCACCCACCACTGAGGAGGGATAGAGCAGAATACGCTTGATCTGCGAAGGTCCCCTTCTGGATTCCCAGAGACTTTAGGAAGCACAGACCCTGAGAGTCAAAAGAAGTAGACCAAAAGCTAAAAGGAAAACGAGGGGCTTCTCTTCCCTTCTGTCACCAAGTATTTAACACCCAAGTATCCCTTAAGTAGATGCTACTAAATAGAATATTCTTTTTTTAAGTGTGTATTTAAATATAAACTATTGATCTTAAGTTTTTTTTTTAATGGGAAAAGCATATCTAGGTGCTACATTAGAAGGTCCCCATAAGTTAGCATTTTTAAAAAAGATTTTATTTATTTATTTGACAGAGAGAGAGAGAGAGAGAGAGAAGTCACAAGTAGGCAGAGAGAGAGGGGGAAGAAGGCTCCCTGCTGAGCAGGACCCTGAGATCATGACCTGAGCCAAAGGCAGAGGCTTTAACCTACTGAGCCACCCAGGCGCCCCTAGACACTATATTCATATAATAAAGTAAGCTAGGGAAAAGAAAATATCATTTAGAAAGTCACAAGGAAAATAAAATATATTTACTATAGTGTACTATGTTTACTGGGGAAAAAAAATCTGTGCGTAAGTGGACCCATGTGGGTGTTGCTCAAGGGTCAACAGTGTGTCAGATAGTTTATAAAGCTCCACGCTCCGGGGAGTGAGTGGGAACACAGAGGATCCTATGGGAAAGCAGGGCAGGCTCCCCAGAGGCGTCTCCCTGCGCTGGCCAAGGATAAGCCAGGTGATACTGCGGGCCAGTGGGCAGAGGGCAGAGGCCTAACGAACAGCAAAGGAAGATGAGCCCAGGGCCTTGAGAAGGTAGTCAAAGTTCAAAGAAAGGAAGGCCTGTACTTTTGACCTTGTACTTGGCTCTGCCCTGTAGGTGGTGGGTATCATCACGAGTGAGGCTCAGCTAAGAGTCTCCTGGGTGAAGTCCCAATTTTGCCACGTGGGGATGAGGAAGACAAAACCCAAGGTGTTTCCAGGGTGTTGGGGTCTATGTCTGAGTCATTTCTTTCAATAAAAATTGGACATCTTGGCTCTGTAAGGATTCTCTTTCAACCTACTTGAGTACTATGGCCTCTCCCATCTGAAGGTCCACCTCCTCCTGGTGGGTTAGACTTGGCTCCTGCCCATCACTGGCCATCACGTGGGACCCAGAAGGGCTCAGAGAAGTGAGCAGGCATCCTGCAAGGAGCCACCTGAGCAAGAGGTACGGCTACTGACTTGCTATTTCCTTGAACCGACTCCAAATGACTGTGACTGTCGGCGGGTGGGGGGGGGGGG
>CM053610.1:44823181-44917966 GCA_028646535.1 Procyon lotor
GCTGCAGGTGGGAGGCATCTGACTGTCTTTCAGGGTCTCCTGCGGGCCCAGCTTTGGGGCAGGTAGGAAAAGAAAGGCTCCCAGAGCCCTGGAGCTGGGATGCACAGGCTCACCTACGGACATTACTATTATTGTAAGTCCCCAGGCTTATAAATGCCAGTTATTTTTATCTCTGCAGATTTAAAAACTGTGAAACAAAGTTCGAGAGGGGGTAAGTTTCATAGCTGGGAATGCGGAAGAGAAACACAGAGAAGGGGAGGGGGAAGGAGAAGTGGAGAGATGGGAAAAGGCAGGAGACAGAAAGGAGGGGAAAGAATGGAGAAAGACACAAGGACACTCGGAGCCAGGAAGCTCAAGCACTTTCTCTTTCTTTTCTCTTTTCTCTTTTCTTTTCTTTTCTTTCCTTCCTTCCTTCCCTCCCTCCCTCCCTCCCTCCCTTCCTTCCTTCCTTCCTTCCTTCCTTCCTTCCTTCCTTCCTTCCTTCCTTCCTTCCTTCCTTCTCTCTTTCTCTTTTTCTCTCCCTTCCTCCCTCCCTCCCTCCCTCCCTCCCTCTCTCTCTCTCTTTCTCTCTTTCTTTCTTTCTCTCTCACCCGAGAGATGTCTTGGGTATACAGGGAGGAGGCTGGTGACCTGGCCAGCCCATGAGTGGGGGAACCTGGCCTGTCCTTCCCAGAGGGAGGCCCGGTGGGCCCCAGGGGCTTGGCTAAAGGGGCCAGAGTTGCAAAAGAGGTCTCCCTTAAGCATTGTCTTCAAAGCTCCCTTTATTCGGATAGTGACTTTGATCTGACCCCAGAGAGGCCATTTTCTTCCTCCTCCTCCTCAAGATCCACGCATTCCTCTGTATCAACTCTGCTTTACAAGCCTTTTCTAACGTAGTCAGAGAAATCTGCAAATATTCCCAACTCCTTCCCACAACTCGAGCAGCAGCGTCCATAAGTCAGTATCTGGCTGAAGTCACAACCATCTTTAAATGACGCCCGTGAGGGGCGCCTGGGTGCCTCAGTGGATGGAGCGTCTGCTTTCGGCTCAGGTCCTGATCCCAGGGTCCTGGGATCAAATCTCACATCGAGCTCCTTGCTCGGGGAGGAGCCTGCTTCTCCCTCTCCCTTTACCTTCCACTCCCCCTGCCTGTGGTCACTCTCTCTCTCAATCTGTCACACAAATAAAAAATCTTTTATAAACGAATGAATGAATGACCCCGGTGGAAAATTCCATTGCTTATCAATAGTCAGCACTTTTTGGAGAGAATTCAGAAAATCAGCCCGCTGCACATGGGCTCTTTTCAAAGAACGTATTTAAAAAGGCAGTGTTTTCACGACACCATGCCACATGGTGGCCGCCTGTGTCCCCCACGGAACCTTAAGTGCTGTGACCTCACCACCCAGTGGCAAACACAGGGTCAGCCGCTTGAACAGATACTTGGGGAATGGATGGACAAATAGACGAGGAGACAAACACGCGGGCAAAAATCAAGAAGGAAAACGAGGAATGTTTCCTGGGCACAGAACCAAACCCGCAACGTAATGTGGTTCGGCGTCCGACGCTCTTCAGATTTCTCCTGTAACAGACCCTGAGCCTCATTCCGGATCAACTGCTGCTTCCACAGGGGGCAGACTCTTTCTTATTGAGTTTGGGCCCTATGCTCTTGGGAACACACAGCTGCACCGTCCCGAGAGGGCTGGTCAGCTCAAGGAGCAAACGCCAAGCAGACATTTCCGAGCATCTCTGCCACCGGAGCTCCTGAAACAGGCTCCTGGTATTCGGGGACCGGCCCTGCACGGACTCAGCTTGCCTGTGAATCCGAGATTCTCTGTGCAAGGGCTCGGGCTCTCAACTCTGTAACTGTCGCCAGAAAGTGCCCTGCACACTTGCTTTCCTGTGCACTGAAGTATGGACACACAAGCAGGGCTCCCCTCTAACACTCCATTAGTCTGCTCAACCGTTTCTTTTAAAGAAAATTTCTGGCGAACGCAAGAGAGGTGCCAAGTTCAAGGAGTTTGCTATTTGAAAGAATATTGGTATGTACTTGAATCCATTTGAAATTCATTTTTTAAAAAAATTTATTTATTTATTTGAGGGAGAGAGAGAGCATGAGCAGGGGAAGAGGCAGAGGGAGAGGCAGACCCCCCACTGAGAAGGGAGCCCAACATGGGGCTTGATCCCAGGACCCTGAGATCATGATCTGGGCTGAAGGCAGGCACTTAATACACTGAGCCATCCAGGTGCCCCTAGAAGTTGATTTTTAGATGGCTGGTAAGGTGTGAGATTGGCCAGGCCTACTACTATGCAATAAACTTCTGGATTAATTTAATGAGGCTTTACTGAGTATATGGGCAGGAGTCAGGGATGTTTCATAATCTGATACCGAAAAACAGGTAACTTTCAAAAACTTAAAAAAAAAAAATCTTGCTTTGTCTTTGACCGTTTTATGAAATGTTCTGTGCCAGGGGCGCCTGATGGCTCGGTTAGTTGGGCCCACCTGCTCTTAATTTCGTTGGAGGTCATGATCTCCGGGTTCTGGGATGGAACCCAATATTGCTGGACTCTGTGCTCAGTAGGGAGTCTGCTTAGAGCTTCTCTCTCTCCCTCTCCTTCTGTCCCCCCCACCCTGCTTGAGCACTCCCCCTTTCCAAAATAAATAAATAGAGCTTTGGGACGCCTGGGTGGCTCAGTTGGCTATCCATCTGCCTTCGGCTCAGGTCATGATCTCAGGGTCCTGGGTTCGAGCCCTGTATTGGGCTTCTTGCTCGGCGAGGAGCCTGGTTCTCTCTCTGCCTCTGCCTCCCACTCTGCCTACTTGTGCTCTCTCTGACAGATAAATAAATAAAATCATAAAAAAATAAAATAAATGGATCTTTAAAAAAAAGGGAATGTTTTATTTGAGAGACAATGCTTGACTAACGTAAACTGCTCTTTCAAATTATCTTTGGAATACTGATTAGTGACAAGAAATGGGAAAATAATAAATGCAAGGTTTCCCACCGTGAGTCCATGAATACAAGAACAATGATAATGGTTTGATGTCCCATAGGCTTTTAAAACCAGTCAGTAAGGGGGCGCCTGGGTGGCTCTGTGGGTTAAAGCCTCTGCCTTCGGCTCAGGTCATGATCCCAGGGTCCCGGGATCGAGCCCCACATTGGGCTCTCTGCTCAGGAGGGAGCCTGCTTCCCCCTCTCTCTCTGCCTGCCTCTCTGCCTACCTGTGATCTCCTCTTTGTCAAATAAATAAATAAAAATCTTTAAAAAAAAACAAAAAACCAAAACACAAACAATAAGAATGTATTGAGTAGCCACTATTCTCTGCCTACTGCTTTAGGCCTTGGGAGACTGGGAAAAAACATAGGATCTCTAAAAAGGTTCGAGAACAGTTCTAGCTCCAAAGAATTTCAATCACCTTTAAGAGACTATCTTGTCATTTAATCTCAAAACATGTCAGCTCAGTCAACGCAAGACAAGTGTAATTATGCTGGCTAGAAGGGCAGGCTGACTCAGGCTCATAAATCACCCCATGTGGGGGCTCCGAGGGGGAGGCCCCCCCACCCTATAGCTCTACCACTACCTTCCTGGGAACATGGGAACACATTATTTATGCTTTGTTTCCACAGGAACAAAATGAAATCCGCTCACTGTCTCTCAGCAGTCTCCCCCAATCTCCAAAAGGCAGCTCATTGTTTACTTTCTGTCTGCTGGGCCTTCCATCTGCCATGAGCCCCAACGGGCCTCTTCTTTGCCCAACGTCCGCCTCTTCCCTCTCCCGGTCTTCTTCCTTCATGGTGTTACTTTAGTGTCCTGCCTTGGGATCCTGTTAGGACAGGCTTGCACATCTCTGGCTTCCTTCTTCATTGGCTTGCTGATTCTCAGTGGTTCCAAAAGTTGTATCATTGAACACGGACAGATCCATTTTCTTTCGGACTAGACACCCAAGTATCTCCAGACTTCAAAGACGCCCTGTGATATTCATTTTCTTTACCTACAAAAACAAGGCGGCTGCTTCTCTTACTGGCACAGACGTCACCTGCGTCACTTAGTACCACAGCCTCAAGATCTTTAAGCCACAGCCTGACTCAGGGAAGTAAACTCACGGTTTACGAGCGCCAAGGACGAGAGTGATGACACACAATGTCCAAGTTCAGACTTGGTGTGAGAATCACTCAGGACAAGTGAACTGATGATTGAGACACCAGTTGTTGCCCCAGGCCTCTCAGTAGATCTCTGGGAGGAGGGCTATATTTCCCAACAAAAGGAAAGGCCATATCGCCAGTGGCAAAGCAGTCATGGAATCTATAAAAGGCAAGACTGATCGCTGGTGGGAGAATTTTTTTTTTTCAAGATTTTATTTATTTATTTGAGAGAGTAAGTGAGAGACAGCATGAGAGGGGAGAAGGTCAGAGGGAGAAGCAGACTCCCCTCAGAGCTGGGAGCCTGACGCGGGACTCGATCCCAGGACTCTGGGATCATGACCTGAGCCGAAGACAGTCGTTCAACCAACTGAGCCACCCAAGCACCCGGGAGAATTTTTTTTTTAAAGATTTTATTTATTATGTATTCGTTTATTTATGAGAGAGAGAGAGAGTGAGTGAGTAAGCGAGCAGGGGGAAGGGCAGAGGCAGAGAGTCGCAAGCAAAATCCGTGCTGAGTGCGGAGCCCGACACTGGGCTCCAATTCACAACCCTGAGATCACGACCTGAGACGAAACCAAGAGTCAGGCACTTAACTGACTGGGCCACCCAGGTGTCCTGTTGGCGGGAGAATTTTTAAGTGAGATTCTTGGAGAACTGTATCAGTCAGGTTCTCCAGAGAAACAGAATCAACAGGATATATACAGATGTATACATATATACACAGGTACACATATATATAAAAAGAGATTTATCGCAAGGCATTGGTTCACACTCTTACGGAAGCTCAGAAGTCCCCAGATCTGCAGAAGGTGTGAGAACCAGGAGAGCCAATAGCGTAAATTAACAATTCAAAAGCCAGCAAGCAGGCCCAAGACCCAAGAAGAGCTGAGCGTCAGTTCGAGCCCAAGGGCTGGAAAGGACCAATGTCCCTGCTCTGCAGCCAGGCTGGGGGAGTGCCCTCTTACTTCGTTTTCTCTTCAATTGGAGTCTGAAGGCTGTAAAAGGCTGATATCCCAGCCCAATGGCCAGGCAAGAGGAATTCCCAGTTACTCAGCTTTTATGGTCAGGTCTTCAACTGATTGGATGAGGCCTACCCACATTGGGAAGGGCAGTCTGTTTCACTCAGTCTATAGAGTCAGATCTTTTCTCATCCAGAAACACCCTCACAGATACGCCCAGAAGTAATGTCTAGACATCCTGCGGCCCAGTCGAGCTGACATAAAATTAACCATCATAGGGGCCAAAGTTGAAATCCACAGTTCAAGACAGCAGAGGTCCCTGGTGACTCACCCAAAGGTCGCAATGCCCTCTTGGTCTCCTGGAAGACCAGGCTCTTGGTCACTAAGAGAAGATCTTGGGCATTTTGCTCAAGGTGGTCATGTTCAAGAGGTGGCTTCTCAGTATAATTGCACTTATCAGTTCTCCTAAGAAAACTACACAGGAAGTATCCGATAGCTCTTTCTGTTCATTCAAGCTCAAAGAACTTCGTATCTCATGGCCTCTTAGGCAGAGGGAAGCTTACCTACTCCAGCCCCCTTGTTGACCGATGAAGCCACCGTACTCCCAGAGGTTGGGAAGTGCATCCTTAGATGCAGAACAGGAATAGAACCCAGGCCTCCTAGGGTGCCTGTGTGGCTCACTCAGTAAGCATCCAACTCTTGATTTCAGCTCAGGTCATGGTCTCATGGGTCATGAGATCAGCCCCATGTCGGGGTCCTCGCTCAGTAGGGAGTTTGCTGAAGATTCTCTCCCTTGGGATGCCTGGGTGGCTCAGTCAGTTAAGCATCTGCCTTGGGCTCAGGTCATAATCCCAGGGTCCTGGGATTGAGCCCCACATAGGGCTCTCTGCTCAGCAGGGAGCCTGCTTCCCCTTCTCTCTCTGCCTGCCTCTCTGCCTGCTTGTGATCTCTCTCTCTGTCAAATGGATGAGCAAAATTTTCAAAAAAAAAAAAAAAAAGTATTTTAAAGCATGGCACAATAATAAACACTGCGGAAACCCAATTCTGTGTATAGTTGGCCCTCCAACAACTCAGGTGTGAACTGTACAGGTCCACTTACAAGTAGATTTTTTTTTTTTTTTTGCATAAATACATCACTGTGATGAATGTATTTTATGATTTTCTTAATAATGTTTCTTGTCTCTATCTTACTTGATTATAAGAATACAGTGTACAATACATATAACACATAAAACATGTCTTACTAACTTTATGGGATCAGTAAGGCTTCCAGTCAACAGTGATTAAATTTCTGGGGAGTAAAGAGTTATACTTGGATTTTCAATTGCGTATTTGGGGGGGGGCATCCCTAACCCCCATGTTGTTCAAGGGTCAAATGTATTAACTGAGCATCCTTAAAAATTCAGAGTGAGCGAATTCAGAGGCAAACACTGTGAAAAAATTTTATATAAGTGTGCAATGAAATGTTCTTCATTGAGTTTGGTTCTATGGAAGTTTAAGAGACTAGAAAACCCTGTACTTGACTCAAACGGGGTTTGATGTAAATCGCCTTCAGGATATTAGAGCTTTCCCCCTCTAACATACGATTACAACACACAGGTAGGCAGAGTTAGCCAAAGCAGCAAGAAGCAGAAAACCGGGGCGCCTGGGTGGCTCAGTGGGTTAAAGCCTCTGCCTTCAGCTCAGGTCATGATCTCAGGGTCCTGGGATCGAGCCCCGCATCGGGCTTTCTGCTCGGCGGGGAGCCTGCTTCCCCCTCTCTCTCTGCCTACTTGTGATCTCTCTCTCTGTGTCAAATAAATAAATAAAATCTTAAAAAAAAAAAAAAAAAAAAAAGAAGCAGAAAACCTTGTGTTTTGAATACAGTTCTCCTGATTATAAGCCTTAACTGTGATTTATTACCTCCTAAAGTGCAAGGGAGTGCACATCATGGAAGGCAGCCCTATACATTTCATTTAACCTGGGTTAGACTAGTTCCAACGGAAACCCAAACTGGGATCTGAAAAGAAACATGAATGATTCTTGATTTAAATTGAAAACAACACTTAACACTCTCTTCCCCAGATTTCAGGTACGCTAAAATATCACCCCGCTACCACTTAAGAGGATCACAATTTTTCTCCTTTAAAATAAGCAAACATTTTAAAATCTAATAGTTCAGTCTTTTAAGTTCTACAGGAGTCCATGCCTGAGGTCACATGGGGAGCTCCGCATCTTTGGACCAAGGTAAATGCCCAGAACATCCCTGTAGGCAGAGGGCAACCCAGGTGCTCGCAGGCTCCCCAGTCCTGGCCCCCCGGGGGGGGGGGGGTGGCAGAGGCGCTCACCTCCCCCTGCGGGACCCCGCGGCCAGCCCTTGCCCAGGGCTCTCCCTTGGGTGGCAGTGATCCTGCTCCCACCCAGAGGTGACCCGCCTGGTCAAGACTCAGACTTCAGTCTTCTCTCCCGGCATGGGGTGGTGGGTCCCTCCTGACTTACAGGGCCCCCACCCCGGGCTCTCCCCAACACGGTTTGGCTCCGCTCCCCACCGGCTCACCCCCAAGGCTCGGCTCCCTTCTCCCCCAGTATCCCCAAGGTTCGTTCCCCTCTCCCAGGTGCCCTTTCAGTTCGGCTCCCTTCTACCTAGCCTTTCTCGGGGTCTCCGCCACGGCTCGGGGTCTTCCCCTCTCCCCAGGTATCCCTAGGGTTCCACTTCCCTCTCCCGGAGTCACACCGTAGCTACACCCCCCTCTCCCAGGTGTCCCTACAGTTCTGCTCCCCTCTACCAGGCTTTTCTCCCGGTCTCCCGCGCCGCGCAGCTCCGCTCCCCTCTCCCTGGGTATCCCCACGGTTCTGCTTCCCTCTCCCAGGTGTCCTCAAGGTTCTGTTCCCTTTGCCTGGGGTCACCCCGCAGCTGCTTTCCCCTCGCCCCGGATCTCTCCTCTCCCGAGTCTCCCCGTATCTCGGCTACCCGGTCTCTGGATCACCTCCAAGGCCTGGCTCCCCGTCGCAGGTGTCCCCACGGTCGCCCCCCTCGGCTCTGTTCCCCTTTCCCTGGGTCTCGCCCGCATCTCCGCCCCCTTCTCCCCGGTCTCCCCCACGTCTCGGCTCCAGTCTCCCCGGCTCTCCCGCGGCTAGCCTTCCCCCCGCTCCGGTCCCCAAGGTGTCGCCTTCCAGCGGGGTGCGCGGGCGGAGGGCACTCACCGCGCGGCGCGGGCGGGCTCTGGGGACCTGGCGGGCGGCGGGCGGGCGTCCCTGGGCGGCGGCGGCGGCGCAGGGCTGCGGCGGGGCGGCCGGCCGGGTGGAGCGCGGCGGCTCCCGCCCGAGAGAACCCCCGCCGTGTCATTTGACCATATAAGGAGACGCACGCCTCCGAGACGCCGGCGGCGCGGGCTCGGCGCGCGGGCAGCGGCGTGGGGGGCGCGGGGGGCGTGGGGGGCGCGGGGGGCGGGCGCCGGTCGGCCTCCGGGTGGCCCGGGCACTCGCTGACCCCGACTCTTTGTGTGCTTTGGGCCCCGATCCCTCGGGGTCTCTAAGGCGCAGCGGTTACCGGAGCTCCGTGCCCGGCGTGGGCTCACGGGGCCGAGCTGGGGGCCAGGGCCTCCCCACGGCGGGGCTGAGTGGCAGGGGTCTTCCCACGCTCGCACTCTCAGCCGAGGGTCGGGGGAACGCGGCGCCAGCCGAAGCCTGAGAAGGGGTTGGGGGCGGGCAGAGGTGCGGAACGCGGACCACCGATCGGGTCTGGCAGCCGCCGGAGGCCGGCGCCCGGAATGCATTTGCACCGGGGGTTTTCCGCCTTACCCCGCAGACCCCTCTCTGTCTCGAAATGAACTGAGCAGATGGCCAGAGAGAATGGATGATGTCAGGTTCTTTGTTCCGCTAGGCCGGGCCGGGGGCTGTTTTAGTGGCTCTGTTGTTTCCTTCAGGGCGAGAAAACAAAGGTGAGCTGGAGAGAGTGCCTTCCGCCCTGAAAGCCCAGCCCTGTGCCTGAAACGCACACTTAATAGGGACAGAAGGCATCAGGGTAGAAATGTCTGCTCTTGAGTGGGTGGCCACCCTCCCCTGCGGGCTCGGGGGAAGATGAGCTGATGGGCCGACAGCAGAGGGAGAGCAGGGATACCGTGGGCAGGCGTGTTATATTTAACAACCAGTGGGCCTCGGAGATAGAAGAGCTCTTGGAGTCTTTTCTCTTGGCTGACTCTCAATGTCTGTCTGGGGCTATCGGAGACTCTGCGGTCTCCATCACGGAACCACAGGACTGGAGAGTCCTATTAGCTACCCGCATTGAGCACTAGCTCTTCGTGTTTTATCTTTGATTCTCACCCCCTGAAGATAAGGATCAACACCCAGTTTTAAGGTGAGGACATTTCAGCTCAGAGACATTGGCTCAAGGCTTCCTGGGACTAATTATACCAGCCGAGATCTGACCTGGAGTATGTAGGATGGCAAAGCCCTGCGGGTAGCTTGCAGGATAGGAAAACCTCCTCCTGCGACCAGTCAACTCCGTGGCCCTCCAGCAGACTGAGACTGGTCCCAGCAGTGAGGCTAGTCAGAAGTGGATGTGGGGAATCCAGCCTTCCTCCCCCATTCCTCCTTGAACCTGATGGGTTCTCACCAAGAACAGAAGTATGGGCTCCAGACCTGTACTCCCACTGATAGAAAAGGCCAGTATCTTCCCTATGACAGTTCTCTGGATTTGTTGTCTGTGTAGTTGCAAGTTGCAGAAGGATCTCCCAGAGGGAGAGAGAGGGAGAGCCGAGGGGGAAAATCCAAAGACTTAACTAGCTGCAGTGAATAGGAGAGACTTGGATAGATTCTAAAACAGAGAACACACTATTTCAAAAATAAATTCTCACGAGACAGTTTGGGGAAGTGTGACACTAACAAAAGAGTGGAGGACATTGATAAGTTATTATGGTTTTATTTTAGGTGTGATAATGAAATGGCGTGCACACACGGACACATACATGCACACACATATTCTTAAAGCCCTTGGCTTTCAGAAATGATGCCAAAATATTCACCAATGAGATATCATTATGTCTGAAATCATTGCAAAATAATTTGAGGTGGGGGGAATGAATAGGGCTAATATATATATATATGAAATAGTATCAGCCATGGATTAATGGTGAGTGCAAGCTGGGTGATGGGTGTGTGGGGGTTCATTATACTAGTCCCTTTCCTTTTGTAATGCTTGAAAAATTCTGGAATGGAACATTTTTAAAATTACAAATGCACATACCATTTGACTTTGACCCGCTGTTTCCCCTTACAGGAAATTATCTTACAGATAGACTTGCTTGTGTGTAAATTGATATACATACAAGGGCAGTCCTTGTGGAATTCTTCATCATAGCAAAATATTGGAGCGTGTTATATGTTCATCAACAGGGACTAGTTAAATATCGTAGGGTACATTTTAGAGTTATTTCTATATGCAGCTGTTGAAAGGAAGAAGTAACTATATTTATTGATTTGGCATGATTTCCAAGTTACGTCCATGGGAAAAAAAAGTAGATAGTAACCAAATATTTGTGTTAAGAAAAGAAGGGAGGAAGACAATGTATACATATACTAGTGGTTGCCTCTGGGGTGATCTGGGGAGCTGGAGTGGAAGGGAGATTACGTTTTATTCTATACCCTTTTGCTTCTTTAGAATTTTGAACTATGTATCATTCATCCAAAAGATCAAAATATTTTAAAAATTAAAGCAACACATGCTCCTTCAAGACAAATAAGAAACAAAATTTGTTAAACTAACTTTCTAGAAAACCAAGGAAGTTTGCTAGAAATAGAGGCAGCAGGAGTACAGTTCTGAGATGAACGGTATGTACTTTTCAGAACACTTTGAATCAGAGGACAAGCTATTTTAAAATTAAAATTTTGGGGCACCTGGGTGGCTCAGTCGGTTAAGCATCTGCCTTCAGATCAGGTCAGGATCCCAGGGTCCTGGGATGGAGCCCCTGCAGGGAGTCAGCTGATTCTTTCTCTCTCTCTTCCTCTGTCCCTCCCCCTGCTGATGCTCTTTCTCTCTCACATAAATAAATAAAGAAAATCTTAAAAAAATAAATTTTTAGGAGCATCTGGGTGGCTCCGTTGGTTGAGTGTCAGACTCTTGATTTCAGCTCAGGTCTTGATCTCTGGGTAGTGGGATCGAGCCCCATTATAGGCTCTTTCTGCTCAGCCAGGAGTCTGCTTGTTCCTCTCCCTCTGCTTCTCCCCCTGCATGCCTGTCTGTGCGTTCTCTTGCAAATAAACAAACATATACATAAAATCTTTAAAATAAAATAAAATAAAATAAAATAAAATATTTTTATAAGATAGTTTGGTAAAATGTATTTTGGAAAGTTCTATCTTTTATACCATTGTATTCGCAGGGCCTAACTATAGTGCATGGCACATAGTATGTGTTTAATAAAAACAGATAATGAATGGATGGATCACAGAAGACTTGTTTAATATATGGCAAGTCTTTCATTTTGTAATTGACTATTTTATAGTATAGCAGATAAGATATTATAGAAAATAGAACCCTATGACAATATAACTTGATCTCTGGACTCAGGTCTGGATTCGAATCCCTGTCCTACCTAGGACTTACTGAGGTGGCCTCGGGCAACCACAAAATCTCCTTAACCCTCTATCTACTCATACGTAAAATGGGTGACTAACACATATTTTTGCAAGATTCTTGGGAAGATCCTTTGAGATGGGTCATGCAAATCACTAAACAGTATTAGTAAAGTCCTTGGCACATGGTAGGTCCTCAGTAAATATGAGATTTTATTCCATGGCATTTTGTTTGATGGTAAAGGGGAGATGAATTCAGACAGAGGGGGAAATGTGAAGGTGGTGAAAAGGTACAATTTTCCAGTTATAAAATAAGTAAGTCTTGGGAAGGTGATGTACAGCATGGTGACTATAGCTAATAACATTTTATTATATATTTGAAAGTGGTTAAGAGAGTAGATCGTAAAAGTTCTCATCACAACAAAAAAATGTAACTGTGATAGATGTTAACTAGACTTACTGTGGTGATCATTTAGCAATATCTACAATTATCAAATTATCATGGTATGTGTTCATTATATCACAATAAGAAAAGGAAGGAAGTGGACTTAATTCTCATCAGAAGGAAGGATTGAGGTTGAGGCTGTATCCTGAAGATAAAAGATTGTCTTTCTGACAGAAAAATTCTCTGCTATGAATAGAAGGTTGATTTGTGGAAGAAAAGAAATTAAGAAATTTTATTTCCTGGGAAAGGCATAGAGGCCACTCTGATAGGTAATCCAAGTAATGCAAGCTTCTCTTGTTAATTTCAGTTCTGTAATTCCCTCTCCAGCTAGCGCCACCCCGACTTCTTCTTCTCTTATGGGGGGCGCTTTCAGGAATGGGGTAGCTAGGAAGCAGGGGGAAAAAAGGGATGGCTGTATGGCAATGGCCACTGGTTCCCAAAGTGTGGTCCTGAACCAGCAGCACAGGATCACCCAGAAACTGATTAGAAGTAAAACATTCCCTGCATTTTCACAAGCCCCTAACAAGCCCGGCAGGTAGTTCTGATGACTAATGGTGCCTTGAGGTAAAATACTCCCTGGGGATACCAACTCTGGACTCTGTAATTTACAGGAAACCCAAATGTCAGTTTCTAGGGGGCGGTGGGGGGAAATGGAAACAGATATGCTAAACATAGACTGGGCTCTGGAACTCTAAAATCCAATTACAAGTATTACTTACTCTGCCAGGTAATTCACCAGAGAGAAGCACTGGTAAAAATGAACTCTAAAATCCAGTCCCGAGTACTATCCTGTCCTGTACTTATGGGAGGGAAGCACCAATTGGAAAACTCACAAGGCAAATCCTTGCAGCCTGTGTCTCAGCTTTACCAAAGCTGAAACCCAATTCTCTCCTCCGAGAAGCCCAGAGAGGAAGGCAGTGCTTCTAGAAGTGTGGTCAGACCTGGTGGTGGGGGAGCTGGTGGGCGAGAGGGAGGTCAGCCTGGAGTATCCTCCTGACCTTGGCCACCTCTCGAGTCCTAGGAGACCTCCCCAGCACCAGGGGAAGAAAGGGAACACATGAAAACCGGGTCGGAGGTTCAGACCTCCCTACATCCCCTACCCTAACAGACCATTTCGATGAGGATTTTTAGAGCCCTTCTCCCATTTCAGAAGCAGAACTTCTCACAGGCAGTTCTGCCCACTCAAATCCTGGGCAGGAAGCTGTTGGATGATTTGCCCTTGATTCAGAGGCAATCATTCTTAATTGCCTCAGATGGTTGGAGGGTGAGCGTCTCAGATCCTAAGAACTGGCGGTAAACCCTGAGTTATTGCTCTGTTCCTGGGAAGGGAGTAGGATGGGGGCAGGTCTGTGCACGCCTCCCCATGCAGTATGCTGGCTCAGAGACCTGGGCTCACTGTTTCTAAAAGCACGATTTGCCCAGATGGAGAGGGAACACTTCTACCAAAGATGACCTTGCAGACAGGGTGCTCACTTCCTGTGCTCCTGAGCTTGGTGCCCCTGTCCCATGGAGCAAACCCAAGGAATGTGGTCTGGATACAGCTTTGTTCTTGTAGGCGCCCAGAGGTTGCCCCTGTGCCTGTTAAGACTTTCAGGAAAAGACCAGCCCTTGGAGGATAGCAAACTCTTTTCCTTCCCCTCCCCACTCCCCCTTGCTCTGGTTAGGGAGAAAAGCTTGGCTCTTTCTTCAGACGCAGAGTTTCCATATCCCATTTCTTTGTTCTCTCTTTTTCACAAACTGATTTAATGGATGCCAATAGTCACCGTGTTCAAAACCTCAAAACATGCCTGACTTCCAGCCCAATCCACAAACAACTCCGTGATTTTCTGAGCTTGCCATCCCTGGGGAAAGCTGATTTGGGGCATTCCATACGAGTTTCCATTGTGGCTTTGATAATTCATTTAAGGAAGGTTCTCTTTGGCAACCTCACGGCCAATAAAATGAAACTGTCCATACTGTGGTGCATTTCTGGGAGGCTCGGAGGCCAGTTGTGGATCAGGAAATGTTGCTGGACTGTTTCAGATGAAAACAATTTCTCATTTGGACCCTGGAGACGTTCACTTCTTCTCTGAGATCCCTTTGTCTCTGATTTCAGCTCTTGTCTGCAATAACCCAATCCCTTCTCTGTTTGCCAACAGTTTTACTCTGTTTTCCCTCGTCTGCTCTTCCAAAACCCATTGAAAAGGAGGGCAAAACTTAGCAAAATCCTATTTTGAATGAACCATGTCTGCTGCCCTTAAAATCCCTAAAGCGCTTTTCCACGTGACCTCTCCCGGTTCTTCCCGGAGTCCCTGAAATGGGAGCATCTCATGCCCACTGGGTTCTCAGAATGTGGATTGTGAACCACACTGGAGTCACAAGTATTCTCTGTGAATTAACTTTATGAGTCAGCACCGCAACTTTAAAATCCCCAGGGCACCCTCCCTGCCACTCAAGTCCTCTCAGTGCTATTTCCACTTTGATCAGGGTCCTTAACAGAAAAGCCAGTGGTCAGGAAAAGCTAGGCAGAGCCTGGTCTGCCAGGAGGGGAGGGAAGGACGAGGCTCTAGCCCAGGCTGTCCTGGGGAGCTGCGTGTGTACCACCCATGTGTGTCCTCTTTACTTAACCTCTGAAACAGAGGATGGCCCCTCTTCTCACCTTAAAGGGTTATTTGAAATTATTTAATCCTTCTTCAAGTTATTTTTATGGTTCATCCATCCCTGAAAAATTTCTAAAATGTCCCATACCATCGAAATGATTGTGCAGGCATGGTATGTGATGGTACATCGTGTGTGACAACGAGCTGTATTTTATGTTGCTTCAAAAGCATGAGTGAAGGGCTGTCTTCCACCTGTTTCAGATGGTGCTTTCACATGGGGCCTGAGGGTCATGACGGGGCTTTCAGGGACAGCCAGGTTTGTTGGACAGCATTGCAATGGTCCTTGACTGCAGCGATACCTGGAAAAGATTTCCTGAAACATCTGACCTTCGCAGGATGCCGGCAATACTCTTTGCCGCCCCCGCCCCCCCAAGAATCTTTTCAAATTCTGGGCCATCCTAACCGCACATGTTTTTGGAAACTTCTGCACAGTTAGAGATGCTGAGGAATGACTCTAACTGTTCCAGATTAGTCACTGCCTCCTGCAGGGATGGAGGGGCTCCAGGGGCAAATCCTGTCAGAGACCCAAATTGTTCATTAGTTGTCCTTAAACTCAGTAAATGCCTCTTCCTTTCCCTTCCTTCCTGCCTGCCTTCCTCTCTCTCTCTCTCCCTCTCTCCCATGCTCTCTCTCTTTCCTTCTTTCTTCCCTCCTGCCTTCCCCTTTCTTTCTCTGCTTTCCTCTCAACAATCTGAAATTACGCTTTCCTCTTGCCGATGACCTTACCACAGCCCAGCTCCCTGACCTTGTTACCATTTTAGGGACCCGGTTCAGTCTCCCACCCTGTCTGTGGGGCATGCCTATTCCCTATATTGTCACCGGCCCCTTGAGTTTCCAGGTCAGGCTGAAAGCAAAGGAAGGAAATGCTTGGAGGTTTTCTGTTTTGAAGAGTATGTTTGGTGGGAGATGGAAGCCAGGCATTAGCTGGAGTCCCCCCAGGGGACCTTCTTGGGGTAGCGCTTCTGCCTCTGAGTGTCTAGCTCTCCCTGAGGAGGGGGCTGCGGCTCCAGGCCTGCCCCCATCACCCCCTGCCCGGGCCCTCCTCAACCGTGCAGAACGCAACTCCCGGGGGAGGGGGCGGCTGGAAGTGGTCATGCCAACGGAAGCCACAGCCTTTGTTTTCAGCAACCTGATGTAATGAATTCATGTCTTAAAATTATGGCTGGAGAGTGCCTGACTCGCGATGAAATGCTTTAAGACAGTCTGTCTACCCAGACCGGAGCATACAAAACAAAGATTCTGTCTCCCAGGGAAACTGGTGAAGGTTCTGTCCCCTGCCGCTGCGTGAGTGTTTCTGGCGGGCCATTTGTCCGGGCGGGTCTGACTGCGGGAGCCTCTAGGGATAACAGCTCTGCCGTAGCTTTTGAGAGGGGTATCCTCACCCCCAGAGCAGGCTCTAGATCTGCAGGCTGCAGAGACGAGCCCCCGTAGGAACCCGCAGCTCATCCCTTTGGAACCATAGCTGTTTTATGGTGGAGTCTCTCAGAAGGAAAAACTGGTCTATTTCCCTCATTCACTCGTGTTGTCGATGGATCATCCTTCCCGAAGGTGGACCAGATTCACAAGCTTGTACTTGCCTTCACTGTGGCCGTCCGCACTTCCAGGGACGACTATGCAGCTTTCCAAGTTAGGCGGTCCTAGTTCTGACTTGCACATCACCAGGCAGGAAGAGGGGACACCCTCCTCCCAACCCCCCCGGGGCCGCGATGGGGACCCGAACCCCGCTCTTGCAGAATCACGCTTTCACTTTTGGCCGAGTGGGCTTGCCGTGAGGACTCCTTTCTTTTGGATGGGGTCTTTCTGGCTCCTTGCAAGGAGCATGCACAAGCAGAGGGAGGACAGAGTCCTTGCTTGAGCAGAACTAATCAGGCTGAGAGTCAATGAATGTCAACCTGACCTCCCGGATTCTGGAATGCAGAGTTCAGAGCAGCTATCCTTCGTTATCCTTTGCTATCGCTGTTAACAACAAATGTTTTCTTTTCTTTCTATCTTTTGTTTTTGATGGCTGATAGGGTGGCATTTTTTTGTGTGTAGGAAAGCGAGGTGGGTGTGGATTTAGATACAGAGACTTTGGAAGACTCATTTCTTCTTTCTGTCTCAGACTCTAGGAGGAGATGTGGTTTTAGGGGGCTCTGCACCCCACATGGTAAGGGGGGTGAGGAGAGCCTGCGGCAGCCCCCAACAGGGCGGGGTGCCTCCCCAAGGGCCAAGGAGGCAGAGAGGGGGCTGTGGCTCAAAGGAGGAGAATGCCTCTGCAAAGAAGCTTTGGGACAGAGATGAGAGGCTGCAGAGGGGGAGGAACAGTCCCAGTGAGAACAAAAGGATGCTGTCCTTAAGAAAACAGAGAAGTGAGTGAGAGAAGGAGAGAGAGACAGTAAAAGCAGGCTTCCTTCCACCTGGGAAATAGGCAAGGGCCATTAATGGCTGATTAATTCATGTGGGCAAATAAAGCTCAGGCGACTAGTCCCTGGAAGTCGGGGATGGTTTCAGAGGAAGAAACTGAAGTTACCCCCAAACTCTCTCCATGACCTAGCTGCACACTTAGCTTTGGCCTTCCAGAGGGAGGCCACAGCATTACAAGCGCAGCGAGGGAGCAAAGCAGGGCAGGGCAGAGAGCGGCTTCTTGGGTCAGCCCCTGAGCTAATGGGAAATTGCACAGCTCGTTCAAGAGTTGTTCAAGTCGCCGTGTTCGGACTAGCAGAAGTTACCATTTGGGCCACTACCCTAGAGAGTCCGATTTATGATGCACACTAGATAATGAGATGTTATGGTTTAAACGCCTATCGAGTCTCTTGGTCCCAGGAAGGGGAGGCGGAGGGGTGAGAGCAGAGTCCCCCAGGAGCTGCCTCTGGTCCGGCGTGGACTCCCCTGGTGTACCCGAGCTGCCTGGGAGCAGGTAACAAAGCCAAAAGCCACAGCTCAGCAGGAGCCTCTCCCCGCCCCCCCCCGCCACCCCCCCAATAATATCTCTGCCAGGACAGCAAGCTGACTCCTGCCTCATTCCAACCACAAGGGCTTGAAGCCAAGTTAACCAGAATGAAGGACATTCCAGAGGATGAGGAATGCCAGGATCCCTGACCTGGTTACCAGGCTGGGGTGGGTTCCCCCCCTACATCCCACCCCCTTACCCCCTCACCCCCCACCCTTCACCCCTAGCGGGGCTGGGAGCCACATGTGCGATTCTGGGGGCAGAGCCCAGAGATGAATGCTCACAGCAGGGTCAGGACACAGGAAAGTGGGAAGGTGGCATCAGAGTTTTGTCTCCAAACAGAAACAGCTCGCTAGCCGAAAGGACACTGAGGGGTTTTAAACTCCTCCACCTTCTGGGAGCTCGGCCTGTCGACCTCCTTTCACGGTCTGACCATAATGGGCATGTGCCCTGATGTGCCCTGACATAACCCCAGATAGACCAGGGGCCACACAGCCTAAGTGAGTGTGTCTGGTGGGTCTAGTCCGGCCCGCGGATTTCTGAGGGCGATGCCTTTTGAAGTCTATTCCAACTGCGCATCTCCAGGGAATATGCCACCTATGAGGACGCTGCTAGCTGATGTTGGCATCTAAACCCAACACACCGGATCGTCTTACTCAGACCAGAAGGATTTCTTGGCACAGGTAAGAAGAGGGAGGTTCACGGTATGTGCGCCTTCTTGCACGGGCTCGTGCTTCTGCTATGCTGGCAATCAGGGAGGTCCCCACAGGCCGAAGAGTAGGCTGAAGCCCTAGGAGAGAGGAGCAGTGAAGGGAGTCCTTGGGTGGGCTAGAAACCCATCGTGCTACACAGCCGGACACAGGCGGCATCCCTTAGGGCTTCGAGCGTTGAAAAAATTTACACAACAAAAGCATGCCTCATTCTTTCCAGAAGCATCACGCTGCAGACAAGCCAAACTCAGGGAAGATGTCGAGGGACCATGCAGATTTTGATCCTCAGGTTTCCAAAGTCCATTTCATCGTTTACAAAAACTTCCACCATTTTGGCCCCGAAACCTGTGTCTTATGGATGAAATCCTCATGAAATTGAAAGCGGGGAGAGGGGGACAGTAAGGTGAACGTCCATGGAAGAATTACAGATGGACCCCCGTGAGCACTTGTGTGCGTATTGCCATCATCCCTGTAGATGTTCAGACTCATTCATTCTCATTCCACTCACTACAACTGATCCTAAAATTAAGGCCAACGGCCACCCTCTGTGTCCCGGACTGTAGGCGAAATCAGAGCCAGCAGCATGACTTCCTAGTAGTGTCTTTGCGTTAAAGTCCTAAGACACAACTTTTCAAAATAAAAACATATTGTAACTTTGGAAAGAGAATTATCAAAGACCAGTGCTGTCCCACTTAGAGCAACTTCTAAAGAAAACAAAGTGTAAGGTGCAACATTCTTTTCTCAATTCTTTTCAAGCTCATCTTAATAGCCCCCGTCTCTCCCTCGTGGTTTTAGTTGGAATCCTCTTTCCTAGCTCCCCCAGAATCCTAATCTTTGAAATGGAGACTTTGTGAATGATCCTGGAATGTGGGACTATCCTGATATGGAAAGCTTATGATATCCTTCTGCCTCAGAGAAATCGGTGGGGTGGGGGGGACGTGGGGTGGGCACAAGGAAACTCCCGGGCAGGAAATTATTATTTGCTGAGTGATTCACCCTCATGCTGTCAGCAGGATTCCAGCTCAGCCCCTCCCTTTCAAAGCTTAAAGTCCAGTGTGACCAGAAGGGAGCCAGCTTGGTCAAGATGAGATCCCAGCAAGATCTGGTCTGAATCAAGGTATGGAAAGTGTATCCCAATTCTGGGTATATATCCAAGAATTGAAAGCCGTGTCACGAGGGAACGTCTATGCGTGCGTGTTCACAGCAGCATGGTTCACAAGATTCAGAATGTGGAGGCAGCTGCGTGTCCATCAATGGATGAATGGAGAAACAGGATCTGGTATCTGGTGTATGCACGCAACGGAATATTACTCAACCTTAAAGAGAAAGGAGGAAACATTCGACGACATGGATGAACTTTGAAGACATTAAAGCTACATGAAAGAAGCCAGACAAATGCTGAATAATTTCACTTACATGAAGGTCTTAGAGTCGTTCAATCTATGGACCAAAAAAGAAAAAAAAAAAAAGAAAAAAAGAATGGTTGTTGGCAGGGCTGGGAGCAAGTGGAAAAGAGAATGAGGAGTTATTGTGGAATGGGTACAGAGTTTCACTTTTACCAGATGAAAATGTCCTGGAGATCTGTCACAATGTGAATATGTTTAACACATTTAACACTGTGAAAGTGTACACTTGGAAATAGTAAGGATAGTAAAAAGAAGAAGAAGAAGAAGGAGAAGGAGAAGGAGAAGGAGAAGGAGAAGGAGAAGAAGAAGAAGAAGGAGGAGGAGGAGGAGGAGGAGGAGGAGGAGATATAGAAATTGTTAAGTGTGGAAAGTGATGGGAACACAAGAAATGCCCTTAGGTCTGTGATGGTTAACTTCATGCATCAAGTTGACTGGGGCGTGGGGTCCCAGAGAGTTGGTCAAACATTATTCTGGGCATTTTCGTAAGGGTGTTTTGGGATGAGAGTGACATGCGAGTCAGTAAGCTGAGTAAAGCAGATTGTCATCCCTAGTGGGGTGAACCCCATCCAATCAGTTGAAGGCCTACATAGAACAGAAAAGCTGACTCTTTGCAGAGTTAGAGAATTTTTTTCTGCCCCACTACCTTCAAGCTAGAACTTCAGGGTTGTTTTGTTTTGTTTTGTTTTGTTTTCCCTGCTTTAAGACTCCTAATGAAACATCGGCTCTCCTAAGGGTCTACCTTGCCTACTCACCCTGTAAATCTTGGGACTTCTCGGCCTCCGTAATTGGATTCAGTTTCTCTGGAGAACCCCGCCTGGTACAGGGTCTTAGGAAGGCTTCCTGGAAGGGGTCTCAATAGACCTGAGCTTTGACAGAAAAGCTCAGCTGTACAGCACAAATGGGACACAGAGGCCCCTGTGACATGTCGAGGTTGTATGTCAAGGGTTGGGACACAGTTTGGCATTACTAGAGGCAGGGATGAGGCTAAGAGGAGGTGAAGCCAGCCCATGGAGAGGTTTATGAGCTACGCTGAGGAACTTTATCCTATAGGCCAGCATTTGCCACCCAGATCTGCAGACAGAGTTGTATAAGACGTACCTCCCACAAGACACACAAGATAGCACTCAAGTCAAGATCAGATAGGGCCAGTAATACCCTGAAAAAATAAAAGGTTTCTTTACTGCAGGACTTTTCAGAGGCTTTCATGAGCTGGTGTGCAGCATGAATCTTCAGGAGACCATGCTGTATTTTGACACAGACACCCTCCTCCTGTCTGATTCTGATACCTATTAGGATGGTGAAGAAAGCCAGTTTTCACAAAGTGGTGCTAAGAGGTTAGAAATCACCGTGAGGGTTTAAGTGGGAGACTGACCTGGCCAGTTCTTTGATTTTGATTGATAAATTTGGTTGAAGGATAGAAATCTGCCACAGGCTCATTTAGGAGACGTAAGGTGATGGTGTCAGTGTTCGGCTTAGACCCTGCTGCGTCCCTTTGGATCCCTTTTTACTGTTTCTGTATCGACTGCCCTTGGGCGACTGGGTGCCTTTCTTCCTTCTCCCACTGTGTCCTTGGCAACAACTGACTGGTGTGGGAATGTGAGAGCCCAGCTCCCTTCCTTAGATTGGGTCCAACCCAACCTTAGGAAGAGCATATTGAGTGTACTCAGTTGAGTGTACTCATTGAGTATACTCAAGAGTACCTCTGTGGGATCAGGCTGAGGCTGGCACCCGGCCTGAAACCATGTCCTTCTCTACCTTCTTCCTTTTCCTGTCCCATTTCCCCACTTCTTCCCAGACTCTGTTCCTGGGAAACCCAAGGTAGGGATGCAGGCTTATGTGCTGGTCCTATTAAAAGAAGGCAGGTTAGTAGTAGTAGGAATGGGGAGACAGTGTCAGTTTCAAGAATATTTTAAAGGGCCACATGTACCCCAATGTTCATAGCAGTAATGGCCACAATCGCCAAACTGTGGAAAGAGCCAAGATGCCCTTCAACAGACGAATGGATAAAGAAGATACGATCCATATATACAATGGAATATTATGCCTCCATCAGAAAGGATGAATACCCAACTTTTGAATCAACATGGATGGGACTGGAAGAGATCATGCTGAGTGAAGTAAGTCAAGCAGAGAGAGTCAATTATCATATGGTTTCACTCACATGTGGAGCATGAGGAAAAAAAATGGAGGACATTGTGAGAAGGAAAGGAAAAGTGAATTGGGGGAAATAGGAAAGGGAGACGAAACATGAAAGACTGTGGAATCTGAGAAACAAACTGAGGGTTTTGGAGGGGAAAGGGGGTGGGGGCTTTGGTGAGCCTGGTGGTGGCTATTAAGGAGGGCACGTATTGCATGGAGCACTGAGTATGGTGCATAATCAACGAATCTTGGAACACTGAAAAAATAAAATAAAATAAAATAAAATAAAATAAAATAAAATAAAAAGAATATTTTAAAGATGTCAAATCAGTAGAAACTGGTATAGATGATTAGCTACAGAGGATGAGCCTAGGATAATTTCAGCCTCCTGACTTAGGTAACTGTAAGCTACCACCATCTTCAGGAAAATAGAAAAAGTCAAATTTAATGAATTCTATTTTGACCTACTGAAACTGAGGCACTATGAGGACAGCCATACAAAGAGCTTTTTTAAAATGTGTATGGACCTGAGATTCAAGGAGGAAAGTAAGAACTGGAGATATGGACATAAGAACCATAAGCCAAAAGGTTATTGAAAACAAACAATCAACAAGCAAAGTAGAATGAGTAAGTCACTCAAGAAGGCTTGTGGATTGTGGGGAGTAGGTTAAAGATCAAGTTCCTGCAGCCTCTCAGGCTTAAGGGGCAGGCAGAGAAGGAAGTCCGTAAAGACTTGAGAAAGACTCTCAGGGAGGTGGGAGGGCGGTGTGGGGAGAGGGTGGGTGTGCTGGGTACTGAAGTATTTCTAGGAAGCCGGTAGTGTCGAATAAGCTAGGGACTGCTGGGAGTCCACTCAACAAGGCAATATGGAGGCTATTGGTGACTTTGGAAACCTGTCCATGGCCTTCGAGGATGTGGAGATATCAGTGTTAAGAAGTCCAATGGAACTAAAGCAAACAACATAGGTGGGTTTCACAGGCAAGGAAACTGAGGCCCAGAGGCTAACTAATGTGCCCCAAGTCGGAGGCAATGGCGTGGCCACATTCAGATCAGGAACACATTTGACTGAGGTCCTGCCTGTCCTCTTGCTCCCATCCCGCTGCCTCCCGAGCAAGTCACCCAGGCTGTTACCAGTTTCTGAACACTCACTGCCTCTCCTCCGAGTCTCTCCTTTTTACCAGCACAAGAACTAAACTCTCAAACGTGAAAGGCAAAACCTCTCCATTGTCCCCTCTCACCAGGCTCTCCTACTTGCTTCACTCTTTGACAAAAATGGACAGAAATTTTCCAAGATCAAGAAGCGTAAAATCTCTTGTTTTTTTTTTTAACCTTGTCAGAAGAAGGAAACTTTCCACTCTTTCTAAAAAATTTCCACTTGCTTTTTAAAGGAAAGAAGAACATCATGTCTCCCTGGAGATACTCTAGCAGTTAGCAACTAAGCTAAATGCTGCTCACCAAAGTTTCTTAAGTGCTCAGTAGCCTATGGCTTAGAATTTTCTGTGATACAACTGTAGTTCAAGGGATGTCATATTACATACCTCGTACCTGAAGGCTATACTGGTATATATTTGTTGTACATAAAGCCAAATGCACAAAGATTTTTAAATTCTATTTATTTAAACTAGGAAAAAAACCCAAAGCAATTCACCTATTTCTCTTACTCCCCGTCTCTGACAACCACCAATATATTCTCTGTGTCTATAAGCTTAGTAAATAGATAGATAGATAGATAGATAGATAGATAGATAGATAGATATAGATAGATATAAAATATATAAATATTAGAATACATAAACATAAACATAAATATACAACATAATAAATAAATATATATATATTTAGATTCTACATATAAGAAAGATCATGTGGTATTTGTCCTTCTCTGACTTATTTCACTTAGTACAATGGCCTAAAGCTCCACCCATGTTGTTGCAGATGGCAAGGTTTCCTTCTTTTCTATGGCTGAATCATGTTCTTTTTTCTTTCTTTCTTTTTTTTTTTTTTAAGATTTTATTTATTTATTTGACGGAGAGAGAGATCACAAGCAGGCAGAGAGGCAGGGGGAAGCAGACTCCCCGCTGAGCAGAGAGCCCGATGTGGGGCTCGATCCCAGGACCCTGAGATCATGACCTGAGCCGAAGGCAGAGGCTTTAACCCACTGAGCCACCCAGGTGCCCCTTTGAATCATATTCTGTTATGTATATAGACCATAGTTTTTTATCCATCCATCCATCAGTGGACCCTTGGTTGTTTCCTTATCTTGACTATTGTAAATAATCTTACAATAAGCATGCCTGTGCATCTAGCTTTCTGAATTAGTGTTTTTGTTTGCTGCAGATAAATACCCAGAAGTAGAATTACTGGATCGTAGGGTAGTTCTATTCTTAATTCTTTGAGGAACCTCCATACTGTTTTGCTCAGTGGCTGCAACAATCTGCATTCCCACCAACTGTGCATGATGGTTCCTTTTTTCCACATCCTTGCCAACACTTATGTTTTATCTTTTTTACAATAGCCATTCTCACGAGGGTGAGGTGATATCATCTCACCGTGAGTTTGATTTGCATCTCCCCGATGATAATTGATGTTGAGCATCTTCTCATGTGTAATGACTCAGTTTTGACCCCAGGTGGGAGCAAACACTTTGCAAGTCTGTGATGCTGTCCTGTGGGTACGGTACAGGCTTTGAACCAGCTTTTAGTATGTGCTACTTTTTTCACCATTGGCCAAAATACATGGATTTCAGGGTAAGAATAAGGGTATCCATCTCATGATTACACCTAATGTCTGAAAGGTAGCCGAATACATCACTCAAAATATACCACTTTAGCATAAGGGTTATTTTAAGCCAAAGGCACTTGGAAAATAGAAGGTGCAAAAAGAATGTTCTTATCTGTTTTCTTCCTGAAAGCAGGAGATACATCCCTTTGATAGAAGCTACCTAATTTCTTCTGATGGAAAATAAGCCATAGGGACCCCTAGATTCAACACCACTGACAAGAACCAAGAGAGTGATACAAACTGTTGATCAAGTAGGTCAGAGCTGCAGGTGTCAAGAGAATTAGGTCCGTAAAACCAGATCCTGTTATCTCTTCATTGTAGTTAGGGTGATGCAGGGAGCACGTTGCCACTGCACACTTGGCCGAAACTTAGTGTCTCACGGTTCTAGAGACTGGAAACCCAGGACCAAGGTACTGGCAGGGTTGGGTCCTTCTGAGAGTTCCAAAGGCGACTCTGTCCCTTGCCTGTCTGACTTCTGGTGCTTTGCTGGCAATCTTTGGTGTCCCGTGCTTTGTAGACACATTGCCTTAATTTCGTGCTAACATGGCATTCTGTGTGTACGTGTTTGTGTGTCCAAATACACCTTTTTTTTTTAATAGGGACACGAGTCATATTGAATTAGAGCCTACCCCTAATTTATCTAATCACATCTACAACAAACGTATTTCCAAACAAGGTCACATTCGAAGGTACAGGGATTGGAACTTCGACCTATGAATTCTGGAGGGGCGCAATTCAACGGATAACACCTCTACTAATACCAGGAGCAAATTGCTCGTAAGTAATAGTAACACGAGGAAGAATCAGAGGGACACGGGCAGAAAGAGGGATGGCTGAGGAGGAGCTAGAGGGGCAGAATTTGGGAGAAAACGGGAAGGCATATCTCTCCCAGAGCTATGGAGCCACCCGGCTACGGGGTCCTATCCATACCCAAGAATGGGGCCCTTGGGGCAGTGCACGGCCAGTGGTGGCCCAGCAGCCTTGTGGCCTTGTGTTATATGTAGGTCACACTCAGGGGGAGTTGTAGATTCTGGTTACAACAATCCACGTAGTGTGGGCGCCATTGATCAACAAGGCTCTCGAGTGAGAATGTGTGCAGTGTCCCTGTCCCAGAGTTAACTAGCTTGTTACCGGCTTGGAACAATGGCCAGTGGCACACGGAGTGCCTCAGACAGAGTCCTCGTAAATTTGATTTGGTGCTAGTGATCTGGGGCTTCGTAGTGGTGTTCTGCTCTCCTTGAGGTTACAGGCGAGGGCTTAAGAAGGAGGCCAGCATGCCTGGTCAGTGAATGTGGGCTGTTCGGTGAGACCGGTCACAGCGACTTCACAGAAAGTCAATACTTCCTTGCAGCAGGCAAATGTCCCCATGCCGCATTGCATGGATACGATACTGCTAAATCAAGGCCTATCTACCATGCGGAAGGCACTGCTCTGTGCTAGCCTCATAAATCAGAGTCCCTGACACAAGGGACTCGGACGTGCTAGGATTTAATTTTCCAGATTTGTTTCTTTGGTTTAATGGAAAATACATGTCTGTTTCTTCACCACACTATTTTTATAGTTGGACCACAGTTAGGTACTTTATCTTCTCATTCCCATCGGCTTGCTGCTTCTCCTGGAATTCTGCTGCTGAGTGAGTGTCAGCCAGACGACCTGTCCCAGCGTGCTGGGACCGTGCTGTTCCTCCTAAGCACAGGAGCAGGGCCCCCAGACCCACGCCAACCCAGCAGTGAGCCAGGCCCATGAGCAGGATCGAGAAGGAGAGGCGATAGCAAGAAATGGCTGCCTTGGCTTGAAGTCGGGTTGGTATGCTCACTTGTATGATTTGTTCTCTTCCTTCCTTGGGCTTTTTCAGACCCCCATGTCACTGGCAAGAATCACAGGGAGTCCTCTGGACTATATAACTAATTCCTGGCTTTCCCCAAGCTGGTGGCCAGAGGGCTGTAGAGATGAATGGCATGCCTGGCCACGGGCTCAGGGATTGCTGGGGCCCAGTGTAGATGGAGGGCTTGTGCTTCTCACATAACATAAAGCCACCGAGAGGGTAAAACTGTTAGGGGAACATTGGGTCACATACAAGGACAAGCTTGATGATGATGATGATTTTTTTGATTTATAGTTTCCTCGTGGCTTGATTTACTTTTTTTTATTATAGGATTGTAACTCTAGATTAGACATGAATCCACAAACAGAACCACAAGCCCCTTAAAAACATCAGGACTAGTAAAATAAGCTTTTCTGATGATTTTTTTTTTTTTGTCCTGACAGGTGTGACTTATCTTTGACAACCTAATGGCCTAGATGAAAGAAATCTCAATGAAATGAAATACGGCTTGCAGTGTGATAGTGCCACCAAATATCATCTGTGTCCTCTTTGCTTGATTGACCGATTGGTTGAGGAAATAATTGTCTAGATCAGTCGCCAGGGCCAAATACCAAAACCATTGCAAAAGGACTGTTTTTCATTCTGATTTTTCTCACTCAATAGACGCTATGCTTCCCAGACAACTAGGAAACCAGAGATAGTGTTGGGGCACTGATCTTTTTCTCTCTTTTCTCGCATTTTCCTGAAGCTTGGATGACATGAGACACCCACAGAGTGATTTTCTCACTCAATAGATGCTATGCTTCCCAGACAACTAGGAAACCAGAGATAGTGTTGGGGCACTGATCTTTTTCTCTCTTTTCTCGCATTTTCCTGAAGCTTGGATGACATGAGACACCCACAGAGTCCCCCTGCAGGCTGACCCAAGCTGGGGACAAGCTGAGATTTGGCACTGGGCCTAGACTCGGGCCCTGGGACCTCCCTTCCCCCTCTCTCTCTGATCTCTGCCCATAGAGGAAGGATTTTTCTGTATTCTACCCCAGCATGGAGGTAGCCGGTGGTACCCGGTTGTTGAGAAGGGCCAGTGAAGCAACAAGGCTCCAGCAAAGGTCGGGGGCAGCTTTTGAGTGATTGGAAATGGTAGCCTAACTTTCAGTTATTGAGAAGCCGCTTGAAGATTTCCAAAGCGATTTTCATAACCTCTCACAACAGCCTTTTTCCAGTATAATTATTTGCACGTTAGAGGAGAAGAGATTGTGGTACAAAGAGAGGAAATCCTTCTGTAGACCTCAGATGAATCCACCCCATTTCTGTACCAGGAAGACCGGTTATCTGACGTCCTGTCCCTCCGTCTGCTCCCTCCTGGGCAGTAAAATGGCCACACCATTTTATGCTTGGGGCTGAATTTTCGTAGCAGATGTGTGGTGCTCTGGACTCTTGGAAACAGACATTCTCCACTCCCATAAGGAAGAGGGACCAGAAAACATTTCCAGCTTTCTGAAAGGCAACATGTTTTCTGTCTTGGCCACTTACCATCATCCCTGCCCGGCCCCAAAAAGTCACTATTCATACTGATGTATGAAAGCAACTGCATCGAAGTTACCTTAACCAAGAGACAGAGTCCCATAATTCAAGTAAAAAGTAACCGAACACAGAATGAAAACCACATGGCAAAGAATGGAAACAGCCTATCTATTAAAATACCTTTGCAATTTGCTTTATCTCTCCTCCCAGACATCCTGCCCCAAGTGGTTTCCTTCTGCTCTGCACCAACAGCCCCTCTTCCCCTTTTCCTTAGGCAGCAGTCATGAAAAGCTACCTTTGATGTGGGGCTAGCCACTTACCCACCCCCCAGCCCTTCCACCAAATTACAGGACTAGGCTGGAAGCCCAGCGCCCACTGCAGAGACCCCGAAACAAGGCAGAAGGGGCCATGCTCCTCAGGCTGTGATTTGTCTTACATATTCTGTGGCAGGGAAGGGAGGTAGTTTTGACCACACTACGTGAACAATCTGCACTTCCTCGCTTAGACACAGATTGGGGGCGGGGGGTTGATGGTGCAAGAGAGGGCATGGAGTTCTTGATAATTAGCCAAGTGTTTTTTTTAGCTTCTCAGAGATTTCTATGCACATGTCCCTTTCACTCTTTGGTGAAGGCATGGGGTTCTTTCTTTCTTTCTTTCTTTCTTTCTTTCTTTCTTTCTTTCTTTCTTTCTTTCTTAGAGGGGAGATGGGAGGGGCAGAGGCAGAGAGAGAGAGAGAGTCTTAAGCAGGTTCCACGCTCAGCATGGTGCTCAATGCGGGGCTCAATCTCATGACCCTGAGATCATGACCTGAGCCAAAATCAGAAGTCAGATGCTTAACCTACCGAGCCACCCAGGAGCCCCTCATTTTTCTTTTATTTCACAAGGACTCACATTTGTACAACTGATCTAGTAGGTAACCATTCCATTGGTTCTAGGCTAAGGGATCAAGTAGCATCTGCAGAGAGAGAAGGACATCTGAGGGGCTGGTAAGAGGAAGGAGGTGCCCTGGGCACTGTGAGAGTTTAAGAGAAAGGAAATCTGCAAATACAGTTTACAGCAGTGAATCTCTAACGCTTTGATAGCAACCCACACTAGGAAGTGCATTTTTAAGTCTTTTTTTTTTTTTTTAAAGATTTTATTTATTTGACAGAGAGAAACACAGCGAGAGAGGGAACACAAGTGGAGGGAATGGTAGCGGGAGAAGCAGGCTTCCTGCCGAGCAAGGAGCCCAATGCGGGGCTCGATCCCAGGGCCCTGGGATCTGACCTGGGCCGAAGGCAGACGCTTAACGACTGAGCCACCCAGGCGCCCCATGCATTTTTAAGTCTTAACCACAAATGACAAAGTATGCCATGAAACAATTCTTATCCTTATGATGTGAGATGATTCTTTTTCTTTTACCTTTTTTTATTTTTAAATCTCGTCAATGTTATGTTATCGTTAGGAATATGCAGGTCTCAGTCCATTACAAAGGTATCACGGCTCCCTATGAAATTATGAAATGGACCCTCGTTCGGGCAACTTGCACTTAGAGCAAACTCAGGCAAGGGAGAATTTCTCGTGAACTCATGGTATGAACTTGGGGAGTGACAACAGAGAAGACAGGCACCCATTTTAGGCAAATGTCACAAACGGAAACCAAGCTTTGAGGTGGAGCCCGCAGCTTTCAAATGCTAATTATCTCTGGGAGAAAGAAACACCTATGACCGGGGTGCCTGGGCAGCTCAGTCGTTAAGCATCTGCCTTCGGCTCAGGTCATGATCCCAGGGTCCTGAGATCGAGCCCCATACCGGGCTCCCTGCTCAGCGGAAAGCCTGCTTCTCCCTCTCCCTCTGGTCCTGCTTGTGTTCCCTCTCTCGCAGTGTCTCTCTCTTTAAAAGAAAAGAAACCCAGATGACTTTAACTCAGTGGCTTCATGAGTTAAGGCATGAGTTTAGGCATCATGTCCTAGTACCTTATAAGAAATCCTACTTTGAGGTTTCTTATCTTCTCGGCAGTAGGAATAAAAATGAGGTTTCAGGAAGCTTCTTTTTTTTTTTCCAGGAAGCTTCTTCACATTGAATAAGCCCTCTACAGGGTTATGTTTCCAGCAAAGGCAGTTAGCTTCTGCAGGGACCTCGGGTGCATGTGAGAAGCTTGGGGTTCAGAGGCTGGATTTGCTATTATACCCATTGACCTGATGTACTTAGTAAAAGCACTCACTTTCCCTTTCAGGATGCCCCAATCTGGACGACAATTTCTACAGTCAGCCTAAGATGGATAGTGTATATTATCATTATTATTATTGCTTGGTCACAAAACTATAGAGCCCATGTGTTTATTCACCTCTAATCTCTAACTTGTGATGTCTACTTGAAGCGTATTTAAAGTGTCAGAATAATGCAAATGGGTACCTGCTTCTAAAATTCAAGGTCATGGTGGTCATGACCTGTCGTGTGGACATGTCCTTGCCACCTTCTCCTCGGCCCCGCCCATCTGGAAGCCCTGAGCCCTTCCTACCGCTGCAGCCCCTGAGCCGGCTTCAAGTTCAAGGAGGGAATACATGATATATTTTAGGGACAGCCCTGTACCCCCCGAGGTGAGGTCTGGACATAGTTCAACGTCCACAGACTTGGGAGTCTTGCTGAGCTGTGGCTACCTCATCTTCCGCAAACTGCCGACCGTTCCCAACTTCCGGTCTCCTCCTGCAATGCTGCTCCTTCTGATGCTGCTCCTTCGTTACCCACATAAGGCTTATGCCTCAAGTCCTTGCCTCCCAGGCGGAGTAGGGCTCTGTGCTGAATGGTCTCACTTGTGGGGCGGTGGAACTGCCTCCCGGCCACCAGCCCTATTTGGGAGCCTGCCCATCATTTCCTTGTGTGGCTGACACGTGGTCTCACCGGCCGTCCCTTTGCTTCCTGGTCTCTGCCGCTTGCTGAAATTTCCCCAGTCCTTGTTGCTGAGACCTGGGCCACCTCCCTTCCTGTCCTAGGTCATCTGTGTCATGGGCGGGGCGGGCCTTACTGGAACACGCTGAGCTAGGCTCCTCCAGGCTGGCCCAGCACCCGTGGGGGTCAATAGGCTCGTCTTCGCCTGCCCTCTTACAGGGCAACTGGCCTTCCGGTCCACCCTGGACTGCCTGGGCCCTTCACCCCCATGGGGGGGCGGTACAGCCTGTCTCCATGTAAAGCTCTCGTTTCCACTTTGCAACCTACTTTTATCAAATGTCTGTGGTTTCTTGAAAGTCAAAAATATGTTTGAGGACAAGGTGAGACTGATTATTTTTAAGAGAAAATGACTTTAGAGTGAACTCTTTGGCATCCTATATCACAGGGGAGCAGGGCAGAAGAGGGCGAACCTTCCTGTTTTATGTCCTATAGGAAACCCCAATCTGGGCCCTAAGCTTCCCGTTTTTCCTTCATTACAGCAAAGGAAAAAGATTTGCTAAATACCAAAGGCCTTGCTATGTACCGCATTAGGGTAGTGGTCAAGAAATCAGCTGGGATTCCCAGGTCTGCTGCTTTGTAACTGGTAGGAGGAATCGTAGCTTCCCGAAGCTGTTCACACCCAAATGTCCAGAATTTATGAAGGGATTTTTGCAGTTGTGATTAAGTGAAGGGTTTTGAGATGGGGACATTATCCCAGCTTATCCCAGTGGGCCCAGTGTAGTCATAAGAGTCCTTATAAGGGGAAGAAGAAGCAGGAGAGTCAGACTTAAAGAGAGATTGAAGATGTTACATTGTTGGCTTTGAAGGTGCAGAGAAGGGCCATGAACAGATGGATATGGGCAGCCTCCAGAAGCTGGAAATGGCAAAAGAACAGATTCCTCCTCTCGGGTCTCCAGAAGGAGCGCAGCCCTACAGAAACCCGGATGTTAGCACTGAGACCCACGTCAGACTCCTGCCCTCCAGAACCATGAGATCATAAATTTGCATTGCTCTCAGACAATAAACTTAGGGTGATTTGCTGGAGCAGTGAGAAGAAACTCATACATCAACTCTTATCTGGATTTCAATTTGTTTGCTCATCTGTAAACTGGGATAATAATACTGCCCACACCACGTGGTTGTTGTGAGGACAGGACAACAGGAAGCAAGTCAGACGCACGGTCCGCTCTCCGGCACATGGTATGCGCTCAATTAACGATCGCTGTTACTGTTATTATTGCTTGTTCAATCCTTACAAGTACTTTAAGAAGGTACTGCCATTAGCTCCATTTGACAGACGGGGTTCTGGGAAGCTGCAATCTTGCCTGAGCTCCTTGGAAGGGGCAGGGCTAAAAGCCAAGAAAAGGCAGCCCGACTCCCCAGCATCTGCTGTCCTCCCTTAATAAAGGAAGTACTGTGAGGTGTACTGGGGGTTTTCGCAAGGACGTATTAGTCGTGGACCCAGAGAGCTGGACTTAGGCCCCAAGTCTAATGGCTAATGGCATGAGTTACAGTGAAAGAGTTTCTAAGCATTCAAATGAAATACATAAAATAGGGTTGTGGAGACTCTATCCTTCCACACGCACTTATGAAGCCTACTGTATACCACCCACTGTTACAGGTGATGGGGATACCTCAGTGAACAAAACAGAGAGCCTCTGCTTTCATTGGAGCTTGCGCAGTATCAGGGGAGAGATAGACACCAATATCCATGGCCTTTTGTGGGTGTGTTTATGCGTGAGATGACAAGTGCTTTGAAAAGAAGATAAATCAGGGGCGCCTGGGTGGCTCAGTCAGTTTAGCATCTGCCTTTAGGTTCAGGTCATGATCTCAGAGTCCTGGGATCGAGCCCTGTATGGAGCCCCCCAGGTCAGGCTCCTCATTCGGGAGGGAGTCTGCTCCTCCCTCGACCTCCGCCCTTCCCCCACTCCATCTCTCTCTCAAATACATAAAAAAAAAAAACTTTTTAAAAAAAGGGGAAAAAAAGTAAATCAGAGTAAGGAATAAATCAGGGCAACAGATTAGAGAGTGTGATTTTAGATGGGATGTTCAGGGGAGGCACTAGAATTGGTGGGTAGGAGGTGTGTGATTTTCTGGGCAGAGTGCCTGATCCATTGGCGGTACCAGCAAGTGCAAAGGCCCTGGGGTGGGGCAGCTGCTTGGCACAGTTGTGGAAAGGCAGTGTAACCAGAGCATCCTCCATGGAGACGAGAAAGGGAGGAGATGAGGTCAGATTTCAGGGCCTGGCTCGTGCTAGGCTCTGTAAGTAGCAGTAGGATTTTATTTTGATTTGGGAAGCCACTGGAGGGGTTTGGGCAGGCAAGAGACACGGTCTAATTTAAGTTACCAAAAAAGAGACTTGTGGTCCAAGTGAGCTCATGTTGGCCTCGGGAGCTGCCTTAGCTGCTCCTGCCGGAGGCTGGCGGAGGTTTGCAGATGTTTCCCAGGAAACAGTGAAGTGCCACGTTTGAAAGTAGAAACAGCCCGGGGTGGCCTGCCAAGATCCTGCCCAAGCTCATTCACAGTCAGACTGGAGGCTCACTACCGTGGCTTCTTAATACTAGCGTCTGAATTGTTTATCAATTCTTCTATCCAAATTCAATTCTTTAACTGAGGTCAAACACGCCACTGTGAATTTCCAAATCTTCTGGCTTGTTGAGAATTCTCTTTTACTGAGAAGATTCTCGGTCTGCCCTCCTTGCTGGCCTCTGAGTTGTCCATCTGAGAGTATTTTACACGTGACATTGTGGTCGTGAACTTCTCTCCCCTCACCCGGATGATTGCCCATGCTGGTTAATTTGAGCGACAACACATTTGCAAAATTGTTCATTGGATTTTTGCATTTTCAATTTGTGGGAATGGAGAGAGGGGTGCCTGAAAGGAATCTGTCTGAGGCACTTTCAAAAATCTCTGGGCTTTCTTGACATTGCCTGCACGTTACTCTTTTTCTCAAAGAACCTAACTGGAGGGTCTCGTTGACCCCTGTCTTGATTTAGGGGTTGGAAGGGCATAATATTTGGTTTGTTATTTAGCGTAATTAAAGTCGGGATTGTGAAATAAGGAGATTATTTCACCTGCTTTTTGTTCACTAAATTATATTTAAAGAGAGCACTATTGTCATTTCCCAAGAAATGAATCAAGAGATCCTGATCAAAGTTGGAGAGATTTTGAAGAAGGAACCTCATGTCTAGAATTTATTTAGCATCTGCAATCCTCTTTCCCTTTCAACACCCCCCCCCACTTACACGCCTGTGCTCTCATCACACACACACACCACACGGACTGTGGTGAATAAGAACTTCCAAGCCAAAGAATTTACTCCTTAAGGATATATTATCATCAGGGGCACCCAGGTGACTCAGTGGGTTAAAGCCTCTGCCTTCGGCTCAGGTCATGATCTCAGGGTCCTGGGATCGAGCCCCACGTCGGGCTCTCTGCTCAGCGGGGAGCCTGCTTACCCCCCTCTCTCTGGCTGCCTCTCTGCCTGCTTGTGATCCCTCTCTCTCTCTCTGTCAAATAAATAAATAAAATCTTAAAAAAAAAAAAAAGGATATATTATCATCAAACATTAGTGTTTATTGCCCAGTGAAAATCCCATTTAAGGAGGCATTATTTCAATCATGAGTTACGTCCTTGTGCTGTGCATCAAGGATGAAAAAGGACTATCAAACTTGTTTCCAAGCCACTATTACAGAGGGAAAATTACTAGCCAACAAGGGAAAACTGGCTCCCTTCCTATGTATCTTAACACATCTTACGCCTGAACTAAACACAACAATTTAGTCCAGCAAATATTTATTAGGCACCTGCTGTGTGCAAGGCATCGTGCTAGCCTTCCGAGGCCTGACTAAGGAGATTAACACCTTGCCCATGTTCTTGAGAAGGTGCTGGAAATAAAGGAAGAATTTTAAAAAGAAAAATAAAGGGTAAGTGGAAAGCCTTCACTCATTTTATTTTAAAGATTTTATTTATTTATTTTGGTGAGAGAGAGAGAGAAGCAGACTCTCCACCAAGCAGGGAGCCCAAGGTGGGGTTCGATCCCAGGACCCTGGGATCATGACCTGAGCCGAAGGCAGACACTTAACCAACTGAGCCATCCAGGCACAATAATTCCTCACTCATTTTTAAGGTGAGTTTCTTTCTCCATAGTGGGGACTTTTCCAGCAATCTCGGGTGGGATTCCCGAGGGTCCTGTACTCCCTGGGATCCAATCCCAGCTTCCCCACCTACTGGTTCTGAGCACTGTACTTCTCAGCACCTGGCTGTCCTCACCCCTAAGCCAGGAAACCAGAAGCACTCCTCACAGAGCTGCTCCGAGGATCACACGAGTGTGTGCACACACGTGTGATACTCACAACAAGCCAGCACACCGTGAGCACCCAAACGTCAGCTCCGAGTACCTTTCTAGCCCAGAGCCTCATTCTGTCTTAAGTCTGAAATTGAAATTGGTCCCAATTCAGATTCTTTGCTGAGAGGTTTATTTTTCTTTTTTTTTACTTTGGGGAGCCAGTATACCTCTTCATTGTTTTGTCTTAAAAATTTTATTTATTTATTTGACAGAGAGAGTGAGAGAACACAAGCAGGCGAGCAGCAGAGAGAGAGGGAGTAGCACGCTCCCCCGCTGAGCAGGGAGCCCCATGAGGGGCTCGATCCCAGGACCTGGAGATCTTGACCTGAGCTGAAGGCAGACACTGAACTTGCTGAGCTACCCAGGTGCCCCAGGACACGTCTTCATTTCCTCTGACAAAATGTGGGTTTATAGAAATATTTGAAGAAAATAAAGAGCAGCATTTTCCCTAAATCATTACTGTGACCTTGCCTTGCCCAACACACACGTTTAGCTCATTTTGTACCGGGAGGACATGCCCTTTAGTCTGCAGGTGAATCCCATTTATTTCCATCTCCATGGTGGTCTCTGCTTTCATAATTCCTTACTTTCTTTCGGCTCCATACCTTTGTTAGTATAAACTTTACGCTCCTATGCCTTTCTTATAGGAATACCGCCCACCATTCCTACAGGGTGCATGCTTGACATTCAGACCACATTGTTAATTGCTGTGTCCTGAAGATTGCTCCTTTGTTATTCTAATGCCAACTAGAGGGTCCCGAAAGCCAGACCCCTTTAAGCTTGGTTGCACCTTTTGCTGTGGATAGCACTGTTCTAAGTCAGTTTCCTTATCTGAAAATGGGAATGATGGCTGTAGTGTGGCTAGGAATATTATTTGAACTAATACTAGTTCCCTGAGAGAGTGCTCATTCAGTACATTGTGGCTATTGTTTTTTGAAAGGCTACCCTCCTGGTTGGTTACTTATAGTTTTTATGATCGGCAGTAATAAGTACGGTGCTTTATGCATGGAATTTTGCAATTAAAAAAACGTCCACGATTAGTCCCTGTGTGGGAATTTAGCAAACTATTTAAAATGTAGGGAAAATAAAAAATTACAAGTAATCTTATCCCACAGAAACAACAACTTTGTATATTTTGGTGTATTTTTTCAATATGTACATATACATGTATATTACACAGTGAAGATCCTATACTATAAATATAGCTTTGTGTTAATTAAAAATTCTTTGCAAACTTTATTTCCAATGATTGTATATATTCCATACAATGGGTGTATCACAATTTTGTAACCATCCTGTACACGAGCAGTTGTACTGTTTATCATTTTAATTAAGACATATATGTTGTCATATAGCCCTTTGTGCCTTCATATTATCCATTTTGTCTTACTACAAGGGATATGAATTAGAGAGAAAGAGAATAATCAACATCACGGATTTTTCTTTTTTGTATTCATGCTAAACCATGGACCAACATTTTGAAATTAGTCTAGATTTATCAGACAAAACTGAGCCCAGGCCGAAAGCACTCTGGTGCCTTTTGCTTAAGGTTAAAATAGTCCCTCCGCCTCTTCAGATATCCCTATGTATTTATGCTGATTAGACAGGTCCCAGGCAGGGAAAGAAGGCTCACTTCCTAAAAACCAAAATGAAATTCTTGCACTTTCCCCTTAAAATCTAATTATACACGCCTTCTTGGTAAAACACATGGACTGTATTTTATGAGTCGTAGTCTTGGTATGGTTTCACTTCAGTGTAACTTTTCACTATTCCTTTTTAACTGTAACAAAAGTCTTCTGTTAAAATGAATTGTTATTCCTCTTCTCTCTATCTAAAATTTATCTTTTAAATTCAACAAAGCTCCAAATTATAAACATATACTCAAAGTTAAAATTGATTTTTGCAATCTTACACTCGAGATAACTAATGATATTTATGAAATACAGCTGTCAAATATCAAATTGCTCAGGATTTATGTTAGTTCCTTTCTATTTTTCATCCTTCTTTTGGTATATTGAAGACTAAATGATAAAAGGCTGAATCAGTGATAATGAAAAAACTCAGCAAAATAAGTTTTTAGGGGTCATGTAGGTCAAGGCACAAAATGGTCCTGTAATTTTTACTATTCAGTAGGTCGCATTAACAGTGTAGAAGTTAGCAGATTGTACTTTAAAACTAGTTACATTCTTTTTTTTAAAAAAAGATTTTATTTATTTATTTGACAGAGAGAGAGATCACAAGTAGGCAGAGAGGCAGGCAGAGAGAGAGGGAAGCAGGCTTCCTGCTGAGCAGAGAGCCCCATATGGGGCTCGATCCCAGGACCCTGAGATCATGACCTGAGCCGAAGGCAGAGGCTTTAACTCACTGAGTCACCCAGGCACCCCTAAAACTAATTATATTCTGATAAAATTGCTTATTTAAAGCTCAGTTTATGTTTTTTAAATTATCATCAGTATTATTCCCAACCATTATGGGTCTTTTAATATTCCAGCTAAGTGAAAGATGTCACAATGTCACATAAAGATAACTAATTTTCAAAGAATTAAAATTTGAATACATGGTAAAAGGAAATTGATCATAAATTGAGCAAGAAGTAGATTACCAAGTAACCCAATAATATATATATTTCTTTCTTAATTATAATTTATAATTCCCCATGTAATTTCCTTTTGGATTCATCTTAAAATACATCAATCTGGACAATATAATGAGAATTTTTTTTCCACCCTTGTAAAGCTAGTATTAACTTAATGGTTCATCTTAAAATCAAAGACCTCTTAGAATCAAGAAATAGTTAAAATAAACAATAAATATAGTAAGACTACATATAATTTTCATTTTCTTCTCTCTGCCAGTCTGTATTTTCTATGGCAAGCATGTATTTGTACAGTAAGAAAAAAACAAAACAAAATATAAACATTATGAATATAACCTCACCTTTCTTGCATGCTGTTAAAAATAAGACAACAGTCCCCAAATGGAGTCACTTCTGCTAAACTCTGTGTCACCAAACAGACCTAACTTCATTACAGCTTTGGCCTTTTCCTGAAATGGAATTTTAAACCAGTCAACCTGGAATCATCTGATCAGCACTAGTTAGATCATCTGCCTGAGAGACCCCTGCCATTCTCTAAAGGAAAGTGACCTTGTGATAACCAGTCCACTTTTTCGTCTGTTGTAACTTCCTTGTCCTTGCTCCCTTCTGTCTTTAAAGGCCTTCCATTTTGCACAGTCCCTCAGAGCTCCTTTGTATCTGCCGGATGGAATGCTGCCCGATTTATGAATCATTAAATAAAACCAGTAAGGTCTTTCCAATTTACTCAGCCGAATTTTGTTTTTTTGACAGTGGGAAAAGGATGATTTATTTAGTTTTATTTTTTTTAAAGATTTTAGTTATTTGTCAGAGAGAAAGAGAGAGAGAGAGCACAAGCAGGGGGAGAGGGAGAGGGAGAAGCAGGCTCCCCACGGAGCAGAGAACCCGACATGGGGCTTGATCCCAGGACCTCCCCCGACCCCGGGATCAAGGCCAGAGCTGGAGGCAGACGCCTAGCCAACTGAGCCACCCAGATGCCCCAGGAGAGGATGATTTAAACTCAGTTTCTCGGCCACGTATTTTAAATATGAAATATTTTAGGTAACAGTAGATAGTGTGTTAAGAGCTACCAGATTACAGAGAGCAATATGACGTGGCCTAGCCTCAGGGATCTGAAACCAATGGAGAGTTCTGGAAGCCCTAAATGGGGTGATGAAATCTAATAGTACAAAATGTATTAAAAAATAGGTGAGATTGAGTGAGCCGTCAGGGACTTTTTTAGGGGAGACTATACAACTCTTCATGGAGGCTATACATTGAAATATTTTCTTAATATTAGACAAGGCCTCCAAAATATCATCACGTGAGTTGAGTAGTTGGCTCCTTCATTAAAAAAAAAAAAAAACTCCCGTAAGATAGGACGGGGCTCAAAACGTAATAGATTCAGGGACAGCACATCTTGTTGTAAACCTAGGACTAAAATAAAATTCAAATACCATTCTTCAAGAAACAAATAGAACAAGAGCAAACCTATATAGAGCAAGTATGTGATAAAATGACATCAGCCAATCAAGCCAATAACGCAGGTGTTAATACTATCTTCTGACCTCAGAATTATTAAAAAAAAAATAACTGATCTGATTATATATATATATATATATATATATATATATATATATATATTATTAGCTTGGACCTGATAAAGTGCCTTGCATAGAGTGGGTCTAGAGGACCTTTTAATGTCTTATACCTATTATCACACTATGTCATCCTATCAGCATTAACATTATTAGGCAATTGGCCCTGGCATCACGCAGAACCATGCCTCTGCTCATATCCTACTCTAGAAATCAGTGAACTATTAATGCATTCCCTTTCAGCACACCACAGCTATCTGTCCTTTTGAACTATCAGCCGTAACAAGTCATCTTGTATAAACATACTTTCCCAGCGTAATCAGACCCGTCAGTAAATTGCCTCCTTACCCCCAGGCCATCTGGAAATTCTGTCGGGGAGCAAAAGCTCCCGAGCACTGTGGTTTCCCCCCTTCCAATGTTCATTTTATAATTTTTCTTTTTCCTCTTAAAAACAAAGCCTTCTGGGTTTCACAACTCAGTGTCATTGCTGACTGGCACTCAGGGAGGGTCAGGGGTGAACAAAGGGTTCTGTCCAGGTGCTTTCTATTCCCGGAGGCACCTGCTGGAGTGTTGGAGAGCGCCGGTTCTGTTCCCCAACCCTCACCCAGCAGCAGCCAGGCAGCCACGGGGCAGGAGCTGGCTGCGGAGGGAGCCCCCCACCTGGGCCACCTGGGTCTGCGCTTGGGGTCTGCAAGTCCAACAGTGCCAGAGAGCTCCCTCCCGGGACATGAAGGCTGACAGCCTGTCACAAAGCCTGTGGGGACACAGGGAAGGAAGGGTGGCTGGGGAGAGGAGGCAGCTTACCTGTCCTGTCTTCTGCCCTCCAGCCGGACCAAAGGGGACAGTGGCAGCTCAGGCGCTCCACGGGAGCTCCTCGATCCCAACTGTGTATGCAGCTGCTGGCCAGCTGCCGCCTCTTGTCAGCAGGGCTATAAATAAGGCGCTGTCCAGAGCTCGGGAGATAAGAACCCAGCCCCTTGCTCTCGAGAGCCTTTTAAGGCATCCAAATTAAAGGAGCCTTGGCCCCCAGATGGGCAGGGGCTGCCAGCTCCCCATTTGGCCTGCCCACCTCAAGGACATCGTAGGCCTCACACATATGCTAGCTATCCAAGTGGCAGAGCCTCTGGGTGGACTGCCCGTGGCTCCACTGCAGGGAGCCCCTCAGATTAGGATGCTGGCATTGAGGCACAGAAAGGGGAGGAAACTTCCCTTGGGGCCACAGAGTGCCTCTGCAGTGTGTTGTGGATTTTCAGAGCTGCCCCTTGGAAGGAGCACGCTGACCTTCTACCCTGGCTTCGGGGCATTTGTTTGGGTGAAAAAGAATCTAGGGAAGATTCTAAGGGATCAGCTGCATGCTGGGCATCAGGGAATCAGGGTATACACTTAGAGACACCCTTTCTCCCCATCCTCCCCGCTCGTGTAAGATTAGGAGGGATTCTTGGGCTACAAATCACAGAACTCTTATGGAGCTTTTTAAAACCGTATGCTAGAAGAGGGACAGAAGACTAATTTGGGGGAGTAGACATTCCCGATTCACCCCTCAATTTCTTATTTCTGGAAGACATTACATCCGTGGCTGGGGGCGGGGGGATGGCCAAGAAGGGGAAGCTGTAGTCTGCGTTACCGACAGACGTTCCAGGTCCAGGAATTTATCCTCAGGAGAGAATCGGAAACATGGCAGAGATACAGTTCCAGGGACAACTCTCGAAGCTCTTTCAGTAATTGGGGAAAGTTGGAAACAACCCAAATGACTAACAACAGAGACTGGTAAAATGAGGAATAGTATCTCCATAAAGAAAACACTGCAACCTTTGGAAATGCAATAGAAGAATATTTAATAACGTAGATACCATATTATGACATATTGGTAGTAAAAATGCAGATCAACTTTAAAGGAAACTTGATGTACACACAGTTCCCTCACACATACACTCTGAAAGGATAAGCATCCAGTGTGGAAATTGTTTCTGGCTGGATGGCAGGATTACAGCTGATGTTATTTTCTTCTTTGGCTCATACGTCATCTCTAAATTACTCGCAATGATCTTGCGTGCTTTTGTAATAAGAACATTAATTTCATTTAAAACCCACATTTCTGAAAATCAGAAGAGAAATTCTGTGTTTCTGCATGAATGGACTCAAATTTATTTTAAGATTACAGAATTCTTTGGGGGTCTCCCCGGGCTTTGGAAAGACCCACTTTAGGATCAGCAGTTTTTTGGTTTTTTTTTCTCATGTCAATATCAACCGTATGATGTAGAAGGCTCATGGAGTCCCTGAGTGCCCCTGTCAAGGCCAAGGTAAGTCAAGGAGAGAAAAAGAAAGAAAGAGAAAAGGAAAGCACAAAGAGAAAAAGGAGTCTGAAAACAAGAAAGTTTAAGGAACAGAGGTGACAGAAAATACCCATATCCCCAGATCACCTTTATCTGACCTAATGTGCCCCAATTGTTGCTTTGACCAGGACATAACAAAGGCTCTGCGTGTATTTAAAGAATATGTACGTCCTGAAGATGCTTTCCCTTTTGATTACCTATGATTTAAGGAATGACCTCCAACCATGAGCATGTGATGGGAAGCACATACCACTGACAGGTGCAATGGGGAGAGGGGCTCCCCTCCCACTGGGCTCCCAGGGCCACAGGTATAGAAGGACCCTAATGCTCTAATGGTTCCCCTCCTGTGTGCAAACACTAGAGGCGGGGGTCCTCCACGAATAGGACCCTGTTGATAGCCTGTTATGGGGTAGTTTCAAAGCTTTTTGCTGTTTATATCAGGCATGACCCAGGGACAGAGCCTGGAGTTGGAGGCTCAGCAACCCTCCGGACTGTTCTTTGGAACTTGGGGTGCCAGAGCTTGTCTTGGTGGGAAAGGTCAGCCCCAGTGTGGGGGCATACAACTTCCCTACACAAGGGAAGAGGTCATTGCAAGAGGCTTGAAGGGGCTTCTCTTGGACAAAGCCAGGACTGAGGCCAGGCACTGAGGTCCTCATAACAGGGGACCCGTCAAGACTGGTGTATAGGTCCACCTGCCTTCAGGATTCTCCCTTGAACTCCAGTAAGAGCTGTTGGAAGCATCCTGGTGTGACATTCCCCCTCCTCCATGCTGACTCACCCCTGCCCCTTCACAGGAGCATGTACACAGTCTTGGGGTGGGTGTGACACGATGTACCTGCTGACAGTCACCCCTGGAGCAGACATGTGTATGTGGGAACAGCATCTGCTTTCGGGGGCTGTGGTCAGGACTAGGTGTGACCGGGAGGATTGTCATAGATGCGGCCCTCGTTTCTTTTCCACAACATCATAGAGAAGAGGCTGACAGGTGTTTCTTGGTCCTGTTGCCAAAAACTCAAGAGAAACAAACCAAAGGACATATGGGTCTGGAACAAACATTTTGATTCAATTCAGCAAATAGGCATCGAGTCTCCCCCTCAGGAACCAGAAACTGGTAGGCACAGGAAGAAAACGAGAGACCCCCAGATAGCCGGAGTCTTCTAGGAGCTTGTCCCTGGCCACCAGCCTGGGGTGAGGACACCCCGGCAGCACCAACATCTCAGCTCCCTGACCTATGCTCACAGGGCTTTTGCACATGGGGTCATGAAAGCTCATTCATCCAACAGTACTGTGTAATCTCTCTCTCTCTCTCTCTCTCTTTAAGGTTTTATTTATTTATTTGACAGAGAGAGAGAGATCACAAGTAGGCAGAGAGGCAGGCAGAGAGAGGGGGAAGCAGGCTCCCTGCTGAGCAGAGAGCCGGATGCGGGGCTTGATCCCAGGACGCCGAGATCATGACCTGAGCCAAAGGCAGAGGCTCAACCCACTGAGCCACCCAGGCATCCCTCTCTCTCTTTTTAAAAAATAAATATTCATTGAGGTTCTTTCATGCTCTAGATCCTAGAGCCTCAACTCTGAACAAAATAGAAGAGTCTCACCTTGAAGAGCTTATAGTCTATCACGTGTTGTATTCACACATCGTGTGAGCCTAAACCGCCTCACCTTGAGTCTGGAACATCTTTCCCTCCTGGTCACTGTAGGTGCCATTTCCTGTGCTGCCCCACGGTCATCGTCACCAGTGCCCCTTCCTTCATGTTGGACAGGCTTGATCTTTCTGTGAAGCTGGTTCTGCTACTCTTGGAACCTACCAGAGCTGAGTTTTGTAAGTGAGAAGGGGTGCCTCTCCCTGCCAACTGAATGCAGTGCCGGACCCTGCTGCTGAGCCTGGTACCGTGGAGCCTGGAACAGGAAGTATTTGCCTCTCATCTGACCAGGGCCAGCAAGGCCACCTAGCCTGATTGTGGCTGGGGTCGCCTTTTCCTCTTTACCCTCCTGGGGTAGGAAGGCACGGGAAGCTGATGCACCTGCCTCAAGCTGGAGGGAGCTAGTCTCTTTCACCCCCCACAGATTTTTCCCTTGTTGGATTAGTTGATTCCATGACAGAGGAAGATGAGCTAATCTGGGAGCCAGACAAGGACGAGGAGATCAGGAAAGGAGGAAGCGGATCAGGAGAGGCAGAGGTCTGGAGAGACCAGTTACTGGAAAGAGGGCACAGAACAGCATCAACTCTTGTAGGCTGAGAAGAGCAAGGGGGAAAGACCCCTATTTTTCCCTCCTGAGAAGTCCTCAGATGCGGACTCAGTGTGTGTCAGGGGTACAACAGAGAGTGGTTTATGAAATGCACTACCTCCCAACTGTTTATCCACAGAAGCTAGGCCGACGAGCCTGATATGGGCTGCCATGTCCTTGTTTTCAAATGAATACCTTTTGTGTTGTAACTACTCCATTTGCTATCACTGCAATCTCTACGTAAACATTCCAGCTGTACTTCCCAGAAGCATAAACAGGCAAGAAAGGCTGCAGAAACGTTCCATAGTGTAAATACATCTGTGAACAGCTCTGCAAAGTTTCAACCTGAAAAATAGCATCACCATTTGTTGGTGTGATAGAGTCCAGGCCTCTCTTCATTTTGATTTTGGCTTATGCTGAACGAGTTTGGGTGCTGGAAGAAACCCAGTTACTCAGCCAGGAAGTGAACTCCGCAATGACTGGGGTCTCAGGGCCCTGCTGGCTCGCGGAGGTGCAAGAAGAAAGCACATGGGGACTGAGAACCAGCCTAAACTCTTCTCAGCTAAGATCCCCTGGATCCAGCCCATCACTCTGTTTCAAGACACATGACAAAAATACACACAGAATGCAGCACAGCAGCGCACTGGTAGGTAGGGTGGCATTACCCCCACATTTCAGATGCCATGTGCTTGCTTTCTCTCCCTCAAGTTCCTAGCAGATCTGCTCTTGGCTTCTTCATCCCATGGTGGGAAGCTTGGTGATTCTTTGCCTAAAGTTACCTGTGCTCCAGTGGGGATTGACATTTTCAATCAAAGGGATGAAACTTTAGCCAGTGACAGGTCGAGCCTTAATTAGAACTGGGGGACCTTCCAAGCCCCCATATCTATATCTGAAGCCATGCCCAGGGTTGGTCCATCTCTGTTGCTGTAGATAATGGGCTGTCATCCAGGCAGCAAGCCCATGATTCTAGGACCATTTACAAGTACCACATGGTGGAACCATTGGAAAAACCTCAACTGCCCTGTGCCCTCGAGGGGTAATCCTAGGACTCCTAGGGTAGAAGGGCAGAAGGATATCTTCTGTTTGCCCACCCCCACCGACCCTCTACTCTGTGCCCAGGTGGCTGATGCGAATAAGCATCAAAGGGCTTCTTTGTTCCCTGACTTCAGCTTGTGTTTAGCTAATAGAAGGAACCAGCAGGAGATCAGAAGACAGGACAGTGAAGTCGGGTTCTTGGTGCTTGGATCTTCCTCACAAGGATGTTGCGGGTTAGTTGTCTCCTTCTGGGGAAGGCCACAGCACCTGTTGGGGCTCCTTTCTGGGCTCTGCTAACAGTTTCTTCTCCTTGATCTAAGGATGAAGGGCGTCGTGACTTCCCACGGTTGCCAGCTCCAAGGTTCTGCACCATCCATCAGAGGCTTCCCTAAATGCTGCCCATACCTTTGTAAATAGTTCCTTTGTTAAAACTCTCCTCCAATCACCTTGGTTGGGTGTGGCATCTCTTTCTGCCTGGGTCCCCAGTGGGTCCCCAACTGGTACAGAGGGAAAAGATCAAAGTCTTCGGAAGCCATTAGAGACAGAATTGGTTCCATGTCGCACCCCTAGCCCTCACCCCATGGAGCTGTGAATGAAAGGGGAGGTGTGGGTTCTCTGGGAGGGGGGGACCTCTGTGCTGCTGCCACCGATGTGGCCAAGAGATTGCCTTGGATGATAGGACTGTCTGGCACTCCCCGTGTGGGCCACAGAAGCCTCCAGATTCTGGTGTCATGAAGGACAGGGGAAAAACCAGCAATGCAAGGGGAGGGTGACAGTGGGTACCCAGCATCCTCATGAAGTTGTTTTTAAGGCAGATCAAGCCATATTTCCCGTAACCTGCATTTCTAGACCTCAATATTCACATGCTTTAAACACAATGTACCTGCCATTTATTGAGCTTTTATGATGTGTGAAACACGAAGTGGGGGGGCACAGATGACATATGGTAGAGATGAGGCAGGGAACACGTGATCTTGAAACCCGCATCCCTCGATTGCAAATGTCATGTCATCTACCCCCTTGTCTCTCCGTGGACATGTGAAACACCTGTAACAATTGTTACGGTGAACTAATCTTTGGGAAGCATGGGGTTAATGTTCAATGCTAGTACTACAGAGTTGTTCTACTTTGTTTAGTCTTCTTTCTCCAGAGAGGGTGGTGGGGACCTCTAAGCTGCAGGAATCTGAGAGTCTGAGACCCAGCGTGACCCCAAAGAGGGGTTTCCAAGAGCAAGAGGCTGGCCCGTCGACGGGCACTACGGAAATGTCCTATTTTCTCGAGTGCCAGTTGCTTTCCTCGGTGACTGACATCCTAAAGCCTGACCTGTGGGAAGAAAAGGCAGAGGGGAGACACACAGGACCTTTAGCCAACCTGCCCCTCAGTGGAGAGATACTCTCTTTCCCGCCACTGAGCTGGCCTGCCCTTCGGTGCTGCTCACTCATAAAGTGGAAACTAAACAGCACAAAGGAAGTGAGGAAAAGAATCATGTGTCTCCTGTTTCCTCCCTCCCTTTCCAGATGACTAATGTGCTATTAATGTTATTAATGCAGCTGAAGTGTGGCCAGCTCTCCTGGTCCCGATCTACCGAGCTACCGAAGTGGGCCCGCTGTCCTGGGGATCTGGGGTAGTGTCACCTTATTTCAAAAGGCCAAAGTGTCCAATCAATTGTAAAGCAAGGTTGTCTGATGAGTCACTCAAAGCACGATGACCCTCTGGACTCATATTGGACTTCCAAAGGTTATTTTGAAATGTCCCAAATACTGGGGTTTCTGGATACAAGTTCTGGGGGGAAACCAGTAGGATAAATAAATAAATAAGTCCCTGCAAGGCTTTATATTAACATGTAATGTATTATTTGTTTCAGGGGTACAAGTCTGTGAATCATCAGGCTTACACAATTCACAGCATTCACCACAGCACATACCCTCCCCAATGTCCATCACCCAGCCACCCCATCCCTACCCCACCACCTCCCAGCAACCTTGTTTGTTTCCTGAGATTAAGAATCTCTTACAGTTTGCCTCCCTCCCCGGTCTTATCTTGTTTCATTTTTCCTTCCCTTCCCCCACGACCCCCTAGCCCCTCGCCCTGCCTCTCAGATTCCTCACATCAGAGAGATCATATGATAATTGTCTTTCTCTGATTGACTTATTTTGCTTAGCATGATACCATCTAGTTCCATCCAGGTCCTTGCAAAATGGCAAGATTTCGTTTTTTGATGGCTGTGTAGTATATATGTATATGTATGTGTGTGTGTATATATATATACATATATATATATAAATGTATATATGTATGTACCACACTTTCTTTATCCATTCATCTGTTGATGGACATCTAGGCTCTCTCCATAGTTTGGCTATTGTGGACATTAAATATATATTTTTTAATCTTATTTTTTTTACTGTAGTAAAATACACATAATATGAAATTTGCCATTTTAAGTAGACATAGCTCACCTTGTGGTGCAATCATCACTGACGTTTATTTCCAGAATTTTTGGCTGAAGAGTGACCTCCAACCACCCCCCGTCGCTGACCCCATGTCTCTGTCCCCCAGCCCTGCAGCCACTGTTCTTTCTGTCTCTATTCTTTCTGTTCCTGAACTCAGGACTTCATACAAACAGAATCCTGCAGTGACTGCCTGGGGGGAACAAACTAATTGTTTTTTTTTTCCTTTATATGCTCACACAGCACTTTTCTGTTGATGCCAGATGTGTGGGGTTTTCTCCATGCCAACCAGCCCCCCAATTCTCTGTGACACCGACCGAGTGTCCCACAACCCAATTCAGTTTCGACTCTGTCCACCCAGATCCCCCAGGTTAAGGGCTCAGGACACCAGGCTGTCCTTACTTCTGATGCCAGTCCCAAGGCTGGGCTCCCTACTGACTTCTGACCCACAAGGCTGTAACTCAGAGGTTCCTATGCCCTTCTCCTTGGGTTCTAGAATTTGCTAGAACAGCTCAGGGAGCTCAAGGAAACACTTTATGTTTATCCCTTTCTTATAAAGGATTCAACTCAGGGACAGCCAGATGGGAGAGATGCATAGTGCAAGGAGTGTGGGAAGGGGCACAGACCTTCACACCCTCCGATCCAGGGGCACCAACCTCCCAGCACCTCCCTGGGTGCATTACCCCAGAAGATCTTTTGGGATTTTTCTGGAGGCTTCCTTTTGTGGGCGCAATTGATTAAAATGGCCGTAGGGGATTCAGTCAAGGTCCAACCCCCTCCTCTGAGGTTGGGGGTGGGGCTAAAAGTTCTAATCCTCTAACCACCTGGGGGGTTCCCCTGGCAACCGGATCCCCTCCTCCCGCCATCCTTAGGGGCTTTCCAAAAGTCACCTTGTTAACTTGAACTTAGGTGTGGTTGAAAGGGGCTGGTTATGAATAATAAAAGATGCTCCAAAGGAGCTATTTCAGGAACTGGGGGCAAAAAACTAAATTTAATAATGAAAGATACTCCTTTTGCTGGTATCACTTAGAAATGACAAGGGTTTTAGGGAACAGAGAGCTAGGGACAAACACACTGGCTTATTTCATAGCATGATGTCCTCAAGGTTCATCTGTGCTGTAGGCATCCGAATTTCTCTCCTTTTTAAGGCTGAATAATATTGCATTGTATGGATAGAGCACTTCTGATCCACTCATTGGTGGATGGACACTTCAGTGGCATGAGGTAAATATTTGCTTTCTTCATTAAGTCGTCTCATACTCCTAATATTGATTGATTGATTGGGGGCACGGAGGTAGGCAGATTTTCAAGCAGATCCCCGCTGAGTGTAGAGCCCGATGTGGAGCTCAGTCTTAGGACCCTGAGATCATGACCTGTGCTGAAACCAAGAGTCTGGTGCTTAACTGACTGAGCCTCTCACAGACCCCATCTCATACGCTTTAGAATAAACGTGCATGAATATAATTTAAGAATCAGAAGAGTTCCACCCTTGTGGCTCAGTTAGGACAAATGTTAGAAGAGAGGGGTGTTTCAGGACTATTTCCCTACCTTAAAGTCTCCAGTACCAGTTAAGGAACAGAAATCAGTTTGTGCCTATGGGAGCACTCTGGAAAGGGAGGTGAGACCGCCATTGTTTTCAAACCAACAGCCCTGGAGCGCTCTCTGGCCCCCCTGCCTGGGCCTAGTGGCAGAACCGGGGAGGAGCCGGGGCCTCAGCACCCGCAGCCTGTTGTCCGCACTGGTCCAGGCACAGAGCCCGGGCTGGATGCCCCAGGCCCACTCCTCAACCCTTCTCCTCCCTGCTCTGTTCTGCAGCGCCAGGACGAGTCACTCTAGCCCTTGAGGGGCCTTTCCTAGTTCCTGTCTGTGGTTGCTGCTTCCAGGGGCTCAGCTGGGGCGGGGAAGGGGGGGAGGACGGCGGGTAGCCGGCTGCAGGAAGGGGTGTGGGGGGGAGCCGGCTCTCTCCCCCATGCCTGTGGCAGCGTCTCAGGCAGCAGCTGCAGCTCTTGTTCTCCGTCCCAGCGTTGGCGGGGTGTCCCCAGCTCCCGGGTGCCATCTTGCTCCCTCTTACAGAGGCCCATAGCTTCCTCCTACCCCCTCCCCCGCCCCCCTCCTCCGTCTTCCCCTCCCCCTCCCCCTCTTCTCCGTCTCCCCCTCCCCCTCCTCCCAGTTCAGTCTCAGCGCCTCCCTCGCCCTCCACCTTGTATTCCCTCTGTTGAAATTACTTAACCGAGATTCTGCTTTCCAATTTAGACCTTTTAAAGTGTTTTGAGGAGGACACAGGTTTTATGCTAACTGAAGTCGCATTATATACAAATGTCTGGACAAATTAACTAAAAATGTATCCCAGTCCTCTGAGCAGACCTCATTTATCTTTTCTTGTTAGAGTGAGCTCCTCGTCCTCCAAGAGCAGGAGAGAGATGCTTCGAGAAGGCCAGTTCCTGTCTTAGTTCTAATCACTGACTAGTATTTTGTAGGCAGAATTAGCTAAATGTACCCCAAATTAGGGAGAAACGGGGAGGTGAGACCATGTGTCTGGAAGGAGCAAGAGTATTTGGAGTTGAAACAAGTTGTTCAGGTGATTTGAGTGAATCTTTGCTTCCACATCCAACTTTCCCATCACAGAACCGTCCCCAAAGGCATTTAAAACAATCTTCGCTTAAGAAAAAAACTATAGAGCAGAATCCCTCCTATTCCTTTATCTTGAACTGCGGTAGGTACATTATTGAAGCCTTACTGTATCCAATAGTAACATACATTTGAGTGTTTTGTTCCTTCAGTCATTTGTTCATTGATGGATTCATTCATTAATTCAACAAATTCATTCAGATTGCTTCCTAAGTACAAGGTGCTCTGTCATTATACACGACCCTCGGTACTCATTTCCCGCAGTGGCTTCTTAGCTTCTAAATCTTCTGTTTTTGCCATATTAAGGAGAAATTTCCAGATGAAATCCATGGTTAGTGATTCACTCCTCACACACACATCCACACACACACACACCCCCGACTGACTTGAAATCACCTTGTTTTCTCTTTATTCACTCTTTTACTTTGGTGGAGTAGAATGAAAAGTTTGGTCTAGTCCTCGTTTGGAAACTCTTATCCCAAGTAGCCGAAATGGTAAGCAAGAAACAAACAGCTTTCAACTGGCAGCTTTAAAGTCCCAGGAGGGCTAACCTTTTGGACTGCCGTCCTGGACATCAGCCTGTGCTCAGCACATGTACGCCATTGGAGACATGTGGACCCAAGTGGGAAAGAAGTCTTGGAAGCACAGGAAAACAGCTGTTGCTGTGATAACTGATATTTATTTCTGTGACCATGTCACAGTCACTCTTGGCATCTGTGACCCCAGGCCCTGGCACTGGTCTGGCCAACCCCTGATGGCGGGCTTCTAGAACTATGGCAAGAAGAGTAGGTTTATTTTGATCTGCTTAGCACTATGAAGAGAATTTACGAACGGGAGTGGAGACTGGTTCAAGAGGCGAGGAAGAGCATGAGTGGTGAGTAAAACAAGTAAAACACACAGTTTCTGAGTTTGGAAGCTGGATGTCCACTTAATTGTCGGGTGCTGAAACTCACCCGGGGGACTCCGGTCATACTATCGAGATAAGGGAACACAGGGAAAATTGAAACTGTAAAAGAAAACATTGAGGGGTAGAAAACACCATATGCAGAGGTCGAAAGGTAAACACCAACTGAAGGAAATATTTATGGTCGTTATGACAAAGTATTGACATCCTTAAAAGAGATTTTGTATAGATTAATATGATAAAGGATAAACAATCCAGTAGGAGGGTGGGTCAACTTCATAAAGCTAGTAACGGACCATGCAACAATAAAAGGAGAGCCAATAGCATTATTAAACTGTGCCCGACCTCACTCCTCATAAGAGAAATGCAAATAAAACTCAAATGGATATGTCATGTTTTTCTATTAGATTGGGGGGAAAAAATCAAAAGTTGACACTATTTAGGGCACTTGGTTGGCTCAGTCAGTGGAGCGTTACTATTCTGTGAGTTCAAGCCCCACGTGGGGTAGAGTTTACTTAAAAATAAAATCTTAAAAAAAAAGCTGGGGACACCTAGGTGGCTCAATTGTTAAGCATCTGCTTTTGGCTTGGGTCATGTTTCCAGGGTCCTGGGATCGAGCCCCCCATCGAAGAGGGGGGGGTCCCTGCTCAGCGGGGAGTCTGCTTCTCCCTCTCCCACTCCCCCACTTATGTTCCCTTTCTCACTGTATCTCTCTCTGTCAAATAAATAAATATATAAACATCTGAAAAAAAAAAGAAAAGTTGGCATGATTCAATGTCGATGGCACAAGAATGAAATGGCAAGCCCTGTGCATTGTGGGTGGGAGTAGAAATCAGGTCTGAGTTCTGGAAAGCAGTTTAACAATGTTAACATGTAACATGAGATACCATTTGGTGTAGATAGTCCTTTTCTAGTGTTCTGTTCTAAGGAGATGTTGGATCATTTTGAAAAGATTTTGATGCAAGGATTTTCATCGTAGACTTACCCACAGTAGAAAAAAGTGGGAACAATGTAAAGGCTCAAGACTTTTTACTTAAATGAATTACTACACATCAACAATATAACCCCTCAAGCACAATTCAGCTCTTTTTTTTTTTTTTTTTTAAGATTTTATTTATTTATTTGACAGAGAGAGATCACAGGTAGGCAGAGAAGGAGGCAGAGAGGGGGGGGAAGCAGACTCCTCGCTGAGCAGAGAGCCCGATGTGGGGCTCGATCTCAGGACCCTGAGATCATGACCTGGGCTGAAGGCAGAGGCTTTAACCCACTGAGCCACCCAGACACCCCTCAGCTCTTTTTTAAAAGATATTATTTTTATTATGTATTTGAGAGAGAGAAAATAGGAGAGAGAGGGAGAGAGAGTGACAGCATGAGAAGGGGGAGGGGCAGAGGGAGAAGCAGACTCCCCGCTGAGCAGGGAGCCTGATGCGGGACTCGATCCCAAGACTCCAGGAACATGACCCGAGAGGAAGGCAGTCTCCCAACCAAATGAGTCACCCAGGCACCCCCACAATTCAGTTCTTAAGGTGAAATAGAGTTATATATACTGACTGAGTAAAATATGTGCAACATATATGAAGTAAAAAAAGCATTTTCTAAAATAGCTTGAAAATCAGGATTTCGCTGATGTAAGATCGTCTTCTCTGCTGTGTGTTTCCATGTGTCCAGTGGAGACAGCTGTCCAGAGATGGGTCCAGTAGAACGGGAATGTTCAGTCCAGTGGGTTTTCTGTTGAGGATGGAAAGTTGGGTAGTTTTTATCTTATGCTTTGCACTTTTCTGGATTTTAATTTTTTTATAATGAGCCCATATAATTTTTGATCAGAAAAAAAGAAAAGTTATTTTAATCAAATAATAAATCCTCATAGAGATTTCAATGGCTGGATTAGAACGTAACCTCTACTTCCTGGATTCTCTGTCTAATCTTTTCCCCATATTCTTGCGCTGCTGCTTTACCTTCCATCAACAACCTGAAACCTTAGGTTCTGCCTCTGAGCGATTAGTATGGTGGGAGGCAGAGAACGCTAGACCAGAAACTTCTGGGGCTCCCATGATGAAAAATAGGTTGAATGGTTGCCAGGGCCCCCCTTCATCAATTTGTGAAAAATTTCCCCATTCTTTTCTGAACACCGCCGCATCAACAATGACAACAATGGCAAAAGTGTCTGCCATCCAAGTGGACACATCATTCCCAGCTCAACATTCTGCTTTCACAGAAGTACCAACTAACAGTTGGAGGGTGCCGCCATCTTCCTTGACATCTACCAGAAAAAATGGTCACAATCCTATTGTTCAGCATCCAGTTTTCCCTTAATGATCTATGATCAAACATCCAGATGCCCACATTTTAAAAGTGGAATGTTTTTAAAACAACTTTTCTCTCTGTTGATGAAAATTCTCAATTGTATTCTGCTTCATGTGGCAACCACCCAGTTGCCTGATCCTAGTTCCACTGAGTCTTTTTTTGAATTGAACAACTAGAATTCCCAAAGACAGAATTCACCAGGATTTGTGTGGGAATGATATTAAAGGTTTGCAGCACGAACAGTAATGGCTACCCAGCCAAGACAGAAGTGTGTCCCTAGGCTCCTGTTGTATTACTTCTAGGAGCCCAGCTGATGGGTTGATGTGGCAGTCAGGAGATTCTTGGGGAACTCCTAAGTGTCTGAAAGCAGTAGGGGGACACTTGGGGAGCTACCAAAGTTGCTGTCACCAATGGATAAGGAATTTCAGTATTTTAACAACCAGATGATACGCCTTGATTTTGCATTTAGATGCTGTTTTTTGTGTTATTGTCATAATTATATAGTCACCAGGCTTGGATTTTATTTATTTATTTGTTTATCTGTTCATTTATTTAATTAATTTATTTATTTGAGAGAGAGAATGAGTAAGAGAGAGTATGAGAGGATAGAAGATCAGAGGGAAAAGCAGACTCCCTGCAGAGCTGGGAGCCAGATACGGGGCTTGATCCCAGGACTCCGGCATCATGACCTGAGCTGAAGGCAGTGGCTTAACCGACTGAGCCGCCCAGGAGCCCCCAGGTTTGCATTTAGAAATGAAGACTGTATTTCTTTTTTTTTTTTTTTAAAGATTTTATTTATTTGACAGAGAGAGAGATCACAAGTAGGCAGAGAGGCAGGCAGAGAGAGAGTAAGGGGGATTCAGGCTCTCTGCCAAGCAGAGAGCCCAATGCGGGACTTGATCCCAGGACCCTGAGATCATGACCTGAGCCGGAAGCAGAGGCTTTAACCCACTGAGCCACAGACGCCCCTCTTTTTTTTCTTTTTATTTATTTATTTAATATTAGATTTATTTATTTATCTGAGAAAGAGAGGGAAGGAAGGGCAGAAGGAGAGGGAGGGAGAGGATCCCAAGCAGACTCCACACTGAGCCCAGAGCCTGACACGGGGCTCAATCTTATGACCTTGAACTCAGGACTCAAGCTAAAACTCAAGAGTCAGATGCTTAACCAACTGAGCCACCCAGGCATTCTGAAAACTGTATTTCTCATTCAGATTTCTCACTGAGTACTCAGTGGGAAGCTAATCAAGTAGAACCAGTATTTGGATCATTTCAGTGAGTGTGAATTAAATGATTCTCAGCAACTTGAATCATTAATTGCAAACTTGGAACCACTTCCTCTAATTGTAGTCACTAATCTTAACACACATATATTTGCTTTATGTTTCAACACACAAAACATATATGCTCATGACATTAGGCTGGGACTGAAAGAAGTCAGGCAGTGGGTAGGCAAATGTTTTAAAGACAATCGTATCTGTGATCCATAACCCTGACACATGATCTGATCTCCAACAACCCCAAAGATCGTGGATTGAACAAAAGTTTCTATTAAGAAATGTCTGTCTTGATTTGTTCAACCTATTATTCCATGTTGGTTTCCAGTTTTGCTCATTTCCTTTTAAAATTGTGAACTTTTACTTCATCCTCACTCCCAGCTTTATTAAGATATAATTGACATATATACATTGTATAAGTTTAAGGTATACGATATGATGATTTGATATACCACAAAATGATGACCACAGGGAGATCAGTTACCCGTCCATTACCTCATCTAATTGCCTTTTTTGTGTGTGGTAAGAATACTTATGATCCATTCTGACAGCAATTTTCAAATATAAAATATGGTATTGTTAACTATAGTTACCATGTTGGACATTAGATCCCCAGAACTTATTCACCTTGTAACTGGAAGTTTGTACCCTTTGACCAGCATCTTCTCAATTCCCCCACCCCTCGGAAACCACCAATTTATCTACTCTGTTTCTATGAGTTTAGCTTTTTTAGATTCCACATATAAGTGATATCATGCAGTATCGTCTTTCTTTCTCTGATTTATTTCATTTAGTGTAATGCCTTCAAGGGTCATGTATGTTGATTTTCTTTATCCCATTCATTCACTGATGGACATTTAGGGTGTTTCCATGTGTTGGCTGTTTTGAATAATGCTGCAATGAACATGGGAGTGCAGGTATCAACTTGAGATAATGATTTTATTTCCTCAAAGCCATTAGAAGTTAATTTTTATGAGTGGTATAAGACAGGGGTCCAGTTTCATTCTTCTGCATGCAAATATCCAGTTTTCCCAGCACCATTTATTGAAGAGACTACTTTTTCCCCATTGAGCATTCTTGGCTCCCTTGTCAAATACTAGCCGACTGTGTATACATGGGTTTATTTCTAGGCTTTCAATTCTATTTCATCGGTCTATGACTTTGTTTTTATTGCCAGTACCATACTGTTTTGATTACTTTCACTTTGTAATATAAATTAAAACCAGGAAGTATGATGCCTCCAGCTTTTTCCTCATGATTCCTTTGGCTATTTGGGAGTGTTTTGTGGTTTCATACTAATTTTGCAATAGTTTTTTCTACTTCTGTGAAAAATACCATAAATATTTTGATAGGGATTGCATTGAATTTATAGATAGCTTTGGGTAGTGTGGACATTTTATCAACACCAATTCTTTCTATCCATGACCAAGGGATATTTTGCCATTTATTTCTGTCTCCAATTACTTCTATCATTGTCATAAAGTTTTCAGTGTATAGATCTTTAATTTCCTTGTTTGAAATTATTCTGAATTATTATTGTTTTTGATGCTATTGTAAATGGGATTGTTTTATTTCTTTCTCAGAGAGTTTGCATATAGAAACTCAGTATAGTTTGGGAAGTCCTCGCCAGACCAATTAGGCAAGAAAAATAAAATTCAGATGAATTGGAGAGGAAGAAATAAAATTGTCTCTGTATGCAGATGCCAGGATCTTAGAGAAAATCCTAATGACCCCATCAAAAATCTGTTAGAACTAATAAAGAAATTCAGTCAAGCTGCAGGATACAAAATCAATGTAAAAAATGAATTGCATTTCCTCACTTCATTTTTATTCTCCTCTCTTCAGACTGCTATCAGAAGGGCCATTCACCCTCTTCTTATATTTCCATTCTTGTCATTTCCAGTGAAGGTGTTTATCTTCAGGGCAGGGTCATCGGCAAGACACACAGAAGGGGAGAAGTTGCCAAGCACCAGGGAAAGGCTCTCAGGACTTTCAGGAAACAAACATCAATAATGAGGCATTAGTGTGAATGATTTTCCTTGGAATCCATGAACAAATATCACTCCTTTCCATTCTTTGCCTCACTTGTCCTTTTTGATAACTGCTTCAGAGGACAGAGATCTGGCTGTTAGCCATACGAGAAAAGGGAGATAAAAGGACAAGAATTAGATTCTTGGAGGATTGGAGAACAAAATCCTCCCTGGGATTACAAGGTTCAAACTACCTGCGGATAGCCCTGGGCCCCAGGTCACACAGTGACATTCCTCTTGCTTAAGATTGGAGTAATTGTGCTAAAATTTTAAAGTCAGGTTTTGGCCCTTTTGTGGGATGGAGTGAAAGGCATGTTGGGTTCATGGACATATGGGAATGGATAGAAAAAGTTCTATGTGTTCTAGGTGTATGCATGTACGTGTGTGTGTGTGTGTGTGTGTACTTGTGTCTAAGCACAAACACCTCCAAAGTACAAAGGAATGCTCAGGAATTAAGTGCGAACCCTTTCCTAAGTGTGTTGTTGGCACACATGAAAAGAGAGCATTTTGACCGAAATCGCTTTCCACTAACCTGCCAGCCAAGGGATTCAGGCAGGAAAATACACTTGCTGGAGGATCCTCAGAATCTTTCAGCTCGGCTGAACTGAGGACCGTGTATCCTGTCCTAGCTCAAAGATGAGCTGTGGAGGAAGGAGCTAGCCAGTCAGCTGGATTGTTAAAGAAGGGTAAAGATTACATTCAAGTCTTTGAGTACGTGGTAACAACCACTTCCACTCAATTAGATGTACAAAGATTTCTGATTAGATCACATTTTAAATAATTTCAAATAATTTAAATTGTTTTAAATAATGTGATTATCAAAGGGCCATTAGGAGACAGGCTTGATGGGATGCTGCAGGAATTGTCTTAAGGTCTGTGTATTTGATGATCTCTCTGCCTTTTTTTAGTCATGCTTTTTATATTGTCCAAAGACACCGTGAAAGGTGAAAAGAGGGTTGACAGTTTTTGACAAGGATCTGTATATCTATGCAGGAAATTTGTTAATTTGAGTTCTTAGGTACGTAGGTCTTGAGTAATAGGAACACGTTAACAGAATTGTGGAACTTTTAGGCAAGGAGAGTATTGAGTTTCCCAGCGTGCCAGATCTAAGGGAGTGGTCCCATCAAGCAATATATGTTATGTATAATATATTGATCATTTAAGATATGTAATATATTTATGTATATAGAGATATTATAATGTACATAAATATGTATATAATTATTTATATGCTATGTATGTATACAAATTATATATATAAGATATAATTATATATATGTATAATAACCTAGATAATTATAAACCTCTTTGGGAATTTCATGTATGCACACTTCTGAACCAGAGGGAACAGAGCAATTTTGTCAAACTCAGAAGGTTCTTTAATCATGTTGGGTGCTGGCGTGAAGCCACATTTGAACTTTGGATATGATAAAATTTATTTACCCTTAGAAAAATATGATTTCCTGTTTGGAGGCCCGAGAGGAGGAAAGACTTTTAAAAGAGGCATATTAAAATCTCTGAAAGTGTTCTTGGACATTAAAAAAAAACCAGTTGGCTGTATTAAGTGCAAAGGCACTAGAAACATAGAGGTTATATTTCACCTAAAGTACACATGAATTAGAAAGTGCAGGAAGGGAGAGATTTGGTTTTGACGAAGGAAAATAGTTGAAAAATAATTGGTGACATTTGACAAAATCAAGATGTTACCGTATTTGTCAACTTCCCCTTGAACTGAACCTTTTGCCTATGTGAGACCAGAGGCCTTAATCTCTTAAGTCACTTTATGGTGCTGGATGGGTGTAATTTATGAAAACATGGAAGGTTTTAAGGCACCACAAATTCACCAGTGAAACTCTCCAGACACGTAGGATGTGACCTTGGCATTGACCGACTCTTTGACATATGATTGGTACTGCAGCCAAGACATTTTAACAGAGGCACCACTTTATGCAGAGTGGTGAGGGGTGGGTGGTGAGAAGAGGTTAGCAGTCATTTTGGGCTGGACCCCCACCATCAGGAGGGGAACTGTGGGCTTAAGTTCTAAGAGAGGAAGAGGGATGTAAGGGAGGAAGTGGGAGTGCAAGAGGGGAGGATGGGGAGAGAACAGAGGGAAGGAGCTGAGAGAGTAAGAAAAAGGAATGGGATATACACAGCCAGGAGGAAGTGGGACCAGAGCCGAGCCATCTCTTCCTGTTTTACAAGATAACCATAAAATGAAATGTATCAAGGAAATTCTATTAAACTCCCCAACCTCTAACTTAGCAAGAAGATGAGGTTGCTTGTCAAAGAGAAAGTCAAAAAGATAAAGGAGATGGTGAACCTTTCTAACTAAGGGTATGGTTAAGAACTAACCCAACAGGTCCCCCTTTCTCCACACACCCTTGTTTTCTTACGTATGGGTTTTGTACCACATCAAAAACCAGAGCAGCAATTTAACAAGAGATAGCTATGTATTATGACACACATACTCTTAAAATGCACAATACTTACTGTGTGTTTTCACCATCATCTGGGTGTTGTCCTAAAAAATCATGAGGAAAGAGGCATCCCAAATTACTATTGTTTTGGGCAGGAATCAGTGAGACTTTGAGCAAGGAGTCAACATTTGTCTTCTGTTGTGATGAAATCTATCGGTTTTAAAACCCTTAAGGTGGGCAGGATGTAGAGAAAGGAGTTCAGATAAAAGCAAAACAACAAGATGAAAACATCTTATATCTTTCTTTTGAAAACCAGTCTCTGCAGCAAGGGTCGGGCAGCCAGCCGCTGGCGAGTTTGAGCAGTGTGGCTAAGGGTCACTTCCGTGTGCTCTACAATCCAGGACAGGAAAGCCAGCTAATCTGTAGAGAAGTGAGGCTTTACCTGTTTGGTATCAAACCACACACGTTACCATGTTCGGTATTTTTTTATTTTTTCATTTCATTGTGGTAAGAATGTGTAACATAAGACCTACCTTCTTAATGAATTTTTCAGTGTACAATGAAGTATTGTTGCCTAAAGGTACAAAGTTGTACAGAAGATTGTAGAGCTTAATCATCTTGTTGACCAAAATTTTATACCTGCCGATAAGTTAACCCCTCCCCTCATCCCCTGACAACCACCATTCCACTCACTGGTTCTATGCAGTTGACCATTATAGCTACCTCATACAAGCAGAAGCAAGGAGTATTTGTGTTTCTGTGACTGGCTTATTTCACTTAGCATAGAGTCCCCAACATTCACCTATATTGTCACATGTGGCAGGAGTCCCTTCTTTTTTAAGGCTGAATAATATTCCATTGAATGTATGTCACACAATTTTTTTATCCACCCATCTGTTGGGATGGATGGAACATTTAGGTTGCTTCTACACACTGGCTATCATAAATAGTATCGCAATGGCCAGAGGAGTGCTGGTATTTCTTCAAGATTCTGATTTCAATTCTTTTGAATAAATACTGAGAAGTGGAATGCTGAATCGTTCGGTAGTTCTGTTTTTGTTTGAGGATCCTCTGTGCTGTTTCCCTTGGTAGGTGTATCTACCAACAATGTACAAGGATTCCAGTTTCTCCACATTTCTTGCCAACACTTCTCTCTCTCTGTCTTCCTCTCTCTTTTTAAAATACTAGCGGGCACCTGAGTGGCTCAGTTGGTTGAGCAGCTGCCTTCGGCTCAGGTCGTGATCCCAGGGTTCTGGGATCAAGCCCCACATCGGGCTCCTTGCTCGGCGGAGAGCCTGCTTCTCCCTCTCCCTGCCTGCTGCTCTCCCTGCTTGTGCTCTCTCTCTCTCTCTCACTCTCTCTCTCTCTCTCTCTGTCAAATAAATAAAGAAAATCTTTTAAAAATAAAATAAAATAAAATAAAATACTAGCCATCCTGACAGATGTGAGGTGATAGCTCATTGTGGTTTTGATTTGTGTTTCCTTCATGATTAGTGACATTAATTGTTTTTTCATATACCTATTGGCTATTGTATCTTCTTTGGAAAAAAAATATCTATTCAAGTCTGTGCCCACTTCTTTTTTTTGAAAGAGGGACAGTGTGTGAGAGTGGGGGTGGGGAGAGAGCAGAGAGAGAGAGGAAGAGAAAGAATCTTTAGGCAGGCTCTGCGCTTAGCGCAAAGCCTGACATGGAGCTCAAGTTAACAACCCTGAGATCATGACGTGAAGCGAAATCAAGAGTTGGATGCTTGACATACTGAGCCTAACCAGGTGCCCTTCTGTGGCTTATTTTTTTTTAAATTGGGTTATTTTGTTGTTTACTCTTGAATTGTAGGAGTTCTTTTATATTTTGGAAATTAACCCCTTATCAGATATATGGTGTTAAAAAGAAAACCACAGACTCCAAATGATTTTGCTTAAGTTAAGATTCCACGGCAGTAAACCAAGACTTACTACTAACATAACTACAGTTTCAATCTCCTCCCCTATCTAACCTCCCCCTTCCTCCCAGGAACATCATAATCTCTAACCAGCCAAACTGGAATTTCCTGGTCAACATTAGAAGGCAATTCCCCAAGAGACCCCTTCCATTCTTCTTAGGAAGGCAACCTTGCCCGAAACAATGCATTCCTTGCTAATAAATTCCTTTTCTCTGACTCCTCTTTTCCTTTAAAAACCTTTCATTGTGTACAGCTCCTTGGAGCTCCCCTCTACTTTCTAGATGGGAAGCTGCCTGATTTATTAATCTTTTTTTTTTTTAAAGATTTTATTTTATTTATTTGACAGAGAGAGAGAGAGATCACAAGCAGGCAGAGAGGCAGGCAGAGAGAGAGGGGGAAGCAGGTTCCCCACTGAGCAGAGAGCCTTATGTGGGGCTCCATCCTAGGACCCTGAGATCATGACCTGAGCTGAAGGCAGAGGCTTTAACCCACTGAGCCACCCAGGCACACCTTGATTCATGAATCTTAATAAAACTGGTAAGATCTTCAAATTTAGGGGGCGCCTAAATTTGTGTGATCTCTCTCTCTCTCTCTGTCAAATAAATAAATAAAATCTTTAAAAAAAAAAGATCTTCAAATTTATTTGGTCAGATTTTGTTCTTTTAATCAATGATTTGTAAATATTTTGTCCTGTTCCATAGGTTGACTTTTCACTTTGTTGATGGTTTCCTTCACCATGAAGAGGCTTTTTAATTTGATATAGCCCCCAAAGAACTTTTTCTTTATGTTTTTTCTAGGAGTTTCACAATTTTAAATCCCGTGTTTAAGTCCTTTAGCCATTATGTTCATTTTTGTGAATGGTTTAAGATAGGGGTCTGATTTCCTCCTGTGTGTGAATATCCAGTCTTCTCAACATCATTTATTGAGGAAGCAAGCTTTATTCCACTGAGTGCTCTCAGCACCGTTGTCAAATATTAGTCAACCATATATGCATGGATTTATTTCTGGGCTCGGAGTTATGCTCCATTGATCTATGTGTTTGTTTTTATGTCAGTGCTACACTGTTTTGATTACTGCAGCTTTGTAATATCGTTTGAAATCAGGAATTGTGATGCCTCCAGCTTTGTTTTCCTTCTCCACGTTGATTTGTCCATTCATCATCTTTTGTAACTCCATCCAAATTTTTGAATTATTTTTTCTATTTAAAAAATGCTGTTGTGATTTCAATAGGGGTTGCATTAAGTTTATAGATTGGTTTGAATAGTGTGGACATTTTAATAATAGTAAATCTTCCAATCCATGAGAATGCAATGTCTTTCCATTTATTTGTGTCTTGCTTAATTTCTTTCATCAATGTTTTGTAGTTTTTGGTATACAAGATTTTTATTTTCTCAGTTAAATTTATTCCTAGATATTTTATTCCTTTTTTTTTTTTTTGGTGTTATTTTAAATGGAATTGTTTTCCTAATTTCCTTTTCAGATAGTTCATTGTTAGTATGCAGATCTTTCTTGACTTACAATTATGTCCCAATAAGTCAAAATGCATTGAGGACACTTATGCTACTTAGAACATCATAGCTTAACCTAGCCTACCTTAAACGTGCTCAGAATACTTCCGTTAGCCTCTATTGGGCAAAATCATCTCATACAAAGTCCATTTTATAATAAGGTGCTGAATAGTTTATGTAATTTATTTAATACTCTACTGGAAGTGAAAAAAAAAGAATGGTGGTCTGGATACAGAATGGTTGTAGGTATATAGATCATTTACCCTTATGATGGTGTGGCTGACTGGGAACTGTGGCAGGCTGCTGCTGCCCAGCATCATGGGAGAGGATCATATCATATAACAGTAGCTTGGCAAAAGATCAAAATTCAAAGTACAGTTTTACTGACTGCATATCACTTTCACATATCATAAAGGTGAAAGCCATAAATCAAAGGACTGGAAGTCGGAGACCATCTGTATAGCAAAACAACTGATTTTTGTGTGTTGATTTTGTATCCTGCAACTTTAGTGAATTTTAAAAATTATTTCTAACAGTTTTTTTTAGAATGAAGGCTTTAGGGTTTTCTCTATATAAAATTGTGTCTGCAAACAGGGACAATTTTAATTCTTTTTTTTCTGATTTGAATGCCTTTTGATTCTTTTTCTTATCTAATTGCTCTGGCTAGGACTTCCAGTACTATGTCAAGTAGATGTGAGAGTCAGTATCGTTGCCTTATTCCTGATTTTAGAGGACAAACTTTCAATTTTTCACTAATATGAGTGACGTTAGTAGACTTTTTATATACGTCCTTTATTTTATTGAGATAATTCCCTTCTATTTCTAGTTTGTTGAGAGTTTTATCATAAAAATATATTGAATTTTATCAAGTGGCTTTTTTGTATGGATTAAAATGACCATGTATTTTTTACCCTTCTTCTCTTAATGTGGTGTATCATATTAACTGATTTTCATACATTGAACCACTCTTATATCCCAGGGATGAATCCTACTTTGTTATGGTGTATGATCCTTTTAATGTGTTCTTGAATTAGATTTGCTAAAATTTTATTGAGGGTTTTTGCATCTGTCTTCATCAGAGATACTGGCCTGTAGTTCTCTTGCGGCATCTTTGTCTCTTGCTTTGGCATCAGGGTAATGCTGGCCTCATAAAATAAGTTTGGAAATGTTTCCTTCTCTTCAGTTTTTTGGAAGAGTTTGTGATAAAGAGGATCATAAAAGAGTACTATGAATAATTATATGCCAACAAATTGCAAAGCTAGAAGAAATGGATACATTCCTAGAAACACACAACCTAACAAGACTGAATCATAAAGAAGTATAAAGTCAGTACAGACCTGTAACTAGTGTGGGGATTGATGACTGAATTAAATAAATTATTGGTTGCATCAATAGTCAAAAAATTCCCAACCAAGAAAAGCCCAGGACCTTCACTGGTGAATTCTATCAATTGGTTCTTTATTCTGGAACTTTCTATCCTCCGAATATGCTAGCACGTTGTAAATGGGTAGGTGAGGTTTCAAGATAAGTCATTTTTCCTGCTTTAATCTTTTGTTTTGTCATATTTAGGTATAACCAAAAGAAGGAATTTTAATCCTGAGTGTCATCAACTCCATGTTCTTTAAGGAAATAATAATTTTCCCTCTTTCCTTTGTCAGTGGGCTCTGGAGGGATTGTAGATTGCAAACTCCTTTGGCTTAAGGAATTGTGCTCAATTCTCTATAACTAATGTGCAGTTCAAAAAAAAAGTTTGCATTGGATGATCATGTCCCTAAGAAAGTCAAGCAAACAAAGAAAAACAAATTAGGAATGTCTGCAGCTTTGCAATTATCATCTTTGCTCTTTTGGAAAGCAGTGTATTTATGGAAAGTAAGCTTTTCTGAGTAAGCTGTTTTCTGTAACACTTTCAAAACAAGAAACTCAAGGTCTGTTTTGCTTAAACTGAAAAGAAAAAATGTAGTAGGGAGGAGAGGAGGGGAAAAAGTAGAGCAAACAATTGAGCAAGGGGCTGACAGATGTAGCCTGATTTGGTGGAGCTAGTATTCTGCCCAAGGTTTTGTCTAGAAACCTTGACTCTCTCTGCTGGAGCCAATGCCTCCAGTCCTGGCATGATCCTCCAGTGACTTCATGATCTGAGCTGATCAGACAGGTCTTGGATTCTTCTCCAGGGCTGCTTCTCTGCAGCTAGAGGGCTGAGTCCTGCTGCCCATGGTTTCTGTAGTTCTGTCTAGCTCAGGGGCTCACCACTGTCCCAGATCGCCTTAAGCAATCTGCTTTGCATATTCATACATTTGCCTGGCTTCTTGGGGCATATGAGTTTGCAATCCCTGGAAGTGCTCTTGAAGGTTGTAAACTCAGTAGTGAATTTGGCCTGAGAAGCTTCCAAAGGGACACAAAAAACAGGGACAGAAAGTTAGCTACCTCCAGTACATCCCAATACTATCTGAGCACCTAGCTGGCAGGCTTTCTTATACACAAAGCTTTGATTTTGTCCAGTTGATCAAACCATGGACACCCACCCACCTGTGACTATGGGCCTACTCCACCCTCCTGGCACTAGAACATAGAGGGTCTTGATCCCAGGACCTCTGGAGACTCCTTGGGACAAAAGAATCTGGAACTAGAGCTTTTCTTATGAAGTAGAACCAACCCCTCCTGTCCCACCTGCCACAGCTACACATACACTTTGAATATCAATTGATGCACATTGATTTCCCCTCTACCAGTCATGGAGACCTTCCATGACACCCATCCTTCTAGTCAGGGATGGTTTCAGATTCTTCTGTTAGCTCTCCCATATTTTTCTTAGTCACTTTCCTGCTATTTATGACCCCTTTAAGCCAAAATGCCCCTTCCTTTGTTAAGATGGTATATAAGCTCCAGGTCTAACTATTTTTTTGGGTTTTATTTCTTCTCTATAAACTTTTCTCTGAATGTAAATATTATTAAAAATTGTGTAGCTTTTTTTCCTGTTAATCTATCTTTTGTTTGTTTAATTTGCAGGCCCCAATCACAGTACCAAAGAGGGTAGAGAAAAAGTTTATCTTCTCTGACACTATCTTCTCTCTATGTCCTCTCATGACCTTTTCTCTGTGTACACACATCCCTGGTATCTTTTCTTCTCATAAGGACACCAGTCCTAGTGAATTGGGACTTTACTCATTTAATTTTACCTCTTTAAAGGCCCTGCCTCCAAATATAAACATATGGGGGGGTAGGGTTTTAACACATGAATTTCAGGGACACAGTGCATAACAGATGGTGTTCAATTTGATTTTGATGTTTGAAAAGTTGTTAGGTTCCCGACAGACATCTAAATAATAATAAATTGTGTTTATTAAAGAATTAAATAAAAATTATTTTTTCTTTCAATATATAAGTATTATTTTTTTCAAATGGCTACTGTGTTGTTAGGTCATGAATACTTATCAAGGTTTTTAACCAAGCTACTTAATAAACAGACAGTTGGGTATTTCTTTGGCTTAGAGACACCATAAAATGATTTCTGGGACTCTGAAGGTGCTGTGAATGGAGAATGTTTGGGTATAGCCTCACAGGCAATCTCTTCTTGCTTGTGTGGATTGCATAATGTAAGGGGATGTTCTGGCACCAAGACTCGGGTCCCCACCTTTGCTTTAGTGAACTTCCTAACTTGTGTCCCAGGGCCATTGCTTCACGCAGACAAATTGCCAAACATGAGTCACCATCTCAGAAAAGCAGGCATGGTGGAGTCCTGGGTCAAAGAAAGACAATTCTTGATTTTCAGTTAAAAAAATGAAAACCAAACCAAACCAAAATAGCTCCACCCAGGCTTGAGAAAGGAAAATCTGTGCAATCAGGCAGAACTAGCCTATCTCCCAGCCACATAGCCCCCTCTATTCCTCAGGTCTGGAAGAAGGGACCAGAGTGAGAGGAAGAAGGGACCAGAGTGAGAGAAAGAAGGACCAGAGAGGAGAGGAGACAAAGAAGTTAGATGCTGGTGCAGAGTCCTTGCTAAATCATCTCAGGGGACAGACTGCCAGTAGGTCTGTAGGTCTGTGGTCAGAGGGCACTCACACCTAGAGTCCTGAGAGATATCCCAGGAGTTCAGACAAGACCCCGAAGACCCCACTAGGGGTGCAGAGCCCACTAGAACTCTGGATGAGAGCAGATGTAGGAGGGTTTGGGTTGGGCATGAGAGTTCTAACTCAGAGTATTTCAAGCTAAAATGGAAAAGAGGAAAAGATCTGAATTTACCTGGACACAACCCCCTACATCTTCCCCGTTAGGTGGAAGGGGATCTCAAGGTCAAAATTTAAAATTGTATCTAAGAAAATAAAGGAAGATACATTTTTTACATGTTTGTGTTTACAGAACAAAAATGTCATTCCTCTGCTGGTTCCACCAATGTAGGACATTGTCTTTTTAAGACCGACCTGAAGGACTAAAAACTCTCTGGGCTCCAATAGATGAATCTCTAGTAGCTGTTTGGGTATTCTGACAATGTAAATTTCAAGGGAGATGTAAACTTACTGAATAGTGTCCCCCCTTCCAAAGTCATGTCTAGCAGAAGGTAGCCTTGTTTGGAAAAATAAAATTAGTTAAGGATTCTGAGATCCCAGATTTAGGGTCAGCTCCAAATCTAATGACTGGTATCTTTATAAGAGGAAGGAGAGACACAGAAGGACCCATGGGAGAAGGCAGTGGAGACAAAGATTGGATTTGTGCTTTCTTAAGCCAAGGATGGCCAGGGGCCATCAGACACTGGAAGAGCCAAAGATTCTCCCCTGGAGCCTTGGAAGGAAGAGTGGATCTGCTGACATTTTGATGTTGGATAGATTTCAAAAACCTGTGAGAATACTCTTCTGTCCTTTTAAGCAAATTTATGGTTATTTGTTACAGCAGCCTTTGGAAATGAAAGCTCTCATGAAGCATTCGCTTGTACGTACGTCTGTGCTCTATGGGGCACTGCAGGAAAGATGACCCATTTACTCACTCTTTCTTTACACAAACCTTTCTTGAGTGCCACACACTCATCTGAATGCTCAGGAGAGAGAAGAAAATGGCCCAGATCAGTCCTCATCTTCATGGACCTTGAAGCTTAATTGGGAGACCAAACCCCAAGAAAACAAATCATAGAATTGAGAGAGTGGCGTGTATGTGGATGGAGTGATGGAGTGAAGAAAAGGGAAAACAGGAAAGTAACGGTGCCCGTAAAGCCAAGGGGAGGAGGCATTTCTAGCAGAAGGATGGATCAGGGTGTCTAGTGCTACAGGGACGAGGACAAAGGACAAGGCATGGTGGAGGGCATTGTGACCTTGACAAAGGGGTCCCGGTAGAAATGTATTGATGACAATCTAGTCAAACTGGCAAGTGAGGAAGTGAAGAAATGGGCAGAATCAACCCTCTTGAGGAGTTCTACTATCAAGGGGAGTAGAAAAATACAGAAGGGCCACTTCTTTAATGAGATTATTTATTTTTATATTTAAACCCACAACAGAGTAAGCATGCTGGCGGGAAGAACCAGTAGAAAGGAAAGACAGGATGATTCCAGAGATGGCAAGGGTGCAGGGTAAAGTCCTGGTGTAGGACAGAGGGGCTGGGGCTTGGCACACCCCGCAAAGAGCCGGGTAGGAATAGCACAAGGTCTCTCTCTAGCAACCTGGGTCAAGAAGCAGGCGGTGGGGACATGCTGTGGCTCCCTTCTCAATGACTTCTCTTTTCTCACTGAAATAAGAACCAGGGTGATCAGCTGAGGACACGGAGGAGAAGGAGAGCTGGAGAACAAGGAGAGAAGTCATCTCACTCCTGCCCACCATGCTGGCGTGCTGTGTCGGATGCCCGAGGTGCGACCTGGAACACATAGGGAAGAGAAACATCGGATGCTAGAAAGATGATCCAGTTACCCCATCCATCCCATAGAGCTTCCATTAGAGTGCCATTCCTCTGTTTGAAACCCTCAGAAAGGGGCATCTGGGTGGCTCAGTCCGTTGGGCATCCAACTCTTGGTTTCAGCTCAGGTCATGATCTCAGGGTCCTGAGATCAATCCCCGAATCTGGGCTCTGTGCTCAGCAGGGAGTCTGCTTGAGATTGTCTCTCTCGCTCTGTCCCTACTGCTCATGGTCTCTCTCTCTCAAATAAAAAAAAATAAATAAAATCTTTTAAAAAACCCCTCAAATGGCTTGGTTGCCTCCACAGATGGGTCTAGGTTCCCTGGTTTGGGGTAGATGCCCTCAGTGACCAGCAGCCCCGTGAACAGACTGTCCCATGTCCTCTCATGCTGCCAAACATGCAACTGTAGGAGAAGGAAGAGGCTTTCAGAAACCTCTGGCCCTCCACCTCGGGCCTGCATCCCTCTTCCTGGTCCGAAGTGCACCCACACTATTTAGTTGCAGTACATAGGACGACTCTGTCGCGGCCTTGAGGAAGGCACAGACTTCAGCTGGCCGGGTGGGGGTGCCGAGGGCAGTGGGGGTGGCAGCCTCTCCTCCCTTCTGATTCTTCCCTGTGGACACATGGGCCCCGTGTCGCTAGCTCTTCTCATGTGTTGAGAGAATCCGGACATCCAGAGCGTTATGTGAAAACTCATTTTTAAATAGGGGCCTAAATGTTTCAAAAATACTCCGCCGGCAGAAGCAAAGCATCTGCGGGCTGGGTTGGGGCTGCAAGCCACAGGTTTACTGCCTTTGGATGGGAGCTACTGCTGTCGCCCTTTAGGCCTTGAATGTTCTCCTCTCGGTGCCTGGGAGACACTCCAATACCCCTGGGTGTCGGGGGAAGGCAGGGTCAGCAGCCCAGTCCTGCAGGAAGAGGACCCCGCGCCAATACCAGTTCTGCTTGTTATAAGCAACCACCCCTCCCCCCCGACAGATTCCTCTCATAGACTGGTGTGAATGGAGAAGCCACTTTTTTTTTTTAAGATTTTATTTATTTATTTGATACAGAGGGACAGCACAAGCATGAGGAGTGGCAGAGGGAAAAGCAGACTCCCCGCTGAGCAAAGAGGCTGATGCAGGACTCTATCCCAGGACCCCGGGATCATGACCTGAGCCAAAGGCAGATGCTTAACCAACTGAGCCACCCAGGCGCCCCAAGCAGTTGCTTTATAACCTAGCAGAGAGGTTGTCATCTGACTGCAAGGTTAGCAGGACTGGGGGAGGGGGTGCATGCTGGGCAGCAGTGAGGGGGTGCCCCCCTTCAGGTGCCAACCTAGCCCTTGTGGGAGCTGAGGGAGGGCGCCTCCTTCAGCCCCACACCCTGCGCTTCTAGCTGGCCTCCCAAGACCTTGGCTGGGGTGAGTGCGGTGACAGCCGTTGGAAGTGCTCAGCAAACAGTCCTTATACTCATCGCCATTCTCACTGGCCTTCCAAGGCTGAGATGGCAGCTGGATCATCTCCTGGGGGGGGCTGGCCCATCTGCTGACAGACAGGACCCCTAACTTCCTCCTTTGTTCCCCCTCTGAACACTGGACATCACTTTCTGTGGCCTCTCTGATGTGGTGTAGCATGTCTCCGTTTATATAGTGGTGGAGTCTACAGGTCAACCGGACCCTAAGGCCTGGAATGCTGGGCCTGAGGCTTATTGGCTTGTGAATCCCTGAGACTCTCCCAAGTGGCCACATGGCATTGACTGAAGGATTTCACGTGACTCTCGGAGCACATCCGTGATGTGTTTTCTGCATCTGCATCCGCACTAAGTCTCCCCTTGCTGTGCTCTGGCCCTCTGTCCTATGGCAGGCAGATTCTCTGGCCTCAGATCAAACTTGCAAAACTTCCCTCATTGAATCACACCCCTCACCCCTTCCAACATTTTTACAATCCTTTTGGGAGTAGATGGATTCCAGATAACCCGATGTCAGACAACGCTTGGCAGGAAGCAATTTTTGTGCTAACTGTTCTATTTTGGTTCCGGTGCTCTTCCTCTTCCCCCCTACCCCCAGCAAACATAAATTGTTTCTAATCCCTTTGCCAGGGAGACTGGTGCGCAATGGCTGGAGGGGGAGTCCATGGGATCATTCCAGAGGTGCCCTACACTTTGGGTTTTGGGGGTGCTCACGGTTGCTGGTAATCGTGTGCAGAAATTGGCCCCATCGCAGTAGCCCGGCTTTAAGGGCGACAGTGAAGGTCAAGCACAGCGGTGAATAGAAAGGTAGGGCTTGGTCTTCCAGGTCAGTGACACCCTTGCCCATTGCTCTGCGGTGGGTCCACATCTATGTATTTGTCCTGCAGGGACGTGGAGGTCAGTGACACACCGGGCCACATGGCCCCTAAGGGCCTCCAGGGGTACGCAGGCTTTTCCGGTGCCACCTCTCCTGCTGGGTGTCAGGAAACTGCTGAAAACAGAGATTCCAGGATTCTTGGTAGGACACCCCTTCTAATCCATGCACGAGAAGATTGTAGCCGCCATCCACGAAGGAGCGGCAAGTGCTTGTTCGCTTCATGCACTTTGAAGACGCATTTAAAACCTGTGCCTTTCTCTACTTCAGAGGGTGTGGTCAGCAAGCTCAAGACGCCAGATTCATCTTTTCCAAAGCTGCGCATCCTCTCGTTGTGGTGTGACTACAACAGCAAAAAATGAGAGAGAGCTTAAATTGGACCTTTAGTAATATCCAGTAATAGGAAACGTCTAAGTAAATTATGATACACGCTTAAGATAGGAGCCATGTGGCCGGCAGCGTAAGAATATGCTCACCAGTTACATTAAGTGGAAAAAGCTGGAGATAAAAATGGACACAGAGCACAGTTCCACGGTGGATTGTGCAAAAGCACTCACATGTGTGCGCAGGAAAAGGGACTGAGAAGACTTGCAGGAAGATCGTAAAAATGTCATCCTTAGATGATAAGGTTGCAGGTAATTTAATTTTTTAAATATTTTTTTCTGATTTCCTTTCTTTAACAATGAAGATTTGTTATTTATATGACAAAAACTTATTTTGGAGGGGCACCTGGGTGGCTCAGTGGGTTAAAGCCTCTGCCTTCAGCTCAGGTCATGGTCTCAGGGTCCTGGGATCGAGCCCTGCATCTGGCTCTCTGCTCAGCAGGGAGCCTGCTTCCCCCTCTCTCTCTGCCTGCCTCTCTGCCTGCTTGTGATCTCTTTCTCTGTGTCAAATAAATAAATAAAATCTTTTAAAAAAAACTTATTTTAGAGAATGTGGATGCCTTATCATTATATACAATTTCATGGAAGCCAACAGGAATAATTACAGAATTTCAGGAATATCTCATCATTTATTCTCTACCAGATGTGAAGATGGGCCCATTTATATACTGAATTCTATTCCATAATATATACCACTTGAGGCAAGTTGTTAATATGAATATATGCACCATTTTCATGCAACAAAGGACATATAGAAACTTCCCGTGCTGAATCTTTTCCCTTTCCCCTTCCAGATCCCCGCCTCCCCTGATCCCTGGCCTGGTCTGTGTCCAGGGAGCCGGCCTTTGGGGACTGACTCAATGGGCTCCCTAAGCCTGGCTGCCAGTTGGCCTTGGTCACTGGGGAACCCTGGTGGGACATCAGAAAGCGTGAGATTGTGGGGTTTCTTTCCCTCTTCCTGCCAGGTGGCTATTGTTCATTCTGTATTTCTTTATGGAAAGCCCCAGCTCCTGCCAGAGAAGGCGACCTTCTCTGCCACTAACAGCTCTCTCTGGGTGCTGGCGATCACTTCTTCCCTTTCTCCCCACAAATCCTAGGGCGATCAGCACTTCCCCTGAGGAACTTCACTGTCCCTTCTGGACATCTTTCTAAAAATAGTGCCTTTGTTAAACTCACTGCCAATCACCCTCCTTCAGAGTGCTCTCTGCCTCCCGCCTACCCCCTGACTGACTCAGTTTCTCGTGGGCCTGGCTCCCCCGTCTTCTCCTCTGTGCTTCTCTGGAGTCTGGATCGGGCCCCTCAGTGTACATGCTCTGCACAGGGGGAAGGCAACCCCAGCGAATGTAAAACTCGACGCGACACAAGGACACCTGCCTCGTAGGAGGCTGGGCAGAAGAAGAAAGTAAGTCACCTTTCTGGGCACAAATTTTGATTCAACCTGAATTCATGAGCATACAAAGCCAGGCTCAGAGGTTCCCCCCGAAATCCAGCTGTGCCTCAGGATGCCGCTCCAAGTCCTCTCTGAATGCTGGTGTAATTGATCATGATGCACTGTTTCAAATGATGTCTTCTTTCTTTCTTTGGTCTGTAGAGTCCAGGATCACCTGTCTTCTAGGGACGTACCTCTCAGCACCTCCCGGGTGCTGGGGGCCCACCAGGTGTCCCGTAAATGCCAGCTGCCTGGCTGACAGGTGGTTTGCCCGTGGCCCAGGGCAGCAGAAAGAGCACCCAGACACGGCTTACCGCACCCCAGCTGCCGTACTGTGTCACCTCCCTTATCTCATTCTGTCCTGACAAAGAGCTCGTGAGCTAGGCAGTCCCCATTTTACGGAACCAGAAACTTGGCCTTGGAGAAGTCCAGGAACTTGCTAATAGTCCTACGATCGTACATGGTAGAGACTGAAACCCAGTTTCTTAATGCTTCTGCCATTCTGCCCTTTCTCTTGCGTGACAGTCCCCATGCCCCAGGATGAAGGGTGGTCCTTTCGGTGAACTCTTCCGTCCCCTGCGGTGCTTTAATAGGCCACCTTAATAAAACTGGGGACTCTGCACCCGTGAGGGGGATAACAGCTCTTGTTCAACATTCTTTCTGTGTAGGCTTCCTTCCTTGCTCCCACTTGACCTCGCCCTATCCCATGCTCAGTGCAGTCCGCGTGAAACCAGAGGACGCATCAACTCCTTCTCAAGGGGCCCTGCCCAAACTCTTCCCAGACTGGAGCCAGCCATTTTTCACCAGGCTGGCCCTCTGCTTTACTTCCCATTTGAACTCCCAATTTTAGAACCCAACAGAAAGGAGATGATTCCAAAATTCCGTTCACTGTGCATTTTGGCCAAGCAGCCCAAGGACATTTCCATGGTTGAGAAGCAGCCCGTGCTCTGTGCCCATTCCATCGTCCAGTATTCACACTTGGATCAATAAAATGAGAAGAAAATAGCTCTTAGGGCTCGTGAGTAAAATTTGGACCACAAAACCAAGTAAAGTATTTGATCACCAAATACTTTTTTCCGAAGCCTTGGCGTGGAAACTCTGACTTCAAGTTCATTGAAGTGGCCTGGAGATTTTAATTTTTATGAAAAGAGCATGCTGAAGTTGAATCGTGGTTGGCGTTCTCTGTCACTGAGGGGTGTGAACATAGAAATCCTGACATGGGGAGGGGTGTGAAAGAACCACCAAGCCACACAGACGATGCCCTTGATGATGTCTGGCTGGTTAAAATTAGTTATGTCTGAGTATCAGACAGAGTCTGAGGAAAAGGACTTTGGGTGGTGGGGTTTAGTTTAAAAACATACCTTTTCTAAGGACTTGGCAGTTTCCATTCTGGCCTTCGTCAATCACATTCCTCACACTCAGAAAACATGGAAATGCATGCAAAATGTTCGTTAGTTTTTCCCAGAACAGGAAGGAATTCTTTGAGATGGAAAGTAAACAGAGCTATCAAGAACATCGACCTAGATTCACTTCTCTATTTTTAGGTAATGGAAAGAAAAAATATATTGCCCATTTTACTTCCTTGCTTGATGTGAAGAGTGCTCAGAGGAACACACTTTTCCTTCCAGATCCATCTGTGGTACTTGCTCTCGAATCCATGACAGTCACACAAACATTTGTGTCCCAACTGAACCGAGACTCTCATCAATCATACAGCCCCCTCAGTTTGCTTTCAATTTGTGCCTCTTCCAAATTATGGTAAAATATACGTAACGTAAAACTTATCTTTCCAAGCGTACCCTCAGTGGTACTAAGTATCATGCAACTATCACCACTGTCTTTCTCCAGAACGTGCTCATCTTATAAAACTGAAAGTCTGTACCATTGAAACAACAACTCCCCATTTCTCCTCTCCCCTCAACCCCGGCAACCTCCATTCTACCTTCTGTTGTTATGAACTTGACAACGTTAGGTATCTCATACAAGTGGAAACAGAACAAATGTATGTCCTTTTCTGACTGGTTTCTTCACCAAGCCTAATGTCTTCAAAGTTCATCCATGTGGCAGCCTGTGTAAAAACATCCTTCCTTTTTAAAGACTGAAAAATTTTCCATCGAGAGGATAGACCATTCTGTTGGTCCATTTATCTGCAAATGGAGATTCGTGTTGCCTCCATCTTTGGCTATTATGAATAATGCTGCTATGAGCATGCGTATACACCTATATCTGTTTGAATTCCTGCCTTAGAATCTTTGGGGCATATACCTAAAGCAGAATTCCTGGCTTCTGTGGTAATTCGATGTTTAACTTTTTGAGGACCCACCATATTGTTTTCCATAGAGGCTGCGCCTTGGTCTTTCAAAAGAAGTAGAACTCAGGATGTGGTTTAAATGAAGTGACCATTTTACCTGGATTTTGAGGGACTTTTCTAGTTCAAGCCATGGAGCCTTAGGAACACGTTTTATAAACAAGAAACATGGAAAAACTTACACGATAGATGAAAATAGAATGAAGAGATCAAAACAACTAGGAAGAGAAAAAATTTTAAAAATGGACACAGTGGTGGCTTAGCTAGTGGTTTAAGCACCTGGATCAGAGGCAGCCTCAGAGAAACTTTGCAGTAATGCCAACACCAGGCACGTTGTGAGGGACTCTGAATTATCAGTTGCCACTGCCTGAGATCGAGTCGGTGTCCCCCCTCAGCAGTGCCTTTGGAGATAAAATCTTCTCCCTTTCCTGTTCAGGGCACATCTCTGGTGAGGATCATTAGTGACGCTGCACCCAGAAGGCCAAATGGAGGGGAAACGAGTCCTTTGCTGTGCTGTGAGGACTTGTAGGACACACTCAAAAAGGCAGGGCATTTACAGGATCGTGCCAACATGGTTCTATACTTGGAGAAGCCAACACCCTTCTGTCTCCCTCTTGTTCCTCCCCACTCCCTAAAAACAAAGGGTGTTGGCGCTCTCTGTCCTATCTGTGGCCTGTCGCGGGTGGGACGTGAGGCTCTGAGAGGGTAACATGGCCCAGGAGGTGACCCAGACGGCACAATGGAGCTGAGTTCTGTTCTGCTGGCTTGGCCCTGAGTGACGAGGGAAGCTGGAGGGGTCCCATGTCCATCCTGGGAACCAAGCCAACTCCTGCCCTACCGGAGACCTGGAAGGTTCGTGCTCTGGTTTGCCTTCGAACTTGAATTCAGTAGCTCTGCATCAGAAGACAACACAGGGCATTTGTCGCACTGAACACGCGTGACCGTATCTAGAACACTGCTTAGGATGCCACTGAGTTTAAAGAATCAGCACTGCTCATTTATGCCGAGTTGGTCTACAGAACTGGTTCTTTTTGCATGAGGTCCGTGCTTACTTTGTTGCCCTTAATTAAGTTTCAAAACTGTTTAAATTAAGCCGTTTAACTTTTCACTTCCTGGGATAATGGAACATGGCTTCTTTTTAACAAACTTACCATGCTTAGAACAGGTGGTTTGTTATGGAAAGGCTAGCTTTAAGTCCTGAGTAGTCCCTGGGGCCCCACGCCCCATAGCCACGTTTTCTTCCTGCCTACTGAATTCAAATTCAAAGGCAAGTACTCAAGTACATAAGTACAGGTCTGTCATTTCCTCTAAAGTCTAGATCAGCAAAGCCCAGAAGCTTGATCGGGTAAAAACATATCCTCTTTGGTATGTAATATAATCACACAGCTACCTTTGAGATTTGAATGAATTAATTTTTCATCACCTTGTGTGTCTATATGTGGATACAGAATTACGGTAACCGTGACATAGCAAAACTTCCCCTGAAGTTTGTCTCTAATGGATCACTAGATAGATCTAAATTGGTTGTACAAATTAAAATGGATCAGTAGGCTTGGATCATGAAAATAGATCTATCGATTTGTATTTCATTTGTTAAGGTGGCCATAGCAACGTGGCACAGACTGCGTGGCTGGTTAGAAACGTATTTCTCACAGTTGTGGAGGCTGGAAGTCTGAGGTCAGGGTGCTGGTGTGGTTATGCACAGGTGACAGCCCTCTTTCAGGTGCAGGTGCGGAAAGGCAACTTCCCCTGGTGTCTTCACATAGAAGAAAGAGCCGAAAGTGGAAGCCTGCTCTCTTGGGACTCTTATAAGGGCACTAATCCCATTCGTGAGGGCTTCACCTCATGACTCCCTCTTTTCCTAATTACCTCCCAGAAGCATCATCCCCTAATATCATTACTTTGGGGGGTAGGGTTTCACCATATGAATTTTGGAGGGGACACAAACATTTAGTCCATAACATCTATTTTCTTTTTATAGAGATTCTAATCATATTGGATTATAGATCCACCTAATGACCTCACTTAACCTTCATGACCTCTTTAAAGATCCTATTACACATACAATATATTCTGGGGTACTGGGACTGAAGTCAGGAGTTCAACGTATGAATCTGGAGTGGAGGACAATTCAGCCCATAACACAATTCAAATATAGATACAAGGACATGAATGGAGCTAGAGAATGTTGTGCTAAGCGAAGTAAGTCAGCCAGAGAAAAACAAAAAGCATATGATTTCATTCACATGTGGAATTTAAGAAATAAGACAATAGGAAGGGAGAAAAAAAGAGAGGGAAGCAAACCATAAGAGACTCTTAACTATAAAGAACAAATTGAGGGTTGCTCGAGGGAGGTGGGTAAGGATGGGCTAGATGAGTGATGGGCATTAAGGAGGGCACTTGTTGTGATGAGCACTGGGTATTGTGCGGAAGTGATGAATCACTGAATTCTACTCCAGAAACCAATACTATATTGTATGTGACCTAACTAGAATTTAAATAAAAAATTGAAAAAAAAAATAGATGCAAGGAAACTTTAACAGCAATGTTAATGACAATTGAAGTATGGTGGACCTCCAAAATGTCCGACTCCAACAGACGCGGAGAGTAGAAGGAGCCAGGAGGAAGTGCTGTGTCAGGGTGGCCTGTCAGCCAGACCTGGGTCCAAGGTCTGGCTCCCCTGTTGCCAGCCACAGACAGGTGGATGGTCTGCCGAAGAGAAACACATGAGAGGCTGTTTTCACATCTATTAAATGCAGATAAGAAAAGTATTTCCCCCACAGAGTCATTAATGAGAATTGAAACAATGAGTCTCGGCCACCATGTCTCAAACCTATATATGAATCACCTGGGGCTCTTGTGAGACAGCAGGCTGTGACTCACTAGGTGAAACCTGAGATTATGCACGTCCGGCCAGCTCTCGAGTGATGCTGGTGACGCTGATCTGGGACCTTCCCTTGGAGGAGTGTGGGTCTAAGTCACTTTACCCAGCACCGGGTAGGTAGTGGGCTCACGGTTAATGATGGCTACTATATACATTACATGTATATATATATGCTTTGATGTCTGTACTTGTCCCAGGAAAAAGCTCACCCTCAGATTCCCTTAGCAGTATGGACAGCTCATTTGTCTCTGATTGGGCTGCTCCTTTCCGGAGATTGCTGGCAGGACCCCCCTTCTAGCCCTAGATATTTTCTTAGTGAATTAGAAAATAAATCTTTTGGGCTCTGGATTTCTAATACCATGATAACATTGGGTCCCAGAGTCTGGTACTTAAGGTTTTGTTAATTTTTTCCAGTGATGATTGACAAGGACCAGCTATTGAGTCCCATCCATTCACTTTGGAATCAGCATGTGCTTCAAGGTCAAAGTAGGACAGAACATCAGGCTCACCATCTGGCTTCCCTTCCCTCCACACCACCTGAATTTTGCTGTGTCAAGTCCTCACTGTCTGGGCAACTCTCAAATGACTCCAGATACATTTTCCTATATTTTTTCCAGTCTTTTTTGTATCAGTAGTGGTGTGAGCCTGGACCATCGTAGTCTACCATTGCTGGAGAATGTAGCATTACCCACTGAAGATACAGATATTAGTAATTCCTGGGATACAAACTGTGGCTATGCCATTTTTGAGGATTTCCTTAAATTAAATAATCGTCACCTTAAAAAATCAGAGATCCTCTGGAAGAAAAGATCCCATCTTTCCTCTCTTGGTGAATATGCAGCTAAAGTCCCTCAGAAGGAGGCAAATGGTATTACTGGCGACAAAAATCTATATAAATTGAAGTGTGAGGGAGATTTGGGGTGGGAGAGGGAATACCACCACTTGCAGCCATAATAGAGTAGCTAATATAGGACTAACCCTCTTGCTGGAAAAAAATAAATAAAACCTGGAAAAATATATAAACTGTTGGAAGGCATTGGAATGCAATCGGTGCAGACAGGACAAGATGTGAGGCAGTCCCTGAGAGAAGAGAATACATTAGAGTGAGTTCCACAGTTGTCCTGCTCCTTCCTGACAGCATCTGCGAGCTCTCTGCATGGGTGGACAGGGTCATATATTCAGTGAGTGTCCACTGTGTTGAGGAGACAGAAGCTGGAGTTCAGGGCTACAAAAGTGGTGGCTTGAGAGGCAAAACTGCATAAAGAAAGGACCTATAGAGAAAGGAACCAAAAATTCTAGACACATTTTTCCTGGAAACATTTGCCCACTTTTTTTTTTTTTTTTTTAAGATTATTTATTTATTTATTTGACAGAGGGAGAGAGAGACAGACAGCAAGAGAGGGAACACAAGCAGGAGGAATGGAAGAGGGAGAAGCAGGCTTCCCGCTGGGCAGGGAGTCCGATGCGGTGCTCAATCCTGAGATCCATTTGCCCACTCTTAAGGCAAGCATGCATCAGGCAAACCTGAAACCAGAAGAAAGTTGTAGCTTACCAGGGATTTCAGCAGCCACCCGGTACTGGAGAGAGACACAGAATGGAGTTTAAGATCCAAGAAAGAGGAGAGACAATGGTCAACAATAAAGAATATTGATTGAGCTCCCAGATGGGCCCCAGTCTTAGGAATAAAGGCTATGTCACAGAAGAAAGGGCAAAGCTTAAATGGACCAAGCCTGACAGCATAAAATCAGCCCATGACGGGATCATAGTGATCAGTGATCTGTCTGCCAGATGGAATATCAATACAACTTGTAGGAAAACAACATCTTCCAGAATCTTTCATAGGCCATGTCCAGAATTTGAAATAAACCACAAGCCATACTAAAATTAGGATCAAATGACTGAAAACTAAGAAAAAAGTATCAAAATAAAGTCTCATGCATTATTTAGATATTAACTTATCAGACAGAGATTTTAATATAACTATGATTGACATCCTCAAGGAAACAGTAGAAAGACAGAAAATTTTACCAATGTGTGTGTGTATGTGCATACAATTTCCATATATCTCAAATGATTATTCTTTTTTTTTTTCAAATGATTATTCTAAAACTGAAAAAAGTACTCTAGGTAAAATTAATAGTTAAATTTTTTTATTTAATTTTTTCAGTGTTCTAAGACTCATTGTTCAATATTCTAATGTGAGATTAGACTTAGGAGAAGGAAAGATTGGTAAGCTAAAGAAAGGACAATACAAATATCCAGATTAAAGTACAGAATGAGAAAAAAGATGGAAAATGATAAAATGGGCATAAAAGGACACATGATATAAAGGCCTAATGTATGGATTGGATTCCCCAGAGAAAAGGAGAGAGAGAGAGGGAGAGAGAGAGAGAGAGAGAGAGAGAGAAGCAATATTTTTCAAAGTGCTTGTTTTTAAAAATATGGTCTACACAATTAACAAAAGACTTCGAACCATAGATTCAAAACTTTAGAGAATGTCAGCAGATAAATACAAATATATCTACACTGAGTCACATCACAAAGAACTGAAATTGAAAGATGAGAACATTTTAATAGCAAGCAGAATAAAAAGATGTATTGTCTTCAAAGCAGCAACAGTAAGACTGATGACTGATTTTTTAATAGCCAGAGGACAATAGAATGACATCTGTGTAGTGTTGAAAGGAAAACACTTACAGGATGCTTTCAGACAAGTAGATGTTCTCATTTAAAAAGCACTAAAGATAACTGTTCAGAAAGAAGACAAACACAGATGGAAGTACAGATACATAGAAAGAAATGAAGAACACCTCATATGGGTAAATATGAAAGTGGATAAAAATTAATAATGGATTATGAGGTTTAAAATAAAGTTAACATACATGATGGGGCTCCTGGGTGGCTCATTCTGTTGAACAGCCAGCTCTAGATTTCAGCTCAGGTTATGGTCTTGAGGTCTTGGGACCTGACAGGCTCTGCATTCCATGGAAAGTCTGCTTGTGGATTCTCTCTCCCTTCTCCTCTGTCCCTCCCCCTGTTCGCATTCTCTCTCTAATAAATAAATAATTTTAAATAATTTAAATGATATTTAAAAAACAGATTGCATGGAGCATTGGGTATTACACGCAAACAATGAATCCTGGAACACCACATCAAAAACTAATGATGTATTATATGGTGAGTAACATAACACACACACACAAAATAAAATATATATGAGAACAATAGCACCAAATTAAAAAACAAAAAAACCAAAACAAAACTGGAGTGGTATAAATGCAGTTAAACTATTTTAAATTTCAGGCACTGTTCAGAAAGTGGTCAAAGTACAAAATTAAGATGGACTACACCAAGTCAAGGATGTATTTCTAATCTCATGGATTATCACTAAAATAATAATAAAAGAATGTATAAGTAACAGACTGATAGATTAAAATAGAATATTAAAAATGCTTGATTAATAAGTAAAGCAATAAAGGAAAAATAGAGAGGGAACAAATAGAAAAGTTTAACAAGATTTAAAGTTAACTATAGCAATAATTTCATTAATTATCAATGGACTAATACTTAAATGGAAAGACACAAATATCAGACTGGAATAAAAGCATTATTATATGTTTATTATAGAAGACACATTTTAAGTATAAAAACACATAGAATGAAAGTAAGTGGCTAAAACCGATACCCAGCAAGCACTAGAAGTAAAGCTAGTATGCATACATTGCCAAAAGAGAAAGAAAAGTTTAAGAAAAAAATAAATTATTAGAAATGAGTGTATTTCATAATGACAAAAAGGTCAGCAGGAAAATATAACAATCCTAAATTTCTAGGCCCCCTATGATCACTTAAAAATATATAAAGAAAAGGTGACAGAATTGGAAGGAGAAATAGAGAAACATGTAATTGTAGATGGGATTTTAACACACATTTCTCAGGGACTGTTAAATCAGACAAGAAATCAGTAAGGATGTAAAAGATTAACAATATAAAAAATGACTTCATCTATTTGATATCTCTGCAACACAAAGAAGATTGGGCAGACTACGCATTTTTTTCACGGACACAAGGAGCATGTACCAACATAGACCATATTCTGTGAGTCATCCTTTAAGCCTCCACAAATTTCAAAAGACTGAACTCATACACAATAGGTTCTCTGACCACAATGGAATTAAATTAGAAAAAAAAAAAAGATAGCTGGAAGATCTAGACACATTTGAAAGTTAGGAAACACACTTCTAAATAACCCATGGGCACAATAAAATCTAGGAAATCTCAACTCAAAAGGAGCAAAATATTTTGAAAGAAAAGAGCTAAGAAGGAAATTAGAAATATTTTTGAACTGACTCATAACAAAAATATGACATATCAAAACCTAGGAGTTTCAACTAAAGTGGTTAGATGAAAATACGTAACTCCAACTGCACATATTAGAAAGAAGAAAGACTGAAAATCAACCGTCTGACACTTTCTTTCAAGAAGCTTGGACAAACACATCAAATATAAACCGAAAATGCCTGGGATTGAATGTATATATATTTAAAAAGCAGAAATGTCAAAAAACCAATGCTCTAAATAGAAGAAAATTATACAGTAAGAGCATAAATCAATGAAATGTAAAACAAACATGGATAAAGAAAAGCAACAGGGCCAAGAGGCAGACCTCCACTGAGTGGGGCTCCATCCCAGGACCCCGAAATCATGACCAAAGCTGAAGGCAGATGCTTAACTGACTGAGCCACCCAGGCACTCCCCAAGAGCTCATAATCTTGAAAAGATTTCTAGGATTAATAAACCCCTGACCAGACTACTCTAGAAAAAATGGGGTCTTCTGTTTTCATTTTGTATTGGGTCCTGCAAATTATATAGGTGGTCCTGCTCTTGGGCATTTTCATCTTCAAATGGCTCGAAGATTAGGTCAGAGGTTTTCAACCTTAGCTGCACATTAGGACAACCTGGGTGCTGGAGAGTCTGAATTAACTGGGTGGGGGGTAAAGCATAAGCCCAGGGAGTGCCAAGCTGGGAATGACCGATCTAGTTGGATGGGCAGTGCTGAACAACTGGTTTGCAAAATATTTGGAGCACTTAGAGGATGGGGAGATCACTTTCAGCCAGGTGGTTGGAGGGCTTCCGTCGGAGAGATGGAGCCCCGTTGGAGTTTATGGGTAGGGATCAAATGTGCAGTCCAACAGCATTATAGGAAAGGGCACCTTGTGGCCTAAGGCCAGTCCCTCTGACCAGAAATGGTGCCCACAGCCTCCCTGGCCAACTTCCTTATTCTCTCATCAGTCAGTGCAATCCCACCATTGCCTTTGTGATGAAGATATAACGAGTATGAAGAGTAGAATGAAGGACTTAGCCACCGGCTGGTTTTGAGAAGAGAAGTGCAAAGGCTCTCCGGTCCTGGGTGCCTAGCTGGATGGTTTGTGTAGAGGAAGGAGCACTGGACAGAAGATGGAATTTCTAGTTCTCATCCCACCCCCAGCTACTCACATTGTGCCTGTTCCATTCCCTGGGGTCTGCGTTGCTCATCCAAAAATTGGATTGACTTGATAACGTATATAATTTTCCATCCCCAAAAGGCTATAATTGAATCATTTGTGCATCATTTCTTGGATGTATGTTGTCTCTTAAAGTTATAGGTTGTAGATTATTTTTTAATTGAGGTATAATTGACATCCAACATTATACTAGTTGCAGACATACAACATAGTAATTCAACATTTGTGTCCATTGCAAAATGATTGCCACACTATGTCCGGTTAACATCCATCACCTTACATGCCTACAGAATTTTCTTTTTCTTGTAAGGCGAACTCTTAAGATCTACTCTTTTCGCAACTTTCAAATATGTGGTGCATCCCTATGACTTATTTATTTTATAACTGTAAGGTATTTTATATCTTTTTATCTCCCCTTCACTCATTTGACTGCCCCCCCCCACCTGCCTCTGGTAACCACCATCTGTTCTCTGCCCCTATGCGCATCGGTTGTTGTTGTTGAGGATTTTTTTTGCTTGTTTTTAGATTTTACATATAAGAGAGATCATGTGGTATTTGCCTTTCTCTGGCTAATTTATTTCACTTAGTGTAGTGCCCGCAAAGTCCATCCATGTTGTTGCCAATGGCAAGATTTCATTCCTTTTTTTAATGGCTGAATAATACTTCATTATATGTAAGTATATAAAGATACACATATATATTATTATATGTAACATATGATTTGATATGTGGTACACATAAATATATAATATATATTACATACTATAATATACATTATACCACATATTATATACATATTTCATGTAATATAAAATAAATATAAATAAACATATGTTTATATCATACATTATAATTATACATCATACAATTATACATTATAATATATTTATAATTATACATTATATACATTACATATTATGCATACATTTAATATATAATAGTATATCATATAATATAAAATGTATATATGTATGATTATATTTTATATACATTATGTATTATTATATAATGTATATTATATACATTATGTTATGTATACATTATATTATATATTTTATATTATTATATACATTATCATATAATATATATTATAATATATAAATATAAAATGTATATGATATACATTGTAATATATGTATCTAAATATATATTTATTATAAATACATTAAACACATTTTCTTTATCCATTCATCTACTGATGGTCACTTAGGTTATTTCCATGTCTCGTCTACTGTACACAATGCTGCGGTGAACATACCAGTACATCTGAATTTTCATTTTCATTTCCTTTGGTATGTACCTGGGAGTGGAATTGCTAGGTCATAGGGTAGTTCTATTTTCAACTTTCTGAGGACTTTCCATACTGTTTTCCAGAGTGGTTGCCCCAATTTACTCTCCCACCAACGGTGCTCAAGGGTTCTTCTTTCTCCACATGTTAGTCAATGCTTATTTCTTGTCTTTTTGATAATGGCCATTCTAATAGGTGTGAGGTGACATCGCCCTGTGGTTTTGATTTGCATTTCCCTGATGATGAGTGATGTTGAGCATTTTTTAAATGTACCCGTTGGCCATTTATATATGTTTTCTTTGGAAAAATATCTATGGCGTTCTCATCTTTTAATTGGATTGTTTGTTTTTCACTACTGAGTTTTGTGAATTCTTTATATATTTTAGATATTAATCCCTTATCAGACAGAAGCTTTGCAAATATTTTATCCCATTCTGTAGATTGCCTTTCCATTTCATTGATGGTTTCCTTTGCTGGGCAAAAGTTTTTCAGTTTGTAGTCCCATTTGTTTATTTTTGCTTTTGTTGCCTTTGCTTCTAGTGTCAGAATAAAAAACTCATCCCCTAGACTGATGTCAAGGAGCTTCCTACCTATGTTTTTTTCTAGTTGTGTGGTTTCAGGTCTTACATTCAGGTCTTTAATCCACTCGGAGTTAATTTTTGTGTATGGTGTAGATAATGGCCTACTTTAATTCTTTTGCGGTGGCTTTGCAGTTTTTTTAACATCATTTATTACAGAGACTGTCTTTTTCCCATTGTATATTCTTGCCTCCTTTGCTGTAAATTAATTGACCGTATATGAATGAGTTTCTTTCTGGGTTTTCTGTTTTGTTCCATCAATCTATGCATCTGTTTTTACACCGATACCATACTGCTTTTGATTACTATGGCTTCACAATATAGTTTGAAATCAGTGTCATGTCTCTAGTTTTGTTGTTCTTTCTCTGTAGATTATTCGTATAGGTCAGACACTGTAAAGCAGAGGTCCATGGACAGAGTCCAGCCAGTGGATGTGTTTTTAGTCTCAATATTATTCTAAAAAACGTTTTGCCAACATTATGGGATTTTACTTAAAATTATAGATTGAGTGTCTCTTGAAATCACAGGAGATATGGGAACTGTGGACCTGCTTGGAGCATTCCTGCGGACACTGGCGCTGAGGGAAGTTGCCCTTTGAGCTAGAGCATGAACTTGCCTGCTGACCTTATCCCCACTACTCCCTATTATACCTGTTTAGCTTCATTTTTGTACACTACGGGTCAGACCTTGTGGTGGTACCTAAGTCTTAATGTGGGGCTGAGTAGTTAGTAGGGTCCCTGTGAAGACTCCTTCAGTAGACAATTCATTCCCTTGCCTCTTGTTGTCTTAGAATTGGAACTTGGATAGTTTAATGATTATTTGATGTTTTTCCATTCCCTTGTTTGTCTTGTCTGACTGGGACCTCCTTTTCTCTCCCCAGCCCCAGAGAAGATGACCTCTCTTCAGACATGATTGGTCCCAAGAAAACAAATGAAGACTTGGTAATTGGGTGTTGTAAAGGAATGTGTGTTCCTATCCATCTTCCCGGAATCCACTGCATTCCTCAGGCCCTCTGAGTCTTCCAAATGCTCAGGCCAAATGATCCTGAAGCTATTTTTCTAACCACAGTTATCTAAATCCTGTTTACTTTTCCCTTTTCTTTCCAAGTATTCAATTTGAGTCACTTAGGTTTTGTGCGGGGCTGAAGAGCATTTTCCTTGAAGGCCATCCAGTGAGGGAAGATGTTATTCAACTGCTTTGACATTCAGCACCTATGAGGCCACCTGTAGGCCACCCCTTTCTTCATCCCGAGGATGTGCCTGGTGTGGCATGTGGAGGCCTGGAGAGGGAAACCAGACTGTTCAGTCTCCTGACCGGTTACTCAGAGCAATCTTCTTCTGGTTCTTCTCCAGTGTGGCCACAAATGCCTCCCAATCCCTCAATGTCTGCCGCGCATCAGACATCATTGTTATTGGAGGGACCTTGCATGGGCAGAACCCTCAAAAGTCAGCACGTGCCAGAAGGGTAGTGAAATGGCACTCTCTGCTTCATTGGTTCTTTGATAAGAAGTACACCCTGTTTCCAAGCCTAAAGTGAGCCTGGCAGATTCTGTTTCATGATTGGATGTGAGAAATTATTAGTGAATAAGAGGAACATTTTGGCCAGTGGCCTATTCCAGGAAGAGAAGCCAGTGACCTCTTCATCATGTTGACCAAATCCCCTCCAAGCCTCCTGAGTCTTCAGAACTCATCTTCTTTCTGGGAGACAGTCTGGAGAGAGGGCAAGGTTCTTTTCTCCCATCTTTTTTTTTTTTTTAAGATTTTATTTTTTTATTTATTTGAGAGAGAGAGTGTGTATGTGAGAGAGAGCACAAGTCGGGGGGGTAAAGGTAGAAGCAGACTCCTTGCTGAGCAGGGAGCCCAATGTGGGACTCAATCCCAGGACCCTGGGATCATGACCCAAGCAGAAGGCAGATGCTTAACCGACTGAGCCACCCAGGCGACCCAGCACCTTTATTTTTTCCTTATAAATACAAAACTTTTGCCTCAAAAGGAGACATATCCCTTATTTAAAAAGGCTTGAAAGAGAACAGGAAAATAAAAACCATAGATACTTAAGCCACACTGCGGAAGGAGTGAAGGGTATAAAATGTATTACAGGACACAGTGAACCTTCTCCCTGGGGCTCTTTCTGATGATTTTCTCGCTTGTTCCCCCTGAAGTCTACTCACTTGTAGTGAGGCAGTATTCCTGTTTTTCTGGTAATGAAGCTACTGCAGACTCCTTTCTTGTTCAGTCCTTTGGCAGAATTTGCATGGTGTTGGTATCAGTCACTGAAGTGAAGTCTCTCAAAATAGGCTTTCGGGACGCTGGGTACTGATGCCCTCAAAGCTCAGTGACACAAGCAGCTAAGTGTTCATATAAAAATAGACAGGTGTGAGTGGTCTGTGCTTGCCCCTGACGCGTGCTCACTAACTCCTCTCAGCTGTCAGCACCTCTGTCCTCTGATTTCCCACCTACTCCTATTATCCCTCTTAACTCCACTTGCTCTCCTCCTTATGGTAGAGCCCTGTATGAGTCCCGCAGGGGACAAGAAACATAGCCATCAGATTTCCGAGTGTCTAGTTTTGGGAGGCTAAGGCACCTCACTTTGCTCATGGACTCATGAGAAAGTTGTTATAGGTATGTAGTGAGTCTCATCTACGTATAGAGTCAACCCCAAGATTAGGATAGTACAATGGAATTTAGAACAGTTTAGCAAATAGGTTGATTTTAAATTTGAATACATTCTGAGGCAGCTGGCTGTGGTTATTGGTGTTGTTTTCCTGGGATTTTGATACCAATCTTTCCCTTCTCACCGCTGAGCAGGTATAAAACACCCTCATCCAGCCAGCTTCTGGTCTCACCAGGACCACCAGGTCCTGCTGTGCAGAATGAGCACTGCTCAAGGCCATAGGACACGTGACCCTCTGTGACTGTGAGGTTCATGGTGGTCTCCTGGGTTGTACAATGTGGCAATCCTCCCATCCATAATTTCCTTCATCTCTTTTCCCCAAATCTTTCTGTTCTTAAGATCCTGATATGGTGATTTGGTAGGTAGGAATGGCAAAAACTTCGAGAAGTTCAGAAGGAGCTTTCTCTGACCTTCCTTCTGCCCTGTTTCATGTTGTGTTTGTCATCCATGCCACTTTCCCACTTCCTCTTGATTAATCTACAAGGTCCCTTCCTGGGATATTGGACAGCTCACTGAAGGCTATTGGCAAAAGTGTGTTCTCCCCTTCAGTCACAGTTTTCCCCCCATCTGGTGTCCTGTTATCCATATACCTGAGAAAGGTAAGGATATAGAAGGCATTAGCAATCACGAGAGACTCCTGAGTCTAACATTGACAAAGCTGAAACCCACATTAACTGAAGGTTCCTTAAGTTGGAAGAAATCTTAGCGGTTACTCAGCAAAGGACTCCAATTCCTCTTAATCACTCCAGTGACTAAGAATTCATCATCTCACCAGACTATCCAGTCCACTGTTGGCTTTCTCTTGCTGTTTGATGTTCTTTGAGTCCAAATCTACCCACTCCAGAATTTCAAGTGCCCGCCATGCACCAGAAATGTTGCTGGCCACTGTGGATGTGAAGGTGAGTAAAGCCACATACACTGCCTTGCCAAAGGTCGAAGTCAATGATAATGATACGAAGTGATGGCAATGACACAGAAAGACAGAGGACTAAATGAGCACAGAGCAAAGTCCCTCACTTGGCCTCTAGTTCTGCTGGTGCCTGAACGGGGTTTTGCACTTCTTGTTTTCTGGAAACACTCGTCCCAAGTTATTCTTCGTTGACCTAACAGTTCCTTAATTGTTTAATACAGTGATCGCATCATACCATCTTCTTATCTCTAAGTTTAACATCCTTATTGCCTTCAACAATGAACTTTCGGGGCGCCTGGGTCGCTCAGTGGGTTAAGGCCTCTGCCTTCGGCTCAGGTCATGATCTCAGGTCATGATCTCAGGGGCTCAAGCCCCACATCGGGCTCTCTGCTCAGCAGGGAGCCTGCTCCCCCCCCATCTCTGCCTGCCTCTCTGCCTACTTGTGATCTCTCTCTCTCTGTCAAATAAATAAATAAAATCTTTTTAAAAAATGATCTTTCTTATCACAGGAATTTTCTATCCATGTTTCTTTGGAAATATTACACTCCAAACCAGCACAGATTTCTATGTGATCCAATGGACACCATTATTTCCCATGATCTTGATGTTCTAATAATGGAAACATTGAGTACATTCTTATACTTTAGAGGTCAGTATTTGATGGTCAAAACCCAAACCCCTTCTGCCCAACTTTTGTTGTTGTTGTTGTTGAACAGCAAACTCTGGGGTGTTACTTATTTTTTACGTTAGAGCAGTTTAGGATTAACCGATCACCTCCCCTCTGTTTGACACTTTCTGTTGCATTACATTGGCCTTGCCTTGTCAGTACTTCCCAGAAAGGAATCTAAGTGCCCTCGGGCTTACAATTTGGACCATAGTATTCCCATTACTGTTACTCTTTGGTAGTGATCTTTGTATCTGAGTTGTGGATCTAATGTCTCCTTGGTGTATATCACAGTATATATCACAGCCCCTGATTTAACTCAGTAACACTGTTGGAAAAGAAGTATGTTTGTCCTGATGTGACTTAAAAAATATATTTTAAGACCTTTTCCAGATAAAGATTGTATTCCCTATAATTTACTAGTTATGATCTTCATTTGAAAATTAAGTCAACTTTTTCTTTTTCATAAGATAATATATGTCTTAAAAGTTATGTGATTTTACATGGCTTATAATAAAAAAGGTCAATCCCATGCTTCACTCATACTTAATCCCACTTCCAGAGATGAAAACTTCCAGCTCTTTTACCTGGTTCTTCTGGTACTTAAGTTCATATTATCATATAACGTGTTTCTGCCACTTTCCTGCCCTTTTTGATTTTTCAAATACCTCTTGATTTTTAAATTTTGTTTAGTCTTGCCTACTGTCTTGTTCTTATGGAAGATAAGGTATCAATTAATTTAAACCTTACCACCTCCCCTGCACTGACACCTTTATTTTGGCTTCCTACCCTTTTAATGTAGTTTTATCAAAAATTTTTATTAAATACTTTTTTATTTAATTTATTTAATTATTTAATTAATTAATTTTTATTAAATACTGAGCCTGGTTGGCTCAGTTGGTTAAGCATCTGAATCTTGGTTTCAGCTCAGGTCATGATCTCAGGGTTATGAGATAGAGCTCCAGATGGGTCTACCTGCTCAACATGGAGTCTGCTTGAGATTCTCTCCCCCTCCCTTTCCCTTTTGCTCTGCTCCTCTCCTTGCTTGCACTCTCTGTCTCTAAAACAAACAAACAAACAAATAAATAAATAAATCTTAAAAAAATTTTTTTGTTAAATAAATATATGGTGGCATAAATTTTAAGATTTCAGAAGCCTTAGGTAAATCCTCTTTATTCCTCATAGCATTAGTCACTATCACCTATTTTATATTAGCAAAAATAACCTTTGGCAAAGAAAATCACGGTCCATTTTTGATCCATTTTAATTCAATTTTAATTGAATAGTCAATGTGTGGTACTACATTTAAGAAGCATTTTAAGAATCATAGCTTCCTTTTTTAATAGTCTGAGTCCATATTTCTGGTACCAGACTTTAAATTGTTCATAAAAATAAGTATTCCTGGGGTGCTTGGGTAGCTCAGTCAGTTAAGTCTCCAACTCTTGATCTTGGCTTAGGTCATGACCTCAGGGTCATGAGATTGAGCCCTAGGTTGGGCTCTGTGCTCAGCAGGGAGTCTGCTGGAGATTCTCTCTCCCTTCTCTTGTCCATGCTTGTGCTCTCTCTCTCTCAAATAAATAAATAAATCTTTAAGAAAGTATATTCCTAGTTGAACTTTAACATTTTAGTTAACATTTAGCCTTAATTGTCAGACATCATTTTGCAGGGTGTTGGTCACTGTGGAAAAGAAGTTTAGAATGGGAAATGGGAGAGAAGAGAAGGAGGTTGGGTGGGGAGGAGGCTTAGAAATTAACTCTAGGGAATGACGAGAGGGAAGTGGCTTCCCTGGATCAGAAGGCTTATCCCCATGTAGGACTGAGGTAATCTCTGTATCATGAAACCTTTACTATGTGCCTGGCACAATGTATGATACACTTCTTACATAGATTTTGTTATTTATTCTTTCCAGGTTTATGATATATTTTTCTTATTTTACAGATGAGAAAAGCTCAGGTTCCAGGACGTGAAGTGAAATGCTTATTTTTACCTGAGAAGTAGTAAGACAGAATTGGCAATTAAGCCTAGTTTTGCCCAAGTCCAACATCCATGGTCTGGAACACAGTCTAGCCCATGGACTGCAACATAAAATGGGTTTCTATACTGCTGACCTCAGAAAGAACTAGAAACAGACCTGTGGTTTTCAATAGGATTTCTTACTCAGAAGATAACATTTTCATACTTTTTACTTGCAGGCCAAGCAGCAGAGGGAAAGGGAGAAGCAGGGTCTCCACCAAGCAGGGACCCCGATGTGGGGCTCAATCCCAGGACCCTGGGATCATGACCTGAGCCGAAGATAGTCGCTTAACCAACTGAGCCACCCAGGTGTCCCTAAGATGCAATTTTAATTATAGTTATGCTTGAGTTCTCTCGTAAGGTGGGCAGTGGGGTTTTATTATCTCTTATCTTGGGTGTTGTTTTCACAAATCCACACTCTGTTGGCCCTGCACCAGCAGCGGGATCCTGGGAGTTCTCAGCCCAGCGCTTTCCTGATAGTTCTCTGAGGTGATGACAGGTGTCTGAAGGCCCCCTTCAGACCCTGGTCCAGTGAGGTTATGACCGACTAAGGCATGAGTGCGGAGGTTAGAAACTTTTCAGGGATCTCATGCTCTACTCAAAGACCTGAAGTGTAGAAATGAATACCCGGGTTATACAAAGTGCTTGCAATTTGGAAATACCAGAGGGAGAGTGGAAAATGGGCACAGTTTTGAGTTGTTTTGTGTTTTTGTAATTGTACTGTAATTGCCAGGTTAGGTGGAACTGAGGTCAGCATCCCTGGGTCACGAATAGCAGGTGGTCAACTGGCAAAGAAAACCATGATAAACCCCTTTTGTGAGTGTAAGAGTCTCTTCCTTGGACCTGAAGACTTAGACACACAACTGAAGCCTTAGTTTTAGGTTTTTTAATTCCACTAGAGAATGATCCTTACTGGCCTCTTGCGTCCCCCCAGCACTTGCCTCAGAAACCGGCCTTGTTCAGGGCCGTGGCCTCTGGCGTGGAGAGCTCGAGAAAGCACAAGGGGTGTGAATGTCTGGGCTCCCCCGGAGGGTAGAACTGCCATCTGTCAGGGGCCCACTGATTGCGTCTTCCTAGAAATTCAGGTTTTCTCCACAAAATCGGAGCCACGGGGCTCACACTTCCAGGGAAGAGTTTGGAGCTAGAATTTGAGGCTTCCTTCTTCCTGGGCAAGTGCAGCAAACACCTCTCACCCTGTCTGGAGGGGCAAATGAACGCTCTTGACCTTGCTGCTGGGCCAGGCCCCCGGGGGAGGGGACGGCCTCGGGGGTTGTTATTATTATAAATAGTCAGCCTCCCTCTCCAAATAGCGGCATGTGCGGCTATCTCAAGTTGCACGTTAACAGAGGTCTAGAGAAAGCAAAGTTTCCAGTCGCCTTTTTGATAAACACATTCTTGGAAAGGGTGACCTACTGCCTGCGGGACCCTGGGGGGGGGGGGCAGATATTTTGAGCAAGTCCAAGGCCATCTGTCTGTACTTCTGCCCACAGTGAGGGGCCCTCTCTGGTTGAGTTCTCAGGAGGGACAAGTGAGGATCTGGCTGGCAGTTTTCATCCATGCCCGTATAACCATCTAATTTTGAGCCAGGTGGGGCACTGGATCCCCCCAGGCAGAACTTTCTGTGGCCTTTTCTCAGGCATGCGATTCCCTGTTACCATCCCGCGTATGGCTCCAGGGATGTGAGGAGGAGTAAGGAGATAGTCAAAGTCCCCACAGCCCTCTGATCTCTGCCCTGTTCCCTTTCACTTGCCTTTTTGTCTGAGCTGTCTTGTCCTTTGACCCCTGGTGGCCTTTCACTGGAGGGAGGGAATCTTGAGACACAGTTTATATAATGGGTAAGTTACATGGCCCAGTTACATGTTATCTGAGACTTGGGGGGTGTGTGTGAGTGTGTGTTCAAAGGCCCTGTTTATCTTCATTGTCTGCTTGACCCCTCTTGGGGATGGTGTTTTCCCTTCAACATACGCCCACTCTTGAAATTTAGATATTTCTTTCAACCCCCCAAAATCACCATATTCATAGGGATCTTTTCTCACTGGGCCCCAGATTCATCCTTCAATTTCAGGAGTAAGTGACCCTCCTGAAACTCTTATATTTTCATTCCCCTTGTGTTTCCTGAGTTTCCATAAAATTTCTGAACTGACTTTACCATTATTATGAGTACACAATCCCCTGAGTGGAGGGACCATCAACACTTAGAACTTTGTAGCCTCTGTCTTCTCTTACCCTTCTGCCTCCTCCTCCCTCTGTCCCCTTCCTGCCTATTTCACTTGGGATGCAATTATGAAATTATGCATTATAATGAACTATGAATTATATGAATTATGAAAAGTGTCATTTCTGAAGATCAAAATAGTACAACATTGGGAATTTCGTGTGGTTAATGTTAAACCTAATGTTTTTGTCAAATGATTGCACTATCTCTAGATTCCTTTCTAATCTCCTATTTAAAAAATCTCTCTCTCTCTCTCTCTCACACACACACACACACACACACATAGACACACATCAAGCTTTCTGAGGAATGATATTTGAGAACTTAACTCAAATAAATGTCAGAAAAATTTTACATCATGATAATTTAATTATGGTTCACTCCTGCTTACCTGTACCTCAAAGCCAAGTGATAAACACCTTAAAATCCAACCAGAGTATTTTTAATGCCCCACCGTGATCTTCAGGATCACAATGTGAATGATTCTGTTTCTTCATGTAGAGGTTTGCATGCATAGAAAAGGAAAAAAAAGTGGATATTTTGGTAAAACCAGAAGCAAAATCAGCACTGAAATGGTCAAACAAATTAAGTAATTCACAACAGCTCTTACATTGTGAATATGTTTTTAATGGAAAATAGTTTTGCTGAGAAACAATACTTACATAGAAAAAAGACAAGAAAGTATCACACGGAGAACACAGAAGACAACTGCTTGAAGGGGGTCATAGAGAACCCAAAAGAAAGCATTTCAAAGGTGTTGTGCCCCATTATTGCTCTAGCACAGGGAGGTGGAGCTTATGAACTCGCTTGCTGATGTCACCCTGACCAGCAGAACCGCAGTAGGAAGAGCTACTGGCTGCCATCCCGAGGAGGCACCTTTCTCGTCAATTCTGTACTCTTGAAAGTCCTGCCACGGAAACGGAAGGAAATGCATGGTATTTGGGAGCACAGGTAGATTGTTCGGAGGATAGGAAAAGCCTTGGACTTCCAAGGTGTGCAGATTGCACCCCAGCTGGGTGACCTGGAGTGTGTCCATTCACTTTTCAGCTTTTTTCTTTTCTTTTCTTTCTGTTCTTTTGTTTTGTCTTTTCTGTTCTTTTGTCTTTTCTTTTCTTTTCCTTCCCTTCCCTTCCCTAGCCTTCCCTTCCCTTCCCTCCCTCCCTCCCTCCCTCCCTCCTTCCTTCCTTCCTTCCTTCCTTCCTTCTTTCTCTCTCTCTCTCTCTCTCTCTCTCTCTCTTTC
>CM053610.1:44918066-44931697 GCA_028646535.1 Procyon lotor
AAAATCAAGAGTCGGAAGTTCAACCGTTCAACCGACTGAGCCACCCAGGCGCCCCCACTTTTCAGTTTCTTCATCCGAGATTCTGGTTGATAATACAGTTGCCCCAGGGCTATTAGGATGTTGAGATAAGATAATATAGGAAGCATTTGACCCAGTGCCTGTCACATTGGTCCTTAAAGGCTTGTTGAATCAAGATTCAGTTAGAATAGCACTTGTATCTACTCCTTGATGCAGCTGAAACTTAGCAACTTCTCAGTCCACTTTGCTTGAAAGTAAGACACATTTTCATAGTTTAAGGGATACTCTGAGCTAATATATTGAAGTATCTCTCAGATGTCATGTCCATACTCTCACAGTTAAAAGGAATTAGAGGATGCTGAAGAATCTTGGAGGCTTAGAGTGAAAGAAAGAAGGAAAGAAAGAAAGAAAGAAGGAAAGAAAGAAAGAAAGAAAGAAAGAAAGAAAGAAAGAAAGAAAGAAAGAAAGAAAGAAAGAAAGAAAGAAAGGAGAGAGACAAGAATGGAAACTACCCATGAAACAAACAAGAGGAACTAAAAAGTCACAAAACTGTTAGAGAAAATATATAAGATAGTTGCACCACCATTTAGGCACCCATGCTACCCAGATAATAAACACCTGGAAAGTATCATTCACATCTAGGATTACCAAAAATGTAATGTCTTTAATTTTCCTACATGAAGGCCGGATTTCTCCTGGACTCCCACTCAGTTAGTGAGACTCAGCTATTCCAACATCAAATTGAGTTAAAGATTAGTCTGATCCAATTTTAATCAGTCCGTTTAGGAAGTGTTTACTCTCTTTGTAAAATTCACGTCATCTCATGTAGCTTCTCCTTTCCTCTTCTGCTTCTCTGCAGGAGTAGGAAGTAGCCTATGTAGCAACCTCATGGCATGATGGGAAGCCAAGGAGTTGGGATCCGTGGGCACTCTCGTTTTCCCCCCTGGTTGCTGGGGGATGTATCTTGCACCTAATTGCTGCATGACCTGTGGATGTTCATTATTTTGTCCACAGTGGTGTAATTTGTGATCTATTTCTCAGGTAGGACTTGGTGATATCCTTGGACCATTTAGTATTTTCTCAGCTCCCACTAGAGACTGCAGGACCCAAAGAGCAATACACCAATAAGGTTCTGAATTTTCTTTTGACCCATTATACCCAAAATCAGGTGCTGGAGAAACTGGCAATCTAGAAACACTGATGAATGTGAACAAAAAAGCCCCAACAAAAGCCCATTTTCTTTAGCCAAAGGACCAGCAAAGAGTCATCTTAGCAAGGGAAAAGGATAAAAAAGATATGCAATGCAAGCATCAATTTAAAAAGGCAGGGGTGGATGCATTAATATTAGATAATACAGATTTCAGAGCAAAGAAAATCATAAGGAACAGGGAGATAAAAAATCATGATAGAAAGGTTAGTCCTCCAAGAACATGGTAGTCTTAAGTGTGCATGCCCCAAAGAGTAGTGCTACAAAATATATGAAGCAAATATAGATAAAATTGAAAATAAGAAATGGATAAATCCATAATTAGAGTGGGAGACTTCAACACCTCTCTTTCAACGATTGAAAGAACAACTAGACAGAAAACCAGCCAGAATATAGAAGAACTGAACAACATCATTAACCAAGAGGATCTATTTGACTTTTATAGAACATTCCATCCAACAATAGTCAAATACATTTTCTAAAAAACATCCGCAGAAGGTATGCCAAGACAGACCATATACTTGGCCATAAATAAATCTTAACATGTTTAAAATAATTAAAATCATATGACATGTGGTTTCTGACCTCAGTGGAATCAAACTAGATACCAATTACAGAAATACAACAGAAAAATTTCTCAAAACTTGGAAACTAAATATAATACTTCTTGATAATCCATGGGTCAAAGTGTAAGTCTTGAGGGAAATGAAAAATCCATTGAACTGAATAAAAATGAAAATACAACAATCAATGTTTATAAGAACCACTAACACAACAGTGAAAGGGAAACTTACAGTGCCAAATGCATACATTAAAAAAAAAAGAAAAAGCCTCAAATGAATAATAAGTTTCTACCTCAACAGACTAGAAAAGGAAAAGCCAAATAAACCTAAAGAAAGGAGAAGGAAGGAAATAAGAAAGATAATTGCAGAAATCAATTAAATTGAAAACAGAGGCACCTGGGTGGCTCAGTGGGTTAAAGCCTCTGCCTTCGGCTCAGGTCGTGATCTCAGGGTCCTGGGATCGAGCCCTGACTCGGGCTCTCTGCTCAGCAGGAGCCTGCTTCTCCTTCTTCCTATGCCTGCCACTCTGCCTGCTTGTGCTTTCTCTCTCTCTCTTTCTCTCTCTCTGTCAAATAAAAATAAAAAAAGAAAAAAAGAAAACAGAAACAATAAAAAGATCAGTGGAACAGTCTTTATTTTAAAAATAGTTTTTTTGTTTTTATTTAAAGATCAGTACAATGGAAAAATCTCTAGCAAGACTAACAAGGACAAAAAGAGAGGACATAATTACCAATATCAGGAATGAAATTGGAGTTATCACTACAGACCCTGCAGACATCAAAAGGGTAATAAAGGAACACTACAAATGACTCTATACACATAAATTTAACAACTTAGAAAAAAATGGACAAACTCCTCAATAAGCACAAATACCTCAAATCACCCAATATGAAATAGATAACTTGAATAGATTTATAACAATTAAGGAAATTAAGTTTGTAGTTTAAACTCCTCCAAAAATCTCTAGACCCAGAGAGTTTCACTGCAGAATTCTAGCAAATGTTAAAAAAAAAAAAAAAGAATTAACGCAAATTCTACACAGTCTCTTCTGGAAAACACAAGGGGGTAAAAACATTATCCAACTCATTTTGTGAATCCAGTCTTACTCTGATACTCAAACCAGAAAAAGATATTACAAAAGGAAGAGAGAGAGAAAGAGAAGGAGGGAGAGGAGGAGGAGGGGGAGAAAAAATAAAAAAAACTTCAAAGAAGTATTAGTTTATAGAATTTATAATATATAAAAAGAATTATATATCATAATCAAGTGGAATTTATTTCAAGGATGGAAGGCATTTGCAAATCAATTGATGTAATTCATCAAATTAACAGGCTGAAGAACAAAGCCGTTTAATGTTAATTGATAAAACAAGAATTTGACAAAATCCAATCCCTGTTCAGGATAAAAGTCCTCAGAAAACTAGGAATAAAGGGAAATTTCCTCATCTTGATAAAGAACATCTATAAAAAAAAAAAGTAGAGCTAATACTGTTCTTAGTGGAGAACGATGGTGTTCCCCCTAAAACCAAAAACAAGGTGAGGATGACCTCTCTCACCATTGCTATTCAACATAGTACTGGAAGTTCTAAACAGTGCAATAAGACAAATGAAGGAAATAAAAAACTTAAAGATCAAGAAGGAAGAAATAAAATTATTCTTTTTAAAAAGTATTTTACCTATTTATTGGTCAGAGAGAGAGAGAGAAAGAGCACCCAAGCAGGGGGAGCGGCGCGCAGAGGGAGAAGCAGGCTCATTGCTGAACAAGGAGCCCCATGTGGGACTTGATCCAAGGACCCTGGGATCATGACCTGAGCTGAAGGCAGATGCTTAACTGACTGAGCCACCCAGGCATCCTGAAATAAGATTATTCTTATTTGCAGATGACATGATTGTCTATAAAGGAAACCCTAAAAAATCTACAAAAACAAAAATCTCCTGAGACTAATAAGTGAATTTGGCAAGGTTTCAGTTTGCAGTTTCAACATACAAAAATCAATTGTGTTTCTTTATCCTAGCATTTGAACCTGTGAAAACTAAAATTTAAAAAATGACAATACCAATTGCTGGTGAGGATATGGAGAAACCAGACCTTTCATACATTTCCAGTGTAATGTAAAATGGTAGGGCCACTCTAGAAGCTCCATCAGGCCAAAGACAGCATTATTATTATTTTTTTAAGATTTAATTTTATTTGAGACAGAAAGAGGCAGAGAGGGAGAGAGAGAATCCTTGAGCAGACTCCCCCATGTGCATGGAGCCTGATGCAGAGCTTGATCCCAAGACCCTGAGATCATAACCTGACTGAAACCAAGAGTTGGACACTCAGCTCACTGAGCCACCCAGGCTCCCCCAAAGATGGTATTATTTTTAACTTGGACCACGTATACGACAAATTATTTATGGATATTTTAAGCTTTTTTAAAAAAAGCTTAAGCTTTTTTTAGTTAAGCCAAAGGTTAGTGCCCAATTGCCTAGATATGGAAATAAAACTCATTAGATAATTGCATTGCTTTCTTTCGGTGGGAATTTGATACAAATCATCCAGATATTTGACAAATATCTATTGAATGCCTATGTTCTAGGCACTGTTCTAAGTTCCAAAATTAAATGGTGAACAAATATATCCTAAGGCTTTTTCACAAAAGTGACATTTGAGTTTAACCTTGGAATAAGCATTAATCTAGAACGACTCAAGTATCTCGAGTGTATTTGTATGCTTTTTTTTTTTAAATTTTATTTATTCATTTGTGAGAGAGAGAGCACAAGCAGGCAGAGAGGCAGGCAGAGGCAGAGGGAGAAGCAGGCTCCCTGCTGAGCAAGAAGCCCGATGGGACTTGATCCCAGGACCCTGGGATCATGACCTGAGCCGAAGGCAGCTGCTTAACCAACTGAGTCACCCAGGTGTCCCTCGAATTTGTATGCTTTATATCTACCGATATTTAATGTATTTGAATTTTAAAATGAAAAGTGTTTTTTTATAAATAACAGTTGCCACCCTTTATTGTGTATTAACTTTTTTTATCTTAAAGATTTTATTTATCTGTTTGTCAGAGAGAGTGAGAGAGAGCACATGCAGGGGGAGCAGCAGGAAGAGGGTGCGGCAGACTCCCTGCTGAGCAAGGAGCCCCATGTAGGACTTGATCCCAGGACCCTGGGATCTGCCTGAGCTGAAGGCAGATGCTTAACCGACTGAGCCACCCAGGCATCCCAAAATGACAAGTGTTTTAAAAATATTAATTCACTTAAACAATAAACTCATTTTAAGTTTATATTACATAAATATTTTTTACAAAAACTAAATGTATGTATGTATGTATTTATTTATTTATGAGAGAGAGTGTGCACATCCGCACTTGAGCTGTGAAGGCGGGAAGGGGCAGAGGGAGAGGGAGAGGGAATCTTAAGCAGGCTCCATACCCAGCATGGAGTCCAATGTGGGGCTTGATCTCATGACATTAAGATTATGACCTGAGCTAAAATTAAGAATCAGGGGCTTAACCGACGACCTAGCCACCCAGGTGCCCCTAAATATCTTTTTCAAAACAAAAATATTTAGTTGAAAGAATGGCATTGTGCTCCACTTTTTGCAATGTCTGGCTTAAGAAAAGATAGCTAGATTTCCATATCTGATTCTACATTTAAGTTTGTTGTGATACGTTGTTTGGTTGAAGTAACTAAAGAAAATCTGGGCTCACAGAGACGTCTAGTTGGAAGAGAGAAGAGGGTTTTATCAGTTTTGTCACATAATTGCGGTTAATATGCTCGGATTCTACATGAAAACTTGATTTGTGTCAGTTTATTACAGTTAGTGGCAGTGAGAAGTGAAAAGCCGAGTTAATGAGCTTTTTGTACTCTATTGCATGAAAATCCATTGGCCTGTCATGCACTTTGGAAAGATCTTTTAGCCATGTGTGATTTCTAACTCCACGTGTTGGCCATCTGGAAAGATATTGGTTTATGAGCTCCGACAATATACGTTATATCAAAAAATGGTAATCACACCATATAAAAATCAAATTTGCTGATATCACCACTGAACTCATCAGAGAAGTCCTTATTTGGAGCTGTCAAGTCCATGGCGATGGATACAAGTTTTATAAAGTCCAATTTTTGCTTGAAATTTAAAATTTTATCATTGCTAACAAATGCTGTCGATAGTTTTCCTTAAATGGACAGGTTAATTCTGTGCATTTTCGAGAAAATATCTGCCATACATCCAGTGTGAATAACCACAGCTGATCAGATACTCTTTCAGGGAAACATGGGATTTCTGAAAAAGTGGTTTGTTCAGCTTGTAACTCACAGAACCTCCCAAGTGTTTTTTCCTTGGGGCAACTATCTTGCTTTGATAGACAGCCGTAGTGACTTTTTGAGCAATTCCCGTTCAATCGCACAGAGGATCAAAAAGAAGTGTGTTCAAAAGTTCATATTTTACACAATTCATAATTTTTACTGAATTAATGGGGCCACTTTTACATGAAGTGGTTTATTTTCCTGTGCGTGCAAATAGAATGTGTGGATAGAAGTGAAGAGTAAAATGACCTCTCGTGTAGGTGAATTTGTGCTTTAATTTGTGCTAAGGTACCAGCAGTTTTAACTATCCCTTCTTTTGCGATCGCATTTTAGTACTATTATAAAAACTCTTTCGGCCTTAAGGACTCCTTGAAAGAGTCTTGGGGATCCTCAGGGACTTGTAGAGGACGCTTGGGAACAGACATTCTCGGGCAAAAGACCAGATGATTGGATGGGTGTTAAAATATTTCCATCTTCATCTGGGCTATTCTTTTATACCCGAGTTGTTCATTGAAAAGCATACAGTGAATGCCCATATGCCCAGCTGAGTGCCAAGGAGACACTGAAAAATAGTGCCTGTCCCTTCACAAAACTTACCTGTTTAGGTGAGAAGCCAAGGCAATATAAAGAATTGGCATATTGTGAAGTTTCCTGCCCTCTCCTTCAAAACTATTTCGCTCACAGCAAGCATCAAACAACGTACCAATTTACTTTCTTGCCTTATAATCTTTGCCGATGCTACATGTGTCAACACTGTCCTGTTAATGAAATCCTTTCTGACCCTGGCTCAGATTTCAAGGTCTGTTTGGGAACTCCGAAATTGCGGTGCCATGGTTTGAATCCCTTAGTACCTACTGACCTCAGCAACAGAGTCAAGGAGCTCAAGTTCAGACAGCTACAAGGCTTGTCCGTGATCTGGAGGAAAACCTACCACGTCCCCGTGAGCATTAGCAGCTTGAAATAAGATACCAGAAGTTTCAGACATCAGTTTTATTTTTATTAACATAGAACAACAGAGTGAGCTTTTTCCTAAGCCTTTGATTTCTTTTTGAGACAAGGGATTATACCAATCTGAGTGTTTTTACCACATTCTAAATCAATAGAGTGTAAGCTAGCCCCTAAAAACACAGGCTTGTCTGTCATCAGACAGGTTTGAGATCTGATTTTGGTTTTATTTGACACCAGCTGTGAGCATCTGGACAATTTACCTGATCTCTGCGAGCCTCAGTTTTATTAATGGATAAATAGGGATGATGGTATTTAATCTCTAAATCTGTTAGATGATTAAATGATATAATTCATGTGAAGCACCCCATACCATCCTCATGAGACAGATTTTTCTGGCCGGGTGGGAATTATTTTTAAGAAATTATTTTGGTGGACATAGCTCTTTACTCACTTTCTTCAGGTTTTGGACTCACACTTGGACTTGAGCGATTAATATGTTCTCACATCACTGTTTGGTGAATATCAGCTGGGACCCAGCTCCGTGCTGGGCATTTTGGGGGAATTAAATTAAACGCAGAGATGTAATCTTAAAGAACAAATAATCTAGCATGAGAGACACGCCATGAAACCATTTATAGAGCACTAAAAGTTGAAGAAGAACTTTAGAGGTCATCTATTACAATTTTCTTGCCAGTGAAGAAGTAATTTATCATGGAAGATAAATGAATAATAGACCAACAGCAAGTTGGATGGATATCACTAGCAGAGTGCCAATAATAGCTAATAATAGCACTGATTGAATCCTTATCATATGTTGGGAATCACGCTTAGTCTTTTACGTGTATTATTTACTTAATCCTCATACTAGTATCACTACTTTTCCAGAAGGAGAAAAAGAAACTCTGAGAAGTGAATGCATGTGGCGAGCACAGATCTTTGAACAACCTCAAGTAATATTTTCTTTCTTGGATCATTTCCTACTGGACTTTAGCCTACCTACTCTTATGAGTTCATGCTATTTTCTATTGGTCCTTGCTTCCTTCATTTCTATTTTAAATATAATCTAATCATAGATTTCCTTTTGCTGCCACATTGGTTTTTTTACATGCCTCCATTTCCCTCTTAATCAACTTGACTCACGATGATAAACTTTAATGTTGTGGTGGTGTCTTTGGTATTGTATCAATTTCAAGTGCCAAATTTAGGATCACATTGACGAATCCCCTTGGGACTATGGGCGCACATGTGCAACCCTGAGAATTATGTCCATTCCTCTTCCCAATATTTGCCCCTGAGAATCACCTCACCTTCTTGTAATGAATGGAACATTTGTCACCTTCTTTTCTCCTTAGAATGACATTTTATAATTTCTTTTAGGTGTTTTCTTTTTTCTGTTCCAATTCCAATCTGAATTTCACTTGAACAGGTTGGTGGGTCTCTTGACCAAAGCATCAGTATTGAGAGGTCAGCAATGAGGAAAAAGCACAGTTACATGGATACTTCATATGAAAAATACATCAACAAAGTCCTTGTCAAGTTTCATTGATTGTGTGTTGGATAACACCATCCTAGAGCATAGAAACTGAGCAAATTAAAATTTTCAGGTAATGAGAAACTGACACGTGTGCTACCAAAGCCAGGGCAATGAAGTTGATTCTCCTCTTCTGTGAGAGGCTGTTTTCTTGCTGAGTCTGTTTTTCCATTTTGTCTTTAATGACTCGTTTTGCCACTTAGTCTTTGATAAGTATCTTTGAAACAATCTTGATATTACAAAAAAACCACTTTGTTTCTTATTATCAAAGGAGGTAGAACTGCTACAATGTTTTCACTTTCTCATGAAATTGAGAAAGCAAGAGTCTTAAAGGACCAACAAAGAAAAGGCTGCTTTTCTTCTTCTACAACTTTCTTCTTCTACAACACAGGAACACTCCTGCAATGGTTGTAGAACTTGTGTTAGCATCCAAAATCATGATGCCACTTCAGCAATGATTGTAATCTAGTGGAAGTGGTGTGGAGTATTGACATTGGGGAAGAACCAGAGTGAGGCATGGGTAGAAAAAAAGTACATCCAAATCCTTTGTACCTTCCCATGTGAAAGTGGCAATGATGTGGATTTGGAAACATTAGGATAATTTATTAATACTGATACTGCTACAGATATTAGAGAACAAAGTGAGAACCCCCCCAGATTTTGATATAGTTTCATAAAAACAATGTTAATTTTAGTCATATAAACTCTTTGCTTCGTGGGTATCTATTTCCTGTAGCAGAGTAACAATTCCCCAGACTATATACATATCAGAATAATGCCTTTGTAATTTCATTTGACTACGTTAAGAGGATGACTACATGTTCTAGGTTTTCCAAGAGTAATTTGGTTCTGAACATTTCATCTATTTGTCTCAAAAAATTATTAAAACCTCTTATTGAAGGAATTCTGTAACTGGAGAAGTTCTTGAATGAGTCCACGAAATCCAACACTAATCCCTAATATCCCTGAATTACAGGGCTAGTGTCTCGGTCATGCATCAAGAGTGTGAAGACAGATGTGAAGAAAGATGGGTTTTGTGAAAGACTGACCCTAAATAACATTGGAAACAGGGACTGTTTGGGCTGTTCTTGGTATCTGAAGTCAGGGCTGCAGGTGCCCTGCTCAGATCCCCTTTACTGGCCAGAGTGAATGAACACTAGCTGCAAAAGGCTCACAGTTGCCCCCTGCTGACAGTTGCCCTTGGCCAATGGGAGCTGTCTGACCTTGAAACACCTGGAAGATTTTGTCCTCCCCTGCAGCAGCCCTCAGCGGATGACTGATTAATACTGGGTACAAAGTCTGGGCTCCTTGCCACAAGGGGCAACAACTCCATAACGCCATTCATACTCGAGAATGTTCCATGAGATCTGGATGAAGGTAGATGTCAGTTGAATGCACACCTTACTGAGCCCACTCCTGCTTCCTATCTTCTTCTGTACTTCACATCTTTTTTTCTTTTCATGCTTATATCTGGGTAACTTTTTTCTGATCCATCTTCCAGTTTATTATTCTCTCCTCAGCTGTATCCATTTAGCTGTTAAATTCAGCCACTAAGTTCTAGTTATTGATTTTGGTTATTGTAATTTTTTTTTATTCTAGGATTTACTTTTTTTTTTTAAAGATTTTTAATTTATTTATTTGACAGAGAGAGCACGGGATAGCACACACAAGGGGAATGGCAGAGGGAGAGGAAGAAGCAGATTCCCAGCTGAGCAGGGAGCTGACTTGGGGCTCGATCCCAGGACCCTGGGATCATGACCTGAGCCAAAGGCAGATGCTTAACCAACTGAGCTACCCAGACTCCCCTAGAATTTACTTTCATTCTCTTAAAAATGGTTTCTATTTTTGTTCTGTTGAAGTTCTCAATCTTGTTTTCATCCACAAGTGGTAAGTAAGATTGTTTTCTAATTAATTTATTTTTTGGTAAGTACAATTATTTTAAAGTCTATATGTCTGATAATGCCAAAATCTGGAGCCCCTCTAGGCCTATTTCCATTATCTGTTGTTCCTCTTGGTTTCTTTTGTCTTGTTTCCCATGTACCTGGTAAATTTTGCTTGTGTAAAGCAAAAATTGTAAAAATAGGTTATAGCCGAGGACGATGCTTTTTCCAGAGAAGATTTTACATTGCCTTCTGTCAGGCCTTTAAACATCTGGGATTCTCAGCCAATTTCGGAGTTTGAGATGGATTGAAGTTATCTGATAGCCTGCAAGGGCCCATCCACTTCCATTTCACCTTTATTCTTAAGATATAACCTAGAGTGAGAAGTGTTCATTCACCAGCAGCAACAGCCCCCTCACTTGCCCTGGCACTCCCCAGACTCCAACGACTACCCTCTTAACTTTGATGAGAGGTTGTTAAAATACCCAATCAGTTTCTCAGCTACCCACTGAGGGATGGGTCAATACCATTAGGAAGAAAGCAACTCCTAGGCTTGCACTCTTGAGTTTCCGTTATTCCTGGGATCCTGGGCCACAAGTTTTCACTGTTTTATTAGCTCTCCAATGCTGATAAATAGGCGGATTTTAATATTTTGTGCAATTGTTCTAGTTGTCTTCAGAAGGAAGATTTGTCCCAATTTTTGGCCTAACATTATTGGAAGCAGAAATTACAGAACAAAATGTTTGCATACAGTTGCCAAGGTATGGCATTAATAATAATAGTAATAATAATAATAATAACCATCAACTTGGAAGACAGGACAGGAAGAAAAACAGTATGTCTCACATCTCAATTAACACCTACAGACTTACTTTGAAGCATTTCTGATCTGTGCCTCCCTGCTTCTTTATCACATCTTTTCTGCATTATTTTCATTGTTTCAAATTTGTTGTTAATGGTTTCACCCACAGTACCATTATTTTTTAATCATCTCTACACCTAATCATCTTTAATCTCAATATTTTGAAATGAGAAATGGAAATAAACAGGCAGTCCCTTTCATATCATCATCCATACCATTTCCCTCTGTTAGAAGCACCACTTCTGTAAGACCCAGGGTTCATATATTTCTCCTTGAACAAAGGCACCACCACAGTCCACCCACACCAGACTAGACCTCCTGCAGTAAAGCCCCATGAGCCCCCTCCCATCATTTCCCGTCAGAGCCTTAGGATGAACCCCAATGGGGGGAAGATACCATGGAAGTCGTTGGGTAGGGTCATGGTATTCAATAATTAGGGCAACATATCCGGGAAGGTAAGAATAAGACATTTTTCCTCCCATCTTTGAATTTAGGAGCTATTTCCGTGGATTGTAGGACTGGATAGACATTTCAAGTTTCCATGGAAGAAGAAGACTTTTGAGGTGAGGAGGAAAATTTCCCAGGTTTATAGGATGAGTACGAGAAGTAAAATATCATTCATTGTTCTGTTTCAGTAATTTTGCCTCAAATCGTTTTGTAGGATAGCAGCACTATAATTAGAACACATTTGATACAAGAAAAAAGAAAATACTGAGAGGGAGAGCAAGAAGATGAAGAAGAAGGGAGAAGGGAAGAGAAAGGCAAGAAACAAGTGGTCACTGAGACCTCCCTTCCTCCAGGTCCCCTACTGCTCACGCCAAAGGATTTTTCAACTTCTGGTCATGCAGGCTTCCCAACATTGTCTACTCATTCTACTGTCTTTAAGTTCTTGCTTCCTGACACAGTCACTCCCTTATCTTCATTTTGTGGCCCACGCTCATCTTCCTTCTCCCACAGAACCCCAGGTCATGGGGCACTTTATGAGAGCATACTTTCTAGGAAGCATACACGTATACTACCTTATCCTACAAAACCCCCCTATAGGGAAAGCAAGGCTATGGTTCTGTTGATATATTCTAGAATCTCAGTGTTGTAATCTCTTTTCCAGATCAATGGCTGGTTTGATTCAGTCGTCATCTACCAAATTGCTGTGTCTCACTCTGAGATATATGAATGTAACATGCAAAATTACGTCTACACATTAGAGACTGTGACTCTGTGGAGATCGTGCCTGAATCAAATGCAAACCTTTGCAACTTTCCCCCATTTCCTTATTTTTTACATACATCTTATTTTATCAGATGTGAATACATACATTAACTTCTTAGGCCAGTAGTCTTTGTGGAGAACTGTCAGATAAAGATAAATGTTTTTATTTTTAATAAGTCATTATTAATTTATATAAATATTTGGGGGCCTGATGAAAAAGTAAGGCAGTTTAACATGGTACTTCTGTATGGTATAGACTCTGCTAGGTATAAGACCTTTAATTCTTAGCATCTTTGCTGATAACATAATGGAAAATTTGTTGTGGGCCTTGTATGGGTTGTATTTGCCCACTTACTGAGTCCCATTGAACTGTCAAAATAAAACACTGCGAACTCATTTTCCCACTCCTGTTCTCATAATCCCAGCAATCTGTATCTTACCTAAACAACTGGCCAAGGACATACTGGAATTTCTTCAAGATTGGTCTTCCCAAGATGGCAGCCCGATCTTCCAGAGACAGCTCTCGGCTCCTACTGCCCCTATGGGCCAGGTAGACCTCATGAACTGTGCCCAAAGCCTGGCAATAAAATCCAGCAACTTTTATTGGTTTTCTTCACACAGTTGGCTTCCAGCCCACTTCTGGCCTCAGAATGAAGCCACTCCAGGTCTGCCCCAGGCTATTAGATCTAGAATCAAATCTTCCCCCAGCTGCACCCACAGCGCCTGCTTCCCCGCCCGTTGTCAGGTAGGAGATAACCAAACAAATTGCCCTTCAGGGTGTCTTATTTCCAAAGATTATTTTTAGTTGAAATCAGCACCTCCCCCAATTTTTCATGTCTGTAAGGCTCTGATTTATCTTCCGTCGCTCCTCCTGGCCTCGCTTCATTGCCCCTTTTCAGGTTTCACTGCCAAAGCTGTTCATGGTCTTCCATTCTTGCTCATTGCTCAAACCCAAGGCGGAGAGTAAATATAGGGTTTCACCTGGTTCCGACGGAGGCCTTCAGAGATGGCATCAGAGTGATGCTTCCTGTCTGTTGAAAGGACCCACTAGCAGGAGAAGCTGTGTGTGCTGCTTTATCATCACGTCACATCTTGGGCACCAGGCCAAGGTGGGCGCCTTTCT
>CM053610.1:44931797-44941977 GCA_028646535.1 Procyon lotor
CATAAAAGCATCTTGTAGATAAGGAAAGAGAACCTGGGGTTTAGTAATATACGAATCGTTAATGGCACGGGGTTTAACTCTAAGTGTTGCAGGGTCTTCCTTCATTTTCCTTCTGACTAATCATTTATTTTCATCGCAAAAACTTTAAGCCTCATGTCCTTTAGCCACCAATTGCTTTCAGAGGACTCAGTTGTACTTTGCAAGCCGTCACTCAGAGCTAAGCGTATGTGTTGACACATGCATAGCTGGGGTGACATTGGCAATCAGCCCAGGATCTGTGCCCAGACTCCTCTGCCCTGTCCCTGGCGGCAGGTGGCAGTTTCCATCCAGCCCCACATGCTCCTGTGTGTCCCTAGGGCAGGAACAGCAGCAGGGCCGAGGGAGTCCACAGCCCCGAATGCCCTCTCCTGCCTACAGGGGAAAAGCCATGCTCCTTAGCAAGGGAGTCAAGACTTTCACTAACCACCCCCGGCCTTTGTCTCCGGAATCACCACTTGCCATCTCCTGCCCCATCTTCCCTGCTCCCAGAAACGCGTCCGAACACTGCCACGTTCCTTCTTACCTCTCCTGCTGCACGTATCGCCCCATGGCCCATTGCATTATCTGCTCCCAGTCCTTCCTTCCCTCCCTGGCCACTGTCGCTGGGGGTGAAGAGGACAGGCAGGGCGTGTCCACCAGGCCTCCTGGTGTTGGACTTGGCAGTGAGTCATGCTCTGTACAGGGGAAAGGGGATAGGACTTCAGCGTGCTCATTCTGCTCGCTCCTCTCATGCTTTTCCTATCCATCATGAGGAGAACGTGCTAAGTAACTGCTGGTCCCCAAACCAGGAGGTCTAGACAGCACAGCTGAATCTAGTCCACAGCCTGGAGCCGGGTCCAGCAGAGCCCAGCAAAGCCCCAGGCAACCTGCAGACTAGGAAGTGACAAACGAATGCCTGCTTTTGTAAGCCACTGAGTTTGGGGTCATTTATTACTAGACTTCGTCAAGGTAGATGTTAATTACTTATTTATTACTCTCTCCCCTCATATGTGCAGGAAAGACCACACACTCACACACACACACACACACACACACACACACACTCGTTTAGGATATCGTTTTCCCACCCGAGAAAGCTCTACTCATTTTTCAAAGCTCAGTTGAAGGGAGGACCCGCCTCGGGCAGAGTTGGCATCTATGCGTCCCAGCGTTCCGAACAGACGCCCATCGGACCCTTCCTACCATGCCTCCCACTGTTGTCTCCCTGTTGGGAGCAAGCCTGGGCCGGAAGCAGAATTTGGGCCAGAATTTTGTGGGGATGGGGGTGTTTGTGTATAATCAGTAGCTGATCTTGTTTGGCTGAAAGATAGGGGTCGGGCGGACCAAGGGGCAGAGCGGCCCCTTGGTAAGCTTGAAGCCAGTGGCCCTCTGCTGGGGACACGGGGCAGGACGCTGGCCCTGAAAGACACGTTCCTCACTGAAGGATTCACAACTCACTCGCTCCTCTGAGGTGCCCCGAGGACAAACTCCCCGAGCCGGCTCTCCCCAGTTTAGGGAACTCAAGGTCACCGCCATTAAAATTGAAGAAGACAAAGTAGGACAAGCGGGACCTTCTCCAAGAGGTTTATTAGTCCACATTAGTGAATTGTCACCTTAGCAGGAGCTGATGTCTCCAGTGAAGGATCGAAACACCAGACCCTGGAGGGAGGCAAGTAGGAGGAGGTGTTTGGAGGGGGAGAGATGGGGCTGCGATGGGCCGAGCAGGGCCTTCGGCGAATCCGGGGGCAAACAAGAGCCGCTGGATCAATTGCTCAGCAGATGGGGCACCTCAGTAAAATCTGGGGACCAAGACTTCTATAAAGACACTTGGCTGTGAACGCAAGGGCTGGTTTCACCAGACCTCGGGACACAAGCTCGCTTGTTTCCTGACTTCCTGTTGGTGTGTCTTTCTCTTCACCCTCTTCAGACGTCCACTAATGGCACAGGCCCTGGCGCCCTGGTCTCTCTACAGCGGAGCTGGCAGACGCCCCCAGACTTGGCGGGCGGGGGACCAGGAGAGCGTGGGACGTGTGCCCGGGGCTCGCGGCCAGGTTCCGGGGCCCTGGCTGTGCAGCCTTCTCTCACTGACCCCTGCCCTCCGCAGAATGCCGTGTGGGCTTGAGACAGTCCCCGGGGACCTGCTGCTGGCTGCCTTCAGCCGTGCGGTGTGGGCAGGCCCAGTGGGGCAGCTCCGCAGGCCAGGGTGCCTGAGCAGATCGGACGGCTGGCTGCATGGACCTCCAGACAGGCCCCTCCAGTCCTTCAGGGGCCTCTGTCCCCCAACCAGGTGGGGGTGTGTGTGTGGTGGGGGTGTGGGGGCTGTGGGGGGATTCAGAATCTGCAGTGGTGAGTGGGGGGCATGATACCTGCTTGTGTGGAGAGCACGAACATCACATTAGAATTAGCCACACAGACCTGGGTTGGTTGGAACCCTGGTCCCCTGGATGGCATCCATGTCACCTGGTGGGTGACCGGCTCCCCCAGCCGGAGTCCTCACAGGTGAATGGTGACAACAGTGGTGTTCCCTCCCACGGTGGTAGGGATTGGTAGAGAGAGGGCCAGCACGAGTCCTGGTCTGACTAGTCTTCAGTAATGGCCGCTCGCATCAGTATCACTGCGCTGGGCCGGAGGGCTTGGAGTCGGAGTTGGGGAAGGCCAACAGAGGGTCCATGGAGGGTACGTGGCATGGCACAAGCCCTGTGCTCATTCAGTCTCCCCTCCACACACTTAGGAGTCAGGGTTCCTCGTGCCCAGGTCACCCCCGAGGGAGTAAATCCTCAGAGAGCAGACGCCAGCCCTTACGTGTCCCCTCTTCACCTGCTTCCCCAGGAGGCCCCCAAAGACTCTCTTTCCCAACATGTTAGCTCCTTTTCCACACTGCTGCCTCCTGTCGTCTACGTCCACTGTCCCACTGAGGTACTTCTCTGCTGAAAACCTCCATGGACACCCTACGCTGAACTGTGGGCCTTTAGTCCAGCCAGGAGGGGAGACTCTCCACTCCCCACCATGGGCTGTCCCGACCAGACACCGTGCCTCCCCCAGATACCTCTTCCTCCTCCTCCTGTCATGCCCTGTGTAAGTGCAACCGCTCTGGGGAAGCTGGGCCTCACTCCCCAGACAGAGCTGCTGTTCCTTCTTGCCGGCCGGCGCCTCAGGATGCCATAGTGGATGGTTTGATTTGAGGTATGATCTGAGCTCTTTTTTTTTTTTTAAAGATTTTATTTATTTATTTATTTGACAGAGAGAGAGACACAGAGAGCACCAGCAGGCAGAGAGGCAGGCAGAGAGAGAGGGAGAAGCAGGCTCCCCACTGAGCAGGGAGCCCGAAGTGGGACTAGATCCCAGGACCCCGAGATCATGACCTGAGCTGAAGGCAGTCACAACCAATTGAGCCACCCAGGCGCCCCATGATCTGAGCTCTTAAAGGAAATTCAGCTCCACCAATATTTTTTGCCCTCCTTTGTACAATGACGCTGAAAGTATTTCGTTCTTTTGTTTTTTTGCAAAAATTAAAAGAAGTAGTATAGGTACAGTACTTAGAATACTGCTCGGCTCATAGAAAGACCTGATGGAGGCTGTCTCCTATTAATATTATATTCTCAGTAGATGTTAAGTTACATAGGAAAATAGAAGGAAAAGGAGCCTGATTTGGCCCTTTGTGTCACAGAGATGTTCGGTTTCCTTCCTTCAACAGCTTTAAAAAAACTTTCTGCCCAAAGTGGCCGTTCAGAATTTATTGAATGCAAAGAATGCACTGGTTTAAACATCACAGGGAAAAAATTACCATGCGAGTCACACGGTGTTACTTACTTATTGGGAAGAGTCAGGCATTCAAACCCCACAGGCACCCATTAAACCGTAGTTTGTCAAAAATCTTTGTTTTTTTTTTATGATTATTTATTTATTTATTTGAGAGAGAGAAGCAGGCTCCCTGCTGAGCAGAGAGCCCGATGCATGTGGCTCGATCCCAGGACCCTGAGATCATGACCTGAGCCGAAGGCAGACTGAGCCGCCCAGGCGCCCCAAAATCTTTAGTTCTTGACTGATAATAAAGGACCAGCATTGGAAAGAAGAGCAAGTGTGATGCCGGTGTAAAGTCAGATAAAACGGTCCTTTGGGTATTCCCTGGGTTTGTTTTCACCAAATTAGTTCCAGTTTGGGTGAGCTCAAGTCACACTTGCTTTTCAGGCATGTGGGGACACATTACTCTGTCGCTGATTTTATATCCACTGGGTTTCAGTGCTCTCAAGGGCCCTAGTCCTAGACTGAGGGAAAGAACAGACCAGAACAGCGTTAATGTTTATTGAGTTCTGATCTCGTGCCAGGTGGTGTGCTCTGGGTCTAAATGATCTCATCTGGAATGTGGGAGACATGTGGATGGAGCTGTTACAGATGTGGGATGAAGTTTATACGTATTTCGGCAAAAGCTGTGGGGCGACAAATGGTGGTCCCTGTTGTCTCCGACACCCCTTCGGCGTTCATGCCCGCCCCAGCGTGGTGGGGTGTCTGGGGCATAGCGCAGCCCAGCGTTCTGGGGAGAATGAGATGGTGACATGGATCGCCGTGCTCCAAGCAGTTTATACTTGAGAGTGATGCTAGGACCCGTTCACAGGTGGTGCAAGAGACAACATAGCACACGCGAACTAAGACATTTCCCAGTTCCGAAGTTGGGGGATCATTACACTTTTGAAATTTGGGGCTAAGGGTGCCTGGGTGGCTCAGTGGATTAAAGCCTCTGCCTTCGGCTCATGATCTCCGGGTCAAGCCCCGCATCGGGCTCTCTGCTCAGCAGGGAGCCTACTTTCCCCTCTCCCTCTGCCTGCCTCTCTGCCTACTTGTGATCTCTCTCTCTCAAACAAATAAATAAAATCTTAAAAAAAAAAAAAAGAAATTTGGGGCTAAATTCTGAGATGTGAATGGTAGTGTGTCCAACATGGATATTTGCATCTGTTGAATTCACTGTTGGAACTAGAGAGAAGGTCTGTTTTATTATAGTAAGCATATTGAATGTTATACTAGCTGCCCAAAAGGAATTTCCATTTTTACTTGTCGACTTTAATAGGGAAAAAATAAAATGATGACCATAAAGCGCACAAAAGTAGGAGCGAGTGTACAAATTAGTTCTTTATAATTATTAAGAGTGGTAGGCATAGATAGATAGATGTTAATGCATTTGAGGAACCATATAGTTGAGGTTCTAGAAACTATTGGAATGCTTGGCCAATAGATTTAATTGTGTATAAAATTTTTAAAATTACATGAGAAACGGTGTCCATTTGTTAGTAACCATGGGTGTCGTTTGAACACAATTTTTCCTTTGACAGAATAGGTGTGAGCTAGCCACATCACATAGAATGCCTGGAATTCCACCTCTCCAGGAAAAGGCTTAGGATAAAGTCATGTTAGTGTGCTATGTCCTTGCAAGAAAAGGTGTTACCCAAATTGTATGAACCTGATACAAGTCTGCGGGTAGGCTGTGGATCCAAAACGGGCAAGGCAGGTATTTTGCAAAGTCAGCTTAAAAAAAAAAAAAAAAAAGCCAAATCTGGGTGCCTGCCTGGTTCAGTTGGTAGAGCACGGGACTCTCGATCTCTGGGTGGTAATTTTAAGCCCCCCACTGGGCATAGAGCCCACAGGGAAGGAAGGAAGGAGGGAAGAAAGGAAGGAAGGAAAGAAGGAAGGAAGGAAGGAAGGAAGGAAGGAAGGAAGGAAGGAAGGAAGGAAGGAAGGGAGGGAGGGAGGGAGGGAGGAAGGGAGGAAGGGAGGGAGAAAGGAAGGAAGAAAAAAAGGAAAGAAAGAAAGAAAGAAGAAAGAAAGAAAGAAAGAAAGAAAGAAAGAAAGAAAGAAAGAAAGAAAGAAAGAAAGAAAGAAAGAAAAAGAAAAAGAAAGCGAGAGAGCCAAAAGAAAATCAACTCTGCCATCTAGTGTACAAATGGGTTATTGCAACTTCTTTTTCCTTCCAACAATAACAACCTAATCTGATCATTCTATGAAAGATCATCACCACCAGGTGATCTCCCAGCAGAGTGGTTTCACCAGGTAGCTGACGCCTGTTCCAGATTTTTCAAAAATTGTTTGTGGGAATGTTTCTAAAAGTATTACTCATGTAGTGCCTATGGGGAATGCTCTTGCGTCTTTCTTCGGTGACTTGGCTGGCTCAGGACAAACATTAATGACCTCATTGTCTGCAATTCAGAGATAACCTCGGGGTTCAGTGAGATTTGGCCCCACTCTACATGGCCCCCATGGATAGCACTTTCGTCATTTGCGGTGCACGGGGTTAGAATTCGTACTCTGTGCCCGTCCCTGCTCCACGCGGAAAGCTGGCCGGCCACCGGGGCCGGTGTAACCAGAAACCCCAAGCCACGAGGCAGAGATGGGTTGGACCGGAAACAGGTGGCCGCCAGATGTAGGTTCCAATCTGAAAAGGAGAGCAGAAAGTCAGCAGGGCAAATCAGCAGGGAACAGTCAGGGGCCAGAAGCAAGTAAGGCACCAGAAGAGTAAAAACAGAGAAGGTTGAAGGGGAGACAAGAAAACTCCATCCTCGCTCTAAGGGCTGTAGCCCAGAAGAAATTCTCCTGCTCCCGGATGGGGGCTCCAGGTCACCTTTAATGGGCTCGTCCCTGGTCCGTCCTCTCCTTCGTGGCTGCCACCACAAGGGCTCTCCAACTACATAGAAAGGGTGATCCATCAATCAGGAGCCAGTTACAAATTCAGATTCCCTGGCCAGGCTTTTCTGAGGGTCAGTAGGTCTGAGATGGGGCCTCGGAGTCTTTCTACTTTTAATAAAACCCACAGATGACCTTGATCTAGATGGTACCAACGCCCTAAGCTGAGAAACAAAATAACTTCCTAAAATCCTATACTCAGTGTTGTTTACCGCATGCCCAAAATGAACAAATAACAGATTGGCAACACATAAATTATACGTGGTTTCTCACACGTATCTCTTTATCTAGAATTCCTTTCTCATGAACCTTAGTAATACCATGCAGAGTTCCAGTGATGCTGTTAGGAAATATTTGTTTGAAATATTTCTCTGTTTTGGGAAGTGTTTCTTTAAAAATAAATGAAGCAAAGCATAACACTTTTCCCCCAAACGAAACAACATAATGGTGAAATTACCCCTAATTGCTCCGACACTAGGGGTAAATTTGTGAAATGGAGGATTGAAATTAAGGAAATCAATTCAGAAAGCAGGAGTTTACTTTCTGATATATATTCAGCTTCGGGATTAGTACCTGCTTGCACGTTTCCCAAATTCTGCAAAACAACCTGTTTTTGCCCACCCCAGCCCGTCAGTTTGTAAACTAAATTTAATAAGTTTCTTTAAAATCTATTTTATCATTGTATGGAATCTGAGAATGCAGAATGATTTTTCCTAACTTTTTTTTTTCCCACTAAAAGTACACATCTCCTATAAAGAGGAAGAGAAATCAGTAGTTCTTTTCTCCTTGTGAATCATTAATAGGATAGACTTAAAGCAGACTACAGTTAGAGCTTTCGTTTCTTCAACTGAAGTTTTGCTGTAATTCTTAAAATTGCTGGCGACAAGTCGGGCGATCGTGCATTCCATTTCTTCCTGGGGAAATAGTAGTTTACAAACCTGCTGACTGGTGTCCTGTAGAATTAATGCCCCATTCACTCTCAGAAAAATCTCAGGTTAGAGGATTAATAATATGTTTACCTAGAATTAGCTAAATAGTATCAACTCACAGCAAATGAGGAAAGAGAAAAAAAAGAGAGAGACACACAAACTAAGAAACAGACTCTCTTTTTTTTTAAAAAGATTTTATTTATTTGAGAGAGAAATATCACAAGGAGGCAGAGAGGCAGACAGAGAGAAAGGGGGAAGCAGGCTCCCTGCTGAGTAGAGAGCCCGATGTGGGGCTCGATCCCGGGACCCTGAGATCGTGACCTGAGCCGAAGGCAGAGGCTTTAACCCACTGAGCCACCCAGGTGCCCCAAGAAACAGACTCTTAACTATAGAGAAAAAATTGGTTGTTACTGGAGGGGAGGGGAGAGGGAATGGGGTAAATAGGTGGTGGAGATTAAGAGCATACTTGTCTTGGTGAGCACAAGGTGATGTATGAAAGTGTTAAATCACTGACTTGTTCACTTGAAACTAACATTACATTGTATCTTAACTACACTGGTATTAAAAAAAATACTATCAACTCACAAGTAAATAGTATTCTGTTCTTCAGGTTTGATGAAACTTTCATTTGTCAAAAAAAAATGTTGTTTTATTTAAATGCAACATTTACATCGAGTATGTTGTAAAAAAAAATAGATGCTTCTTTCTATATAACTTTGGAAATAGCATTCTAAAACGCAGATTTTTGGAAAATTCCACTTTGGGCAGTTTTTGTAGACAACACACCCACCAGAGCCCTCAAATTCTAGAAATAGAAAAGCTGGGTTTAACAAAAATAAGTTTGAAAATGATATTTAACTGCCAGGCAGCAGGAACTTGAGACGCCACTAGTTCAGGCCAAAGACATGTCCTGAAAGGATTCTGCTTTCTTCCCTCAAGACACCTGCCGGCCAACTCCCATGGGGAGGCTCATGGGTCTTTCTGAACACCGGGAGGGCTAGAGTCAGGTCAGGACCCACCCAGGAGGAGAGCCTACTTTCAGTTTTTGAGCAGGACCCTTGAAAGGTTACACCCTGGGGAACATCATGATCCTGAATTAGATCTGAGCTTTGAACAAGCCCAGATCTGAATCCGATTAATCCCCGAGAGATCAAGTAGTACTCACTTATACCCCAAATGCCTACCAGCAGCAAAGGTAAATTCCAGTTCCGTTAAGATGAGGTCATCCCTGAGTAGGGTGGGTCCCTAATTCAATGTGACCAGTTTCCTTATAAAAAGGAGAACTTTGGACTCAAACAGGCTCACGGGGAGGACACCACAGGAGCGTGGAGGCAGAGAGCAGGGTGATGTCTACCAGCCAAGGCCCGTTCTGAAATTCCCAGCAAACCACCAGGAGCTGGGGAGGCGGCTGGAAAAGACTCCCCCTCCCAGGCTCAGAAGGAACCAATCCTGCCCACACTCCGGCTTCCAGAAGAGGGAGACAGTATATTTCTGTTGTTGAAGGCACCCCCTTTGTACTTCTTTGTCCAGACTGGTAGAGGTGGGGAAGGTAATGACCAAGGAAACTTTGAGCTCCTCTTGTCCCTTGCTCCGCGCACACTGTGGTTGGCAGGCATCTTAAACCTGAGAGCCGGGCAGGGTGGGTAGAGGCAAGAGGGGGAGTCTGTTTGGCAGGGAGCAGCGGTGTGACTTGGGGGCTGGCCTTGTGCTCCCCGCTGTTTTCTGGCCACGCCTTGGTTTCTGGAAGGTATACCCCTAGAAACTGACCGAGTGGCACTTACCGTAACTGAAGAGGGTTGGGCTTGGCCGCGGAGCACTCAGGGGAGGGAAATGGAGCTGCTTTGAGACAAGTCACAGCTAAAGGGGAGCACCCTGCAGGTAGGTGCAAGCGCTTGGGGCTCATCTCCTCCGCCTCCCGCCATCCCCCGGGTGCTAGGGATCAGCGGCTGGCCTCTCAGCTCCAAATCCACCCTTTAGTGGCTGCACTGCGGCCACGGGAAGAATCCATGAAGCATCTCTCCTTATAGTGAGCACCACATTCAGCTTGCTTAGGAAGGGCTGGGAGAGACAATAGGGATGGTAGAGGAAGGGCTTCTCTTGCTGGCCTCTGGAGCCGCTCTCGTGGTCAGTGACGAGCCTGCAGGAACATCTGTGATGCTCCGCCCCAGCTGCACACCCAGAACGTGACCTTGGAGCCCCACCTGGCCTGCTGACCACTCCCCCCTCGATGCTGGAGGCTCTGGCCTCCCCCCACGGCAGCACCTCCTTGCCTTCAAGCCTGTGAATCTGCTCACTGGCCGTGGCTCACCTACACCATTTCTTCCCTGTTTATCCAGGGACTGTGCACCAGCTCCTCCCTGGGCAACCCTGCCAAATGCTCCGCCATCCCTACCTTCCCCCTGGAGGTCTGTACCTCACCCACGGTGGGGACCCCCAGTCCAAGTTCACCCTTCCCTGGGCATCTCCTGCAGCCCCACGGAACCACCAAGCAATCTCTCTACATCTTCTATTTATTTTCTAAAATCACAGCTTAACAATTCCTTCCAGTTTAAGTTGCCACGTGG
>CM053610.1:44951603-44972642 GCA_028646535.1 Procyon lotor
TAATTACAGTTTTATGTCTTTGTTTTCAGGTTTTTATAACTGTCCTTAACTGGCAGAAACTCCCAGTACAATGTTGAATAGAGATGGTACATCCGTGTGCTAGGGCTACTGTAACAAAATACCATAAACTGGGTGGCTTAAACAACATAAATTTAAAAAAATAAATAAATAAACAACATTCAAGTTTATTGCTTCACAGTTCTGGAGGGTAGAAGTCGGAGGTCAGGGTGTCAGCCTGCCTAAGTAGCGCCTTCTGAGGGCTGTGAGGGACTCTCTGATGTAGGCCCTTTGGCTCTCCTTCCAGTAGCCTCGGGAGTTTCTTGGCTTGTCAGTGGCCATCTCCTTGTATTTTCATGTCTTTCCACTATGTGTGTCTTCTCTCGTATCCAAATTTCCCATTATATAGTGACACCAGTCATATTGGATTGGGCCTCTCACCAAAGACCTCATCTTTAACTTGATCATCTTCAGTGACCCAGTTTCCCCATAAGGTCCTACTCACAAGTGGTGGGAATTAGGACTTGAACGTATCTGGGGGGCTATAATCTACCCATACCAGATGGTATAGTCTGGTTTCTTGGTTTATGCTTTTTCTCTTTTATTTTGTAAATGTGGTAAATTAAACTAACAGATTTTATTACCTTACGCCGATTATCACATGCCAACTTATTCATACTGTGTGTGTGTGTGTATACAGTGTGCTAATATTTAATACTTTTGCGTGTTAATTTATAAGTAAGAATGATTCGGATTTTCTTTCCTATATCCTTATCAGATTTGGATAGGGAAGTTATACTTTATACGGGCTTTATAAAATGAAGTAGGACATGTGCTCCCTCCTATTTTTTTTTATTATTATTCTCCAGAAGATTTATTATTTAAAGTTGGTATTATCTGATTCCTAATTGCTTGGTAGAGCTTGCTAGGAGAGTCGTGTGGACATGAAGATTGCCTTCTGGAGCAGACAGTGTCCACAAAAACAGGATATATGGCTGGTGCTCTTGCCTTGTTTATAAACTCATCCAAATCAGTTCTCCTGGGCCTCTAGGAGCCTCTGGAGCTCTTCTAACTGATCTTAAGTTGAGAACATGGAAAAACATTTTTGATGCTTACGGTTAACCTCAGAATCGCTGCTGCCCGGCTTGGTGCATAGCAGAAAGAATGGAACTGTCATTTTTTGAGCTGAGGTTTAAGAAACATTAAGAATCTGAGGGAAGATGCCAGAGCAGCAAGAACCTGTCACAGGGGCTACAGGCGTGAACCCAAAGTTAATGCTTGTGCGTCCACCTGCAAAAGAAAATTCACCTTTTCTCATTAGCATTTTCAAAGACACTCACTTAGATTCTAATGTCATCAGTGGGTATGTGTGTAGGCTCTTAAGGTGGTAGAAAGTCATTAGTAATATTTTAATTTGGTCCTTAGTACATACTGTTTTACATTGTTACTTGCTTATTTTTCTAGTCCTTTTTCCTTAATGAGATTGGGATACTCTTGGAAAATGGAACAGTGCCCTGCTTTTATTTTTGCACACTTGCAAGTGCTTATTGCGTATGTAATATAATCCTTATTTAAATTACTGTCTGTGAGTATACTAATATTTTCAGTCTCTTTCCCTTGCTAGGTCTGTATTTTGCAGTTTTGAGAAAAATATTGAAATGTTGCTCTTTCAAATGATGACCATGCTTTTCAGGTATTGTCTATCAAGAAGTCTAAATTTCAGATTATTTTGAGATCACGTAATAGAATATGAATTGTACATCTTGGAGAAATTTTCAATTTTATTACCATGTTAAAACCTCTCTGACTTCAGACCCCACTGAGTGGGACCTAACGATAATACAGAGAGGCATGGCCTACAGTTTATCTTTTCATGATTCATATTGTCTCTAAGTAAGTTTATCCTGTGAATTAGATCATGGGCAAAATTTCCCTGCTGCTTAAAGGAATAAACCACTTAGAAGTACCAGAATGTCATTTTTTCAGATTTCAGTTACCCCCATGTGATTCTGTTTTAGCAACTGTGAAGTTTATAATACATCGCTGATAATTGGGAGGCTGTGCATTAGCACCGCAGGACTTATTTATCCCCTAGTTCAAAGTTGGTGCCCTACACATCTCCCCAGTTGACCCCTACCCTCCCCAACCTCTGCTAAGTACCACTGAACTCTATTTTTATGAGTTTGACTCTTTAAGATATCACATGTAAATGAGATCATGCAGTATTTGTCTTCCTCTGTCTGACTTATCTCACTAGCAGAAAGCCCTCTAGACCCATCCATGTCGCAGATGGTAGCAGTTCTTTCTTTTTCAGGGCTGAATAATATTACATTATTCCAGTATTCCAATAATATTCCAATAATATTCCGTTATTCAGCCGCACACACCACACCTTCTTTATCTGTTCCTCAGTGGAAAGATTCTCTTGGCCTGCGAGGGAAAAATGCAGAATCCCTGGATAGCGTAATGGGGTTCTTTTGAAGTTTACAATGTTTTCTCCCCACCCTGTCTACTTTTAGAATTCTTTCCTTATCCTTGATTTCTAACAGTTCTATTATAATGTGTCTTCCTGCATTGAGATAATAGGGTGATCCATTGGCTTTGTGAACTTGGATGTTCTCTTCTCTCCCCAGGTTTGGGAAACTCTCAGCTATTACTTTTTTAAGTACTTTCCTGCTCCTTTCTCTCTCCCCTTCTGAAACTCCAGGCATTCTAGCATCTGTTCTTTTGATGGAATCCTGTTGATTGCTTTGGCTTTCTTCACTCTTCATTCTTTTCTCTTTGTCCTCCCCAGACTGGGTCAAAATCCCCATCTTCTGACCACTTACTCTGTCCTCCTGACACTTTACTCTCCTGCAGATGCTCTATTGCATTTTTCATTTTACTCACTGAGTTCTTCAGCCTCAGAATTTCTGTTGTGTTTTCTTTATGATTTCTTTCTCTTTGGTAAAAATCTCATTTTGATCCTGTATTTTTTTTTTCAAAGTTTCATTGAATTGGCTGAGTTCTCTTATAGCTCGAGTTTCTTCAGAGCAGCTACTTTGAATGTTTTTTTCTCTCTTTTTAAAACTTTTATTTATTTATTTGACAGAGAGAGAGAGAGTGCACAAGCAGAGGGAGCCACAGGCAGAGGGAGAAACAGACTCCCCGCTGAGCAGGGAGCCCAACATGGGACTTGATCCCAGAGATCATGACCCTAGAGGAAGGCAGACGCTTAACAACTTAGCCACCCAGGCGTCCCTACTTTGAATTTTTTATCAGCTAGGTCACACATTTCATGCCTTTGAACTCAGTTTTGGGGGAGTTATTACTCTCCTTGTGATGGCACGTTTTCTTGCTTTGTCATGTTCTTGGAGCTTCGCGCTGCCGCGTTCACATTTGTGATAGCGGCAGCTGCTTAAATCTGCGCGAGTTGCCTTGAGCCGGGGGTGGGGGTGGGGGTGGGTGGGTTCTGTGCTATGGTTGTGGTGTGTGGGTTCTTGTTCTCTTGCCATGGAAGCGTCCACTCTGCTCCCTTGCTCCCTCTGGTGGTGGGATTCTGAAACTTTTCTGTCTTCTCCGGTTCTTAAAACTCACCAGCAGGCTACCGGAAACCTCTCCTTTGTCTTCCTGAAGGTGGCGCTGTGGCTCGGTTGTGGTTTCTCCCCGGGCCGCACACCTAGGCCTGCTGCTGTCTGAGCGGCTTTCTGTCTACTGAGCGCTCTCCCGTGCGGCACATGGGCAGGAGCTGCCGCACGGTGGGAGGGGGTGTGGGTCTAGTGCTCAGGCGTTGGGGGTGCCTGGACCCACACTGGTGAGCTCTCCGGGTGTGGTGCTCCCACCCGCTCGTGGTGGACTTTCTGCTGCACACCATCCCCTTACTGGCCTTGGAAATTCTCACTGGCCTCTTCCCCGGTCTCCTTCCTTCCCGCAGTCCCCGACATCCAGCCTCGGCACTGTGGGTCGTGCCTGAGAGCCCTGGGAGTCCGCCCGCCGCATCCTGCACCCCTGCCCTCCCCACTGCCACAGAGGCTGCCCCAGCCTGGCGGATCAGTCCCCTGCAGTGTTTCCTGGCAGCGGAGCACAGCCCTGGGAAGGTTTCTCTTCATGCCACCTCTGCTGTGACTGGCCTGTGGGCTCAGGCTGTGCTGTTGTGTTGTGTTCGCTCCAGTGGTGTGCTGCAAGCCATCCCCCCACCCCCACCCCTGGAAGGCTAGACTTGTGCACATTCTGGCTCTTGGGTGCGTAGCCGCGCATGTCCGCCTTCTGCAGGTTTCCCCGCAGCGGCAGCAACGGGGTCTGGGCGGGGTTGGTGGCCGTGGAGTGGTTCCACTGGTCCCGCAACCCATGCTGAGTTCTGTGTGCGTGTTGCCCGCGTGAGGCTTCCCTGGGTCCCATGGTGAGCGGTGCTGGATCCCAGCATCCAGAGTGGGGCTTTGGTCTGTGGATGGATGTCTAGTTCGTTGTGGTCTGTGGATGGATGTCAAAAGGAGGAACATCTTAGCCATCGTGATGTGGACATCAGTCTCCTTCGGCTTCTCATAAACCACATTTAATTTTTTTTTTCAAGGCCTGTAGTGGGGAACTTTAGCAAGAGTTGAATAGTTGGAGTTAACAGAGTGAAACAGTATTGCGTTTCTTCTTAAATGCATTAAGTATTGCATTTCTTCTTAAACACATCCTACAAAACTTTTAAATAAACCAGATGCTCGTCTTACAGCTCTAGTTTCTCCCCTCCATCTTCCTCTGTCCACCCAGTCCTCAGACTTAAATATGTGGTGTTTGTATATATTCTTCACCACAAAACGTGTCTAGTTCATCTCTTGTGCGATGCGAAGACACTACACCTTGCAAGAGTTATGAAGGAATTTGCTTACATGAGTGCCCGCAGCCGGTTTCTGTGTTCCTTCTGCAAAGGCAAGGGTCCAGCTGACACTTCGAACAGCGGAGTCACTCTGTCATGCAATTCTAAAAGACAGCCTTTATTGATCAGTGAAGGCAGCAGTAATTCATAACCCCTTGCTTTCACAGACTTAGGATGTCTCGATGCCTACAGGTCAATACCTGTGTTTTACACTTTGGCACTTAAATGGGAAAAAAAATATCACCTGGGTTAGGTTTTGTGGTTGTGTTTGGTCAGGGCAAACATATGGTAGTCTTTAGACATGGTTGGCGTCAGACTCAGAAGCTCACTTTTCCCCCAACCCTGGCTTTCCCCAGGACTCTGCGCATCCCCACGGCCACGGAGAGCTGGACAGGGTTCCTTCTGTGATGCCTTCTGAGCCTCACGCCCACCCTACTTTCTTGCCTCTTTTCTATAGTCTCCGTGAGGACAGCTCATGTACATGAGTATGACAGTGCCCGGGGCCGGGGAGGCTTTGTGTGAGTGCGTGTCTGGCTTACGTTTCAGTCTGTCCTTCAGTGTCAACAAGGTGGACACAGGTTTACCTAGCCGAGGGCAGAAGGCAGCATCTCTCAGTACTCAGCTGGGGAAGTAAAGACCGAAAGTGGGCTGGGGCTGTGAGTCGGCTGTATTAAAGATTAATCATAAACTTTTATCGGGTCCTTGTTAGGTGCCCAGATATTAAGTATTTTACATGAGCTTACTTATTTAACCCTCAAAGTATCGTTATGAGGTAGGTGCCATTATTACACTCGTTTTACAAATGGGGAAACTGAGGCACGCAGAAGCCAGGTCTTCCAAGATCTTCTAAGGTCTTTCCAGTAAGCGACAGGAAGGAACTCCGATGGGGTCCATCAGAAATACCTCATCCCCAGACCTGAGATACCCTCCTTCCTGGGGATTTTAAGGAGACTGGAGTTCTCCTTGTGTAGCTGTCACTGGCCCGATAGACGGGAATATAAAAATGATAGCATTCTACCTTCTTCCTTGAATATTTCTAAGAGGTCTTCTCTGGAATGCCTGAAAGGATTAAGCAATTTAGTCTCCCAGGAGGCAACCCTGCTTCTGGACAGGCCGAAGTGCCGGAAGAGTCCAGCTGGCCTCCCCCAACCTCCCTCAATCTTCTGCAGACCTCTGTGGAGCCACATTGCTCCCTCCTGCTTACGCGGATCACGGAGCCTGTGTGGTTGCCTTCCTGCGGGCTGCGAAGTCAGGGAAAGGCCATCTCATTCATTCCTGCTGCCTCTGACTACGTGGTGTTTGAAAGCAGAGTCCTCTTCGGAGGTTGGGGCAGTCGGTCTTCTAGTGGGAGTCCTCCCTTAACTGACACGTCAGTGACCTTCTCACAAGTCTCTAGATCTCTCCTCCCCTGGCGGACGTAGAGATTTGAGGCACGTCTTTGCCACTGTGCATGAACACATTTCCCCGGGGAGCCAGATACAATGCTGGGAAGAACGCCGCGTTCAAGGTGCAGCCCCTGCCTCAGTGTTTCTGACAAGGTCTGGGGGGTAGCATTTAACCACCCGAGGCAGCTGCGTCCCCGCTCTTCACTTAAACAACTAAGACAAGTGGCCAGAGAAGCTCAGGGGAAGATCAGTGAGGACCCTTTTTGCCTTTTCCCAAAACATTTCTGTTACGTTGTCTCGGGGTGGATCTGTGTGGTGGACTTCTTTTTTTAATTTTTTTTATTTTTTAAAATATTTTATTTATTAAATCTTAAAATATTAAATTTATTTATTAAATTAAAGAGAAACACAGCGAGAGAGGGAACACGAGCAGGGGGAGTGGGAGTGGGAGAAGCAGGCTCCCTGCCAAGCAGAGAGCCCAAAATGGGGCTCGATCCCAGGCCCCTGAGGTCTTGACAGTTAAGGTAGACACCTAACCGACTGAGCCAGCCAGGCGCCCCTGTGTGGGGGTCTTCTGCCTCCAGGTACCTCTCCCAAGAACAACATGAGGAAACCCCGTGTACGTCTCGGCTCTGCTGAGAACAGTCAGGATGGCCTTCATCAAAAGCCCACGCCTGTGCTCTCCTGCCGGGGTCTCCTGTTTGCCCGGTGGAAGGAAACTCGGAGAGAGAGCTTTTCTTCCCGGTGCTGTTTCTTAACAGCGTGTGAAACCGAAACTGAGGAGGGAGGTGTGATCCGTTGTGACCCGACATGACATTGGCTCCCCTGAGTTAACGCCCCGGTCCCTCTCCCCGCAGGTCACCAGCAGACATGATGAGCACCAAGGCCTTCACGCTGGTCTCCGCCGTGGAGTGGGAGCTGCTGGCGGGCGACAAGGAGCGCGTGCACATAGAGTGCGTGGAGTGCTGCGGGAAGAACCTCTACGTGGGCACCAGTGACTGCGTCGTCTACCACTTCCTGCTGGAGGAGCGGGCGCTGCCCACCGGCACGGCCACCTTCTCCGCCACCAAGCAGCTGCACCGACACCTGGGCTTCCGGAAGCCGGTGAACGAGCTGCGAGCGGCCTCGGCCCTCAACAGGCTGCTGGTGCTCTGTGACAACTCCATCACCCTGGTCAACATGATGAGCCTGGAGCCCGTGCCCTCGGGGGCACGCATCAAAGGGGCCGCGGCGCTGGCCTTGAACGAGAACCCCGTGAACGGAGACCCATTCTGCGTGGAAGTCTGCATCATCTCGGTCAAGCGCAGGACCATCCAGCTGTTCCTGGTGTACGAGGACCGGGTTCAGATCGTCAGGGAGGTGTCCACGCCGGAGCAGCCCCTGGCCGTGGCCGTGGATGGCCACTTCCTGTGCTTGGCCCTGACCACACAGTACATCATCCTGAACTACAACACGGGCTTCTCCCAGGACCTGTTTCCTTACTGCAGCGAGGAGAAGCGCCCCATCGTCAAGAGGATCGGGAGACAGGAGTTCCTCCTGGCAGGTCCCGGAGGACTGGGTGAGCGTCCGCCGACCTCCACCTCCCGTCTGTCCATTCCCTTTGCCTTACCTCTGTGGGCCCACGTGCAGGCCCGGGAGGGAGAATCTAGCTGTGAAGAGAGATACCCATGACAAGTGTTCGCCAACACTGAGGATGTGGGCGAGATACAAACAGAATTCCGAAGCAGCGTATGCTAACGTTCCCTTAGATTGGCCAGTGAGTGTAGGGTCAACGGAACAAAACTAGGCCAGTCACGAGGTAAAGCCAGCTTTCTTCTGTGCTGGCGGAGCCTCGAGGTGACTCCGGGGAGAAAATTCCTTTAAGTAAATGACTACAAAATAAAAATCTGTAAGCCTTCCGCATAAGATTTTCTCATGTGGGTAGGTTTGTCAGGTAATTGTTTGTACTCTTCGTTGTGGAAAGGAGTGGGGCTCACTTAAACATAGTTTCGGGTGTGACATCCATTACTGAACTGACTGCAGGTTCGTCCCACCACACGGTCTTGTCACCAGTCCCGTATAAGGGCTTTGGCTCTGTCGTATGGCCTCACAAATTCCCTGTACCGCTGCCTTGAAGTTCAGACTCAGAGATGTTCATGGCCTGGGAGACTTGTATTTTCTTTCAGTCCCGGATGGCTCACTTTAGGGTTCGTGTGTGTCTGTGACCCACGGTGGGTGCTGGGGAGGGCGAGCCCCCCTCACCCCCAGTGCTCATTAACCATAATCTGTGTGTAGGCATCTCATCTCAGGGTGAGGGGTACAAACATATTTTCTGGTCACAGCAAAAGTTGAGTCACGAACTCTAGTCAGTGAGCACTTACAGATTTTTACTTTTTTAAGTCAATTTTAATTTTTTGATCCATTTTGGGTTCACTGCAGGATTGAGCAGAAAGAGCAGAGTTCCCATATACCCACTACCCCCAGACACGCACGTCCTCCTGCACTGCCCACGTCTCCCCGCCAGAGGGCTGCATTTATGATAATGGGCGGACCTACAGTGATAGGTTATAATCGCCCCAAGTCTGTAGTTTATGTCAGGGTTCGATCTCCGGGTTGTGCGTTCTTTGGGTTTGGACAAATGTATGAGGGCACGTATCCATCATCATGGTACCATACAGAGTATGCTCACTGATTTCTCTGTGTTCAAAATTCTCATCTTCCACCTGTTCATCTCCTCCACCCCCAACCTCTGGCAACTGCTGGTCTTTCCAGAATGTCGTGTAGTTGAAATCATACAATATGTTACCTTTTCCCATTGACGTCTTTCACTTGGTAATATGCGTTTAAGGTTCCTCGGTGTCTCTTCATGGCTCAATGGCTAAGATTTTTTTTAAAGGTTTATTTGTTTATTTGAGAGAGAGAGCACAAGCAGTCAGAGCGACAGGCAGAGGAAAGGGGAGAAGGAGGCAGAGGGAGAAGCAGGTTCCCCAGTGAGCAGGCAGCCCGATGCAGGGCTCAATCCCAGGCCTCTGGGATCATGACCTGAGCTGAAGGCAGCTGCTTAACCTAGTGAGCCACCCAGGCACCGCATGATCGCTCAGATTTTTACTTTTTAGAAAAGAAATTCTTTACCCCAGCCACTTTTTTCTTTAACAAAAATTCCCAATTTTAATAAAAATTTGTATTGTGGAAAACATATGTAAAGAGAATATTATAATGAACTCAAATGTACCCATCATTCAGCTTCGGCTATTACAAATTCCTTGCCAGTTGTTTGATTCATACATCTCACCGTTTCCCCTGCTCGATTATCACAGCATCACGGGCCTGCTAGCACTTCTCCTAGAAACCATTCAGTGTGTAGTTCTAAGTTCCTTAAAAAAAAGAAAGATAAAAAGGAAAGAAAACCACAATACCATTGCATACCTAAAAAAAATTTAATAGCAATTCCTTAATATCACCAAATATCAAGGCACGCCATGTTTCTCCTATTATCACACATATACAGAGAGATATATATATAAATAGTTACCTACATAAATTTATGTTTAAGGATATGTATGTTTATTTTTCAGTTTGAGTCAGATCCCTCATGAGGCCTATACATGGCCGTTGATCAATCTGTTAAGCTCCTCTGGGTCTCCAAGTTCTCCTAAGGTTCCTTCTCCTTCTCCTTTTATTTGTCCCTAACTTTTTGTTGAAGAGGTTGGATCATCTTACCTATAGCCTCCCACAGCCTGAATTTTGATGATTTTTTTATCCCCTTACATTGTTTACTATGTCAGCTTGACCTTTGTGTTTCCTGCCAACTGATAATTAGGATGCCAGGTTTTGTCAGATTCAAGTGTGGGATGTTTGAGTTTTTTTGTTGTTTGTTGTTGTTTTTGCTTGTTTTGGGGAGAGGCCAGACTTCCTCACCGGCGGTGGAGGACTTCCATCAGGGTTGTGTAATTTCTTTTTCTCTCCCCGTGTTGTCAGTAGCTGTTGATGAGTGATGCCTGCATAGAGCCTTTCAGTCTCGGGGTCTGCAAGTGGCAGCGCTCTGTTCCTGTCCCTTCCTCCTTCATGTGTTAACTGGACTGCTTCAGTGAAGAGAAACTTACTGGATTTGGTTGCCCCCAGGTACATTGTTAAGAAAGGCAGAACGAGAAGGTTCTCAATAAGGTGATCCCTTCTGTCTTCCAGAAGCGACTTTTTAAGATGGCACGACGCATCCTGGATTCAGAGGCATATGGTGCGTTTCTGTCTATTCGTGCTTGGGTGGGGCTCGTCCAGGTTGACTGCCAAGCACGCCTTTCACAGGACCCTGGGACTTGGACGGCTTCCTCGCCTTCTGGCATGGAAGGTGTCCCAGGTTCACTTTGCGCCTTTCCTGCCCTTGGTCTGGTTTCAGCCATTTGTCCAAGGACCCTTGATGTTTAGAGACCACAGGCTGGGTGCTAGAGCTGCTGGTTGCCCATTGTGTTTAGGCCTCTTCCGTGGACAGAGTTGGGAAGGATGCGTTTCTGTAAAGGTAAAATCCATGGTGAGACCCTACTGATGGAACCAGTTGACGGCTGCAGGGGGTTGACCTCATCTGTCTCCATGTTCTGTCTGCTTCCAACCACACTGAGATTCTTCACAAACCACTGCCGACATAATGGTCGGCATTTGACTAGTCCCACAGTACGCAGAACAACACCGTCACCACTGTTCCCACAATGCACTGACTGAAAACAGTCCAATTGTTTATGGTCTTTTTGTCTTGAGGGTAGGGTCTATATAGAACCCATCAGGAACATGTGGTCACATTACCGTGTTCTAAAGTCACTTGGAAGGGTCCCCCTCTGTTTGGTTATGCCACCACCTGGATACACAATTTGTCTTATTTACTTTTGATTTTTAGGAATTGCTCTATTTTATTTTATATTTTTACTATGTAAGTATGTACGAGCTTCCAAGTCAGGTGGACTGCGGCAGGGTATACCCAAAGAGCTGATTCCTGTCTTCTTCCCACTTAGGCAGCCTTTATTTTTATGGTATTTTTATGGTTCATCCTCTCTCTTTTTTTTTAAAGATTTTATTTATTTGACAGAGAGATCACAAGCAGGCATAGAGGCAGGCAGAGAGAGGGGGAAGCAGGCTCCCTGATGAGCAGAAAGCCCGATGCGGGGCTCGATCCCAGGACCCTGAGATCATGACCTGAACTGAAGGCAGAGGCGTTAAACCACTGAACCACCCAGGTGCCCCTCATCCTCTCATTTTTTAATAAAAACTACAAATAAATATATAAATATTAGCATCTCTTTCCCACAGATTTTTTTCCCTAACAATGTATTATGGAGACCCCTTTATAATATAATCCAGAGATTTCATAACCGCATGCTATTCCATCGTGTGGAAGTAGTGTGTTTTTGTTTTTTTCAATCAGGCCCCTCTTGGTGGGCATGTGGGTTTTTTTCCAGTTTTCCAGTTTTACGGGCCTTATTTTTTTCTATTTTCCTGGTGGATCTATGGAAAAGCCCTTTATAGGTGGGATTGTTGAGTCCAAGTACAAATGCATGTGAGTTTTTGCTAGGTGTTGCCATAGATAACGGCTGCATATTTTCGGTTCTCCCCAGCACCGTGTGACAATGCCCATTTCCCCTTAGCGTTGCCAACAGAGGGGTGTATGTTGTTGAGCTTCCTTCTGTGTTGTCCCCAGTCCTGTACGTGAAAAGTGGTATCTCAGCGTAGTTAACTGCATTTCTCCTGTGATAAGCAAGAGTGAACATTTTTTTTAAAAGATTTATTTATTTATTTTGGGGGTGGGGGGAGAGGCAGAGGGAGAGGGAGAGAGAGTCGTAAGCAGACTCCTCTTGGAGCCCGATGTGGGGCTCAATCTCACAACCTTGAGATCATGACCTGAGCCAAAACCAAGAGTCGGTTGCTTAACCGACCATGCCACGCAGGGGCCCCAAGAGTGAACATTTTTTCATACGTTTAGGAGCCATTGCATTTCTTTTGATGGGGATTATCTGCTCTTTACTCTTGTCGTTTATTAGTGTTCTTTCTGTGTTTGAGATACCAGCTTGTCGCCTGGCATAGGTTTCAAATATTTGTTTCCAGTTTTTACCATGCAAAAGCTTTTCTTCTACATGCCTATATAATCAAACGTATTAGCCTTTTTACTTTAGTAAGTCCTGATTTTGAGTCACAAGTTAGGTGAGAATTCTACCACTGAACCACCAACACATGTGATTTCAAGTCATAATCAGGAACGTTCCCCTCTCTTCTGGTTATAGACAAACTCACCCACGTTTTCTACTGGTACTTTTAGGGTTCTGTTTTTCAGAGTGCAGAGTATAAGGGGTGGATTTGGTTTATACTTTTCTCTATGACCCCATTACCCCAGCCAACCGACTGCAGAGCCCAACCTCTGTCAGTGACGTAGGCGGCCACCTTTACCGCACACCGAGTTCCCTTATGCCTTTGGGTCTATCTCAGGATTTTCTGTTCTGTGCCCTCAGTGTGTTTGCGTGCTTAGGAGCCGCTGCCTTACTGTTTCAGTTATAAAGGCTTTATAGGGAAGACTCTTGACTCCAGTATCACTTGTAAGCTCTCTTTTACATTACCTAATAGAGGTTCCGTATGCAGGGGAGTTAGCTTTAGTGCATGGTTTCAGAATTAGGTTCCAATACGGGCGCCTGGGTGGCTCAGTCGGTTAGGTGTCCGCCTTCAGCTCAGGTCGTGATCCTGGGATCCTGGCATCGAGTCCCCTCCCCAGCTTCCCTACCCCACCGTGTCTCTCAGCGGGGAGTCTGCTTCTCCTTTTGCCCCTCTCCCTCTCCGGACATGTGCTCTCTCTCTCTTCCTCTCTCTTTCTCAAATAAATAAAATAAATAAATAAAATTATTTAAAAAAAAAGAATTAAGTTCAAGTAAATTACTGTAAAGAATGCAAAGGCACCTTTAAACATATGAAAGCTATATATTTTCATTCCGCTTCTGTTTCTCCCTGAAGATGATACGTGCTCCCTCCCGTGTCATGAGAAGCCACTCTTAGCTTTTTGCCTTAGCTTAGATTTTCCTATTCTCAGCACTTCTTTGCTGAAAGAAAAAAAATCACATCTTTTCATAATGTGATTGAGTCTTGTGACTTTAAACACTGTCCTTTGATACCACTTCTTGAAAAATGCAGCTTTAATTAGCTGCCCCAGCCCATTTAATAAGCTCCTGCTGACTCTACACAGCCCCCTGGCTGCCTGACCCCCTCCCCTCCACCCAGCTCAGATAAGGGGACCTCCGATATTTAAAGGGTGCACCGTTGAAAATAATGCTTTTTAAAAATGTGCACGTTTGTTACGTTTGCACGTTGACAGCCCTTGACTCCGACAATATGGAAACAGTAGAGTTGGTCACCTGCTCCACGAGCATATAATTAATTGGGGGATGTTAGTAACAGCACCTCCGTCCCTAAATGGTTCGGGGGCACCTGCTAGTGCCTGACCTGGGCCCATCAGCTGCCAGTTGCTGCTCCGCTCTTTTATTCCAGTGTTGTCATCTGCTTTTCAGGTGAACAGAAGCCATTGTTCTGGGCCTCTGGTTTCTGCCCATTTCGTCAGGGGAACATTCACATCAGGGCCTCTGCACCGCACATCTCCTGGGCCGGGTCATACCAGCCTCTGTGGGTAAAGGCAGTCACCCGGATTTAATCCAGGAGAAGGCTGGACAGCGTCTCACGGCCCACGTTCCCGGGAGAGTGTGTCCCATGTGGTTATTTGACCCGAAATTTAGCAGCATCCTCGAGCTCACGGTTTCCGATTTGCCGGGTGCCCCGGGGGAGCCACATGCCTTCAGGTTCTTTTCGGCTGGCTTGCTCTAAGTGCACAGAAGAGTCAAGATCGTGCCAACCGAATGTCCTCCTCCAAAGCTCAGCCCTCATTCCAGATTCTTAATGCTTCCCAAAGCTTCGTGCCTCGCTTTCTCCCCAGCAGTTTTTAATGCTGTCTGAATACTTGGGTGCAGCTGTTGGTAGACGAGTTCCGGTGCTAATGATGTCCTGTCTGTTCCGGTAAAACACTGGCAATGCCAAACCCAGGGCCTTCGGTCCCAAGCGTTGTCTGACCTCGATGACAGAACCAGACTGCCCTCTTTGTTCAGCCCCTCCTGCCAGCTCTCCATCGTCATGGAGCTTTCCGCGTTTTCATTGACTTCTTGCCGGCTTTGGAAAGAGAGAACTAAGAGCTCCCCGCCAGCCCTAGGAGCAGTCCTCAGTCACACTCTGCGGAGACGGTTCCCCTCGGGTCATCCGGCCCTCCCCTGGGTGGGAGGGGACACTCCCGCCCAACTGGCCTTCGGAAGCCGCTGTGATCTGTACCCAGTGCAGCCCGACTCGGGGCAGCGCTGCCTATCCCAGCACTGTCCTGTTCCAGGGACACCCGCCCGCCCCACTGCTGCCCCCTGCATATGTATCCTCTTCCCTGTGCAGGCTGGGGTCTGATCACTCAGCTCTGGACTTGACCTCCAGCGGCCCTCCATCTGCGCTCAGAAAGGTTTTTACACCTTTCTGTGCCCTGGTCTTCATCTCGAGTGGTCGTTATTTACACATTTCCCTTAACCCCCGCTCCACCTTGAACCCTTGAATCCATTGTCTGTCTCTTGATAGCCAACTCCATGCTCCACATAGCGAATGTTCGCTGAACTGCAGTCACTGCTCAACCCGCTAATTTGTAGTCGTTCTTTGTGTCTGTGCTCATTTAATAGAGGGAATTCTTTTCTTTTCGTGGTGTGTCCACCCAGAGCCACATCATCTTTTCACGTATTTTACTCAATTTTACACCGATCCAAAAAATATTGCGGAGACCACCTTTGTACTTACCAGTCGGCAATAGATCTAAAAGTAGAATCAATTAAAGAGGGTAAGCGTATATTCAGTTTTGGTAGATGAGACCCAGATTATTCTCCAAAAAAATGTTTCTTTTTACCATACCAATACCTGGCATTGTCAGTCTGTTACCTTTGACCAATCTGATGAGTAAAAGTTGTTTTTATGGTTTTTCATTTAGACATGTGTCCTTCGTTATTGATGAATATGAGACTCTCTTCATGAACTTATTAGCTATTTGCATTTTGTCTTTTGTGAATTGCCAATTGATAGCCTCTCTTTCCATATTGAGTTGTTGGTCTTTTTCCTAATGATTTTTGGACACTTCGAAGGGCCAAAGGGAAATACTCAAGATCAGAATGGTTTACGTTAGGCAATTGTGACTCCTTAGCAGAGGACATGTGTGCACGCACACACACACATACACGCTCTCTCTAGGCTTATTGTGCCTTTTTTTTTTCCATTGAAGTTAGCTAACGTATGGTGTGTAGTTTGGTTTCAGGAGTAGAATTCGGTGATTCATCAGTTGCACATAACACCCAGCACTCGTCACAGCAAGTGCCCTCCTTCAAGCCCATCACCCATCTAGCCCCATCCTACCCTCCCCCCTGCCAGCAAACCTCAGTTTGAGAATTTCAGTTGTTGCTCCCACAAGCCGAGAGTGTGTTAAGGAGGGCCTCACAGTGCTCTGAGCGCAGTGTTGTTCTTCAGGGAGGGCCGCAGGTGTGTTAGGCGAGAGCAGGGCGAATACGCATGTGTGAGGTCCCACGTGATGCCCAGTCTCAGGAACAGCCTAATTTAGAGGAAAAGAGCTATGTTTGTAATTGATTAACTCTAGTATATTTTAGTCTTCGTAACTACAGAAAATTTAGGTGGGTTGATGATTTCACAGTTTAGGAATTTTGCTCACATGTTATAGTTGAGATACCTTCCCTTGTTTTAATCTTAAAGTTCTTGGCATGTCTCTGTGTCTCCCCTCCCTGTTCTCCATCCTATACATAGAGACCAGGTGTTGTGATGGTTTGCAAGCCACAGCACACTGTTTGTTTGTTTGTTTTTAAAGATTTTTATTTGACAGTGAGAGAGAGATTGCAAGTAGGCAGAGAGGCAGGCAGAGAGAGAGGGAGAAGCAGGCTCCCGGCTGAGCAGAGAGCCCGATGTGGGGCTCGATCCCAGGGCCCTGAGCCGAAGGCGGAGGCTTTAACCCACTGAGCCACCCAGGCGCCCCAACAACACACTGTTTTTAAAGGTGTTTTACGTCAACTAGTTTGAAAACTAAGTTGCAGTGGATTGACCTGACTTTGCAAATGTATTAGTTTTGGTAAACCTCAATATCTGCAGACAGTATATAATAGTTCACTGAGAAATGGCCGGTTTGGTACTTTATGTGCAAGACAGATAAGCTGTCATTTGGTATGGAAGTTATTGACAAATACTCAACAGCAGTGTGTCTTGAAATGCAAACTCGCTTCTGTTCCTGCAGTAGAGGGTGTGTGTGTCCTGTTTTAGACTTCAGCTCCGAGCAGGGACAGTTCCTGATAGGACGCCCTGCACAGTGCCTGGCACGTAGTAGAAGCTCAGTAAATGTATTCAATATTCATTCAACAAGGAAGGGCTGTAACTTAGGGATGCTAAGTTGGAGGGTCGGATGTGGGAGAGCGCTTGCAGAGCTGCTTAAATTGCTGGGAAGTAACTTTTTCCACACAGCTGAGGATGTTTGCTTTATAAACCTTCGAGGGGGTACAATGTAAACTCTTTTTAAGCTCATTTTTCAGGGGCAGTAAATGAAAGGTACACATTCAGGGCGAGGCAGTTCTCATCCTGGTAAAGTCAGGTACGCTTTTTCACACCTGCAGCATATTCCATTATCGTCCCAATCTTGAAATATAAGGAAGGAGGGGATGGTATTCTGCCCCCAGACACATCTACAGAGAGGAAAAATGCCAGTTCTTCGGAGGCCCACCTGACTCTTCCTGTTCTCACAGGCATGTTCGCCACAGTTGCTGGCATATCTCAGCGAGCCCCTGTACACTGGTCGGAGAACGTGATCGGGGCGGCCATTTGCTTCCCGTATGTCATAGCGCTCGATGACGAATTCATCACGGTGCACAGCATGTTGGACCAGCAGCAAAAGCAGACCCTGCCCTTTAAGGAAGGCCACATTCTACAGGATTTCGAAGGTACCACTTGGCACAGAAATCTCAATGAAATTGAGTTATCAACCCATTTGTTGTGAGGTTCAGTAAATGTCAGTAAGGGTCCGTTCGGAGCTGGACCTCAGGCTAAACTTCAAAGCCACAGTGCGTGCTGGTAATGCGGTCTCCGGGGTCCAGGGGCTCCAAGGGTAAAGGGAGATAGACATTTGGACACATATCTGTAGCCGTGGAAGAGGGCCAACTGAGCAGAGGAGCAGAGGAGGAAATATTTCTTGGAAATATCAAGTCTGTAAGGATGAGTAGTAGTCAGCCAAGCAGATCTGGTGTGAAAGAATCTCAGGTAGAGGGAAGGGTCCCTGCAGATCTGTGTCAGAGGGAGCCCTGAGCTTTGGGCCATGCGAGCAATTCAGGGGGACTGTACAGCACATCATGCGTGAGGAGGGCCGGCCTGAGATGAGGCTGCAGCAGACCAGGGCCGTCAGGACAGACCTGCCCTTGTGTGCAGCGGTGAGCCAGGCAAGGGATTTCTTTTACTTTTCCTAAATGTCATTATAAATATTTTCAAACGTACTGAAAAGGCCAAAGGAAAACAAAGTGAAGCACCATCGACCATTCAGCTAGACTCAACACTTGTAAACACTTTGCCAAGCCATTCAAAAGTAAGAAAAAGACATCATGACATTTAATGAGAAATACTTCAACATGCATCTCCTAAGAATGAGAGCAATTTCCTACATAACTGCAAAGCCCTTGCACCCCTTAGAAAATGAACTCTAATATCCTGGCCATGTTCAGATTTCCCTAGTTGTTCTAAGAAGATCTTTTATGATACTGTTTTCACACTGGGAACTGATCTAGATTTATACATTGTATTTGCCACTTAAGGACTTTAGCTCACCAAACATTGCCCTTCCTGTTCTAGACATGAGGGATATAAACTTACTAGGACTCTTGGCCCCCACATTAAGTGTGTCACATTCCATTCAGGGGCCCCAACACACATATCAGAAATGCATGTCTCGTAACAATGTCCCGGCACCATGGATGAGGGGTAGAGGTGTGCAGAGGATCATGGGCACATAGAGGTTGCCGATGTAACCCCCCACCCCCAGTGCAGACAAGGGGAGTCTTCCCAGGAAAAGGGACACCCGTGTAGAGAAGGGACAGAATCTCATCTGACTATGAGAAAATGACTTGGCTTGTGATAGAGAAGGCAGGTAATCTGGGCAAGAGAGCAGAGCGGGAAGACTAAAAGGAAGATGTCCAGGCAAGGAAAGAGGAGGCCTTCCATGACAGCAGAGGATGGGGCTGGAGTGGGGCAATGGGTTCCCGGGGGAGAAGAGCAGGGGAGCTGGGAAGGCTTGGCTGATCCTGAGTCACCCTTCAGATGGGAAGGAAACATCATCCCATTGCTTCCTGTGCACAGGTGATAGTTTGCTTAGAGAGTGTGTCTAGAAGGGAGCAGAGCTTTGTCAAAGCTTTGTAGCAGGAGTGCACCTTGGATTAGAGCTCTAGTTCTATGGACTGTCTGCACAGGGTCTCATGAGTCCCATGAGGGTGATGGCCAAGGGTTAGGTGAACTCCCGGGGCTGCGGGGGAATGAATACGGGCAGGCCAAGACTTGGTATTTGGGTGGTAGGTGAATATGTGAAGTATCTCATGGTTCAGAATGTAATATTGTAATCTTAGTTTCCTATAAACTAACATGGAAAGAAAAGAATTCTTAAAAAATTTTACAGGAAGTATAGTATTCTTTGGACTCTATGTTATGTATCTACTCAACTTATTTTATTTTATTAAGATTTTACTTATTTATTTGAGAGAGAGACAGAGCATGAGCAGAGGGAGAAGGAGAAGCAGACTCCCTGCTGAGGGTGGAACCCAACACGAGGCTCAGTCCCAGGACCCCAGGATGGTGACCTGAGCTGAAGTCGGCTGCTTAACCAACTGAGCCACCTGGGCGCCCCACTACGCAACTGATTTTAAATTGATCACGCTTTCAAATAAATGGCAAAAAACCATATTTTGTACTTTGGAAATGTGGTATTAGCGCCCCCCCCCCCTTTTCCTGACAGTTGACAATATGGGAAGAAGGAAAGAAAAGCGTTGTAATTTATAATTTCTTTTTTTTTTTTGTAATTTATAATTTCTGTAGGAATTTTGTGTTGGGAGAACTATGATGAAATCAGCCATCAGGTCGGATGACAAGCCCGTTTCGGGGAAGCAGCGTGTGTCTGTGCAATATGTTCTTTCTCTTTCCAACACTGTTGAATTTTTTCCTAGGAAGAGTGATTGTCGCCACCAGTAAAGGAGTTTACATCTTGGTTCCATTACCCCTGGAAAAGCAAATACAAGATCTTCTAGCAAGCCACAGAGTGGAAGAAGCTTTGGTTTTAGCAAAAGGAGCCCGGAGGAACATTCCCAAAGAAAAATTTCAGGTTTGTAATTAAGTTGGTCCCAAGAAGGCGCGCCGCCAAGCCACCAGCTAACATTCAGATTTCACTAACATACGTCGGCCCTCCCTGTGCGCCACGATCTTGCAGACGGCTTTTGAATCTGGCGTTTCGTTTCCACAGTGCACCCACATCACATAGGTAGGCAGGCAGGTTGCAGAGCGTTCTGAGACAGCTGGACTGGGGTCTTACTGCCCACCGAGCCCGAGTCAGGCTGTGAACCTCCGGCTTGATTCCCGGGTCTCTATAGACACCTCGTGGTAATTCTAATTGACTCTCCTTTTCAGTGGGCCTTCAGAGAAGAGTCAGGAGCATAGTTCTCGCAAACCAACAGAGTAGCCGTATCAGCAAATCACAGTTAGAGATTCAGAATTGGTAGATAAAATAGAGATGGGATTACTTTAAAATATCAGGAAGAAATAAAGACAAATGTAGACCTTGGATCAAAAGAGATAAGGTCTACTTGACTTTCAAATAGGGAAATGATGGAAACTCATTCATTCAGTCTTTCTGAACAAAAAGGCGGTATGGTCTGATAAGGAAAGTAGGGGAATAGATGAAATGCCCTAAAACAGGGCTGGACATCTTTCATTTCTATGATTATATAAAAAAGAGTAGACTTTACAGATAATGCCATAGAAGCCAACATTAGTAAGAAAAAAATCCCAGCTGATAAACATGTGAAACTACAATAAATCTCTTGTTCAAATTTAAAAAGAAAAATTTTTTTTTCTAATTCTAAATTAGAATTTGTCTCCTGATTTGTATTTGTTGGGATGAGGTTGAGTGTTAAAAGTTTAGACTTGTAGTATCTATAGGAAAAGCTTTGTTAGCCAGACTGATAAACGGCCCGATACTGCAGGAATCCATCTAATTATCTCCGGAGGAGAAAACTTTTAATGCCCTTGAGACAGCAACTTTAATATAGTTGGGGTGATAAATGAAACTGTTCCAAGAATCGCAGGTTATTCTTATGTCCAATGAAGTCAGGCTCCCTAAAAATTGCCGCTCGATCGGTTGTTAGGTTAGTTCACATTACTCGATGTATTCCAAGGCCATGAGACATCCTCAGGGTGTGCGTATATTCCACTGAATATCGAAACTGGTCATGGAAAGTTCTGTGACTTAATCATGAGCCCTTGATGGTTACCAATCAGTCAGATTTCCACACGACTCAGTGATGTGGAATGAAGTAATGCCTTCTGGCCTCAGTCGCTCTCTGCTACCAAGTGAAAGAAGATTGGACATGGAATTCATGGTTATGGGTTTTGAAAGTGGGCATCTTTTTCTGTAATTTTTTTTTTTTTAGTAGAGTTGCCACCGGATGTTACATTAACTTCAGGTGTACAACACAGGGGTTCAGCGTCACTATATGTTATGCT
>CM053610.1:44973142-45267169 GCA_028646535.1 Procyon lotor
ACTCTGGCTTTTGTGGCCTCACAGCCCCCTTTTGCTCTGTCCGTTTCTCCCCCCATTTTCCAACACTGCCTGGTTCCTGTCGTTGGTGGTGGGTCCCCCATGGCTCACACCTCTGGGTTTGTGGACGTGCCGAGTCACTTCGTGCTATTACAGATGTTGGCGGCGAGTTTTGGGTTTGGTTAGCCCCACTTGTTTTGTCTGTGTGACTTGTGGTCAAACACATATTAACATAACATTTACCACCCTAACCACTTTTAAGTCTACAGTTCAGTGACATTGAGTACGTTCATATCGTTGGTCACTCGTCACCACCACGCGTCTCCAGAACTTCTTCCCATCTTGCAGAACTGAACCTCTGTCCTCAGTAAGCACTAGCTCCCCATGCCCCTCCCCGTGGCAACATCACACTTCCTGTGTCGATGATCTTGACCGGCCTAGGCACCTCATGTAAGTGGAGTCATGCAGGATTTGTCCTTTTGTTTCACGGCTTACTTAGCATGATGTCATCAAGCCTCATCCACAGCAGAGTGCTGTGTGTCCGAATGTCCTTCCTCTTTAAGGCTGAATAGTATTTTCCATTTGTACGAATGTACCGCATTTTGCTGACCCATTCATCCACTGATGGACACTTGGGTTGTTTCTACCCTCTGGCTGTCATGAACTGCTCTGAACTAATTATTCTGTTTTTATGAGGAGCCTGCAAAATTAAAAAGACTGCCCTGCCTCTGTCTTCCCACATACTTTGGTTTTGAAATATTTTAAAGAAATTTTTAAAGTTTTAGTAACTTTACACACATACAGTCACAAACACATTCTATGTGGTAAAACCTACTCTAAATAAAAACATAACTAACAAAAAAGTACTTGCCGTTTAAAGCACAGAAGGTAGGCTGATTTCTCTAAAACATCAGGCCCTCCTTCGAATAAATAAAAAAAAATGAAGGGCCCCATAGAAAAATGAATATGAACAGATATTTCCTAGAAAGTGAAATCACCTGCCTTACGAATGTATGGAAAGATATTTCATCTCACTCATACAGAGATGTGCACATTAAAAGTTCACTGCATTATTTTCCTTTCAGATTTTTAGAGATCAGAGGGTTTGAGGATACTCTGTTGAGGGTGTGGGGAAATGGGCACTTGCAGATTTCACCTCTAAGAATGTAAATAGCCTGCAGGAGGAGGAACTGAGAATCTCTCTACAATTTACAGGGTACAGTTCTGTTCCTAGAGGGGTAGTCTATGGATCTAAGCACAAAAGTGCCAAATAACTAATGGGGAAGACTCTTCACGATCAAATTGGTTGTTTATTTATTTTTTTTAAAGATTATTTATTTATTTGACAGAGAGAGAGAGAGATCACAAGTAGGCAGAGAGGCAGGCAGAGAGACAGGGGGAGCAGGCTCCCTGATGAGCAGAGAGCCCAATGCCGGGCTCCATCCCAGGACCCTGAGATCATGACCTGAGCCAAAGGCAGAGGCTTTAACCCACTGAGCCACCCAGGCGCCCTAATTGGTTGTTTAAAAAGAAACCCAGCAACCCAGATGCTGCCGATGGAGGAGTGGTTGAACGCACAGTGGTCCAGGGGGCTGTTGGGACGCCGTGCAGCCAGGAACGGGAACCACGGACTTTATGTGTTGAGGCAGAAGGATCTCTGAAAGGCAATGAATTAACAATGTAGAGAGTGCAGACAGTGCTTCTAGCGCTACTAAAATGGGGGACAGAGTTGGCTTATAAATATACCAGGCATTTCTGCAGCTGCCCAAGAAATTCATAGCATCAGTTACCTGTGGAGCGCCACTGGCTGGGACTGTGGTGGGAGGGAGACTCTTCATTAAGTCCCTTTGAATGTTTGGCAATTTGAGCTCTATGAGTGCATCCCTTCCATTATAAATCTTAAAGAGTACAGGAGAAAAAAATACATGCATGCATGGAAAGAAAAAATCGAAGAGCAAGGGGGCTTCTGCCCTTAGAATGTCATTTTTCTTAAACAGCTATGTATTCCTATCTCTTGGTGTATCCTTTGCAAGAGTTGGGACCTGTGCTTTGGGTGGGGTTCCTTATGCATGCTGAGTTCCTAGGGGCTCTTCTCCAGCCCCCGCCCCCGGCCCCCACTGTCCCTATCTATCGAACTGACCACTTTTCCTGCTTTGCATGCATATCTGTCACACAGCTGATTCTGGAGCGGGGCTTCTAGTCTGCATGTCACCAGACCCTGGCTCTGGGACGTGAGCGGGTCCAGGGCGGCAAGGTTCTATTTTACACAGTTGCATTAACTAGGTTTCTTAACTGGAGGATTTCTCAGAGCTTTTAATACACTAATATCTATTGTGATCCCTAAGAGGCCGTATAGCATGTATTATATTCTTATTACCATCTTTCTGTGAGTTCCCAAGAAAGGGGTATATGTAAAATACATTATTTTATACGTTACGGATTTGTATTCTATATGCAGGTGTGTGTGTATACGTGTGAGTGTGTGGCATGTATACTTTTTATGTATATACTGTGTATATCAGTGTTTGCAATAAACACACACACGTGTATACACATACACATCTGTTTCCAAACTTAATCAGGATGAACTGCCTTTTGAACAAGGAGACAATGTCATGGCCACTTAGATGGGACAACTGTTTCACCCAGTGTATTTCAGGAAAGATGTTTCTATTTAGGCAGTAACTAAGTGAGAGGAGTTTTAAGGTAAGCTTTTTAAAAGCCTAAAACCCACAACTGAAGTATGTATTACGGGAAAATGTATGAATACAATGAAAAGTCAAACATTCATACCAATTTTTGTTTAAAGTTGGGTTGTACTCATTTTACAGGAATGTTATGTATGTACATATATCCCAAGTCTTCTTGGCTTACAGAGCCTTATAACCTGAATGGTGTGCGTAGTCTCATGTCAAGAGTAGGCTGTCCTCTGGATTTGTAATGGATTGTATCTGGCGTGTAATGACCACACTGGGCAGTTTTTCTGCACCAGATCTGCGGTCATTCTTGGAGGAAGCCAGTGTGCCTGTTGGTCCTGCTCTCCTGGAGATGAGCCCCGTGGTAAAGCCCAAGTGCTGAGCCCTTGAGGGGGAAGGGGGATCCAGGGCTGACCCTAGAAGTGGGCTTCACTGCCCTTCAAAAAGCCTCTTTGTCCAGGGCGCCTGGGTGGCTCAGCGGGTTAAAGCCTCTGCCTTCAGCTCAGGTCATGATCTCAGGGTCCTGGAATCGAGCCCCACATCGGGCTCTCTGCTCAGCGGGGAGGCTGCTTCCTCCTCTCTCTCTGCCTGCCTGTCTGCCTACTTGTGGTCTCTCTCTCTCTCTCTCTCTCTTTCTTTCTCTCTCTCTCTCTGTCAAATAAATAAATTAAATATTTATAAATACATAAATAAGCCTCTTTGTAAATTGAATAGACTCTTCCACTTCCCAAAGTTTCTGGTTACCCAAAGCGCGACAGAAATCTCAGTTTGGAAGAATAGTAGCAACAGAGGTTTTGACTTCACATTGACCTTGCTCCCAGAGTACACGTGACCTCTTCCACCTGGCTGGCCGCTGCGTAGAGCAAATGCTGCATAGCACTTCTCAGAGCTAATTTGGGCTCCTGGCCTGGGGCTTCTGATAGCTGCCTTATGCCAAGGGACAGGTCAGAAAGTCAAAAAGACACCTGAAGACTCCACTGGATTAGCTGTGCCACCGAGGAGATAAACAGACTTTGTTGTTCTCTCTCCTCACGTGGCCATCCTTCTTGTCCTCTGCCGGCCGAACCGGCTTTAGGTCTGTAACCCCGCGTCATCTGAGTGGAGGGCCAGAGAAGCTGTCAGAGCGGAGAGTCTGGGCAGGAGACGGTCACTTTCAGAGCATCAGGAATCGGCTGTGCTTGCCGAAGCTTCTGAGCAGGGGCTCGTAGGTCTGAGTCAGCGGCATGTGCGTAGTGTCCATGCTTTTGTGTTTAGATGCTTCTATTCAGGATGATGGGATCCCTTGGCAGCCTTCTTCTAAGTCTGCCTATAGTGTTCACGGACTAGAATACAGAAAATAACCACACATTCTTGGAAATGGGGAGTGTTCACAAAAGGGGTTTGTTTTGTTTTGTTTTGTTTTTAAAGATTTTATTTATTTATTTGACAGAGAGAGATCACAAGAAGGCAGAGAGGCAGGCAGAGAGAGAGGGGGAAGCAGGCTCCCTGCTGAGCAGAGAGCCCAGTGCAGGGCTCGATCCCAGGACCCTGAGATCATGACCTGAGCCGAAGGCAGAGGCTTTAACCCACTGAGCCACCCAGGCGCCCCACAAAAGGGGTTTTTATTTCCCTTTAGGAAGGGAAAGAGTAGATGGCGTTTGAATCCTGCAGCCACGCAGAGTAAATTGTGATTCAGCTGATTTCTCACCAGCAGGCCAAGGATCAAGAGTTCTGCTGCTGCAGCTGCTGGGTCCTTCTTATCCGTTTTGCTGAGTGGATGGTCTTCATCGTATCTGCTTCCAGAAATGGAGCTGGCATTCCTGTACAATAGAACCTTGACCCACTCCTGTCCGCTCATTGTTGGGGGGTATGAATAGGCCAGTTTTTAGGCCACACGTGGCTGCTGTCAGGGAAGAAAGGTAAAGGCAGGTGGTAAGGAGATGAAAAACCGACCTGCCTTTTTTGACTTCTCTCAAGGAACAGTCTATGGGGAGAGGGAAGAAATGCTACACTTTTGAGAACTCTTCAAAACTACAGTGAAAGCCCCTTTAAAAGCTGATGTGAGGGAACAGGACCGATGGCCTCTAGGCACCAACTGTCTCCACTTCCCTCTCTTCTTCAGTGGGTAACAGTATAACTGCCTGCTGTGAACCTGGGCAATTCAGTGAGTGATAAGAATCAGGCTTTAGAATCAGAAAGGTCTGCTTTTTAAATCCCAGCTCAACCTCTTATGATTTCACTAACTTTGGGCTAAGATCTTAACTGTCCCTCTGTCTGGGTTCCCGAATACCGAGGAGATAGGTCTTCAGATCCTGGCCTTCCTGAATGGCAGGTGTCATGCCAGGTTGTGGGGCTAGGGCTATGAAGAGAAGTAACATTACGCACCGCGCCGCCAAGGACGTCATGGCTCACACGACAGCACCGCGGTTGGAGGGTGGAGGAACTGAACTCCCAGGGCCTGAAACATGATTGGAGTCTGATCATGAGGGGCTGACTGCCTGATGTGGGATGGCACCAGTATGAACGGAGCGAAGAGGCATGTCCAAGAGCTACTTCAAGCAGAGGATGCTTGCAGCTCCAGCACTGGCCACGCTGGACAGCGACAGGAAGGGGCGGGATTAAGAGGCCACGGGAGAGCTCCCTAGAGTGCGTGTTGCTCTCACCGGATGTATGAGAACAAAGTTCCGTGGTCAAGGAAATCTGGGCGATCCTGGATGAAACAAAGATCACCCGGCACCTTGACAGCAGCAATTCTGCCTGGGGAGGGTGACTGGGGGCCACGCAGCTCCAGGAGGAGAGGGACTGGGAAAGCGAGCAGATTTATCTACTTATTGATTAAATGGCCTTGGCCCTGTGCTCTGAGGGATACTCAGAAGTGAAGAGCCATTTCCAGAGGAGTGGAAGCACAGTGAGCAGCTTCTGGACCTCCAGAGACACTGGTGCTGTTGCTGTCTGCCTGAGCCACCAGAACTAGAAGCCATCCCCCCAGCCCGACGAGCTGAGGAGGAGGCCAGAAGATAAAAGAACACACTGGGGAGGGCAAGGAGATTTATGGGGAAGATCCATGGAGAAGGTGAGGGAAGAACAGTCAAATAGAGAACAACTTTATTTCAGGAATGAGGAGTTAGTTGATTGACACACACATGCACAGAAATATATTTGTATCGAAAATAATTTCACATATGCCATATTTTTTCCTTTAGCTTGTAACTTCCGGTTTCTGCATAATCCCAAACATTGGGCTTGGGTTCTGATCAGAAAGTTTCTCCCCATTGTGCTGGTCTTGTGGTGTCTCTCAGAGATGAATTCATCCCGTCTTTCCTTGCAGGTAATGTACAGAAGGATCCTGCAGCAGGCCGGGTTTATACAGTTTGCACAACTTCAGTTCCTGGAAGCTAAAGAGCTCTTCAGGTAAATTTGAGGTGTTGGTAGCGAACCTTCCCACGTGTCCCTCTGTGGTCAAGACCTTGATCCTGACCGTGATGCCGTGAGGGGAATTGCTGCCGTGGTTAGATCGTCTTCCTGGAGCAAGTGGGGGGCTTGTTGACAGCAGCACCCACCACCGGTGCTCCCTCCTCACCCCCGGCCCCTAGCCTCAGTTTACCTGCCCTGTGTCTCAAAGAGGGTGGAGGCTGAGGAGGGGGAGGCGCCTGTAACAGTCCCGTGGAGAGAGGAGAAGGGAACCCTAGAGTGAACTCGATAACATGGAGGATTCCTAGGAAAATGCTGTTCTGCTCCCTTTTCCTTCTCTTCAGAGATTTTATGGGAAATCAGAAGTTTAGGGACAGAGCAGGCGCCCCTGGTAGAAACTGTGCTCCTTCCAAAGACTTCACAAGGAAACGTTCGTAAGGACACCCCGGGACTTGAGATTTCAGGCCGTGTGACTAGACCAGAGCCTGCACACTTTAGAGCCGTCTCAAGGATAAAGGGTGTAGAAAGCATCCCGACACATCCTTCACATCCGGGGGACGGCCTTGCAGAGCTCAGTAGCTGGCTGTCTGCCGCCTCTTCCGCAAGCTCCTGGACCCCCGCCGCCCCTGCTCCTGCACTGTCACACCAGGGGCTGAGGGAGCAAGGTTCGGAGTCCGGAAGGAGTCACTTAGTGAATAACGCTGCGCCCCATAACTTACACTTTGGTCATGTTCTGTGTGCTGTTCTCATCTGTTCTTGGCGGGGTCCCTAACTGGGGGACTCACGTACACTCTTTGTCCCTGTGGACCTCGCTCTTTTCTGTCCTGCCTGGCCTATCCTTGCACCGTCAAAAACCTCCTCACTTGGGTCCATCTTCTCATGGGTTAATCTGGAACAGTGGGCGAACGGCCATAATCCGTTCCTAGGAGAGTTCCCAGATTTTGTGACAGAATGAGGGTAGGTTCTGTCAGTCATTAATAGAAGGTTCCCCTGTCTTCCATGCTTCAGCCCCTTCATAGCATAAACTGATGGCTACTCCATTGTTGTCAAAATGTGGCTGAGAGAATTGGTCCTTGAAGCAGGCAGGCCCAAGGCGAGCGGTCCCTTCCTGTGTCCACAGCTAATAACGTGGGATTTTTTTTTTCCCTCATTGATGCGGGACTTGTCCTCGCATTCCATCTCAGTTCGGTGCTACAAGCCACAGGTCCCAGTGCGTCGTGGTGGGTACTCGAGAGAGAACCGCTGTGGGACTCACACTCGGGGCCCCTCCACTCTGTGTCTGTGCCCCTAGATGTGACACAGCCTGTCCTCGTGTCCGGTTGGGTCAGCACTCCTCCTGGGAAGCAGACCTGGCCCAAGGATCAGAGCCAGGGTGCCGGGGTGAGACTGCCGCCTGCTTTCACGGTGTGCCCGTGTGAGTGTAGACGGTGGCCCTGGGCCCGCCAGGCAGCATCATGGGTGCCGCTCTGCGGGGGACGGGGGGTTTCCTCTGGGGGCAGGTGCAGAGCACGGGCTCCGATTGGGATTGGACTGCATCTTGAATGATGAGAAGCTTCCTAAATTGAGGGGCGCCTGGGTGGCTCAGGGGATTAAAGCCTCTGCCTTCGGCTCAGGTCATGATCTCAGGGTCCTGGGATCGAGTCCCTTATCGGGTTTTCGGCTGAGCAGGGAGCCTGCTTCCCTCCCCCCTCTGCCTGCCTCTCTGCCTACTTGTGATCTCTCTCTCTCTCTCTCTCTCTCTCTGTCACTGGAAGTGAAGACCCAGGGCCCAGCGTGGGGTTCCCATTCATGTCTGGGAGCCCTATGTCTGTTTCTGCAAGAGGGGCCCACTGGTGGGGCTGCTCCAGGGCCCGCGCTGAGGTCTGCAGCTCTGTGATGCCGCCGCTGTCATCATGGTGGACAGGACAAGCAGGCCGGAGGGGGGCACAGGGGGGACGGAGCCAACAGGGAAGCAGAGGTGGGACATCACCAGACGGGCTCCGTGGCCTCGCGAGGTTAGGACTCCATGAGAGTTGTGGCCTAACCTTATGCTCTGAGAGGTCTTTGAGAGTCGCCACAGAACAGCGTCACGAATGCTCCCGCGGTTCCCATCATAGGATCTTTGATGAGGAAATTGTAAGTCACCTTCTGGCGAAGTCCCTTCTTTGTGGACCAGTGAGCACACCTGCTTATAGTTCAGTGCCAAGAAAAGCGTTGGCTTCAGAAGGACGGCCCTTCCCCTTTGACGGGACAGTGCTGTGTTTCCTCCGAGTTCCTTTCTAGGCCTTGGTTTCCAGGGAGTCCGCTGCTCCCTTGGTGTTGGCACCCCCTCGGGGGGGGGGGTCTCGATGCTCACATCAGCATGGGCGGTGTGGGTCTTTCTGCGTGGCCCCCTCCGTACTTCCTTGGAATCGCGTGGGGGCTCACAGTTCGCTGTGCTCTGCCGCACCTGCCTACACATCCAGCTCCCCGAGAACGGGTGCGGACATGCCCGCCCCCCACCCCCCGTGTTGTTTTGTGCGCCTATGTGTACTCTTTCTCTCTTTTTGCTTCATTTAGTTTGACACTGTAATTGCAGAAGCGGCCAGCTTGACGTCCGGGAGCTGATCTCTCTCTACCCCTTCCTGTTGCCCACCTCCTCCTCATTCACACGGTCTCACCCTCCTCTCCACGAGTACGCAGACCTGAACCAGCTGACCCAGGGGGACCAGGAGAAGATGGCCAAGTGTAAGCGCTTCCTCATGAGCTACCTGAACGAAGTCCGCAGCACGGAGGTCGCCAACGGCTACAAAGAGGACATCGACACGGCCTTGCTCAAGCTGTACGCGGAGGCCGACCACGACAGCCTGCTGGACCTCCTGGTCACCGAGAACTCCTGTCTGCTCACCGACAGCGCCGCCTGGCTGGAGAAGCACAACAAGTGAGTGTCCCCTTCCCGCGTGCGGCCGGGGGCCCCGTGGGGGTGCTGCAGCCGCCGCGCCTCAGGCCCCAGGAGACTCCTCATGTCACAGCCCGGCACCCCCGGCTTGGACCCCCGTCGGCACGGTCTGCGGACCACTGGAGGGGTCTCGGAAGGTGTGTGCTCTCACAGCCCCTCACGGGCCGGGTCAGTGCATGAAGTGACCCTTAGTCCCCCTAGCCATACTGTTCCACATAGGGCTCAGCCATGGCGGACGCCACGTGGATGTTGGTGAAATTCATAGCACACTTTAGTCATCAACGACCAGATTACACGGATAGATAGACAGCTGGGTAAATAGGTTAAAAGGGAGACTTTTTGATCTTGTTGCCAAAAGTGTCTGGCTTAAAACTCTGCCTCCATTATGAGCACGAGTTGGTAGATAGCCGTCCCCTTGCCTTCCACACAAGGGCAGTTACCCACAGTGACCGGCTGGGTAGGAGCCACTAGCTTCTTCATTCTGGGCAGGCACGGGGTGGGGACGGAGGAGTTCTTTAAACGTGTTGGGTGATCCCTACACTCCTTTAAGCAGTAAGAGTCTTCCTGCATGATTTTTGTTATGTATTTGAAACGGTGGAAGGACTGACGAAGTCCCACGGGAACCATGGGCATTACGGAGCCAGACCCTGTTCTGATAGGACAGGGACTTGTGATTGACTCTTCCCAGCACTTTCCCTCAGTTTCTCAGATATGCTGTGGAGTTGCTTTGTTCGGGAACCAGAGAACACACTGATGCCTCGTGGTAGTGACGTGGCCCAGTGGGGTCCAGAGAGTCAGCCTGACTTCCCGAAAGGCTACGGACAAGGGGCCGGCACCAGCAAATAGTTTGATACCTTGAGGGTTTGTTCTCGGAGGGCCATCCAACATCCACCCCCCCGCACCAAGGTCAGCTTGTTCCCATCCATCGCCAGCTAGGGAGGGGGAGGATGGGGGGCAGGAGCCCCCTGTGGAACTGGGGAGGCTGGAACAGCTGTGCCACGTTATCACCAACGTTTTCCACGCACAAGTGTGGAGATGGAGGGCCGGCAGGCGTTCCACTAGCTCAAGACCATACAGTCCCGAGGAGGTAACAGAACTTGAATTGAAACTCAGGGCCTAGAACCCTGGGTGCCCTCCCTGGACTCTCCCCATTCTCTGCGCTGGCTGGGCACCGTGGGCCTGTGTTCCTATTGTTCGTGTTCAGACTCCCGACCCTATTTTTCAGTAATGGCTCAGACGACACACCTTCCGAATATTCTTCTAACACTTCGTGTCGGGCTAACAGTGATCATCTGAAGAGATGCGAAATTGTATTAATATTTGAGGAAATTATAAAGCAAATCCAAATAGAATTTTCTGTAGTATAATTATGATTTTACTTTTTAGCTTATCCTAGACTTGAATGTGATCCTTTTGGGAAGTTGATCGGGTGTACATTTGATTTATTTTTTTTTAAGATTTTATTTATTTGAGAGAGAGAGAGCGTGTGCAAGTGAGAGAGTGAGCACAAGCAGGGGGAGCAGCAGGCAGAGGGAGAAGCAGGCTCCCAACTGAGCAGGGAACCTGATGCAGGGCTTGATCCCAGGACCCTGAGACCATGACCTGAGCCAAAAGCAGACGCTTAACCAACTGGGCCTCCCAGGCGCCCCAATAGGGTATATGTTTTAATACCAGAAGGAAGTAAACAGAAGCGAGGATCTCTTTGTCATTGAAAATTTGTTATTTAACTCTGGGTTGAACCAAGTATGGGGGACCAGAGGGTCGTCCAGGGGGCTGTCACTGGGGGGGTGCCAGCCACAGCAGGTGGTTGGAGAGTGGACATCCTTACTGCCTTGTTTTCTTTCAGGTATTTTGCCCTTGGACTACTCTATCATTATAATAACCAAGACGCTGCTGCCGTTCAGGTGAGTTCAAAAGCATTTTAGCCTGATTTTTAAACATCACTATCCTTTAGCTCGGTATTACTTGGGGGAAAAAACTCACAATTGATAGGGCCTACTTTTGCCTGACCTATATAACCTTTTTTACAGAATGAAAATAATTCTGTGTTAGAAAGTGAATTCCTTGAGAAATGTCAGCCAGCGGTTTTCTTTTCTGGTCTTTACAACTCTTTCAAAGATGTCGTCAAGACTGGGTTTTTGAAAATTTAAGAAATAAAACAAACTGATTGCTTACTGAGCCCCAAGGCCTATGATGTCACTGCCTTAGTGGAGAATTCAGCCTGGGGATAGCCGTTTGTTTGTAACTTGCACCACTGATGACACTAACTGTCGCCAGCAGGCAGGGTACTCATTCTCCCCGTGTCGCCTGTGACACAACGGAAGCTGATCGAGGCCGGTCCCTTGCCCAGGGTCCCCTCCCTGCTCAGCGGTGGGACGGGGATTTGAACCACTGTGCCAGGTGGCCCTGGCAGAGATACGGCACCGGAGATAAAATGCCACACTCATCTCTTGTCTCCTGTCTTGTCTCGCCTCTCGCATCTTGTGACTGGTCAGAAGACATTCTCCCCTTCTGCCCCTTGTTCTCCACTGCTCTCTGCGTTATAGTTCCCTCAGGGGCCTTTCTGTTTTGTTCTCTGAGGGGCCAAAGACATTGGCAGCGGTCACCAAGCTGAAGTCAGCCTTGGGCTGTCACTCTCACGGTAGCATGATTGCAGATGAGGTTAAAAAAAAAATTGGGGTTTCCATCAACACGCACTGCAATGGCTTCGAGTAGACTTGGCCATCAAGGGCAACATTCTCAAACTCTAAAATGCGCAACTCTAGGAATTACAGCCTGACATAAGTATGATAGTAATATCAGCAGAGCTATAGAGAGAGGAGGGATTTGCAAAATCAAAGTGGTGCAGAAGAAATCTGTATATATGGCGGAATTCTACTGTAAAAAAAAAAAAAAGACACCTTTCCATGTGTGATTAGCTTATTTGGTGTGAGGAATCCAGTGTTGAGGAAACTGGTACCATAGGAAAGGGTCCCCTGCCCATACCAGGATCACAGAGTTGACAGTGCCAGCCCTGTTTCTTGGGCTTCTCGAGGGCAGCATGGTCCTAAAGTGCCATGTGGTGGGCAGGTGGGCAGGTGGGGTACAGGGGATGCAGTACAGGCTGTGGGGCCACCTCCGTCTCCCCCGCCCCCCTGTGATGTGGCCTCATGCCAGGTTTCCGAAAGGAAGCTTTGGCTCACACAGCAGGGAAGTTTCCGGATGAAATAGCAAGGGACTGTTATTATTAGCAGCTCTCATGAGCCCCTGTGCACCAGACAGAACACTAGGGGACAGAAAGACCTGTGTTTTTGAAGGCACAGTGTCTGACTCTCACAGTCCACAAGGGATTTCAAAGTCAAGGATTCCCGTGACGGGGAAGGTGGAAACAGCCTGGCGGATGGAGGCAGGTGAGTTTCTTGTGCGTTTATTTCACAAAGAAACATTTGAATACATCTACCTCTTGCCGTATAATGTGTTTCCTATTCGTGTTACTGCGCTTTCATTAGAAAGGAAAGACAAAGAATCCGTGGCTTTATCTCCTTGATTTCCTGGACCACATCTGCTACATATATGGCTTTATTTCTCCGAAAACCTTAAAATTGACTTAAGCATTCAGAATTTGTCCTACCTCTTTCAAGTATCAGAAGGCCAAATAAGGAACCGTATGCCGCTCCTTAGCTAATTCTAAAGAGTATATAACCTTCCATTTCTTTTTCTCCTTTCCTCCTCTCCAGCTCTGGGTGAACATCGTGAACGGGGACATTCACGACTCTACTCGTTCGGACCTGTATGAATATGTCGTCGACTTCCTTACCTACAGCTTAGACCAGGAACTCGTGTGGAAATATGCCGATTGGGTCCTGCAGAAAAGCGAAGAGGTCTGTGCACCATAAATGCCCTTTTTTTTTGTGGGCGTGGCGGCTAGCAAAAACAAAAAGCTTGATTTCCAGTGAGAAACAAGCTGCCAGGCTACAAGCCTCACCCTGCCTGTAGTTGGCTCCCTTCTGATACCTCCTTGCCCCACCGGAGTGCCAGCTCTTAGGAACGTTCTGCATCTCTGTCCTTCTGAGATGCAGCGGTCTGCATATCTGTCTGGGGCAGGTCACATTTATAGAAAGGCAGTAAAGCATAGCCAGGTCACATTCTTAGTGTCTTATGGAAAATGTGTGCGTGTCTGTGTGAATCCCCACGCCTGACCAACTGTGGCACTTCCGTTTTCGGTGGACTGTCGCCTTGCCGGGGCCACACCAGGCCCACCCTTGTCCTGTCTCTGTGCCGTACGCCCTGGTGTGGAAGTTGTGGGTCTGGAGGAAGGAGGTTGCCCTGCATGGGACTTGCCATCCTGGAGACTGAGAAGGGCCAGCAGGGAAGACACGCCCAGTGGCTGCTGGGGGTCCCCCAGCTCAGGACTCCTCAAGGAAGCCCCAAGATGACGGGAAAACAGATCATCATAGCATTTTGGTTCTCACCGTTGAAAACATACACATTTCCTTGGTTCCCCTTGGAGAGACAGACTTAGCTTCATGACGCAGGACCTTCAGCATAAATGTAGAGTTTTCTCTGTGTCACATCTGCTGCTCTGAAGTCTCCACTGGTGTAGGTCCTCCACGGTGCTGTCTGGCCTGGGAGGTCCAAGCCCATGTGCTTCATGTACTTTCTACTCCACCTTACTTTGCCGCTGCACACATACACGTATAACATACAGACCTGAAGCTGTCGAAAGCGTTGGGCTCTTCCCAGTGCTGATAGATGGTATCAGTGAATCATTCCCAGAATTCTGTGCACCTGATGATGCGCCAGGCACTTGACATCTGTCGTCCCTTTTAAATATCACAGCAGGTTCACAGGGTAGAGATTACAGCGGAGGAAACCAAAGCTTGGCTCTGGAAACTTCCCCAGGTCCTGCAGACAGTACAGCCACAGGTCCAGGCTTACAGAATGCAGAATCCACACTCGGGATGGCTGTGCGATGTGACCCATGGGGTGTGTGTCGGTGTGAGCGACTGTGAGCACACGTCCATGACTGCCCAGGGGAGGAATGGCGTGCGTTTTTACTTCCCTACTTGACCCATTCACGTTTCCTTGGAAGATGGGACTGCCACAGCGAGCTCCACTCGACAGGCACAGGAAGACGGTCTGGAAACTTGCCCCGGCAGATGTGCACAGATGAGCCACATCGTGGGTGTATGTGCAGGGCACTGGATTTACTGGACGTTCAGGACTTACTGCTCAGCAAGTGACCCTCCTTGTTCTCGGAGAATCTTCATCAGGGGTGTAGCTTCCTGGGTTGTCAAAACCTGCCACCAATACATGTTTCTTTCTTTCATTTCTGACCCTTTGAGAAGAAAGGAGGAGGTTTCAGGGTTTAGGTCACCTTTCCTGTCTTTGTGTCATGTTCTGGTCTTTGTCAGTGTCCCACCCTGCCTGTTTTGTCTGTATCCTCATGTTTTTGGTTCTTGGTTTTTTAGCTTTATTTTAGAGGCGAGGAGGGGGCAGAGGGAGAGAATTGCAGGCGGACACCCCACTGAGCATGGAGCCCGACGCAGGGCTCAATCTCACAACCCTGAGGTCATGACCTGAGCCAAAATCAAGAGCTGGGCACCTAACCGACTGAGCCACCCAGGCACTCCTCTGTATCCCCAGGTTTCTGACAACGATTTTACCCAAACATAAACGAGCAGTGCTCTTGGAAAAAAGTAATAGTTCATTTGCTATTCTTTCAGGTTGGAGTTCAAGTTTTCACCAAGAGACCTGTGGATGAACAGAACAGTTTCAATCCAGACAGAGTAATCACTTGCCTTAAGAAGTACCCTAAAGCCCTTGCCAAGTACCTGGAACATCTGGTCATAGACAGGAGACTGCAGGTGAGCTCTCCGAACTAGACTGTGTGGGAGGGCTGCCGAGTCACGGCCCTGACTTGGGAGACAGAATTGGACTAGAAAGCACGTTGGCAGGTGGTTCTAATGTAATTGTTTGAATGGAGCTGTTCTAAACGTTCTAATGTAGTATTTTTAATGCCGTGCCCCTGGGTGCTCAGTCTGTACTTGTGGATGGTCTAGGGCCCTGGAGGTTTCCGAAGGAGATCGCAGAAACACGTGGCCTGTTCTTTACCCTCAGAAATTATCCTTAAGGGAAATGAGAGAAGCTGCACCTTTTTGGAAAAAATCCCTAAATGTTGGGGCCCTCACTTCACAAATGAGGAGCGACCCTTTTGTATTTTTTCTCACGGATGTGAAGCCTGCCTTCTCTGTATGGCGGTTTCTAGAAGTTCTTCATCCAGCGAGCATGTTCTGTCAAGTGCCCCCAAGACCCTGCCCCGGTTTGCCTGGGCGGCCGCGGCGTGCTACTGCTCTCGGGAGCTCCCGCTGGCCCGGGGTGGGGCTCCAGCTTTCACCTGCAAACGCCGACCCCTTGGAATCCCGTCTCCTGCAGAGGGAAGAGTACCACACGCAGCTGGCCCTCCTCTACCTGGACGAGGTGCTGCAGCAGAGGTCCGGCGCCAGCAGCAAGGCCGCGGAAGCCACAGAGACGCAGCTGAAACTCCAGCACCTGCTCCAGAAGTCCGATTTGTACCGAGTGCACCTGCTGATAGGTGAGGGGCAGCTCGCTGGTCTCTCCTCCATCCGGGTCCCTCGGGTCTGGGTCCGGCAGGGAGGGGGAGGAGCAGACGAAGGCTCCTCCCCCTGCTCCTCCCCCGGCAGGGAGAGGGAGGAGCAGACAAAGGCTCCTCCCCCGGCAGGGAGGGGGAGGAGCAGACGAAGGCTCCTTGTCTTGAGTTCTGTGGGGGGGGGTTAGGGGGGGGTTCCTTGATCCTCTTGTGGCCCAAAGTCAGCGTGCCTGGAGGGTGGGGTGAAGCTTCTCAGGCCTCCACCCTCTAGAAATGGACATGGGCTCTTCAGCCGGCGACACAGAGCTGCCCAGGGGGTTTGGAATTCTGCGTATCTGTTGAGCATGCTTCATTTAAACTGCCTTATTCAGCTTGGGTGTGCTCGAATCCCAGTTCCTTCTGATGGCACCAGTGTTTGGGCGAGGCTGTGCCAGCTGGCACTGTCCCCAGCTCAGGGCTGTCACCAGGCCCTGAGCCATAGGAAGGCGGGCAGGTATCTTGGACGGGAGCCTGGTTTTCGCTTCCTCAGGGTGCAGAGTCCGTGGTTTTTGTGTTGTATAAAGTGCCACAAGGCAGCACAGTGCTTGCACCTGGTAGAATTAGCTAGTTTCTTAATATATTTGACATCATAGAATTTTCAGATTTGTCCTTACTGGGATTAATATCGCATTTCTCTTTCTTTAATGGCACTGATACAGTTTTTGACCATAAACTACAGTCCGTTCTCCTCATTCACCATAGTTACGTTCTATAAAGTCTCCACAAACACTGAATTACTGAATCCTGAACCATTGTTCCCAGGGAAGTACAGGATCAGGTTCCTGCAAACTGCTGATCGCAACATCTTCTCAGCCGATCAGTACATAACCTTGTTTTAGGAGTGCTTCTGTTCAAGACACCTTATTTAATAGGTACTGTTGACTGGTTAACGTTGAACTCAGAGCCAGCAGAACTCAGAACTCAGCTGACACACACGTTTTCTCCGTAAGGCACATCACAGCCTCCCTGTGCTTGGGAGTACGAGGCCGCACCTCAGCACTGTGCCTTGGGGCCCATTTTAAATGGCAATGTCACCAACAGAAAAAGCACAAAAACACAAAAATTGTGGCACTGAGTAAACCACAGAGAGAACTGTTTGCAGAATGAGGGCTGCCGTGAGAAGGTAGCACCTTGATTGCCCTTACGGGGCCTCAGCTGGGACCATGCATGGCAGGTGGCTCAAGTTACGTGCCTTTGCGTGTCCGTGAATAATCCTAAAAGCCCCGTGACTGCGCATTTAGGGGTTACATGGGAATTTGGGCAAGCAGGCCAATTCATGAGTATAGAAGCCGTGAATAATGAGAACTGGCTGCTTGTGCTGGGCCCAGGTCAGTATGCTTAGCGTGCATTATGACACTTTGCACAACAATTTTGTGAAATATGTCCTGTTTTTAAAAATTATGGGGTGCTGTCATTTTCCATACAGCCTAAAAACTTAGGTTGCAGGAGAGACAAAAGAGCTTTAGAATCATGTCGATAGGGATTTTTAGCAATAGGAACCCACACTCCTTCACATGAAATATAGTTTAAATGGGAATAAAGGAGTTCACGGCACTTTTTTGCCAGGGACGATTAGTGTCTGAATTTAAATCAGTGGAGTGCCTTTCTGCTATAGTTGAACGATCCCGTACTGGGAAAATAGGAATGATGCCGGATTAATTGGAGGCCTGCAGCCGGGGTACTCGGGTTTCACCAGGGCCTGCTGAGATGACAGGTCGCTAAGCATCGTTAAAAATGTGTCTTCTGCCATTAGGCTCTCCCTGTGCATAGGGACTGGTTTCCCCTTTGGGAACATTTGGCTCTGCGGCAGGGAGGTACAAGCAAGCCTTGTGCGAACCGTCTAGGTAGCCAGGTGCGCTTTGCCCTTTCTTGAGTGGAGAGCACCAGGTGGAGTGGGGCCGGCTGGGGCTGACCCTAACCGCCGGCTATTGCCGCCGCACAGATAGAACCCGGGGCGCCGGGCTCCCCATGGAGAGCGCCATCCTGCATGGGAAGCTGGAGGAGCACGAGGAGGCCCTGCGCATCCTGGTGCATGAGCTGCGGGACTTTGCGGCGGCCGAGGACTACTGCCTGTGGCGCTCCGAGGGCAGGGACCCGCCGTACCGGCAGCGGCTCTTCCACACGCTGCTGGCCATGTACCTCCAGCCCGGCCCCGCCGCACCCGAGCTGACCGTAGCCGCCACAGACCTCCTGAACCACCACGCGGCCGACTTTGATGCCGCCCAGGTCCTGCCGCTGCTGCCAGGCAGCTGGTCGGTGCAGCTGCTGCGCCCGTTCCTGACCGGAGCCGTCCGGAACAGCGTGCATGCCCGCAGGACCGCTCAGGTGGCCCTGGGCCTGGCCAAGTCCGAAAACCTGATCTACAAGTATGACAAGGTGAGAGCTGGGCCCCGCCGGCCGAGGCGGCTCCTGGACCTCCAGGGGGTCTGTTCTGTTTCAGGTAGTTCCGGGTGCGTCTTCTCTGCACCTTCAGCCCCTCAAATACCCAGTTCCACTCCCCTAGAAACCCAGGTATATGGAAGCAGAGGCGGCAGCTGGGCTGGCAGGCGCCGCTCTCCGCTCCCGTAGACGGCGATGCTCGGATGGCGTTCTGGGCAGCGTCGCACACCGGGCAGCACGGGGTCAGGTCATCATCTCAGGGGCCTGACGCAGTGTCTCCTGCCATTCTCCCCATGTCCCAGAAGGGGACCCTGAGGCCCAGGGAAGTCACACAGCACATGAAGAACCCAGATATGGATCGCAGGCCAGCTCGCACCTCCGCATTCTAGGTCCCCGGCTGGTGGGCTGGGCTGCAAGCACCAGTGCCCTAGACGGCCGCCTTTCACCGAGTCCCCACGTGGCCCAGAGAGGGCAAGCGCTGGTCTCTTCCCCTGTTTTTATATTAGTCCCAGGCATACAGCACGATGATTTGATATTTCTGTGTGTGGTGATGTGATCGTCACACTATGTCAGGTTAACCCCTGTCACCACACATAGGTACAGGTCTTTTTCTTGTGATGAGAGCTTTCGAGATCTATTCTCTTAGCAACTTTCAAATATACAATACAGTAGTATTAACTGTAGACACCGTGCTCTACGTCACATCCCCAGGACTCACTTATTTTATAACTAGAAGTTGGTATCTTTTGACCCATTTGCTGCCCCCCCCCCCCACATCCCACCTCTGGGAACCACCAGTCCATTCTGTTTCTACGAGTTGAGCTTTTTTTTAAGATTCCACGTATTACTGAGGTCACACAGTATTCATCTTTCTCTGTCTGATCTACTTCCCTTTGCATGATACCTTCTAGGTCCATCCGTGTCATCCCAGATGGTGAGCTTTTCCTCCTTTTCATGGCCGGATAGTATTCCATCATATAAATATACTGCATTTTCTTTATCCAACGAGGGACACCTAAGCTGATTTTATGCCTTGGCTGTTGTGACTCATGCTGCAGTGAACATGGGGGTTAGTGTTTCGAGTTAGCATTTTAGTTGCCTTCAGATAAATACCCAGAAGTGGAATTGCCTGATCATGAGGTAATTCTGTTGCTTTTTTGAGGAACCTCCATCCTCTTGTACACAGCGGCTGCACGAGTTTGTATTCCCACCGACCGTGCACAAGCCTTCCTCTTCTCCACATCCTGGCCACTTCTCTTCTCCTCGTAATGATCCCAGGCCCGACCTGGGAGCCCCACCCCCTTGGCCCCATCCAACCTGTCACCTCCCAGAGGCCCCAGATACCACCCCATTGAAATTCAGAGCTTCAACATAGGAATAGGTGGTGGGGGTTATAAACATTCAGTCCATGACAGTCCCCAGTACAGATCCCCTTCTGGAGACTTCTCTCTTGTGAGGCCCACACTCCATGCAGCCAGCCCAGGGATCTTTGCAGAGCAGGAACCTGATGGGGCCCTCTCACGTGGAAGCCTTCATGACTCTCTAGGAGAGGAGTTGAGGCCTAGATCATCCTGTCTCCCCTCCCCCTCCTTTGGCGTGGCCCTCTCATCTCTCCCGGCTTCCTGGGACATGTGGAACCTCCCTGATGGGACATACTGTTTCACACACACACAGCCTTTGTGCCTGCGGTTCCCTCTGACACAGGCTTAACCTTTCCTTTGGGGCCCATTGACTGCCTGCTCACAATGCAGCCTTAGTATTTTGTCCTTTGTGAGACCTTCACAGCCCTTCAAGCAGGGAAATCCCCTCCTTTGCCCACCCGCACATTCTGTGCACACATCCATCATCATCTGCCTTCCCTGTTAGACCCTGGGTTCTTTGAGGGCAGGGAATTTACCTGTTTACCTGGGTATCCCTAGAGCCAATCCTGGCATCTCAAAGGTGTTAAAGAAACTCTTGTTGAAGGACTGATGAAAACGGAGGAGGACAGGGTGACTTCCCTAAGCTGTGCTTGATCCTGCCGGTAGGCCAGCTTGTCTGGGCGGACACCAGCCAGCTGTGCAAAAAGGCTTCTTCGCTTGCAGAACTGTAGTCCTGTTTATCAGACAGGGTCCGAGGGGGGTACAGCCTGGTTTCGCAAGTGACCTTTAAACAAATCAAAAGATGTTTCCCAGAACGAGGCAGGATGGTGCCACTAATCCACCATATAGCATTGATGCAGTCTTTTATTTGTGCCTTACATTTCTTGTCTGCAAATGAGAGGACCTGGAAACTAGATCATCCACACGGTCTTCCCTGGCTGAGTGACATCACCTTCCAGCAGGCCTTGCGTAAACGCAGAGCTCAGGGAATATTTGAGAGAGGGTCTGTGTAGAAATGCCTGGGCCGAGCAAGCAGCACGTACTTTTTGTGAAACGAAAGCAGTTTCGTAGCATTTAAAAAAAAATTTTTTATTACTATTATTATTTTTTAAAGATTTTATTTATTTATTTGAGAGAGAGAGAGAGAGATCACAAGTAGGCAGAGAGGCAGGCAGGGGGGGGAAGCAGGCTCCCCTCTGAGCAGAGAATCCGATGCGGGGCTCGATCCCAGGACCCTGAGATCATGACCTGAGCAAAAGGCAGAGGCTTTAACCCTCTGAGCCACCCAGGCTCCCCATTCCTATTATTTTTTACTTCTCCAGTTACGTTTTTGTTTATTTTCACCTCTAATGTTCTGTTTCAAGAGGTCGACGTGACCACCTTCCTCATGGGTAATAATAATCTGTGGGGTAATACGTGTCTACTCTAGGTGACGAGGTCCTCAGTGTCTGTTTGTTTCTTTTTCTTTTTTTTTTTTTTTTTTTTGGCAGATGAAGTTGAAAGGAAGCTCAGTTCAGCTCTCGGACAAAAAGCTCTGCCAGATGTGCCAAAACCCCTTCTGTGAGCCTGTGTTTGTTAGATACCCAAATGGTGGGCTCGTCCACACCCACTGTGCTGCCAGCAGACACACGAACCCCAGCTCCCCCGGCCCTGGCGCTCGGACTTGAAGAGGCCCACCGAGGGCGCGAGGAGGACCCCGAGTTCTTTACCGAGCCTGCTGGGTGCAGAGAGCGGAAAGCCGCTGCACTGGTGTCTGCCAGGGAGTGACATCTGGGTGCTGGGGAGGCTGCAGTCAATGTGAAACAGGGGCTCTTCTCGATGCTGACCCCTCCACCCTGAATGTTCGCGGAAAATCCTGGAAACAGAGACATGTCAGGGTTCGCCCGTCCGGGGACACAGTAATCCCAAACAAATGTCTACTTTGAGAGAAAAATGAGCCTTCCCCGTGCCGTCCAGACAAGCTGGATGCCCCCCCACCCCGGCGCCCCGGTCTTCAGAAATGCATTTGCACTGGAAATGTCTGCTTCAGGGTGGCCCAGAGACGGAACTGTCGCCGGGCAGGGTGAGGGGCACGGCCTTAGGGGGCGTGGGGGATGGGGGCTGTTTCCGGGATTACCTCTGCCTTTGCCCTTACAAATGGCTGACCTTGGGGGAGTCTTTTTGTTCTTGCCTACTTCCTACCTGGCTCTCAACCCCTGAAGGATTCCGCCTTGTTGATCCGAGCACCCCCCTCTCGGGGAAGTCGAGGACCCGTCAGGAAGTGCTAAAGCCCCAGGTGAGAAGCTGCTCCAACCCCCCACGTTCAAGAGGACAGCAGACTAGAGGCCTGTGGCCCGTGGGCCGGTTGGTTCCCATCCTGTCACGCCACCTGCTGATTTTGAAACTCCACGATGGCCACGTTTGACTAAAAATTGTTCTTTGAAGTTCTGTCATCTCTGCAGTTTTTCTCTTCTTTGGAAACCTATCTGTGTTATCCGTTAGGGACATTTTTTTTTTTTTTTCTGTTAAAATGTACCTCCTACTGACCACTCAGAAAACGAAAAGGGAAATGTTATGAGCACAAGCCACGCGGAGTTTCACGAGAGGTTTGAACCTCCCACCCTCAGCAGGGCAGGCAGTGGGTGACAGCGGCCCTGGCCTAGGCCCGAGACGCCCTCTTTCCTGCCGGGCGCTTCTGCACACCCCGACGAGGAAGTCCAGTCAGGCTGCCTTACCTCCCAGCACTTTAACACGCCTGCTCTGAGGTTTCCTGAACACACCGGAGGGGTCCCTCTTATTCACCACAGACTGGGGATTCGCTGTGTTTCTGCCAGCCATCGCGGAGAAGCCGAAGCTGTCCTTACTTCACTGCCCTCTTTCGAATTTCTTCGCTGGGATTAATGATTCTATTAGGAACTCACCCCAGACGCTGTGCCCGCTGCCATAACGCCGGGAAAGCAAGCGTTAGCTTGTGTGCATCCCAGGAGAGGACCCTGGAATATAGCCCCTCACCGTCGGCCCGAGCCTGACAGAGCAGGGGCCGAAGAGCTCGTGGTCCATTCTCAAAACAGTGTTCCCTGTACTGGTAATGGTCAGTCTTCTTCCCTCGGTGATTCTAAGGGGTGCAAGGAAGCAAAGGCACCCCTGCATTCTTCCCTAGCCGGACTCTTCCATCTAAAGAATCAACGATGAAGAAATTCTCCTTGTCACTCAACCGGGTCCGATGTCAGTGGGGACGAAGCCGAAGCCTGTTCACGGGTCCCACCCTGCGGATGCCTGCTGTGGGATGGTCCTGCTCCTGTGCGCGTCACCACAACTCGCGAGGTCTCACGTTTCTGCTCGGAGAACAGGCCCCTCGCACGCGCCGTGTCACTCCGCCGAAAGCACTGTTTCACTGGACACAGAATGGGAACAACCCGGAGAGTGCCTGGGGTTGGCTCATTCCTAAAATGGGGACACTAGTCTCCGCTCTCTCTCTGGACACGGGTCAGTTTTTTGAAACGCTTGTCATCCTTTAGAATGACGGGGATTAAAGTCGAGTCGTCTCCCGGGTTCAGAAACCGTACCTTGCCCTCCTCTTTGTCTGACTCCCATGGGCCCTTTTCGCAAATCAGATTTTTAAAATAAATACATGGTTCTTTCGAAAGTCCTGCTGTTTTGTGACTGTGGCGTTGAATAGAACGATTAGAGCATTGCTCAGCCCTTTCCCCCCCCATTAGGTTCTGTGTAACCGCTCTAGTGAAAACAGCATGAACCGAACCCAGTTGGCACTTATATTCTACGGGCAATAAACACTGTTGAGTTTGAGGAACCGTTTCTCTGCCGTTGCGTGTCAGGTGTGAACGTGGCAGTGTCCCGGAGGCCGTGGGGCGATGCGCCCGAGCTCGGAGCCGAAGTGCTCATGCCCGCGGGCTTGGTGAATGTGCTTGCTGGGGTCAGGAGGCCAGCGCGGCTTGGGTGGCCGGGGGGTCGCGCCGTCACACCCATGCCCATCGCACAGCTAGGGTAGCCCTTGCTTTTTGCTCGCTTTCCCCTCTGGAAACCTTTGTCCTTGCCACTTTATCCTTCACCCCTGGTCGGGTCCCAAATACACAAGATGGACAAATGTAAACTTGTTGATTTTATTAAAATCATTTTAATTCTTTGTTTTTTCTGTAATTTTTTAATATATAAAATAATTAACATATACATACATATATATATAAAAATCACCTTGGCCAGGTGGTGGCGTCCACCTGCACAGTACCTAGTCATAGGGGCTCTGGAACTTACGGGACCTTACGGCTCCTCCCAGCCCCTGCAGCTGACGTTCACTGCCCGCCCCTCAAACCCTTTGTTCTTACCCGACTGAATTTTAAACGCTCTCCTTCTGAATGTATCCCCTACACATTCTCAGGGTGCTCCTTGACATTTGTTACCTTCACATCAGTCATCACCCTAAAGCCTTTAGCAGCGATTTCTGGCCACTTCTTCCATACCTCACGCTGTAGCCAGACGCCCTGTAAGATCAGCCTGCAGCCCTTGGATTTCTAACTCTGAACACGGTCAAGGACTAGAACTTTGTTCCCCCTTTCAAGTTTTCCTTCATCCCTCAGAGTCTCGTTCGTAGCAGGTCTGTGAGAAACACCGTGGAATGAACTTCACAGCACGTGGCCGTGTTCCTTTTTTCATTCTGGTGCTGTGCCCGCCCAGAGGAGAGCCCCCGATGGCTCAGACCCTACTGTGTGTGCCAGTCGGCCTGGTAGGGTGCAAATACGTGTGGGTGACAGTAGAGGCGAGGTGTCAGGCGGCATCCGTATCTCGAGCGGCGGGAGCCGAGGCACAGGTTGCTGAGGTGATTTTCTTGGGAGGGCAAGACCGACAGCTCCGGTCCCCACCGGCCGAGGTCCCCTCCCGGTGCTTCGCCAGCCACCAAAACCAGCAGCCTACCCAGGGTTGACTGGGTATTCACACAGCAGTGTTGCCGCTCTCAGGAAGTCACAAAGCAACGAGTTGAGTACCTTTTCTTTCTTACTCTGTATTGTATCGTGTGGCTCATTGGCATATGAAAGATGAAAGGTGGGTGCTCGGTTGGTTAAGCATCCGACTTACTTTTGGCCCAGACCACGATCTCAGGGTGCTGAGACTGAGCCGCAAGTTGGGCTCCATGTGGATGTGGGGCCTGCTTGGGACTCTCTCTCTCCCTCTCCCTCCACCCCTCCCCACCCCGCTCACATGCTCTCTATGAATGAATGAATGAATGAATGAATGCATGGGTGCTTAGACTTCCAAACCTGTGACTAGAAAGAGAATAGTGATAGATTCCCACTGTCTCCCAGAATATTACAAGGCCAAGCAGCTGAGAGAGAAAAAGAGTGTAAATTGATGTCCTAAATGTGACTATGGATAGAAGCAAAGACTGGCGTCTGACTCCGTGAAATGGGCCGTGGCTTGTGTTAGATTAATTAGATACTGACTAACACCCCATTTGCTCCTGGCGGATCTGTCAGCCTTAGCGTCGGAAATGAAAATGTACAAGAATCTAGACCATATGGATCAGAGGCCCTTTCACCTCGAAAACGCTAAATGGCTGCAGCGCCGTCTAAAAGCTTGTTAATATTGTGTTCACGATAAGCACTGGAATTAATGAAGCCTGCTTTTCTTTAGCTTGCAGCCGGGGAAGGGAAACGAATAGCTGTAATTCAGCCTGCAGTCCAGAGCTGTGTATCAGTTAAATGAGACATGTGGCCAGCAGGGGCTCAGGAGCACCACAGGCAGCTCAACAAACCAGGTGTGGCTCGGGAAGGAACACGTCTCCACCACTAGACGTGGGAGAGCCCAGGTCTCGTCAGGCTCTGACACACCCAGCTGGGGGCCTGGGCCAGTCCTATCCCCTAGAGACCCTTCAGGAGCTCAGGGCAGAGGAGTGGAGTGGAGTGGGTGTGGTCTAGCCTTGGAGACCAAATGCTGCCCCAGAGGATTGTGGGTCTCGGGCTGTGCCCAAGCTCTCCCACAGTCCTTTGCTGTCAGGGTCATCTTCTTCTAGCGAAGGTTTCCCATTTGTCTCACTTGACCAGTTTTTCCTCAGTGTCCCCAACTGAGCTGAGGAGGCAGATGCCCAGCCTCCTGTCACTAGGCTTGTGAGCTTCGACACACAGCACGTGGCACCTTTGGTACCCCTCTGACTGACTCGTCCTAGCCTCTGCCTCTTTCCTCCACACCTGTCAGTGATTTACCTGGAGCTCCTAGTGGGCACCATAAAATTAGCAAAGTGGGGCTGCCCCACCGCCTCCCACCTCTGCTCTCAGCTCCATATCAACCCCCACAACTGTTTTATTTATTTATTTGTTTGTTTATTTACTTATTTATTGGAAGTTCAGAGGTTTTAATGCGGCTTTGAAAAATAGTAGGTCATTAGTTTTTGAGCCACAGCTGTTTTAAAGTGGTTTTTTTGTTTTTTTTTAAAGATTTTATTTATTTGACAGCAATCGCAAGTAGAGAGGCAGGCAGAGAGAGGGGGGGAAGCAGGCTCCCCACTGAACAGAGAGCCAGATGTGGGGCTGGATCCCAGGACCCTGAGATTTTGACCTGAGCCAAAGGCAGAGACTTAACCCACTGAGCCACCCAGGTGCCCCTTAAAGTGTCTTTCAATACGTTGCTGATTGACCGTCAACTGTTGACATCAACTTACAAATAAACCAAAACACTAAACTTTTGCTTTCTTAGAATTAGCATTCCCCGTTGTCATATGTATCTAAAGGCATGTGAATTTTTTGGCTTTCACTTAATTTACAAGACTGTGTTCACTTTTTTTTTTTTTTTAAAGATTTTATTTATTTAACAGAGAGAAACACAGCGAGAGAGGGGACACAAGTAGAGGGAATGGTAGCGGGAGAAGCAGGCTTCCTGCCCAGCAGGGAGCCCGATGTGGGGCTCAATCCCAGAACCCTGGGATCATGACCTGAGCCGAAGGCAGCCACTTAATGACTGAGCCACCCAGGCGCCCCTGTGTTCACTTTTTTTATACGAGGGATAGTCAAACTCGATTTTTTGGGGGAAAAAAGTTAACATAGTACTAATATGGCTGCATGTATATGTATTTTCTGTGTTAGTCTTCCATGCATTTTTTTAAAATAAAATATACATAGCATAAAATTTGCCATTTTAACTGATTATTTCTCAGAGAAATAATGGCATTAAGTGGCATTAAGTACCCTCACAATTCCCTCACCACTGTATCCAGAACTCTTTCCTCTTCCCAAACTGCAACTCTGTGCCCATTAAACACTAACTCCCCACCCTCTTTCCCCCAACCCCTCAGAACTCCCATTCTACTTTCTGGCTCCACAAATTGGATTACTAGGGACCTCCTATAAATCACAGTAGTTGTCCTTTTGTGACTGGTTTATTGCATTCAGCTTAATGTCCTCAAAATTCACCCATGTAGTGTATGTCAGTATCTTCTTCCTTTTTAAGGCTGAGTAATACTCAGTCTTATGGCTTTTATATAGTATATTTAGTTACACAACAATAGACCATCGGCTGATACGTATTTTATATAAAATTAGAATTGCCACTCTATATTATTCTTATTAACATGTAAGACATAACCCTGTACCAACCATCAAAAAGTCATCTATCGTCCTAATCTCTCCCATTGGGTTAAAACACCCACAAACAGAGCTTACAGGTGGCCTTAACAGGGGCCCTTGGAAAATGGGTTCAAATCAGCACAGATCTGGAACAAGGAAACAATGAAGCCCAGTCGAGTTCGTGACCCTCATCTCTGCTCCCATAAGGGCGGTCTTACGCCCTTGAATGTTGGCAATGGGCTGGTGCTATGCCAGATTCTGATGTGTGCACCTACTAGGAATTTCCAGATACCTTGTGTTGATGGAAACACTGGAAAATGAGCTACTTCCTGGCAGCTGACATAGCTGAATAGTCAGCTATTCCCAACCCGTCAGGGCTGTGCCTGGATGCCATCCAGTGGACAGGGAGGACGGACGGCTCTCTGCGTGGGAGCTGTCCAGCGCTGTCCTCGGTGCCGAGCGGCTGCTGTCCCTCCTGGGGCAGCCACTACCACGGTGACTCACTCCACGCTACTGTCCTGTTCAAGCAACTGCAGAAACAGAAGCAACCTTGCCATAGAAGAAGGCAGTGGAGGGGGCTGAAGGACTCGCATTACCAGGAATTGTATTTAATGCCAACTTAATGCGGCTTTCCTGTTTCAGTTCATGCTTTCATCTATTCATATATTAAGTCATTCATTCACCCCTCAAGCATAGGTTAGAAGACCGCTATGTGCCAGGTATTATGCTAAGTTTTGAGGATAAAATGGTGAGAAGGGTGCCTGGCAGTCGATTAAGCAACCAACTCTCGGTTTCGGCTCAGATCACAATCTCAGAGTCCTGGGATCGAGCCCCGAGTCAGGCTCAGCGCCCAGCAGGGTGTCTGCTTGTCTCCCTCTCTCTCAGTCACTCCCCCTGCTTGCATGCGCACGCGTGCTCGCTCTCTATTAAATAAATCTTTAAACAAAGCACATTGAAAAAGACACATCTGGTCTCAGCCCTGCTAGAGCTCACCTTAGAGATCAGGACAGCACCGTGGGACAAATGCCAAGAGGAGGCAGTGCGGGTACACCCACAGCACAGACAAGGAGCCCGCGGTTGGAAAGGAAGGGCTCCTGGCAGAGGGAACAGCAGAGCAAAGCCCAGAGGTGGGTAGGATGGTAGCCCCTTGAAAATACTCAGTTTGACTGCAGCCTGGAGAGAGGGAAGGGGGTGGTGACAGATGAGGCCGGGGGCTGACGCTTCAGCCTGCTTTTCAGCAGAAGAAAAAACACAAGTGCTTGCGCTGTGGAATGACCCACTGTCCCCACACGCCGGGGCAACCACGGCCAACAGCTGTACCTAGGATTTTGCCTCTTCATCTTTACATAGTTTTTAATGACATAGGAAAGGACCCCCTCTCCCCCAAGAAAGACACGATACAAACTGTGTTAGCCAGTTTATTTGAAGAATGTTTGCTTTAAAATGTATTAATTGACAAGTCGAGGTATCGGACTTTTGCAGACCAGGAGATGATTGCTATTGAAAAGATAGTTTTATACTCAGGTCCCAAGAGGAGGGGCTGTGCCATAGGGACCCACATAAGGAATCCTGGGGAGGGAGCAGAGTCAGGATGCTCAGGGAGAGGGTGAGCAGTGTGGGCAAGAGTCTTTCTTGTGGTTTCCCAGGAAAGGAATGGGTGTGTCAGGGGAAACAGGCTTCAGGGTGGGTAGTTGGAATGATTTCGGCAGGCCCTGGGGTGTGTGGAGGCTGTCCCTGGTTGTCTGGCCCCAGGCCCCACTCCCCAGCGGGGGAGGCGGATAGTGGCAGGAGTGTGGGAGCCTCAGACGAGGTGGTGGGGTGTGGGACCTGGATTGGGGTTTCGTATTTATGCAATGAGCTGATAGGCAAGCTGGATACTCTCTCTAGGAATTAGCTGGCCCTGGGAGTGGCATTCTGTCCACGGGCGGCAAGGCCACAACGTCAAGGCCCTGGAAGACAGAAAATAAGAGAAATGGCTAATACATCCTTTGGATTAGGCCACCAGCACAGCCACAAGGTCAGAGAATTGAACTTAAACACTTAATATATTTTGAACATCAGGGTAGAAAAAGTTACCTGAAAGTCGCAGGCGCAGAGACACAGAAAATAGAATGGTCTGGAAACGCTCCCTGGGCCAAGCCCAGCAGCCAGATCTCTGCTGTGTTCAAGGAGCTGGCTGACTCCAGTGGGCCTGCAGTTGCCATAGATAATCCTCTCAGCCCAGATTGGTTTCTGGAGAGGTGTACCATGGACAGCTATTTCTGTGACCCCATTCTGTAGGTAATCAGTGAATATGTATTAACTGGCCTTAGCGTTTCCAAAACCGTGGAGCTCTTGTACAATGCCTCCTCCGTCAGGATGACTGCCTGTTTTCTCCCCCGGCTACCTCGCTGACCCAATTCATGATCCCACTGAGGCCCAAAGGAGCCTCTGCCCGGCTTGTTGGCAGAGGGCCCATTGGTGGTTAAGGGCAAGAGCTTCATGACTACCCATACACTTCCTCAAGTTGTTAGTAATTCTTTTTTTTTTTTTTTTAAGATTTTTATTTATTTGTTAGAGCAGAGCACAAGCAGAGGAGAGAGAGGCAGAAGGGGGAGGAGCAGAGGGAGAGGAACAAGCAGACTCCCTGCGGAGCAGGGAGCCTGACATGGGGATCAATCCCAGGACCCTGGGATCATGACCTGAGCCAAAGGCTGATGCTTAACTGAATGAGCCACCCAGTGTCCCTCCAACTATTGGTAATTCTTAAACACAACAGATGAAAGAATAAATTTCCACAGGCTTTCTTAAAATTAAATATATATATATATACATATATATATATATATTCTCTGCCAAGATATATTCTCAGCAGAGAAATTTATGCCAAGGATGTTTATTAGAGTGTTTTTTAAAAATGATGAAAAGTGGGGGAAAATACACAAAAAACAGAGAGGAAACTTCAATTACTTAGCTTGTAGTACATCCACACAATAGAGGACTTCCAGCCACCAGAAAGCACTTTGGAAAAATAAAAACAAAATTTAAACAAACAAACAAAAAAACCAGGCTATGAAGTTGTGGTGTGATTTTAGCATGATCTTAACTTTGCAAAAGAAACTATACATTTTTTATGCTTCTTACATATAAATACACTTGTGGCTTTTTATTATGAAAGTTTAGAAAATGTTTATTTTTCTTTGTGTTGAGGTTAAAAAAATCCAATTATCATTTTCATTTCTATAAGCGGCAAATTATAATTTAAAAAATATATCATCAAAAAAATTAGTAGATATGATCTTTACAACTTTTTTTTTAGAGAGAGAGTGAGCGGGAGTGGAGAGGAAGGAGAAAAGGAGAGAGAGAATCTTGAGCAGGTTCCACACCCAGCATGTAGCCTGATGTGGGGCTCAGCCTCTCAACCTTGAGATCATGACCTGAGCCGAAATTGAGTCAGACACTTAGCTGACTAAGCTACTCAGGCACCCCTCTCTTTACAACTTTTCTTAAGACTAGAGATCATTCCTTTCATAAGGATGGAGAATATACCATTCTTTTAGAGAACCTAAATCTAAATTTTAGGGGTACCTGGGTAGCTCAGTCAGCTAAGCATCTGCCTTCGGCTCAGGTCATGATCTCAGGGTCCTGGAATGGATCCCCATGTTGGGCTTCCTGCTCTTCAGGGAGTCTGCTTGTCCCTCTCCCTCTGCCTCTGCCCCCCAAGACCCACTCACTCTCTCACTCTCAAATAAAAAAAATCTTTTAAAAAAACCAAAGACCTTGAATAATTTAGTGTCTCCTCATATCTAATTAAAAGCTTACCCATGTCTCCTCATTGCATTATCAGAAGGAGAAGGGAAGATCCGAGAAAACCAGAGTGGGCCAGGGAATGAGGAGGACCTGTAGGCAGTAGCGGCTTGCACAAAGTGTAACAGAGATCTGACTCCTTGTGACGAAATCTTGTGGGGCATCCTCACGGTGCAAGGAGCTTGGGGAAACAGCCAGAAGTCTCATCTGGGCCCGAGTGAAGTCCAGAAGCGTCACCTCCACGGCACAGATCTTAGCTGGGTGCGTGTCACACGCCCCAGGGCTGCCCACAAGGGAGGAGGCACATTCTGAATAGCCTGGACTGAATGCTTCCAGAGAGGCCCCGCAAATTCCAGAAAGTATGGAAGCCTTGGGGAGAAAGAGCCTCCTCTCTCCCCATAATGTTTGCCCGTTGCCTCTGTTCACACTTTGAAAGCAAATTCAGCTCTCTATTTTTCCATATGCAAATTTGAATTGTTCAGTCTTGTTTGTCTTTATGATGAGGTGAGTGACTCTCTCTTCATGGTTTAATAAGACATCGGAAGACTTCGTGACACTCCAGCAAAATACTGTGACCAGGGAATAGGGCAGCGGCACTTTAATGAGGGGAGAAATAAGAAATATAGTCCCCCAAAGGGCAGTTAATACGGAGCAGCAAACCTGTCTTTAAAAACGCTTCCAGGGGCGCCTGGGTGGCTCAGCAGCATCTGCCTTCTTTTGGCTGGGGCCAAGATCTCGGATCCCTGGGATCTAGCCCCACGTGTCAGGGCGCCTGCTTCCCCCTCTCCCTCATCATCTCCCTCCCCTGCTTGTTCTCTTTCTCAAATAAATAAATAAATAAATAAATAAAATCTTTTAAAAAATAAATGCTTCCAGGGTCGCCTGGGTGGCTAAGTCGTTAAGCGTCTGCCTTCGGCTCAGGTCATGTTCCCAGGGACTGGGATCGAGCCCTGCATCGGGCTCTCTGCGCGGCTGGGAGCCTGCTTCTCCCGCTACCATTCCATCTGCTTGTGTTCCCTCTCTCGCGGTGTTTCTCTCTGTCAAATATATAAAAATCTTTAAAAAAAAAAAAAAAAAGAAATGCTTCCAAAACTGAGCTTGGCTATTTTCCCCCTCAACTGCAATGATTGGTGAAGGGATAGCCGTTGCCAGACGCAGCAAGAGAGAGCACAGAGAGGGCAGACCGCACAGGTCCCGCCCAAGGGATTTGCTCTACGTACCTGGGCCTTAGGGGACTTCAGGCATTTATGAAGGAGCACCTCGGAAGGCTGAACTTGCTTATCAGTGTCCTCAGGTCTGTGATCGCAAAAAGGTAAAGTTCTGGTCCTACAGGTAAGTTCTCTCTGTTGCTATCAGACTAATTAGAAAAAAAAAAAAAAGATCTGTGCCGCACCCCATCCTGGTTGACTCTCTGAGCTGGGCAGTCTCTGGCATCCCTCTTGCTTCTAGAACACCTCGTCCCCTGCTTCTCTAGGATGAAAGACAAGAGAGCAGAAGGTAGGCTGGGAGGGTCGGCTAAAGGAGCCTTGGACGGCTGCCCGAAATAACGCGGGTGCGCATGCGCAAACACGCAGCCCCACACACCATGCCTTTGCGTTCAAACCTCTATTCTTGCAGAATCAAGATGTTAACGTTCCAGCTGGGGGCCCCAGGCCCTCCCTTTCATGAATAGTTAATTGCCTCGGCCTTGCCTGAGCCCCCTCCCACACTCCCTGGTGGTCCACCTCGCCAGAGGCAACCAGTCCCTACTGTACCATGGGCAAAACTTCGAAATTATACTCTTGCCTTGAACATAATTAAATTCTTGGGCAGAGTTGGTTTCAATCACTATTGACTGTTGTTTTAAATAGTAATTTTTTTAAAATCTAGGCCAAATTCATTTCTTCGTCACTGCAAATTTTCAAATGGTTAAACTTCGTTTCCCTTCTGCGTCTAAAAAATTAACTGTGGCAGCTTTATCTCCTTAGCCCAGGCATAAATGCGTGCAGTTTTTCTCTGTGGACGTAGGTCCCTATTGTCGAGGGCTAGAGGTGGGGAGGCACCCTTCTTGGGTTGATGGGATAGGGGCGTGTTTATTTTACAATGAGCAAAGGCTCACTTATGAAATTTGTGCTTAGGATTTCAGAACTGATATGTCTGCTAGGATCCCTTGTTTTTCAAAATCAGGGTATTTTGGCAGAAACTGCTGGGAATCCACCAAATCCTCTCCCCTTCCATGATGAGCAAACTGTAGCAGAGGGTCCCGGGATTAGGGACTCCATTTCCCAGCCTCCTTTGCAGCTGGCTGTGGTCAAGTGACTCGGCTCCTGGGTTTGGAAGACCAGGGGAGTGTGGGTGTGCGTTATGCCACAGGTCCTCTATTTAGGAGCCAAACACAGACATGGCGGCAGCCAAAATTCACCACAAAGATGAAGACACTGCCCTGGAGAGTTAATGGAAACTGGATGGAAGGAAACTGAGTGGAGCAACCCTTGAGCAGAGAGCCCACCTAGCTGACGTGGACCTCAACGAGAAGGAAACAAGGTTATTGTTTTAAAGATTTTATTTGTTTTTGGGAAAGAAAAAGGGAGTGGTAGGAGCAGAGAGATAACCTCAAGCAGATCCAAAGTGGGGCTTGATCCAATGACCTTGAGCTCCTAACCTGAGCCAAAGGCAGACGCATAACCCACTGAGCCACCCTGGAGTCCCCAAAGTGGGGTGTTTAATCCAAAGTAACATGTGCTGTAATTCATGTTGGGGAAAATAGCCCCAGGGGTCAGAATAGCTAAGTAGGAATTGATCTAAAATTTTGTTGCTCAACTTGGTTGTCAGAATGTCCTAGAGAAACTTTGCTTCATTTGACCCCAGCAAGAGGGATCAAGATTCAAGACCAAAAAAAAGTGGATTTTTAAAGGGTAGTCAGAATTAGGGTGACACTTCTGAGGCCTATTTGTGTCTCATTTTCTGGGGTGAGGATCTCCCAAGTAGTTTCTGGAACAGTTATTACCATAGTAGCTGCCCAGCGCCCACAGAAAAAAAATTCAGGCGCTACAGGGCTAAAGAGAAGATGTAGACCAAAAGACCAACAAGCACCACTTTCCTCGCAAACCTCGGGGAAAGAGATAAGAACTTGGTAGCCATGCACTGTCTTAGGAAAGCAAAGTTCATTAAAGGTTCAGCGAGGCTGGAGAGAATTCCGGAGGTGGTGGACCAGAAGTCAGAGGTGAAGACTGACTGGTTAGAGTTACTTAGTGGGGCCGTGATTGTTTTTAAAAGTGGGCACCCCAGTTGTGACCCCCATTGTTCAAATAGTCTCCCCATTGTCATCTTATCATTAACTTCCTGTGATCATTCCAGCTTGGTTGCCAACATCAAGTTTCTAGATTTCCTGAAGTTGTTTTGTCCTAGGAGGTCTTAGACACCAGATTTGTGGCTTACCCTTCACGGGTTTGGTGCTAATTTTGGTAAGAACATAGTCTTGGACACCGAAAGAGCAATAATACTTTATTTAAAATATATACAAAATTATTACTTTAAAACATATATATTACTGTCCAACATACGGCATATAACACTGATTGACAGAAATTTGGATACCTTCATTCGTTCAGTTTGTGATTTCTTTTTTGCTCCTGAAGAACATTCTTTTAAGCTCCTGCCAGAGGGGAGGCCCAGGGGTCTGTTACATGGGGTGGTCTGGCTGTTCTTCTGGACCCCAATGAAGCCAAGCAACTCGTCTTGTGGGAACTGAAGGCAAAACCTGGCCCTGCCTAATGCACTAGGGCCACAAAGTTGACGGGACCCACATCAATCAGTCACACACCAACTTCCAATCTCCATGTGTGTGCTCTCTCTCTCTCTCTGTCTCTCTCTCGTCTGTGTATAAATGAATGAGGAAGTTGCTGAGAAAGTGGCAGTTATTTCCTTGACAGACTTTCCTCTGGGCTTAGGTTAATGTAAATCATGCTCTCTTTCTTTCCCTCTGTCACCGGTACCGCAGGAAAAGAGCATTAGAATGGAGAGTTGGCCTCTTAACACAGTCTTGGAAAGGAAATGAGAGAAGAGATAAAAAGAGATCTTCTGTGCTATTAGACTAAATTCAAGTTACGATTATCCTGAAATACACTTGACAACTGCTTTTCTTGACAGCCCATGTGTTATTCATCACTATTCCCCACAGTGCCTTGCATCTACTAGGCACTTAGTAAATGCTCATTGCAATGGGTAAATAAATGCAGGGGATCTAGTGACTCCAAGTAGGAAAAGAATCATCCACACTTAGAATCTGAGCATCTGTGAAACGGCAAAGGACATTGGAGCTCATCTGGACTTCCTGCCTCACTTGGCAGATGGGGAAACTGAGACCCGGAGAAGTGTGGTGAAATGAACAAGTTCACAGGACTAGCTCCTGACAGAGTTAGACTTACAAGCAGATTTTCGGAATCTCTCCTTGAATTTCCCACTCTCTTCAGATCTGAAACTGTAACATGAACTCAGTGGCCTCGGTGGCATGCCTGAACTTGAAAATCATCCCCTAACATCAGAAGCTCCTGATGGTGATGGGTGGCCCTGGGCACAGTGACCAAGTGGATGGCACAAGCAAAAAGGTCCCCTCCAAGCAGCTTTAGTCCTGGGGTCCTGGTCCCAGCTGGGGTTGGAGGCCCCAGGTTCGGGCAGGTGGCCCGGACAGCAGCAGTCAGACTGCAGATCTGAATGAGGTAGGAGGAAGGCAGAGCTCAATGGGGAACCACTCGGGCAGTTGGAAGGAAACATAAACCAAGCCCAATGACTGCTTCTGAAACTGAAAGCAAGATACTTGCTGAAAGGATGAATTACAGGAAGAACGGGTTTCTTCTATGCACGGGATGGATGGCGTGAAACAAGGGGAGGCACGGGGAACAGTGGAGGGAAAGAGAGAAGGGGGCAGGGTCACTGTCATGGCCCACAAGGAGGGCTCCAGGGCCCAGGGACAGGGCTGGGACAGGGAGGAGCTGTTGGGTACCTGCAGGACCACTTGGGTGGGCTTCTCATTTCAGCCGAGCTACCCATGATCATTCTCTGGGCTTCGAGCCACTGACGCCTCCCATGCATCCCCCTGGGCACCTGAAAAGCACAGGGACTCACTCTGTTTCCTGGTGCGATTTTGGTTTATAGAAAGGAAGGCTGGGCATGATCACAAATGCACACCCGACCAACATAAAGAGCCTTGCGTGTTTCCCATGCTCCACAAACATAAATACCTATGAAGAATCCTGGAGCCAAATGAAAGGACTGGTAACCCATGAGATGATCCCTATTGGGTTTCCCGTCTCAGAGCAGGCACCGCGGGGTTGCAGGTGCAGAAGATGCTCTTTAGACAGAGCCTTTCTCTAGCCCCACACGCAGTCTCCCTGTCTTCTCCCTTTTTGCCCCCACGTGCCCACCCCATTCCCACTTTGTCTCAACTACCTTCCAGTTTCCATCAGACCCCAATACGGCTCTTCTCCAGCGAGAAACAAAAATAATTCATCTTGCAAACCTGGTTGCTGCAACCCAGCCGGGAACAAACGGTACCTTTGTGCTTACAGGGAGGGCCACCAAATACGCGGACCAGCACCCGCACGCCAGGACCGGGGCATAAGGGCGCATGAGCTGCGTCCGCCCTGGAACCAGCGCACAGAGCTCCGCCTACCGGCGTCCTAAACGGCGGACTGGTTTTCATTGCACACGTAGACCGTGCTCGGCTGGATTCTCCTCCGGATCCGCTCAGGCACTTTGGGGAGGATTTGGACGGTCTGGGGCAGCAGCTCAATGCAGGCCTCGCGGAATTTTTTGATTCTCCAGCAGTAGACGATGGGGTTGAAGACGGACTTGAGGTAGCTGAGCCACAGGATGCAGGAGCTGGTGGTGTAGAAGGAGGAGCTGCAGTAGAAGCCCCTGCTGAACACTGACAGCAGGCTGTAGATGGAGTGTGGCAGCCAGCAGAGCGAGAAGCCCACAAAGAGGATCAGGATGGTGGTGCAGGCCTTGGTCTTGAAGCTCAAGTCCAAGCTGACCTGCTGTTGCCGTTGCAGCCGCCGCAGGCCGGCCCTGGTGAGCTGTCTGAGGTCCAGGCTGTCGGACTGGTTGTGCACGCGGATGGCGTTCTTGCGGACCGTGTGCAGAATGCACAGGTAGGAGCACAGCATGACGCCGAAGGGCACGAAGAACACGGCCACCACCAGCGCCACCACGTACGCGCGCTCCGCCGGGAACTCCGTGTAGCCCAGCACACACTGTGGGGCCCGCGCCGGCACCTCCACGAACGTCCGGCCCGCCAGCGAGGGCGCCGACACGCAGAACGACAGCGCCCAGGACACGGCGATGATCCTCTTGGCCCGCCGCGGGTTCAGCTTGTCCTGGCGTTGGACGATGATGAGGAAGCGGTCCACGCTGATGATGAGCAGGATGGCCACGCCCTCCAGGACAAAAAACCAGTAAAGGGTGGCGGAGAGCCGGCAGAAGTAATCCCCAAAGTGCCAGTGGACCGTGATCAGGGTGACGGCCGTGAAGGGCATGCAGCATAAGGACAGCATGATATCGGAGAAGGCCAGTGTGGCCAGCAGCAGGTTGATGGCGGAGCGCATGGCTGGCCGCTGGTACACGATGATGCAGACCACAGCGTTGCCGAGGAATCCCACCACGATCATGAGCATCATGATTATTGCCAAAGATATCCTGAGGGGGGCGGGGGGCGTGGCGACCCCGGAGGCCGACGCGTTGCTCGGGTTCAGCAGCAAGTACTGGTAGGTCTCAACCGTGGAGCTGTTGCAGGCCATCATGGAAAAAACCTTGGAGCCCAGATGGAAAGGACTGGAAAGACCCCCCTCAGCGCTTTGGTGGCTGCCATTTTCTGTCTGCCAGCTGCATGTCTGGGATCTCTAGGGCCTGGGAACGGTTGTGAGTAGAACGTCTTTCTTTGGGAGAGGTAACCAGGATTTGCAATTCATCGATCACAGCCTCATCGTCGGCAGACAATTCCTGGTTGGATGCTCTCTGTAGCCTGGAGCAGAGAGGAGCAGGGGAGAGAAGGGAGTGAGGCTTTCCAAGCATGTTTTGCATACAGCAGTGTTTAGATTTTACAGGTATTATAAACGTGGCGGTGGAGAGAAAGAATGACTGACTCATTGATTCACCATTTGGGACACGGCTTGGCAGTCACAAATACGTTGAGCCTTGTCAAGTGGCCCAGGGAAATCTCATCAGACCTACTTTGTGGTGGGATGAGGAAGTGAATACTCCGTAGTCCGTATTTATGTAATGAGCATGCATTTAATAAATTTTATTGTAAGGAACCTGACCAAATGAAACTTTGGACGAGCCAACTTCCTTTAGAATGCCAGCTTCATGAGGGCAGGGATTTGTGTGTGTGTCTTGTTCTCCGCTGTATCCCCAGCACTTAGAACAGTGCCTGTGTAGAGAACACGCCCAGTGTTGAGTTGAATTTCATAAATACGTGACAGTTGATGCTGTCGCTACAATATTTGTTTAACTTTATATTTTTAAAGATTTTATTCACTTATTTGACAGAGAGAGAGAGCATAAGCAGTGGGGAGCGACAGGCAGAGGGAGAGGGAGAAGCAGGGAGCCCTGTGTGGGACTGGATCCCAGAACCCCGCAATCGTGACCTGAGCTGAAGGCAGACGCTTCACCGATTGAGCCACTCAGGCGCCCCTTAACTTTATCTTGAGATGAGTGTAGATTCACATGCAGCTGTGAGAAAAAAAAATCCGCGAGTTCTCATATGCCCTTCACTCACTTTTCCCCAACAGTAACGTCTTTAGTTACGGCAGTGTTGCCACAGGATTACTTTTGGAAGTGCTGATGGAAAGGAAGAAACTCTCCCGAAAGATAGATTCTTTTAAAAGATAATGCTGATTTTTATTTCCTGACTCCTGGGGGGGTAAGAACCGTGTCCAGTAGCCCACGTGTGGAGTCAGATTGCTGGGCTGGGTAGAGCCTGCACCCACTACTTATCTATCCCTGGACGCCCTCCGGAGGGTGGCTTAACCTCTGCTGATAGGACCACCTCCTCTGTGGCCCACCAGTAATAATTAGGCCTACCACGGAGAAGCTGCAAAGATGAAATGAGACAGTACCCACAGAGTGATTTAACCACACCTCCATCATAGACGGTATTCAGTAAATGCTAACTCTTATCATTGGAGCCCCCCTCCCCCAGGAAAACCAATGACAATGTTACAACGGCTGTTGTTTCCTTTGCATGTTATACATGTGGGTGAATTTGACCAGCGGCTCTGGGTACCCCAGGGAGAGGGTGTTCCTAGTACATTTCCCGGTTCCCTCACCCCTCAGCATTTTCAATACAGGCGTACCTTGTTTCAGGGCCCTTCCCTTTACCGTGCTTTCTAGATGACTGCGTTTTATGTGTGTGTTTACACTTGAAGGTGTGTGGCTACCCTGCGTCGAACAAACCTCTCAGCACCCTTTTCCCAACAGCATTTGCTCCCTTGGCGTCTCTGGGTCACATTTTGGTAATTGTTCCAATATTTCAAACTTTGTCATTATTATTCTATTTGAATTGCTGCAGTCTCATGTTATAACCTTAATGAATGAGGAGTACTCATCTTACAGATGAGTAAAGAAAGCGGTTCCTTGAGATGGAGTCTCCTCCTGGTGAAGATGCCGTGAAGGTTGTTGCAGTGACAGCAAAGCGTTCAGACTGTTACACGGACTCAGCTGACAAAGCAGCCGCAGGGTTTGAGGATAGACTCCAATTGTGGAAGAGGCGCTACTGTGGGTAAACTGCCGCCAAACAGCTTCGCCTGCTCCAGAGAAATCGCTCCTGGAAGGAAGAGTCGATCTGTGTGGCAACTTCATCTTTGTCTCATTTTAAGAAACTGCCACAGGGACCAGTCTGGCAGTGGTGGGGGACAAGGAGAGAAAAAAAAGAAAGAAGGGGAGGGGAGGGGTGGGAGGGGAGGGGGGGGAAAGGAAAGGGCATTGCCACAAGCCCAGCCCCCAGCAACCACCACCCTGATGGGCAGTAGCCATCAACATGGAGGCAAGACCCTCCACCAGCAAAAAGATTACAGATTGCTGAAAACTCAGATGATAGATAGCATTTTTTAGCAATAAAGTATTTTAAAGTTAAGGCACGTGCGGTGCTTCTTTAAAACATAGAATGCTCTTTTGACACTTAACAGACTACACTTTAGTGTAAGCACACCTTTTTTTTTTTAAGAATTTATTTTTCAGAGAGAGAGGGAGAGAGGAAACAAGCAAGCACGAGCAGGGGGAGCGGCAGGCAGAGGGAGGAGCAGGCTCCCCACCGAACAAGGAGCCCGACGTGGGACCCGATCCCAGGACCCGGAGATCACAACCTGAGCCGAAGGCAGACGCCCAACCGACTGAGCCACCCGGGTATCCGGGAAGCACAATTTTTATGTGCACCAGGAAACCAAAAAAAGTCACTTGACTCACTATATTGAGACATTCGCTTGATCGCAGCTGTCTGGAAGCGTACCTGCTGTCTCCGAGCTGTGCTTGCCTAGCTGATTGGACGGGCAGCGGACCCAAGGGCAGCTAAGGCAGAGCCTAGCCAATGATGGCAGAGCCCAAATGCTCTCACTCACTCAGCTGGAAATCTGAACTAGGAAATACTGAGCCACTAAAGCAGTTGCCCTGAGGGATGTAACAAAAGGGTACAGAGAGAGAAATCTCAAGGCCACAAGGGTATGGTAGATCCTCTGCCTTGGCCTCTCCAATTCTCCTGTTCAGTTCTCCCCTGCCACTGCCTGGGAGACTGGGCCCCCTCAGGCTCGGCAGGAGGGCGGGCAGGGGAGGGCTTTCTTGCTCTGGCCCCCTCCCACCTGGGTGTGGTTGGCTGTGGTTCATTCCTCCCCAAAGCTCTCAGCACCTCCAGGAAGCCTCCCCTACAGCCCCGGCCTCTCTGCAGATCCCCTATTGCTCCCTGCCTCCACCCACAGGCCTGGGGGTGAGGGGGCTTCTACGCTGCTAGCTAGCAGAAACTCAGAGTAAGGAGCTATGAGGGGGTAGAGAAAGTGACGTGTGTGTGGTGTAAGGAAACAGAAACACAGGGAAATCTACCTCAGTTCTTGACAGGTTTCCAATTAAAGTTGCATTTCCAAGAGCAGAGCAATATTTATGCCTTTGTTTTTAATTGCATTCTTAGCTTTTCGTTTTCATGTAGCTGTTGGCCATTTGTACGTCTTCTTTGGGGAAATGGATAATCAAGTCCTTTGCCTATTTTTTTCATCGGATTGTTTTTTTGCTCTTGGGTTGTATTGCTTTATGTATTTTGGATGTTAACCCCTTATCAGATATACAGTTTGCAAATATTTTCTCCCATTCTGTAGGCTGCCTTTTCATTTTGCCAGTGGTTTCTTTTGCTGTGCAGAAGCTTTTTAGCTTGATGTCCTCTCGCTTGTTTATTTCTGCTTTTGTTGCTTGTTGATGTCATATCTAAGAAATCATTGCCAAGACCAATGTCAAGGAGCCATTTTCCTATGTTGTCTTCTAACAGTTTTGAGTCTTACATTTAAGCCTTTAATTCATTTCAGGTTAAATTATTGTGAGTGGTGTGAGATAGGGGTCCAATTTCATCCTTTTGTTTATGAATATCAGTTTTCCCAGCATCATTTATTGGAGACTATCCTTTCCCCACTGAGCATCCCTTGTCAAACGTTAGTTGACCGTACATGTATGGGCTTATTGCTGGGCTCTCAATTCTGTTCCATTGATGTATGGGTCTGTTTTTATAGCAGTACCATATCATTTGGATCACAATAGCTTTAATAAAGTTTGAAGGAATTGTGCTGCTTTTAGCTTTGACCTTCTTTCTCAGGATCGCTTTGGCTATTCAAAGTCTTTATTAGTTTTGTTTTGTTGTCGTTGTTGTTGTTGCTACTGTCATGTTTCCTTGATTTTTTATGATCCCTGTGGTCATGGATTGGTGTCTGCCCATTTGAGGAAGTACACACTTCTTCTAGTCTTTACAGACTGACTTCAGCAGCGAAGCTGGTCTAGAGATTCCGGGTGGGTTATCTGGTGATGTCTGGGTCAACAGGTGGGCAGCCCTGATGCTTGGGTACAATGAGCCAGGCTTAGGCCTTGAGCCCCAGTTATAGGCCTAAGACCTGGTCTGTGTGGATAGGCCTAGATCCTGGGTCCCTAGGGGCCAAGCAGACTTCAAGGACCACTGAGGTGGGCCCCAAGTCTGGGTTCACAGGCCCCAAGACTTTGTCCAGAGGCTGGGGAATTGGGGTGGCCTATGACCTGGGGCTTGGGGGCAGACCTGGAGATGGGTCTCCAAGGGCCTGTCTTGTGCTAGAGTAAGCCAGGAATCAAAGTCCATGAGAGCTGGTTTAGACTGTGAGTCTATGGGGGCTGGTTGGTCCTGGGATGGGCCAGCGGCCCGGGTTAGTCCATAGTAGTCCATGGCCTGGAGCTGGGGCTAATTGAGAGCCTGGAGACCACAGGAGCTGCTGGGCAGCAGGACCAACTGACACTGGGGTGAGCAGATAGCCTGAGTTCACAGGAGCCTCTAGGAGCTTGTTGCCCTGGGAGCCACCTAGGGCTGCAGGAATTGGTGTGGTTCTGGGGGTCCCTGGTGAAGTCAGGTGCTCACTTTTCTTCTCCCACGGAGACAGTGTGTCTCTCTGTGATGGGCCACTAGGTTTGGGGTAGGGGTGATGGAGCGAATGTGCATCTTTCCTTGCCTCCTTTGTTATTTCCAGGAGAGAGGATTCACTTAGCTTGGCCAATGTTTCCTTAAGATGGAATACTTTTGAGTTGTTAAACAATATATCACTCCTTACCTACTTCATTTTAAAATCACCAAATAGTAATATAAAATAAACATGCAGAAGTCTTTTGTATTGCTATATACTAATAATGAAACAACAGAGAGAAAAATCAAGGAATCAATTCTACTTATAATTGCACCAAAACCCATAAGGTACCTAGAAATAAACCTAACCAAAGAGGCAAAACATCTGTACTCTGAAAGCTATAGAACACTTATGAGGAAGATAGGAAGAAATGGAAAAACATTCCATACTCGTAGATTAGAAGAACAAATATTGTTAAAATGTCTATGCTATACAAAACAATCTACATATTCAATGCAATCGATCTCTATCAAAATGCCATCAGCATTTTTCACAGAGCTCCAACAAACAGTCCTAAAATTCGTATGAAACTAGAAAAGACCCCTAAATAGCCAAAGTAATGTTGAAAAAGAAAACAGGGGCGCCTGGGTGGCTCAGTGGGTTAATGGGTGGCTCAGTGGGTTAAAGCCTCTGCCTTCAGCTCGGGTCATGATCGCAGGGTCCTGGGATCGAGCCCCTCATCGGGTCTCTGCTCAACAGGGAGCCTGCTTCCCCCTCTCTCTCTGCCTGCCTCTCTGCCTACTTGTGATCTCTGTCAAATAAATAAATAAATAATTAAAAAAAAAAAGAAAACAAAGGTAGAGGCATCTCAATTCTGGACTTCAAGCTGTATCACAAAGCTGTAATCATGAAGACAGTGTGGTACTGGCACAAAAACAGACACATTGATCAGGAGACAGAATAAAGAACACAGAAATGGACCGTTAACTCTATGGTCAACTAATTTTCAACAAAGCAGGAAGGTATATCCAATGAAAAAAAAGACAGTCTCTTCAACAAATGGTGTGGGGAAAATTGAACAGCCACATGCAGAAAAATGAAATTAGACCATTTTCTTACACCATACACAAAAATAAGCTAAAAATGGGTAAAAGACCTATATGTGAGACAGGAATCCATCAAAATCCTAGAGAACACAGGCAGCAACCTCTGTGACCTCGGCCGCAGCAACTTCTTGCTTGGCATGTCTCCAAAGGCAAGGGAAACAAAGGCAAAAATGAGCTATTGGGATTTCCTCAAAATAAAGAGCTTTTGCACAGCAAAGGAAACAGTCGACAAAACTGGAAGACAACCAACAGAATGAGAGAAGATATTTGCGAATGTCTTATCAGATAAAGGGCTAGTATCCAAAATCCATAAAGAACTCATCAAACTCAACACCCCAAAAACAAAAAATCCAGGCAAGAAATGGGCGGAAGACACGAATAGACATTTCTCCCAAGAAGACATACAAATGGCCAACAGACACATGAAAAAGCACTCAACATCACTCAGCATCAGGGAAATACAAATCAGAACCACAATGAGATACCACCTCACACCTGTGAGATTGGGTAAAATTAACAAGTCAGGAAACAACAGATGTTGGCAAGGATGCGGAGAAAGGGGAGCCCTCCTAAACTGTTGGTGGGAATGCAAGCTGGTACAGCCACTCTGGAAAATAGTATGGAGGTTCCTCAAAAAGTTGGAAAGAGAACTATCCTATGACTCAACAATTGCACTACTAGGTATTTACCCAAAAGATACAAACATAGTGATTTGAAGGGGCACATGTACCCCAACGTTCATAGAAGCAATGTCCCCAAGAGCCAAACGATGGAAAGAGCCCAGATGTCCATTGACGGATGAATGGATAATGAAGATGTGGTCTATCTATCTATCTATACATCCAATGTAACTCAACCATCAAAAAGAATGAAATCTTGCCATTTGCAATGACGTGGATGAAAACGGGGGGTATTATGCTAAGCAAAATAAGTCAGCCAGAGAAAGACAAATATTGTTTGATTTCATTCATAAATGGAATTTAAGAAACAAAACAGATGTACATAGGGGAAAGGCAGGACAAATACAATAAGACAAAAAGAGAGAGGGAAGCATACGGTAAGAGACTCTTAATTGTAGAGAACACACTGAGGGTTGCTGGGGGGGAGGTAAGCGGGATGATGGAGTGATGGAGGGATGGGCAGTAAGGAGGGACTTAATGTAATGGGCACTGCATGTCGTATGCATCTGAGGAACCACTAAATTCTACCCCTGAAACAAATAATACACTACATGTTAACTGAATCAAGTTTAAATAAAGTTAAAAATAAAATCGCCTAACGGTATAATAAAGTTTTAAAATATAGGAATCTAATGAACCAACAATTTGACGAAATGTTCTTTTTACAGGCCCAGGTTTTGTTTTGTTTTTTTAATTTTGGGAAACAAATGTGTGATAATTTCAATAAAAAGGGTGTTGTAGTTATAAATGCAAGGTGAATAGAGTGGCCAGAGAACCCAGGGAGGGGAGGCAGGGTCTTCCGGCCACACCCGGCCTCCTGCAGTCTCTGTTGCCATGGCAAAGGATCACGTGGCAGAACTTCCCTGGGAGTGGGGAGGGGGCTGCAGGCAAGGCCTGGAGATAGCGGTAGGAGCACACCTGGCCCAGTCCGGACTCCCTCCTTCCATGGCTAAAGGCACCACCAGAGTGAAATCAGTAAAAAGAAACTTGAATTCTCTTCATCCTTTTACTTTCCACCAGAAACAGAACATGGGAGTCAGACAAGAATTAGACTTGACAAAGGCTTCCAGAGAACCGTCAGGGACACACTTTGACCTCCCGCTTTTCTTCTTCTTCTTCAGAAGCCCTCCTGCTTTCCACTTAGCAAGCCCCACTTCTTCCTCTCCGCTTGCAAGGAAGCGTCTTTCTTCCTAAGCTCCTTGTGGTTGCTTTTTGAAAGTTTTCCGTACGCCACTTGGCTTTTAGGTACAACCTGCATTTGTCCTGGTTTTCACTAACTGAAAGAAATCCAAAGAGGCTTTTTGCTTCTACCAAAAAAAGGTCAAGAAGCAACAATAGTGTTCGGCATCAGTTTTGCAAGGAGTCGCCCAAGAGGCAGCGCGCACCTGGACACTCAGCTTCTCGGTGTCACACCACCAGCACTCTGACCCGTGTCTGTGAGCATCTGGGCTTTATCCCCATTGAGACTGTGCATCTGCTAGCAAGATGTATCTACGGGTATCAGAAAAGCCCACCAGAGCCTATTTTTTAGGTCTGGGACTCCTGAAATTTTTCCCCCATATAAATTAACGGCAATTGCTTCTTTGCTGGCTAGCATTCCAGCTTATGAAAGGTTTCACAGGAAACACTCTACTCATAGATAGTGGGGGACACCTGTATCTCAAATTGAAGGGATATGGTGAAATAAAAGTTCGGGAAACTGAAAGCCAGGCCAGTGAGCCTAAAGTTTCTTCAGGTGGCAATATCTTGGTGATGCTACCTCAGTTGAGATACAACTAGTCCTCAAGGCGATAGGCTTAGAACTTGATTTGGCCAAGCTCGCCCAGAAGGGGTTCGTCTCTCAGTGGTGGATCCAGTTATCCAAACTCCTAGAGGGCAAGCTGTATAATCAGAAGTCGGGTGTGTTATTCTACAATTGAAGGATATCCCTCCTGCAGACCACAAATGCTTGTGTTAGTGTGATACACTACTTTTGTGCCTCAGTTTTCTGATCTGTGAAATGGGGATAATTGCCTGTCTCTTCGAAGAGTTTTAAAATACATGTGCGATGCCTAGTACAAAGAAGGGCATTGCTAAATAATAAGCTAATAATTAATCAACTCCACATTTCTCACTATTTCAAGTTCATGGGTTCTGTCTCTTGGATCAAAGAGTAGGAACTGTGATCTGCAGATATGAGGCCCTCATGCATTAAGCCCCTCCTGGAGCACAGAATAAAGGCACTGAGTAGAAAACACACCCTTTCAGGTCCATGTGCCTGTCAGTCCTAGCTAGTGTCTAGACCTTCCCCGGCCCCTTCGTGATGCTCTAAGATTGGATTGTCCTTATGTAATAGTTACAGAGAGCGATTTCACGCTTCACCAAAGGAACGGATAGTGTGGAGAATTTTTTTTTTTTTAATGTGTTGTGTCTTGGAGTTGAGTCAGATGAAATTTATTTGGACTTCCAGGCAACAACTTGTCTTAGATATTTTAATTTAGCATTTTGGTCACAGCCCTGTTGTTACTATCCAAATCAATAACACTTTTATTACCAGGTACTTTGGCAAGTTAAAGATCAAAGTAAAAGGTAACAAGTGAACAAGGAATGTTCACTGTGATCCTTCAGTTTGAAACGGCACTCACCATCTCTCAGGTGGTTTTCACTCTGAGGAATGGGAGCCATGGTGTGAGTGATAAGCTGAAGAAGAAGCCAGCTGGGAACAGAACTGTTTCAGAGGACTTATTATAGTTTCTCCTATCCAAACCATCTCACTCTGGAATGGGGAGGTCCCACAGGTGCTAGAAGATAAATAAGCTAAGGAAAGGACCACCAGCCTGTGCGTTGCTTGTGTGCTCTGGGGTGAGCGGAAGCATGCTGACAATGTCCTTGATGAGCTGAATCCGTGCAGAGGATAGAAGGTGCTTTTGACTTGGAGCAAAGAGGAAACACTGCCATCCATACACTGAATTTACTGCGACGCTTCTAAAAGCTCCTTCAACCACCCCGCCCCCACTGTCCTGCCACCTAGCTTCTGCACAGCAAGTACTCCTTCCCAAGCCCCCAACCATGCCCCCTCCTACTATCCTCACAACTAGGAAAGGGAGGGCAGGGAATGAATGGGACGATCTGATACAGTCATGACACCTCCAAGTCATAAAAGCAGGAAAAACATGGAGCCAGGACTGGAAGCCAGGTTTCTGGTACTGAGACCCCAGAAGGGGGACCACGCTTGGTTCAGACCATGAGCAAGTGAGGGTGGTTTCAAGTCTATGATGCTCACAAACTCGGGGAAGAGGAGAGCAACACTCCCCCCGCCAATTTATCCAAAAGGAGGTCAGAAAACATTGAGATGCGATCACACCCTGTTCTCCTTTCCAGTAGTTTGTTTACAAATGGAGCTTTGGTGGTTGAGAACCACGAGAGTGAGGGAAGGAATCTTTTCCTCCGCTCTTTCTATGGGATAGCTCAGTGTGAGACCACCGGCTGGAGCCCTGAGGGATCACCCTGGGCACTGACCAGCCACAGGCTGCCAGGAAGCACTGAGGACTTGCCAACACTGTCGCTCCTGCCTGCCCGTCTTTCTTCCTCCCTCCCCAACCCCGTCCCCTTCTTTCTTTCTCTGTCTCTGTCTTTCCTTGATAACTTTTAAAACTATTTTAATACATTTTAAATCTATAGAACATAGAAAAACTAGTATACCAAACTCCATTTGACCAAGCTTTTGAGATTCCTTTCTCCCACTTCCTTCCATTTATGCAGCTGGCAGCTCTACAATTCCTTGACCCTACACACCTGGTCTTCGGGCTTTCGTTCCCAATCCACTGAGGAGATTCTGCCTGGTTTTCTTGGAGGGTATGGGGTAGAGGAGTGTCCTGATGGGCAAGGAGAGGAACACAAACCAAGGAGAGGGTCCTAGAGGACAGGAGAGCTGCGGGGGGTGGGGAGGGGACCTGAAGGTTCCAGAATGCGCCCCTTCAAGCCTTTCCAAGTATTTGACCCAATCTAATAATAGTAGATTTAATCCCAGTTAGTCTGATCAGCTGTTTCCTCTCTGTTTTGCAGATCTCTAGTTTCAGGCAGCACATCTTGTCTTTAGCTGGGAATATGTCTGGCTTTAAATTGATGGGCAAGACGGAGTCCCAAATGTCTTTCTTCTTTCCTCACCCTCGAGGTCAGATATGAAAAGAACAATCAGGTTGTAAACTTGAATCACTGGCCCTTCCCTTTCCCCGTGCGGGTCTGTCTGTACCTGTAAGTAAGACAACGTCTCCGCGCGTTCCTGTGCACCTGCGCGCCCCTGAGACTTGGCTGCGTGGTCGAGGCCCCGCCCAGTGTGTGTTCCTGGGGGCGGAGCCACGACCTACTCGGAAACAAAAGGCTCATGCGAGGTGCCATGCCAGGGAGGAAGTAGTTCTTTTGGAACTATTTTACACAAACAGTAAGGAAGTCAGGTACTGTATGCACAGGTACACCTACATTTTAATTCACAGATTTAGAAACACACTACACACATTAACTTATATGTACATATATGTACATACGTTTATAATATACATTATAGCATGTATATGGATCGCCAATAGAACTTGCTGGTTTCGCTGGCTCTAATCATGCCGAGTGGCGGGAAATTTGCTGAGCCCCTTTCTCTGGAGTGGTTAGTATTGCTTCAAGTAACCAACTTGTGTTTGTAATACTGGATTTTTAATTCCTACTCCAGAAGGCTATGTCGGTTCACAAATGCTAAATCTAAGAAACCAAGTCAATTTTGGCAGATGGGACACTTTGCTGTTGAAACAGCTTGACTCTGTCATTACCTGCAACTCTGTCACCTGTCTTTTTGATACAAACTCCCAACCAGATGGTATATTTCAATTTCAATAACTTTATTGGCAATGAAAAAATAGGCAAGAGCCGCCAAAAGTAATATGTCAAGTAGCTGTGTTTAGAAACAGGTGTTACCCCACGTGTCTGAATTTCTAAGAAAAGTGAGCTAAAGGAGACCAGATTTTTTATTTCTCAACTCAGGCAGGACTCTGAGGGGGGAATTTTTAAATAGAACAGAATTGGGAAGCTTTTTAAGAGAGTAAATCTTTATTGCTTGTTTTCCTTAGTGGTGCCTAAAATTTATTGTGTGCTTATTATGTGCCAGGCTAAGTCCTTTTCAGAGCACAGGGGTTCTCTGGACTTGCATATGCACTAGCCACATCACCAAGCAATTTGTGCACATTATTGGGGCCAGGCAAGACTTACTGAATCAGAGCTCTGGAAATGGGGGAGAGGGGCGGGCTCCACAATCTGTTTCAACACAAGGTCCAGGAGTTAGACCTTCTCATTTGTGTGAACCACAACCATAGCTTCTCTTTCTGAACCTGGCCCTTGACCCTGTTTTACGGATGGGGAAACCGGTGGGCTGTTCTTTCCCTAGAAAGTAGATTCATTGCATTAGAACCCCAGCATTCTGGTTTAATCCCTGGCTATGCCACTTCCATAATATTTGCAATGAGCCAGTATTGCGGAGCAAGAGCAAGGATGTCTTTCAGCAGGAAGAGGGAAGAAACGCGGGGAGTGGATGCAGAGACCCTTTGTGAGACTGTCAAGGGCTGGGATGCAGCAGAGCCACGTGCAGCCACGAACACCAGGCAGCCCTCGGAGCTGGAGTACACTCTGCCCCAGATGGATGGGCTCTCACAGATGCTTTTGGGGCCAGTGTGGATGGGACCTACTTGTCCACCAACTGAAAAATCTGCTGGCTGTAGAGGAGGTGGGCTTTAATGATAGATCCATGGGAGACCCAGTGTATCGGGGGGATTCGGCCACTAACCAGTCTCTGTTCAATGCTTGCTTCTACCCCAGGACACATACAAAAGCTATTTAAGTGGCACCAGAAGGCTGAGGAGAGGGTTAATTCCTTGGACACGCCAGTAGCCCATTCTCTGCTCCAGGGCCGTGCACCCTCGTTGGGAAACTCTAATTTTTTAAAAGATTTTATTTATTTATTTTACAGACAGGGAGAGATCACTAGGAGGCAGGAGAGTGGGGTGGGGTGCGGAAGCAGGCCTCCTGCTGAGCCGGGAGCCCGATTCGGGGCTCAATCCCAGGACCCTGAGATCATGACCCAAGCCAAAGGCAGACACTTAACCATCTGAGCTACCCAGGTGCCCCTGTTGATACATTATTACCATTTACAGATGAAGAAACAATACGGATTGGGTGATGTGTTTAAGATGGAACAAGTGGAAGAGGATGTCTTCTACTCATAGGCTTTCATCCCCTTTCCTTTATTCTGGGTAAGGCCCAGATCAAGGATTCTACTACTGAACGCAGGATTGTTGTTGTGTGCACAAATTCCTCTTTACAAGAATTATGCTTATGGTTCAGGTCAACTCATTAATTGGCTACCCTTGATTTAGTTATGAGAAAGAACCATTGGTATTTTAAGTATTTCTGGCAAGTCCAAAATGACGCCCCCCCAAAACTCACGGTGTGTCTGTTTTGTTTTGTTTTTAAATTTTATTTATGGATGGGGAGAGATCACAAGTAGGCAGAGAGGCAGGCAGAGAGAGAGGGGGAAGCAGGCTCCCCGATGAGCAGAGAACCCAATGTGGGGCTCGATCCCAGGACCCTGAGATCATGACCTGAGCCGAAGGCAGAGGCTTTAACCCACTGAGCCATGCTGGCGCCCCTCAAAGTGTTTTTATGTCCGCATGTGTTACCACCATCCTTTAGAGGAAGCCACGGGACATTCCTTACTTAGGATCCTTAGTTTCCAAGAGCATCTTTGAGAATTTTATTTGTGCACTTAACCGTTAAGAGCCAACTTTTTTTTGTTTTCGCTTTCGGAACTAGTTTAGGGGTGTTGCATCTAAAATAGGGTTTTTAATGTCTCCGAACCATGCCTAAAAGATTTTGCTAGAGGCACAGAGCATATGGCGCTTCTTTAAAAATGGATAGAGCTTGATATTTTCATGAAATTGGAGATCCTTAGTGCTTTTTCAAGATGCTAGAGGCAAGACCTGTCAATGCCAAGCTCTTCCAGGTAGAACATATGACGTCCCAAGTAGCCTCACCTGGGGGGCCCCCAGGACAGCTGTGGCCTCCTCCTACTAGAGAAGAACCTGATGGCAGCACCTCCAATTCTCAGCTGCCACCCAGCTGCTTTGCAAAAGCTTTTTCCTCCTCGAACATCACGTCTACAGGTGCCCTCCCCCACTTTTACTTGACTTCCTCAAAAACCGATTTTAAACTTCCTTCCACATCTTTTGCAAATTTTCTAACATTTCATGCCTCTATTTTGGAAAAAGAAAAACGACAACCTAAATCTGGTTAAAAGTATGCCTTTTCATTTGTAATAAAGACAGACACAGCTTATGTATTTGCTTAAAATTATTTTCGATGATATCTTAATGTTTTCAACAGCTTTATTGAGAGCGAACTTGCATGCCATAAAATTTGCTCATTGTAAGTTCATAATGCAGTGATTTTTAATCACTTTATAATGTGCGACTGTCCCCACCATCCACTGAGAGCACTTCCACTGCCCTAAAAAATATTCCTCGTGTCTATTTGCTGTCATCGGATTGAATTGTTTAATAGTGGTTTCAGTTAATTTTCCAAAAATGAGTTCCCCAAACCACCCAAGAACTTGGCAATTCTAATGGATGGCTGGTCACTCTAGAAGCTCCTGACCTTACTTTCTTGCCCGGGCCCACGGCATACCGAAGAAAGTGGCCTTGAAGATGCTACCTTCCTAATAAAGAGGAAATATCACTGAAATCATTTCAGCCCTTCGGCCTGGCTCATCTTGACATTCGTGACCCTGACTTTACAAGTAGGAGCTGGTTAGGGAACAGGCAACTGATTCACCCAGGCCTCCACCCAAATACTAACCAATCCGTACAAGGTCAAGATGAGGGAATGAATTAGAGGAGGCAGTGGGAACTGGGTGACTCCCGCAACAACTCCAGAAGAGCTAAACTACAGTCTGGCTCTGCTTCTTAGCCTTGTCACCTTGAGAACAACTCCCAACTTTTCAGCCTCTGATTCTCCTTGTGGACCTACCCCCTCAACCCCAGCCCAACTGCTGTGGTGAACATTAAATATTTTTTAAAGCACCGTGCAAGTCACAAGGCACTAGGTAAGGTCAGGGAGGGGCCTCTACCAGGGCAGATGGCAAATACGGTCAACATGATGAAATATACAAAATGTTCAACATGCTAGATCTGGGGGACAGTCCCAGCCAATCGTGGGTCTGTGGGTCCCCAGGGGTGCCGTCCTGAGGTTCTCCTGAGGGTTTTGCTTCTAAGTAAATTCCACTTTAAATGTTTGGCATTTATGCTTCGCGAAACGTTTCATGACCCCGTTACTAGTACCATTGAACTCCCCATGAGGTCACAGAGGGTGTACATAGTAAAGCCGGGACGTGAGTCTTCCCTTTTAAGTCCCTCCAAGTTGGACCTCTGTGTCACTTCTCCAGAAGAGGGCGAGAACCCCCACCTGGCAGAAAGGATAACTCGGGGATTTCAACCCTTTCGCCTAGAAGAGCTTGGGCCCATTGGCTTTTAAGGTGCATAGTGTGACAGGAGCCAATTTGTCTGTGACCTTGCTCATTGTTAATGAGCTAAGAGGGTCTGTTTAAAAGTAAAACGACCACAAAAGAGTTTGATTTGGTCCCGTATATGGAAAACAGAAAATCCAAGTATGTTCACTTTTCCTTTTTGGAGTTTTATGTTAAAATCAAAGTCTCAGATCTTCAGAGAAGTATTCTTTGAATTCTTGGGTTTAAATAAATACTAAAACATCTTTGGGCCCCAGGGTGGCTCCATCGGTTAAATGTCTTCCTTCAGCTCAGATCATGATCCCAGGGTCCTGGGATCAGCCGTGCATCGGGCTCCCTGCCCAGTGGGGAGTCTGCTTCTCTCCCTCTGCCATTCCTGCCCTCGCCTCGCACCCCAACTCGTGCTCTCTCTCTAGCTTGCTCTCTCTCTCATGTAAATAAATAAAATCTTTTTAAAAAATTATTAAAACAGGGGCACCTGGGTGGCTCAGTGGATTAAAGCCTCTGCCTTCAGCTCAGGTCATGATCCCAGGGTCCTGGGATCGAGCCCCGCATTGGGCAGGCTCTCTGCTCAGCGGGGAGGCTGCTTCCCCTTCTCTCTCTGCCTGCCTCTCTGCCTACTTGTGATCTCTCTCTGTCAAATAAATAAATAAAATCTTTTAAAAAAATTATTAAAACATTTAAAAAGGGATTTGTCCACCTGTAAGTTTTGCAAGCCCTACATGAATTTCTTGTGGACAATTTCGAATGAGCCAGCTTCCATACGGCTTTCCTGTTGTTACACAAACTTGGGCTACCTATACAGTGGCTGTAAATACAAAGGCAACGTTTCATGGCTTCCCGGGTTGAATGCATGCAACAGCAAGAGTCAAACTGGAAACATTCCTGCTTGAGTGACTGTGCTGGATAGAAACGCATCGTCTCCTGGGAGGCAAAGCCTCTAGGGTCCAAGATATTGGGGAGTGACATGGGGGGAGGGGGTCTAAGTGGAATCCTCAGAGTGGGTCAGGTTCAGCGTTTGGTCTTCCTGTGAAGTCATTTGTCAGTAGTTCAAAATATTTCTATCTTATGAGCCTCAACACCCTTATCTGTGAAATGGGCATAATAATGCCCATCTCTTAAGCTTGTAAGAACTAAATGAGAAAAAGCGTGGAAAACGTACACGTTTTGTCCTCCACTGACTCTGTGAGCCCCTGATTTTAAGATGCTTCATTATCTTGCATACACTAAGGAGGTAAAAACACTGCTCAGTGAACCTTGTCTCAGTCTTAACAGTGGTCCTACACCAGTCGGGAATGGACACCAGCGCCTCTCTTTGCTTCATGATTTCTTTTCTCTGTTCTGAAGTATTTGGTAAGTGCATCACTCTGGTGTGTAATGGCTTTTTTTTTTTTTTTTTTGTCATATGTCTTCATAGCAAAACAACACAGCTTCATATGTATATTACAAATACTTAAAATTTTCTATATATTGTGATGTTTTGACGTTTTATTTTTTTAACTTAGTGTCAGATTCCCCCCCCCCAAATTTTTATTTAAATTCTAGTTTGTTCTTCAATGACCTTCCTGGCTGAGGAGATCTGCCTCTCTGGAGCCACCCACTTCTTAGAGACAGCAAGGAACTAGGCAGGAGTGTGCCTTTCACACGCAAACTGACCGATCCAGAGCCTTCTATCTGGCCCCTACAGCCCAGGAGGCAAGATGCCTCTCTGCCTTAATCATCCCAGGGCCAGGTGCCAGGCAACAAGAGACCATCCCTAGAGCCCAAAGCCCACCAAAATTATTCAAACTAGACAGTCCTATGGTGTCCACCTTGCCCTGCATCGCCCTTCCTGGGGAAACTCAGTAAACACCATCATCTAACCCTTCTCCATCTTCTGCCTCCTGACCACCTGCTGTCTTCTCCATGTCACCCCTCCTGGCACGCCTCCTCTCTCTAGGACCTGTTTTCTGGAGCCTCTCCTCTATCTCCTTTAGTGGTCACACCTGACTGAACTTCTCGTAAAGAATACAAAGCAATCCGTGTGTAGGTTTCTTCCTTTTGTTGGTCCCATAAAGCGTTTGGTTTCTGTGTGACGAGAAAATGTGGAATTCAGGTAATTCCTGGGATGACCCATCTCCACTTGACTCGTGTGAAATGTACACCCCGCTTTGCTGTTTGAGTGTGCAACTTGGCATGCGTGTCTGGAACTTTCTATTATGATACAGAATTAGGATGTCATCTTTTTGGAAATAGTTTAAACGGGGTAGTGGCAACACTGCTCATTACCAAACCACACACTGAAGTGACATGAAGAAGCACTCTGACCAGCTCCCCCTACCACACACACATATCGTGGCCCATAGATGACACCCACCCGGCCAAGGGCCGGGTAAGATGCACCCCAGTTTTAGAGATGTTAGAATGTGGGGGAAAAAAAAGTGAAACAAAACAAACAAAAAATGTGTGTCTTTAGTACTGACAGATCCTTGGTTTGACCAAACTCTAGTCAGGCTCCTGAACCTTCTCCAGCGCCCATCTGTGTCCTTCTTGTCAAATCCAGTTTTAGCAAGACCCTGGCTAAGTCAGTCCAACCAGAAACCCCCAGCCTCGATATCTGGTGACCCTCAGTGTCTGACCAGGTTCCTCACTCTCCACCCTTCCACAGGGGATGATGTCTGATGGTCCCAACCTGCCTTCAGCAAGATTGCCATTAGGTGGGCTTAGCCAGAGCCCCTCTTAGTGCTGATGTTTCCTCTCAGTAATTTTCCACCCACTCACCCCCACCCTGCTCCCCGGGCTCTAAGCCCCCACTTGCTCTTGCTGCGTGAGAGGTTGAGCGTCCCCTCCTCCCCCACGGCAAACTCCCCCTGCACTGGGCCCTCCACCCAACTCAATGGTCCTTAATAAAGTCTGACTTACTCTCTTGAACAAGCGCCATTCAATATACCATTGACCCTTGAACAATACAGGTTTGAACTGTGAGGGTCTGTGCAGAATTGTTTCGATGAATACAGGACGGTACTGTAAATGTGTCTCCCTTATGATTTTCTTAGTAACATTTTCTTTCTTCTAGTTTATTTATTCTAAGAATACAGTATATAATACCTATAACATACAAAATATGTTAATCAATTCTTTATATTATCAGTAAAGCTTCCGGTCAACAGTAGATTACTAGTATTCAAGTTTTTTGCCGGTGTCAAACTTATAGGCACATTTTTGGCTGCATGGTGGGGAGAGGGTCAGCTCCCCTAACTGCTTGGTTGTTCAAGGGTCAAATGTATGTCAATTTCATCAGTACACATGAGCTATGTTATCAACATATCAACACGTTATGTACATGTTAGAGACAAACTCACATTTTCACTGTGCTATTTTCTCTTTCTGTCATTAAACACACACACACACACATACACACACACACACACACACACAAGAACTTGAATGTCAAATCCTGCCTTTGGTCAAATTTCTAAAACCATGGGCAAGAAATTAATGTATTCATTTATTTAAAAATCCTTAGTGAGCGGTTGCCATGGGCAGGCATGAGTCGTGAGTCATTCAATGGTAATCTCTGCCTTTCGGGAATTTGTAGTCTAGTCTGTTTTTCTCCAGATGTGGTCTGCGGATGAGCTGCACAAAGCTGGCGTGGGCTACGTGTTAAAAGGGCAGATCCTGGGACCTGACCTCAGACCCAGTCGAGCAAAATCTCTGGTTGGGGACCAGGAATCTGCTCCCAGGGGACCTTTGGTGCCCCAGTCTTTGAGACTGGCAGTGGAATGTAACAGATAATAATAGAGAAGCGAACAATGGGCTTGGCTCTGAAGCATTATTGCACCATCTGCCGCCCCTCCCCCCCACCCGGGACCAAGGGAACCTGTGATCAATGATACAGTCACGTACCTGGGCCAGACTCCCGAGGAAATGAGAAGCTTTGAAAGATCATAACTCACAAGGTTATGCTGAGGCATCCATCACCTGCTTCTCCTGCACTGAGACAGGTGTGAGGAATTCTACTGTCACTGGTTAAACACACAATGTTAGCTAGAAAATGCTCGAAGTAGGCTGACATTTGCGTATTTGCTAATGGCGGGAAGACCACACCCACCCGGGAGTTCCTCCACCATTCTGACTCTCCAGACACACCCCAGCTAGAAGTGGGATGCCCCGTGGTTTAGCACATCAGATGGTCATCTGAAGTCACCCAGAAGTGACCCTGGTTACACGGTTTGCTGCTCCAGGGGTTAACATGGGCAGGCTGCTTTGGAAAACCTCCGGTAGTGTTGCCCGGTGGGCTTTTTTGGAGTTGGTTCTTACAAAGTCGAGTGGCTGCAGGAAAGCCCTTGGGCTCCCGGGCCTCATTTTCTGCTGTATGAAACATGGACAATTAGATTCATTATCCAGAGTGTTATAAGGAATCGGTTACATAAAGCAGCCTATAAAATGCTTAAAAGAGTGAATGACGCTGTGAGTGCTGTTGTGAGGATGATAGAATTTCCTCCATCTCCTCCTGCCTGTTCTCCTCTTCCTGCTCCTTCTCATCCCAGGCTCCGAGGTCCGCAAAGACCTGGTGCTCTCAACCTAGCAAGTGGTAGGGCTGCTTGACCTGCAGCATCTACTGACTTTGACCTGAGGTCCTGTCGATGTTGAGCCCTTTGGCTTGAGGCCATCTATTAGTTTCTGAGGCCACCCATGCCACAAGCTCAGGTGGCTTAAAACTACAGAAATTTACAAACAACAGAAATTTACCCTCACGATTCTGGAGGCCAGAAGTCTGCAATCAAGTTGTCAGCCAGGCCACGCTCTCCCCTTGAAAGGCTCTAGGGAAGAATCCTTCCCTGGTTCTGCAACTTCTGATGGCTCCTGGCACTCCTTGGTGTCCCCCGGCTTCATGAGGCTATGTCGCTCCAGCCTCTCCCTGTCTTGAGGCTACGTCTTTAAATGTGTGGTTACTCTGTTCGGGGCTCAAACTTCTGTGTTTGTCACAGGTACTAATCAGCATTTATTTTTTGTTTTATCAAGTTTTTAGCAAAACATTTGATGTCCTGTAGGGCCTTGATTCCATTAGGAAGAAAGCAGAAAGCATGAGGGGCTGCATGAAACAAGGGGCGTGCTATTTATCTTTTATTTAGTGAGGTATGCTTGGCAAATAACACTGTATTTGTTTCGAGTGTAAAAATAATGATTCGATATTTATATATGTTGCTAAATGATCACCATAAGTCTAGTGAATATCCATCAACACACATAGTTATGAGTTTGCTTCTTATAATGAGAATTTGTAGGATCTATTCTCAGCAACTTTCAAATACAGGTGTCCCCTGCTATCTGAAAGCAGAATGTTCCTATGAAAACTTTCTCAAGCTGAAATAACATAAAGCTAAGAAGTAATCATTGCTTTATATGGAAAAAAAAATTAACCATTCCTAGACCCCAAAAAATAGTCTCTTTGGGGGCACCTGGGTGGCTCAGTCAGTTAAAGCAGCTGCCTTCAGCTCAGGTCATGATCCTGGGGTCCTGGGATCGAGCCCCACATCGGGCTCCCTGCTTAGCAGAGAGCCTGCTTCTCCCTCTTCCTCTGCCTGTTGCTCTGCCTACTTGTGATCTCTGTCTCTGTATCAAATAAATAAAAACCTTTTAAAAAAAATAGTCTCTTTTAGGCTTTTCTGATACCTTAGAAATACATCTTGCTGATGAAGGCAGAAAATAAGTCAAGATAAAGCACAGATGCTCACAGACACAGTTCAAACTCTGGCCGCTTGATGCTGAAATCCTGAGAGTAGTTCCAGAGAAGGAGGTGGGAGGCGCCACTCTCCCCTAGAGGGGTAAACGCTATCCCTATAGTGCTGCAAAACAAACACTGTCCACTCTTACCACCTTTATTCAACATAGTACTGGAAGTCCTAGCCACAGCAATCAAACAAGAAAAAGAAATAAGAGGCATCCAAATCGATAAGGAAGAAGTAAAACTGTCGTTATTTGCAGATGAGATGATACCCTATATAGAAAATCCTAAAGGCTCCACCAAAAAGAACTATGAGAACTGATAAATGAATTCAGTAAAGTCACAAGATATAAAATCAATTTACAAAAAGGTGTTGCGTTTCTAGACACTACTAATGAAGTAGTAGAAAGAGAAATTAGGAGGACAATCCCATTGACAATTGCACCAAAAATAATAAGATACCTAGCAATACACCTAACCAAAGACGTAAAAGACCTGTACTCTGAAAAGTATAAAACGCTGATGAAAGAAATTGAAGATGACACAAAGAAGTGAGAAGACATCACATGCTCATGGGTTGGAAGAACAAATATTGTTTAAATGTCTATCCTACCCAAAGCAATCTAGAGATTTAATGAATGCTATTTTTGCTTTTCACCTTTATTTTGTAAAATGGAAAATCCTCTTCAGATTTGTTTCAGTTAATGAAAACGGACTAATGCCTATCTTTCGTAAAAGTGAAGTGACGTACCACAAACTTGAAAAGCAGGGGATTTTCTGTATACAATATGGTATTATTAACTATGGTCACTATGCTATATATCTCGAGGACTTATTTTGGGTAGTTTTATAAAAGTGAATTCCGGGGCAAGCCCCAGCCTCTGGGATCAGCACTTAAGGTGGGGGCCCAGGCCCTGTACTTCCGGCCCCAACCCAAGTGCCCTGGTGAGATCTCCTGTCCCACGTTTTTTTCCTACAGTTTCTGTAGCAAATCTGCAGTTTGCACTGCACTAGAGCTAATGCCCCACTATTGGGAAGGAGTGGCCTGACGGTTATGGGAAGAGAAGCAAAATGGGAGGAGGGAGGTTCTGGAAACCAGGAGGGGGTAAAGTTCAATATTGGCTGAGCTTTGATGACTGTGCCTCTCCCCAGGAAGACATGATTGGCCAGAGGTGAGGCCTGGACATTGGGATTTTTAACCACCCCCACACCCCCCCAACCCGCCTCGGGTGATGTCCTGGGAGGCAGCCAGGAACGAGAATCTCTGTGATAGCGGATATCAAATAGGATGAAAGTTTGGAGGAAAACAATGGATTTGTCTTTAGGAAGCAACACAGCCCCGTGAGAGAGGGGACTCAGTTCAGTGCGAAGAAGGGGGAACGTATTAACTAGATTTTCTTATTTTCTATGTTCTGATGCTCTGATGCCTGGCGCCTTGCCCACTCACCCTGGGGAAGCTGCACCTCCCGGGGCTGGCCAATTCCTAGAGACAGTAAACAACTCACCCATTCAGAGCCCACACCCCACCACTCCTTTATGGGGATCCCACACTCTGGGCTACTGTCTACTTGCTCTGATTACCCCAGCCAGGTACTGGACAACCAGGGACAGCCCTTATGTTCCAGAGCCCAATCCTAAGCCTGCTCATTCTGTCTTTCCCATGTCTTCCCATGGAAAACCTCTTGCTCACGACCGCCCCCTCTCCCCCTACATGCTAGCTGACTATGGGGCTTTCCCGGGAGGCCTCCCTTGGTGCCATGTTCCCCTTCCTCTTGGGAACTGAGAGCAATAAACTCTCTTTTCCATGGCAGTCATCTCTTCATCTGCTCGTCTCAACATACCTGATAATAAAAACACCCCTACAGCTGAAAACAGGGCGACGCAAGCTAAGTTCTCTACACTGCCTTTGCCCCAGATACAAAATGAAGAGAGCGTGACACCTATCTCCTGCGGTGGTTGTGGGACCACTAAAAAGATGGCCACGAAGGGGCTTTGGAAATTAGAACCAGAAAACACGAAGTGCATTCATGCCTTGACCATCAAAATTAACATTGTGATGGGAAAGATACGATATTAAGCACATCATTTCCTTTAAAAAAAAATATGGTAAAATGCACAACACATAAATGTTACTGTCTTACACATTTTTAAGTGTATAGTTCAGTAATGTTACCGAAAAAACTGACCGTCTAGGTACTCTGTAGCACATTATTTCCTTCCAGTACCTATTTATGTTCTCGTAGGAGTGGGTTGGAGGAAAACAAGCCTGAGAAGAAGAGCGAGGGGCTCAGGCTTTAAATCTGAATGAGGCTGTTGGTGCTATTGGCTACAGTTTTCCCCAGAGCCTGGATTGGGCCAGGTATTAGCATAGCTGACTATCTCACTTAACCCCTACCACAAACCCCTGGGTAGGAGTTATTTCTACTTAGAGAGACTGAATAACTTCCCTGTCCAGGGTGGCCGGGCTGATCAGTGACTGAGTGGGTCTTTGAATGCCCCTCTGGTTAACATCCTGTTTCATCCCTGGACTGGGGGACACCTAGGATGTCAAGACCCCTTTCTTCCCAGTTCACTGGCATCATGCAGTGTAGCCACTCAGGAAATTCCTGCCTTCCTGGGTCTCCAAGAGACAATCCCTGGTGTGAACATCTGCTGAAGACCATTGCTACCAACCTACTGTGGCTCCGTTGGAACAAAGGGCTGAATCCGGAGAAATACCTGCTAATGCTCATTCAAGTTCTCGTTCTGGAGAAACCGTGTATCCAGGAAGTCACACTTGAAAGAAACCCCATCAGAGCAATGGTAATTATTACTTTGAAATTGACTACCATCCATTGTGTTCAATATCATACATGGCCCCTCTGAGCATCTGGGACAATTTGCCCAGACTTGTTTCATTTACAAAAACAAATATGACCTGTTGTCACCTTTGAAGAATTGACTTAGAAATTCCCCCTCTAGGAACTGATTCTAGGGAAACGATTACTGATATTTGCAAAGATTTAGCCACAAGGATGTTTATGGCAATGGTACTTGTAAAAGGCAGAAGTGGGTTCTAAGTTCTGTGACAGTAAGGCGGTCAGAAGGGCAGGACCTGGAGTCTCAGCGCTTGGGTTAAATATTAACTCTACCATTTGTAAACCGTGGTGAAGTTGGATGAGTCCCATGCCCTTGGTTTCCTCATCTGAAAACGGGCACAACGAGATTCCCTGTCTCCCAGTGCTCTTGGCAAGAACACTGCCGTGTCTAGAATATGGTCAGTGCAAGTCAGGCCAGTTTTTATTACTTCTGCTCTGCCATAGAACATCCCAAAACAGAATTGCGTCAGGCATCAAAAATCACTCTGGAGACAGATTATACGATGACATGGAAAGGGAAAGATGTTCATGAAATATTAAGTGGAAAATGAAGGCTAAAGAATAGTTTAGAGAGTTTAATCCTTCATTTATAAATGTGTGCGTTAAAAACAAAGACCATTCGCAATGGTTCTCTCTGGCCACCCCCCTGCCTCAACCCCCTACTTTGCACAGCGGCCAGGGGCTCCTGGTAAAACGTAAGTCAGATCAAGTCACTTTTGTGCTTCAGTTGTTCCACGGACTCCAAACTCACTCAGAAATGAGAGAGAAAGCTAAACTTGTTACTTAATCTAGGAAGACCAACCTCCAGCCCCAGCTTCCCTCCATGTCAACATCTCTCTCCTCTCTTCCTCTGCTCCTCCATACTGAGTTCCTCACCATGCCACCAACAAATAGGGTATCCACCTGCCTCAGGGCCTTTGCACTTGCCTTTCCCTCTATCTGAAAACTCCTGCCCCCGCTATCCTCATGTGTCCTTCCCTCACTTTCTTCAAGAGTCACTTTGGCAGGGGTTCCTTCCCCGTCCATCATATCTACAACCATCCCACTGATGGTTCATATCCCGTCTCCCCTCTAAGCACTCATCACAAGACAGGAAATGAAGTGCATTCATGCCTTGACCATCAGGAAACCTGTCTTGTACCTCCAGCACCTACTCCAGTTTCTACAATTTAGTAGTTGCTCAGTAATTGTTCACTGAATGGATGAACAATTTTCCTTTTCTTCCATTGCTAATCTATACGTGTGACTCTTTCTATAGGTGACACACCATTTTTTTCTTTGTTTTTTTTTTTAACAAATATTTTTTTTTGAAGATTTTATTTATTTATTTGACAGAGAGAGAGAGATCCCAAGTAGGCAGAGAGGCAGGCAGAGAGAGAGGGAGAAGCAGGCTCCCCGCTGAGCAGAGAGCCTGATGCAGGGCTCTATCCCAGGACCCTGAGATCATGACCTGAACCAAAGGCAGAGGCTTTAACTCACTGAGCCACCCAGGCACCCCCACCATATTTTTTCTAGTAAGAATGGTCAGCTTGAAAAATGAGTAGCATTGTACCTATATGTGTCAGATTTATCCCATTTCTGTTCTAAACTCCAGAGACATAGATGTGATGGGCAGGGATGGAAGACAAGGACCATGAGATAGAGGAGGAAGGGGGAGACACACCGAACCTGCGATTTCAGGCCACTTCCTAGACGGCAGCCAAGTCCTTTGCTAAATTAGGGGGCTGGAATTGAATACTGCTCCTTATCAAGAAAGTCAGCTCACTGATTTAAACCTAGGGCCAAAAATATTTCAATACCAGCTGCTCCAACTTCTAATAATTTTCAACATATTTTTATTGTTCAGGTTTCTAATAACATCAAGCACATGCCTTCTCCAGCATGAGGAATACATTTAGTTCAAAAGCAGCCAAGATGGAAAACATTCAAAGATACGTGGCCCAGTCACAGGGGTGAGTAGGCCCCCAGGTTAGTAATTCCATGTGGGCTGTCCCCACATTCAGCCAGAAGAAGAGGTTCATTTGCTCTAATGGAGGCTCAGTTCAGATTTCTTGAGATAATGTTTAACAATCAGCTCGGACACACAAACCTGTTCTGTGTTAACCTCATCTGAGTAGTATTATCCAAAGGTCTGAAGTGTATGGGAGATGATGCCTTGATTCTTACTTGGAGACAAGGATTATTCTAGAAAAGAAACAGGGATTGTCCCAGGGTCTGTCTTTGCTTTCCTATATCTTCCCTAACGGATTGCCTCTCTTCCAAGATGTCAAACATCCTCAAGATAAGGCTCAGTCTCAATTCCACAAACCCAATCCAGCATAGGAACAAAAGGACTTTGTTCCTTGAGCAACAAGTCCATGGAAAATCAACTATTGGATGTCTCACACCCAACATACCCAAACCAGAACTCAGGACCCTCACTCCCAAATGAGACTCTCCCCCATTGCTTGGTATCTCAACAACCAGTGTCTTGGTCCCTCCAGTTACCAAAACAGAATCCTGGAGTCTTCCTTGACTTCCTGTTCCCCACTTCATGCCACCAACCAGTGTCTATTCTCCATCTTGAGCATCTTAAAAATCAACCCATTTCTCTCGGCTCATATAGCCACTGCTTGCATTCGGGGTGCCCTCTTCTCTCAACCAGGTCATAGCAACCAACCAACCTTAGGGTGTCCCTCCCCTTCCCTCCCCACCACAGCCCACCCTCTGCTGCAGCTAGAGCATCATTCCATGAAGGAAACTAGGCCAGCTTGCTTCTTGCCTTAAAGCTCACCCATGGTTTCCTACTAACCTTGGGATAAAGTCCCAGCTCCCTATGATTATTTACAAGGGTGTGTAGAGACTCATTAGAAGATTGTAAAATCAATTCTGAGGGTCACAACCAGCACTGAAAAAAACCAGAATAGAAATAGAGTACTTTGTTCATGGTAAGGGTAAGTGCTCTGTGACCATTGTTTCCTATGTCCTGAGTTATGACTTAAGTTGTATTTCTTGCTGTGTGTTGCAGTGAAGAAAAGTTTGAAAAGTGCTGGTAGACAAGACCTTTCATGACCAACTCTCCAGATTCCTCTCTGCCTTCCCCTCTGCTTGCAATATTCCCTAGTAGTAGTCTCACATAGTAGTCTCCCTGAAGTTCTTTGCTTGCCCTGCACCCCCTACTTGCTTGACCTTGGCTTTGCATGGCTAATTATTAGATCTCAACTTAAATGTCCCTTATTCATGGAAGGCTTTCTTGATCTCTAGGCAGGGGGATATGTCACCTGCCTATGTCCCCCCAAAACCCCGTCCTTCTCCATTGTAGCATGTTACGTGTAGAACAATCAATCCCATTTTCTGTCTGCTTTCCTGCTGTTGACTCCATTAAAGTAAGAATTATATTTATCTTTTCATTTCTGTGTCCCCAGCACATAGAAGAATGCTCAGTGTATAGCAGGCTCTCAATGACTATGTGTAGAATAAACACACAAAGGAGCCCATTCATTAATTTAAGGGCCATCTATCAAAGGTCGCTTGAGCCCCTCTGATGTCCAAGACCCCATGGACATATAGAAACAAGTATGGCAGCTTTCTTGCCTGGAATTCAAAGATAATTCATCTCTGACATCTACAACAGACTGCATATCCCCTAGAGAATGGTTCACAAACAAGTTCACAAGTAAAGCATCCTACAGGGTGTTTCTGGAAGAGGAAGGAAGATTCTTTTTTGCCCCAAATAAAAAGCAAACCTCCTCCAGCTCATGTTTCCAGCATGAAAGTCATTTATTTTATAAGAAATTTTTCTATGGAAATTATATTTTTATTCCATAAAATATTACATATGAAATAAAGAGGAAACCCATGGTTTACTCTGAACTTTAATATTTTGGGGGCAATGACAAGGTATCGTTAGGCTCAAGCCAGGCACGGGGGCTTTGCCAAGCTTCTAATGCATCTACCCAAGGAAAAAAAATACACTATAAATATCAGTTATTCACACCTCATGAATCCATTAATTCACATTCATTCCTTATTAATTCTTTCTGAAGCAAAATGGTGTCGAGCCAAAGGGGAAGAGACTGCAGAATTCTAGCCCCCAGGACTACGCGTCTGAGAGCAGAGGCAGAGGAGGAAGCAGGCCTGGAAGGACATTCTCCAACTTCCACCTCCATATGGTAGAGACAGAGGGCTTTGGGGTCAGCCAGCCCATCCTGAGCCTCGCCCTGCGCTGCTGCCTGGGTCACCCTGGTCAAGGCACTTAATTTGCCCAAATCACATTTACTTACAGGTAAAGAGGGGCAGCAATAAGGTCCGTGCCCGAATCTGCTGGGAGAGTGAAGACAGGCAGAACTCTGAGGCTAACCGCAGTGTAGGTTCTCAACATGGCGCCCGTAGCAAGCAGAGTGGCTGGGAAAGTACCCTTAATGGTGACAAGGCATAGCAAGTGGGCTCTCTAAAACAGACAGGGGGTCTCCCAACTACCCAGAAAGCTTCGTCAAGTGGGGCCCTGGGTAGGGGCAGAGAACTAGGATCAGGAAACTCTCGCAAAGCCAGGGCGAAGGCATAGGTCAGAGCATCCGCCATTACAGCAAAAAGTCACACTGCCCAGAATTAAGGAACTAAAGAGAACTTTTAAAAACCATTAAGCCCTATGACATACTTTTTCATTTGTTTCTTTTTCGTTTTCCTTTATGTGTATTGTGAGCTTCTGTGTCTGGTAATCATCCCCCCCACCAATAAAAGTTTTCTTCAGTGGCTGCGTCAGTTTGAGGAAATAATTACTGAGTGAATAACTCGTGCTTTATTATTCCCTGTCAGCCCTCCAGTCCAGTTGCTTATCTGATGTAAATGCACTGCAGGAGAGTCCCAGGATGGTGTGTTCTCCATTTCCTGTGGTGCTGGAAGCAGGGAAGGAAATGAGAAGGGAAGGCAGGGCCAGCTGGACCCAGGGAAATCGAATACCCATCGCCTTTGTTCAAAATAATTTTAGCCGATACCTTTGAGAAAGTTAATATAAACCATGCGAAGGAGGCTTTGCGTCTCTTCAAATATCTAATATAAAACATGCACAAAATCGTCATCGGGCTTTGAAAGAAAGGCGGTTTGTTTTCCTCAGAGAAGTCCGGAGGTCAGATTTCTAGGGAGTTTCTCTCAGCAATTTGTGAAAGTGAAAAAAGTGAGGGACCCACTTAGCTCTTCTAGTTTGGGGTGAAGATTAGGGTGTAGAAGAGTGGGTAGGTCCTCCCTCCAGTTCACCAAAGTGGGTGTGACAGTAAATTTTGTGTGTCAGCTTGACTAGGCTACACTACCCAGATATGGGTTAAACACTCTGTGACAGTATTTTTCAGATGAGATTGACATTTAATCCAGTAGGCTTTAAGGAGAGCTGATTAGGCTCCATAATGTGAGTGGGCCTTATCTAATCAGTTGAAGGCCATAAGGGAAAAAGACTGACCTTCCTGAATGAGAAGCATTCTGCCTCCAGGCTGCCTTCGGACTTGAGCTGCAACTTCAGCTCTTCCCTGGGTCTCCAGGCTGCCATCAAGCCCTGCAGAATTCAGATTCATCAGCCCCCACAATTGTGTTAGCCAATTCCTTAAAACAAATCCCCCTTCCCCCATCAATACTGCTTCTCTGGAGAACCCTGATTAATGTGGAGGATGAACACTTGCCCAACCCAGATATGAAGATGGTGGTCAAAGTGAGGAAGAAGTCATTGAGGGGGCCCTGGTAATAATTGAGAGGGAGTCCCAGAATAATCGTTGGCAGGGGCAGGTGGAGTTGGAGTTAGGCTAACTTCTGAGTAGTGAAAAGCAAAAGAGATGCTTGTGCCCCCACCAAGTTGACAGCAAGCTGGTTCTGAAAGGTTCAGGGTCTCACATCTATCCCTTCACCCATTCATTCCCATAACAAAATATGACTACAAGATTTCGGGTGCTGGGGATTCAGCAGCCAACAAAGCACATCCTGCCTTCCTCGAGCTTGCAGTCTAGGGGAAAGGAGACAAACAGATAATTAAAGATAAGAAGAGAAAGAAAGTAGAAGGATGGAGTTTGATGGGCTGTTTATCCTGAGGGTCTTTGATGTAGCAGACCCTGTGCTAGGACAATGAGCGAAATACAAGTTAGGGAGGCTACAGTCTCCTGCCATGGGCCAACTACTTAACAGGCCATTAAAGCTTCAGCTCTGTACGGACGGACGCCAGGCAGCAACCTGTGAAGCCACCAAGAGCCCTAAGACACTTAGGAATTATTCCCAGAGGAAGTGGCCTCTGAGCTTCCCCACAGCTGAATTCTCCTCAGGCCCTCTCTTTAAGGAACATTAGTGCACCTGTGAAGCCCTCCCAGTTGGGCTCTGAGGGGCTCCATCTTGGCTCAGACGCTCTCCTCCGGGCCCTGCTTCCTGAAGTCTTTGCCTATTGAGTTAATCCAGAAAGCCGCCTCCTTCCTGGCTGTAGATTCACATAAGTCTGCACTGTTTGTTTCTAGTCAAGGTAAGAAACATGTTTGTCCCGTACAGAAAAGCCCAGGCCCGTGCAGGGGATGGGGAAGACGGAGAGCCTAAAATTGGGGTTCTAGCAAGGAGAGAAACTTGGGCAGGGTTTCCAACTGCAGAGCCCACGTAGTTCAAGACTGTGGTCTCTGTGGTCATCACAGAAATCACCCGAGGGAAGAGCCTGGGGCTGGCTCTGCAGAGATGGGACTTCTGAGCTAAACAGAAAGTGTTCTCTATTGCCAATGACTTAATGGAAATGAGGGCTGCCCATACTCAGTGGAAAGCGATGGCCCTTCTCTGCCATTATTAACTGTTCCTGAAAGGTGAGGCTTCATCCAGCATTAGTAACATTTGTAATTGGTGTGTCTTCTTCAGAGTCCTTTCATTTTGTTCAAGTGCCTGATGGAAATGCCCTCTTAATTGCTAGAGTTACACTGGTAATAAGGCACCTCTGCATCTCACACGAAATGACTGTGGGGGAAGCCCAGCTGGAAACAAGCTAAGCATTAGTAACAACTGCAAATGGAATTAATGATTGCACCCCGGCAAGAGCAGAGCCTGCGAGTGAGCAAAGAGGTGGCATTGTGAATATTTTATCTTCTGGACTAGACATTATTTGAGAGGAGGGGGTCGCATCTTTCTACTTTTATATTCCTGCTACTGGAGTTAGTAGAGAGGTTTATATGTGAATAAGCACCATCAGTATTTATTAGATTGAAATGCATGATAGTGAACTCTTAATTTTCCACATCAATGGCAAGAACATTTGTGGATAACGTGAGTAGAAGTAATAACAATAACATAAACAATAACTAGACCCTAAAGACCTAAACAGAAGACCCGAAACCATAAAAGTCCTAAAAGAAGACATAGGGGGAAATGTTCATGACATTGGATTGGGTAATGATTTCATGGATTTGACACCAACAGCACAGGCAACAAAACCCAAAATAGACAAATAGAACTACATCAAACTTCAAAATCTCTGCATGGCAAAGGCTACAATCAACAGAGCAACAGGCAAAGAATGGAAAGGGAGAGAGTATTTGCAAATCATTTATCCGACAAGGTTTTAATACCCAGAATATATGAAGAACTCCCACAACTCAACACAAAAACAAAAATAATCAGATTTAAAGATGAGCACAGGATTTGAATAGACATTTCTCCAAAGAAATATGTAAACGGCCAACAAGCTTATGAAAAAATGCATAACATCACTAATCACCAGGGAAATGAGAATCAAAACTATAATGAGATATATCACCTCACACTCATTAGGATGGCTATTATCAAAAACCAAACCCAAAACCAAATAAAATAGAAAATAACAAGGGGTGATGAGAATGTGGAAAAATCCCTTAGACCCTATGGCACTATTGGTAAATAGGGTGCTTGTAATGGGAATCAGGATGGAGGTGTGTCAAAAAATTAAAAATAGAATTACTATGAGACCCAATAATCTATCTGGATACATATCCAAAAGACTTGAAAGTAAGATCTCAAAGAGCTATTTGCACACCCATGTTCACTGCAGCATTCACAATAATCAAGAGATAAAAACAACCCAAATGCCTGTCGATGGATTAATGGAGAAACAAAATGTGGTAATATACATATAGTGGAATATTATTTAGCCTTAAGAGGAGGAAATCCTTTCATAAGCTACAACATGGATGAACCTTGAGGACATCATGCTAATTGAAGTAAGACAGTCATAATAAGATGAATACTGCATGATCCCACTTATATGAAGTATCTAAAATAATCAAACTCGAAGAAACAAAGCAGAACAGTAGCTGCCAGAGGGAGGGCGGAAAGGGAAATGGAACGTTGTCTAATGGGTATGGAATTTCAGTTTTGCAGGATCAAAGAGTTCTAGAAACCTACTGCACAAAATGTGAATGTACTTACCACTGTTGAAATGCAAAAAAAAAAAAAAAAATTAGGAGGGCAAAGTTCAAATTTCAAGTTACATGGTGTTAGCACAATTAAAAATGGAAATATTTTACAATTAAAAAATTACAACCGTTTGTTGATCACTATGTAGCAGGTGACCAATTAGGCTCCTTACATACATTATTTCATATTAATCACTGCAGTGTACCCTGCTGAGGTTGGGACTATTAGTTAACTCATTTTGCAGAAGAAGTAGCTAAAGCTGAGAGGGTGAACAAAATGCCCAATGTCACATGCTTAGGAAGACTCAGTAACAGGCTCTAAATGATCCCATTGATAAATGGCTGGGCTGGGTGAGACCTCACCCCAAGCCCATTCCCATAACTACCACGACATATTGTATGGCAGTTGGAGAAGATGGGGTCTGGCACAGCTGTGATGAGAGCTAGGTGCCGGGGAAGGAGGGAGGCTTCTTTGTTTGCCAAGGAGGGATGAGTGATGGCTCTTGGGCACCATGAGGAGTACCCATTAAAAAATTTTTTTGGGGGGCTCCTGGGTGGCTCAGAGGGTTAAAGCCTCTGCCTTCAGCTCGGGTCATGATCCCAGGGTCCTGGGATTGAGCCCTGCCTCGGGCTCTCTGCTCAGCAGGGAGCCTGCTTCCCCCTCTCTCTCTGCCTGCCTCTCTGCCTACTTGTGATCTCTCTGTCTCTGTCAAGTAAATAAATATTTAAGAAAAAAAAATTTTTTTTTTGAGGTATAATTGACTTACAGTATCATTAGTTTCCAGCATACCCATAGTGCTTTAGTGGGGTGTAAACATTTCAAAGTCAATACAGAGGGTATGGGGAAGGCTGGTGGAGATACCCCCTCCCTGTTCCACTCAGCCTCCCTCTCTCCTAGAATCCGTTTCCTCTCTGAATCCCAATACCCTCCCTCCCTGTGACCTCACTTCCTGTTTCCTGCTACCATTCAGCAGAAGGGAAACAGAACCTCCCCAGGCCATCTCTCTAACCCAAGCTGCTGACTGTCTGTGTCCTTCCCTGACTAGGGCTGACCTGTCCTTGGTTTTGAGGTCAACCCTTACCTATAACAGTACTACGCCCAACAATTCTCCTTTCTGTCTCTTGCAATGCCCTTTACTATTGAATCATTCCTACTTAACCATAACTGCTTTTTTTTTTAGGATACCCGGTGATCTCTACAGAAAGGTATTCCTCGCGTGTTTCATGGCCAAATGAATCGTTGAAGCAATCCTCCTCTGTACCGAGCAATTACATTCAGTGATAATCACTGTTTTCTTGATTCATTCTCTAGTTTTAAAGCAATTAACAATTTAGAAAAAAGAAATTTGCATTGTAAAGCTATTCAAATTCAATATATTCCATGACTGAAATCTGCACTTATCAAACCAGAATGTTACACCTTGCAGTTACTGCACTATTATACCGTTCCAAATTTTCAAGGCGAAAATTTTAGTTGGGCTCATAAAAATGACAGAATTGAAGTAACGCAAGGTCTGTTTAGATAAGTATACATTTCTAAGTCAATGCAGATTTGTTTTGACAATCTCCCTGCCACTCTCTGAGCTCAGGGAGAACCCGGAGCCATTGCAGAAAAACTGCTCCTTTCTAAAAGCAACAAAAATCTCCCAAAAGCAGGAGCTTGATTTTGCTCACTTTCATCATGGAAAAAATGACCAGGAATGTGCACGATTGCTTGGCTGAAGACCTCCTACAAGGTTAGGCCTACGATGGCAAATTTGTGGCACAGACTCTTTCCACCCTATCCTTCCAAGATCTGGGCAGACGTCACTATTCAGTCATGGCCCTAGATGGGGTCTCTGAGATGTCCACCACTCACCAGCAACTACTGCTGATTACTAGAGTTGGCATGCAAAATGACATTTATTTGCTATCCTTCATTTAAGAACAGTTCAATGTATATATGTTGATCCCACATTGAATTCTAAAGCTTAGTTTGTAATTTATCTGAAGGATCAAGAGACTCAGATGGTTGATGTAAGGGGAGATGGCAGCTCTTGGGGCCCCTAAATGGCCCCCCAAGAGATGTCTCACAGCACTGGGTTCCCCAGAGGCCCTGAGGGGAGCTCAAGACCCTTCATTCATCCCAACTCTACAGAAGAGTACTCTCCCTGGAGTTCAAAATCTCCACTTCTTTTAATTAATTGACTAGTTAATTAATTACTTTTTAAATTAAGAATCATCCAGCCTCAAATGTCAATAGAATTTCTACTTCCAATTGTCATCTCTGCTTGACTCTTTCAAAGACTTCCCTTACTCAACACACCTAAACCAAAGCCATGCTCTTCCCTTCTAAACAAGGGCCTTGCCTCCTGGTCTCGGCACATGATCCACCCACTGCATGAGCCAGAGGACCTTGGGGGCAGGCTGGACACCATATTCCCTTCTAATTCATCACCAGTGCCTGTTGATTTTATCCCCCAGTCTCTGTTTTGCTGCCCATTTCTCTCTAGACCACAATCATGGGGTGAGTCATAATCTGAATTAACATATTAAAGACCTAAGGAGTTCTGTACAGAAGAGAACCTTCTAACTTGGTTAACTGAGGCTTTCCAAATCGTATTTGACCCTGGAGCCCTTGATATCTGCACCCCATCTCCAAAGACTGTGCCATAGAACGTTCCTTGGGAGACATCCCCTGACTTCTCTCCGGGGAGGCCCTGTAGCATGTCCACTCTGTCCTGATCAGGAGCGAGGCCACCTGCCAAAGCTATGTCACTGAGCCTCAACATGCTTCCTTGGCTCCCTTTTCCTTCCCCTCCCTTGTAGAAGGAATGAGGTCATTGAATCTGTTGTGCATGGAGCATACTCTGATGAATGTGAGCAATGTCAAGTGTTTGGAGGCTCCTTATTGTTTGTAACCAACAGCATTTCAGCAGTGGCACCAGGAAGTTCTCTTTCAGCTCCCAGAGAGCAGGCCTGAGCACTTTTCTAGACAGTACAAGCAGCACCAATATGTGGCCAAAAAGAGATGACGTGCTCTTTCAGGCTTCGGAACACACCTGTCGGACCATTTACTCAGATGCTTCTGCCTTGTTTTCTTCTTTTCCCTTCCCGCCTACATTGCATTTTCTTGTAGGGGCACATTTAATAAGGCCCATACCAATCCCCAGGCCAGGGAGGTAGCCCGGCCATCAATCACATTCTTCCCTATGCTGTGTGAAATTTTTGATGCTCTGATCTCTAAAAATCACTCACTCGTTTGGCAATTGTTAACTAGCATGTTCATTTAGGTTTCTATTTACTTACAGGTTTATTTATTCAACCAGTGGTTATTATGCCAGACGCTGTTTTAGATGCTGGGGATTTAGTAGTGAATAACACCATCAAAATCCCTGCCTTCAAGGGGCAGGGAGATAGACTATAAATAGATAAATAACAAAAACTATGAAAACCAAGTCTGATGGTGGTGAGTGCTATGAAGAAAAATACAGCAGGGCTGCAGGCTGATGGATGGCCTTTTTTTTTTTTTTTCAATATTTTATTCATTTGTTTGACAGAGAGAGATACAGCGAGAGAGGGAACACAAGCAGGGGGAGTGGGAGAGGGAGAAGCAGGCTTCCTGCCGAGCAGGGAGCCCGATGTGGGGCTTGATCCCGGGACCCTGGGATCATGACCTGAGTCGAAGGCAGACACTTAATGACTGAGCCACCCAGTCTGTGTGTACAGAAAAAGAATCACGTGCTTTAAAAAAAAATTCCTATGTTAGCAGATAAACTTAAATCATTGCCTGTGCCTAAGAACATGCACATTTTCTTGAAATAAGCATTTCAAGAAATGTTTACTTCATCTTCGAGTTCAAATATAGAAACTGATTCTTGGAGACTGGCTTTTTTCTAACTTTGGCTGTAGGAGAGCTTTGAGAGGGGCACGGGAATGCAGAAATTAATGAATCCTTAGCACACTTACTTCCAGGTAGGATTTGAGACTGCTATGCGGATGTCCTCTCTACTAGTGGGGCCAGGAGCCAGTCTCCCTCCTGTCACCTGAGTTGTCTTCACAACCAAGTACTGCTTCCCTATGTAGGTACTCACCACACTGTAGATAAAATGTTGAGCTCAAGGAAAATATGGTGCCTGGGGCAGTTTATGGAGACCTCAGTGGCTTCTGTGTATGGAAATGGTGGGATGGTCAGGCGAGAGGGATAGCTTGGTAAAATTTTTTAAATGCTAATGGGTTTGAATCCTAACTGTTCTCTACAGGTTCTACCTTCTTTGAGTAGATTTCTCTGACCATCTCAGCCCTCAACACCAGCTTCCTTCTCTAGAATCCCAGACCCTCTCTGTCTGGCTTCATTGACATCACTCCCACAATGCCCTGTGGTACACACTTCCCCACTCAATGGTGCTTGGCCGAGTGGGTGGAGAACAGAACTTCTCCAGCTTCCCTTGGGACCACCTAGGGTCTGGTTACAAGGCAGAATTGAACTCACTAGACCTGTGGTGAGGCCCGAGATTGTGCACGGCTACCAAACTCCCATGTGAAGCCTGTGGGGCTGGTCAGAGCCCGTGCTTTGCATAGTGAGCAGGCAGAGTTTGAGGGGTGCTTGCAGACAGACAAACCTGGGCTCAAATTCTACTCCTCCCTTAACAAACTATGCGGGCTTAAGCTCTTTACAGCTCAGTTGTTGTTTTTTTTTTAACTTAAAATGGACATAAGCACCTGGTAAGTTTGTGGATAATGGCTATTGCCCATGGTGTTGTGTATCCTTTTATGAGACCTCCATCAGATGTGGCCACAAGAGGAGACAAAGAAAGGTGCAGGAAAACAACATTTACTTCACTTACAGGTCCTAGAGACAGAAGGCACACCAATCAAGGTCATGCGGGAAAGACGCCAGGGGAGTCAGGAGGCAGAAGACATGTGTGAAGGTTTGGGACACAGTCTTTATTGGGGTTTCCACAGGAAGGACAGACAGGGCAGGGCGAATATCCTAGAATAGCTAATTTGAATAATTCTGGCCAACTTTGGGCTCTAGGGGTTGCCTGGTACCTGGCAGGCATCTTGCCTGCTAGGCTACGTGAGACCAGACAGTGGAGGTCTGGCTCCAGATTGGTTAGCTTGCACAGCAAGGGCTCACCCCTGCCTGGCTTTTTGCCATCTCTAAGCATTGGCTAGCACTGGGAGATGGTGGCTCTCTCCAGAGTGAGATCTCTTCAGGAGATCTTCAGGAAGATCTCTGAAGATCACAAAACATCATTACTATAAATAGAGAGAAAGTAAAATATATACAATACATATGTAAATGGGACTTCTGGATCATGATTCCTCACAGCTCTCATTGCTTCCTTTCATTGTGCTCATATGACAGCCAATCCGCCATCTTCCAACCCTCCACACGGGGCTCGTTGGGTATCTGGTCGACAGGATGGCCCTCCAGGTTGAGCACGCTGCCTGGCACATAGCCCTCCCTAAACAGCTGCTGCATTGGTCTGATTATTTCTATTATTCTTGCTCAAAGTTTTCCCAAGTCCATATGACCAGCAGAAAAGGACCGCTATTACCTACAGGAGCAAACTAATGAGGAACTTTGTGTGCCAACTTTGAGGATGAAGCAGGATGTACACCACAATCTGTGTTTATTCCGAGGAGCGTGAGCTGAACATCAGCCTTCTGCCTCCTCACTTGTATCTTAACCCTGAACTAATCCATCAAGACCCTTCACTGAGAGGAACAAATGATAATGATCTTGGGACGAGGCAGTTTAAACTTGCCTTGCAGTTGCTTATAAACCAACTTGCAACCCAAACTGAGGAGAAATCCCCACCTGTCAAGATATTTTTCTTCTACTTGATAAGAAGGTGCACAAAAATAGAACCGTCATCTGACAAATTCTGGAACTAATTGCCTTACACATAGCAGGCTGCTAGGTGTGACCGGCATTCTCCCCTCCGCTCAGTGGTTCCCAAGGAAACGAGGTTAATACATTCACGACTGACATTTGCCTTGTGAATCCCAGTTCACTGCAGTAGGCATATAGCATGCAGGAAAAGTGCTGAGAACATCGTTTCATGCATGTTCCCCCTTCTGCTTGAAGTGCAACACATTGTAACCAAAGATTAAACAAATGCTCAGTCAACCATCAAGAATTAATCAGCATCTGCACTTGCCCCATCCTTTAAATGCCTGCCTGGGTGTTCTACTATTACTAAAATATGGAGGCATTCAAAATTCAAAAGGGTAGTTAATGCTTTAGTTATGAGTAGTTAAATGTTCTTTTGGTGCATTTTGTAATTTTTTCCTTCTCTTCCAAGGATCTGTGTTACTTTATTTTTTAAACAACTAGTATAAAATATCAGTCTCCAGAAAACTGTAGATATTAGTAAGATAAGCACTCATGTACATTACCCATATCTTGTTTCGCATTTTTTTGTATTTTCGTATTTTCACATATAATCAAGAACACATTAGTAATGGCAACAACAAAACCCCTAAATTCATCCACATCTCTTCCAAAATCTGTCCTTCCTAGCTTTCGGTTTTTGACATTCACGACACTGTGGTTCAGGCAGTCACATGAAAACCTGGGAACTGGTTCCTAGAAGGTTACCTACTCTTTAACCTACACTTGTCATTTCTAGGTCAACAGTTTTAAGACTTTGGAGATAACATTCCACCATCTCCTTGCTTCATTTCAATCTGAGAAGTCAGCCGAAAGTCTAATTCCTTTGTGTATAATCTGGGTTTTTAAAATCTCTTTCTCTGGATGATTTTAAGATCTTCTTAACTTATTATTATTTTTTTTTAAGGTAAGCTCTCTGCCCAACATGGGGCTCAAAATCATGACCCCAGGATCAAGAGTCACATATCACCTGACTGAGTCAGGTGCCCCAGTGATTTTAGCATCTTTTTATCTTTGGCATTTCTCTGTTACGACTAGTTACAGATGTCTTTTTTTCTAAGGTTTATTTATTTTAGAGAGGGAGAGAGAGAGAGCACACGTGTGAGGTGAGGAGGGACAGAGAGAGAGAAGGAGAGAGAGAGAATCTCAAGCAGACTCTCCACTGAGCAAGGAGCCCTGAGATCATGGCCTGAACCGAAATCGAGTCAGACACTCAATTGACTGAGCTACCCGAGCCCCCACAAATGTCTTTTTAAATATGCTGCTTGACATTAGTTGGGCTTCCTGAGACTGAGGGAGCTAGTTTTCTCATCATTTGTAGAAATTCTCAAGCATTATGTCATCCAATGTTGCTTCTCTCTCAGCCTTTTTTTTCTTCTTTTTGCAACCTTAGTGTTAGACATTTGAGAGGAGTTTTCTCTCTCTCTTTTAAAAAGATTTTATTGACTTATTTGAGAGAGAGAGAGCACACTTGAGTGGGGGCGGGGGGCAGGGGGTAGGGACAGAAGGACAAGCAGACTTCTACTGATCTCAGAATCCGACACGGGGCTCGATCTCGCAACCATGAGACTGTGACCCAAGCCCAAATCAAGAGTCAGATGCTTAACCAACTGAGCCACCTAGGCACTCCTTCGAAGCAAGATTGTAAAGCAGAAGCCACACCAAAGTGACCAAAAGTCAACAATGTGACATTTAAATATCTCAATTGTCCTGGTTTTTTTACCATTCATTCTAAGAAAAAGCTGTAGTACCAGGTTGACTTTACTAAAGCAATGCTCATAAGCTGGCTGAAACAGATTAACCAACTTTGATTCAGTAAGTAGAATTCTACACCTGAAATTGGAAATATTAAGCCTGCTCTTATATATACATATGATATATAGGATATATATATATATATATATATATATATATATATATATATATATATGATATATATATCACTTTCCTCAAGTAATAACACCATGAATGGCAAGAGCCCTAAAATACAAATTCTCTGCAATTTAGCAAATGCAGGGACAATGCAAAGTCTAATATTAAACTTGAGACAGACTAAATACTGCATAATTAGCACACTTGAACCAAAGGCAGAAGAAAAACATGTAATTAAATCTGAATACTTTAGGAAGAAATAAAGATGGTCCAATAATAGCCAAATCAACCAGAATGAGAGCGATTATAAAAAGCAACCTCTGATTGATTTCCCCAATAAGAAGATTTGAGACCAAATAGACCAAATTGGAAGAAAGAGGGGGAAATACACTTACTGATACAAAAAAGTGAAGATGATGTCATCTCAAAGAGCAAACGGTTGCTTTTCAAGCAGCACCCTCGAAGGCTGAGCTCCCTTCTGGCTGGTATGAACAAATAATAATGTGTGAGGTTCAGTTTACGTGTGCTCATTAAATAATAACCATGTGCAAAACCCAAGGTTAAGAGCTCTGGGGATAAAGCACCAGTGCACTTAAGACCCTTGGGGACAGCCCCTTCTGTGAAAGAAAGGAAAGTGAGAACTAGAGCCGAACGTCTGAGTTACTCCGCATCATACAAGATCGAAGCTGTCTACGCTATTGCTGAGACCCGGGCTCACCACAAGGTCTGCTCAAACGGCAATGAAAAGTGCCACCGCTGGGAAACTTGGCTCGGCCCCCTTTTCAGTCTGCAGTCCCCCCAAAGCTCTTCCTTCCAATTCAGTCACTGTTAGACTAGAGAAAGGTACAGAGCTCCCTCAGCCCACGATACTTTAATTATAATCTTTTTTTTTTTTTTTAGAAAGGGAGGGGCAGAGGGAGAGGATGAGAGAGAACCTTAAGCAGTCTTCATGGCCAGCATGGAGCCCAATGCAGGGCTCGACCCCAAGACCCTGAGATCACGACCTGAGTTGAAATCAAGAGTTAGATGCTTCATGAACTGGGCCACCCAGCCGCCCCAATTATAACTTTATTTAAATAGGCGTAAGTAGAGACCATGGAGCAAATGACTATGTTGATTGACACAGCCCGAAAACCCAAGCAAACCACAAATTCAGTACAGACCAAATGATAAAATTGTAGAAATTCAAAGGAAGAGCAATAAGCGTTCGGCCCATGCCAGTGCACAGCACAAAGCAGACACAAGATGCGCATGTATGGAATGAATGCTGGAGAGTGATTTTATTATTATTGTGAGGCTTTTGAACAGACGTTGTAAAGACATTGGAAAAGGGGGCAGCCGGGGCTGGAGGATGAGAAGAGCGTGAGCAGGTTTCTGTGACTGGGGCAGAGCCCCGTGGACCCTCTAGCAACCTTCCCCCCTCACCTACGCACACGTAATTCACAAAGCTTTATCAGGCCTTTTTATCTCTAGTAAATGTGCACTACCTCCACTTCCTTCAAAATCTTCCAAGGCTTCCCATTGCACTCAGAATAAACCTCCAGAGCGCAACTTCCTGCCATATTCAGCCGCCCCCTCCCCTCACTTCTCAGTAGCCACATGTCTCTACGTTTCTACCCCAGGGTCTTTGCACTGTGGTTCCATTCCTGGAATATTCTCCAGATGAAGCTATGGTTCACCCATTCACAGCTCTGTTCAAATGTCACCTCCACCAAACCCCTGGCAAAAATCACATTCCCAGGTTCTCTCTCTCTCCCCCTGTTCTGCTTTCTTTTCTTCAAAGCACACATCTCTCCTTAACCCTCTATCATACATTTGTTTGTCCTTTGACTTCTCCGCACATGCACTGCAAGGGGTGGGCCTTGCTCTTTGACTCGCCACCGTTGTCCCTTGTGCCCAGAACAGTGCCGGCTGGCAGTCGGGACTAATGTATTGACTGACCAGATAAACATAGCTTCTCAGACGACAACACAGTGAATCTACCCCAAAGTATTTACCAAATGCTTCTGCAGAAGTTGTTGACTTAGCTAAAGGAATGCGCACATTCATTCTTCACTATCACTGTTACAAAAATTAGCATTGAATAATAGCAGCTCTCCTTTGTGGAGGACTTAGCCCAAGCCATGCACTAGGAATGCTATTTGCATGACATTTGTTTTTCGGGAACACCTTACTAAGGAGGTGTACCGTCTCTGGGAGAGAAGGGGACACGGAAGCCTGGCGATCTTAATGAACTGCCGTGGGGAAGCAGAACTCAGGACTGTCCAGGTGGGCGGCTGCGGGAGCCGGGGATGTGCCAGCCGGCAGCCTGTTTCTGCAAGGAGGCTCTCCAGGAACCATTAAAGCTCGGATTGCCAGAAGGATCCCTGGCATTTTGGCTCTTCTCCAGTGTCTGCGAAGAAAAATATAGGAACATAATTACTTGCTTCCTCCTCTCTCTGCTAAGAGAGCCCCCAGAGGAGGGATGGCTAGCTTTCCAGGGAACCCACCGGGCTCTGGCGGTCACCGTGAGTCCCAGCCTGGGCTGCACCCTAAAATCATCTGGGGGAATTTAAACAGAACAGATGCTCAGGGCCTCGCCCCCTGACATTCAGTTCCACTTGGCCTGGGGGTAGGTCTGGGCGTTCTCATTTTTCTTCAAAGTGCACAGTTGTTTCCAGTAAGCAGGAGGGAATCAGGAGAGCCCCCAGAGGAGGTGGGAGGGAGGAGAGACCTGAGGGCAGGGGATGGAGCCTTCATTTGTAACTAAAGACAGGATCGGAAGTACTGATTTTTCCTTTTGCCTCAGGCTCCAAAATGACCCAGGACTGTGAACGATCACATCTTGATTTAAACATTTTGCTATTTTGCTCATTGTGTATTTTTTACATTAATTTGGCTTTTTAAAAAAAATTTGGCCTTAATCTATTATTTATGTTGATTCTTTTTACGGTACACCCCCTTAAATCTTGTGGCCTCTCCCCTGGGAAGGGAGGAGCCATTTACTGAGAGCCTGCTGCCCCTGGGCACTTGGCAAGGCCTTTGTACATTTCCTCTCAACAACTGCCGGTTCATTCATTCATTTGTTCATTTGCAACAGCAGGTACTATTTAGTAAGAACTCCTGTATCAGGTTCACTCTGGATACTTTAGGACCATTTTGTCTAATCTTCTCAAGGAGGATAACATCAGGCCATTCCTCAGATGCTCAAAGAGGTTTGTTGAGTGACTAGCCAACCCCAGAAACAGACGTAACTTAGATGACACCTTGCCCTGAAGCTGTGCTCTGTTTCAGCACACAGACTCTCCAGCTGGAAGTGTTTATTTTAGCATAGCCCCTGTCCTTGACTTTAGCTTTCCCTATAATAATGAGAGCCCTGCAGAAAAGGGGTCGTTGGCTCCATTTTACAGATGAGAAAACTGAGGCTCCCCAAGCCACAAAATTAATAAATGCCAGAGCCAGGGTTATTGGTGTCCTCCTGTGTTGGTCCACACAGCCAGCTGCCTTGCCCAGATCCGTTTGCTGGAACTCTACACTTTTTTTTTATTTTTTTAAGATTTTATTTATTTATTTGACAGAGAGAGAGAGATTACAAGCAGGCAGAGAGGCAGGCAGAGAGAGAGGGGGAAGCAGGCTCCCTGCTGAGCAGAGAGCCCGATGCGGGGCTCAATCCCAGGACCCTGAGATTATGACCTGAGCCAAAGGCAGAGGCTTAACCCACTGAACCACCCAGGCGTCCCTCTACACTTTTTAAATAAATCATTTTAATCCCGCCAGCTTCTGTTAGGCAGTCTCTGTCTAATCGAACTCTCACGAAGCACATCACCTTCATTTCCTCCTTCTCACTTCTATTTCTCACATCACTCGCCTCGGTTCTGGAGTCAGCGCTAGGCTGGTGATGGGGAAATTGTATCAAGGGCCTCGGAGGCCTTTGGGAGAATATGGTGGAAACTGGAAGAAGCTTTCTGTTAGCAGCCAGGCCCCAGGTTGGAGGGGCCGCGGGAGACGCATTCTGTCAGGGGGCCTGGTGCGTTGAGTCTCTAGAAGTTTCTACAGAGACACCCCTGCCACCTTCTCTGTTCCGCTCACCTGCAGCAAAGCTCGGGACACCTGCTCTCACTAGACCCACCTTCGAGGTATGATAGAGACTTGTTACCCTGAGCGAACCCTGGGGCTCCATCCAAACAGGCCCACGAATGAAATGCCTCTTGTTTGAAGAGGGAGTAAAACAGAGGCCAGGCCCACGTTTTGCCAGTGGAATCTGCCACAAGTGCTTTGTAAAAGGAGACCACCCTAAGTGAGTTTTATTTTTCCACAGGAATGATCCTGTTATTAACGCTGTGATTCTCTCTCAGGGAAGCTGTGGATGGGCTCAGCGTGGCCCAGCGAGCTGAAACCTCCTCACCAGTGTCTCTTCTTCTGGCAAGAGACCTTGGGTTTGGTCCAGATGTTCCTGGGCATCTGGGCAGGTGAGCCGGGCCCTGGTTTGGGGGGTGTGGGCAGTGCGGTGTAAGGGGAGTTGGCCGGGGTGCTTGTGGGGAAGAGATGCGCTCCCACGTAGACGTCAAGCACAGGAAGGGCAGCTGTTCTGTGTCCTGAGGCTCCAGGGGACTGAAAAACCAGACAAACAGTGAGAAGAGGGATGTGATGTCCTAGGGGACACTAATAAGCGGCCAGTCTTGCCCTGGATGGTGGACCTTTTGTTCCCTGAATTACTCAAGTGTCTTTATAGCTAAAAAATACCTTTAGCTTGCTTTTCTCTTCCTCGAAGCCAAGCACACAAGTAATGGATGGGCCAGCACCCAGCCAAAAAAGCAAGGTTAGAGCTCTAGTTAGCGATGGGCGGACGTTACAGCCCGAAGGGGATCTCTTAGCTTTGTGTGTCAGCCAATCCCCAGCACACTGCACAGGACAGGAAAGCCTTTGGGGACGTGTCTGTCTGAACTCACCCTCCAGGCTCCCTTGGGCCCTTAAACCACCCAGAGCCCTGCAATCTTAGAGGGGGCGCTCTAATGAATTAATTCGCCCTGGGGTGGTGGGGGCTGATCAAGTCACCACTTAACGTTTTGTAAGATGCAGGTGCAAAGCTTGGGATAAAAGGAGTAAGTTTCCTACAGCAGAATTGCAGAACATTTGGTTAGAATCCCCTCCTAACACCACGGCACGCCCTGTGTGTTCGGCCCTCGGCGGCTCCAGGGGCGGCTTCCCAAGCCAGTCCATTTTCTTCCTGAACTTGGAGACGATAGGACCCTCTTCTGCCTTCTGAGCACAGCCTTGGCAGCTGTTGCAATACTTTGCGGCAACCAAGAGGTTCAGCCACCTGGGCTCTCCTTCCCATTTTGGTTATTCAAAGCGGAAAGAAGGTGAGGCGCCTGGGTGGCTCAGTCGGGTAAGCAGCTGCCTTGAGCTCAGGTCATGATCTCAGGGTCCTGGGATCAAGTCCTGCTCTCTCAAGTAAATAAAATCTTAAAAAAGAAAAAGAAAGAAACAAGACGGAAACAAGGCTTCAATGTGCCAAGCACCCGGCCAGAATTCTCATAAACTTTTTATTCCCGTGGCAATAGCTTGGAATATAAAGGGTTAATTGTCTTGTACAATTGGAGGGAGGGGAAGGCTCAAAGGGGAGAACCAACTCCCCAGAAGCCACATGAATTGGCTGAAGTGGCCTCACAGGAGAGGGACTCCACTCCTGGTCTGTCTGGGGCCAAAGCTCATAGGCTCTTTCCCTACAACTACAACTTCCTGTCCCAGAACATGTGACAGGGGCTGAGTTCTCTCACCTGGGCCCAGGCCACAGCTACTTACAGAGGGCTGTGTGACCTGAGGGCAAAAGGACAAGAGAATGACAGATCTGTAAGATTGACGGTCTTCTATTTTTATGAGGTACAAAATAATAACTCCACACACGACACGAAGCTCTAACAAGCTCAGGAAGGATGAGAGCTAATGCGTGAGGGGAGAAGAAATACCTAATTCTCAACCTAAAATAGAGCGTTTCTTGGCTGGTGTGCTCATTTCCTAGGGCTGCCCAAACACGTTCCCGCAGACTGGGTGCCTCAAAACAGCAGAAATTTAGTCTCTCACAGTTCTGGAGGCTGGAAATCAGAAATCGAGCTGGCAGCAGGATTGGCTCCTTCTGGAGGCCCGAGGGAGAATCTGGTCTCTGCTTCTTTCCCAGCCTCTGGAGCTTGTCGGGAATCCTTGCTGTTACTTGGCTTGTCCACACCTCACTCCAATCTCTGCGTTTGCCATCATGTGGCCTTTGCATCTGTGTGTCTCTGTGTCCAGATCCCTCTCCTCTTCGAAGGACACCCGTCAGTGGGTCAGCCCCACCCTAATCCAGGATGACCTCACATTAACTTGACTATATCCACGGAGACCTTATTTCCAAGTAAGATCATCCTTACGGGCATCAGGGTTAGGATTTCAACACATCTTTTGGGAGGACACATTTCATCCCATGACTGATGGTATTGTGATTAAAAATAGATTTAGAGTCTTTATCTTTTTAAATAAATGCCGGAACATTTGTAGATGAAAGGATGTGGTGAGACGTAGGGGGTTTGCTTCTAAATATTTTGAAGTGGGACAACTGGGCGGCGGTCTAGACTGGCCAGGAGTTCATCACTGTTGAATGTGAGTGATGCTGTACGTGGGGTTTGTTATGCATGTCGTGGTTTCCTATCGCTGTAGAAGACGTCACCACAAGACTTAGAGTCTTGGAACAGCAGCACTCATTGTCTTTCAAGGTGCTAGAGGTTGCCTGAGTTCAACCAAGATGGCGGTCGCTCTCACGCAATTACAGTTGTCAGGTGGTGGGTAGACTGGAAACAGCTCAAGGTTGACTCACGCACATGCCCGGTACCTGGGCTGCAAAGACTCTAACATCTGGGGCTCCTTGGGCTCTTTGGCCTACTCCGTCTGTCTCTATGTGTAGGATTCTCCCAAGACAGTGAAGTATAGCAAAATATGCCACCCCAAAATAAGCCACTTTAGCACTAGAATTATTTTGAGCTGAAAGCAATGCTTTCTGCTTGTATTTGCCTACAAGCAGGACAGGAATTTGTAAAGGTGTTTACTGTCCCCTCTCTAGCAGGCAGGACAGAAATTAATCACCAGAGACGACTTTCAACTCTTGCTGGTCCAAAGATGGGATAAGGGGAATGGACATAAACTTGGCTAAAATTAGTACTTATTTATCATCAGTTTCCCCAGAAATTTGCTTTCCCACCCTTTGCTGCCCCTAGAAGCTCCAAATCCTTTTCCTTTGTCTTGCCACTTCTCTATAAAATTATTGGTCTTTACTAGGATGTTCTCTAAGCCCAAGTTCAACCACCCCCTTGAGTGACTCATCCCTGAGTTGTCCTGTGTGTGTGTGTGTGCGTGCGCACACTGCACACATTAATAAACTTCAGTTTGTTTCTCTCTTGTTAATCTGTCTTTTGTCAGCCTAATTATAGGGCACCAGCCAATGAACCGACGTTGGGTACAGGGAAAACTAATTTTTTCCCAACCCTACAACATTCTAAGTATTCTTTTTACAGGGGCGCCTGGATGGCTGTCAGTTGGGTGTCTGCCTTCGGCTCAGGTCATGATCCCAGGATCCTGGGATCGAGCCCCAAGCTGGGCTACCTGCTCCGTGGGGAGTCTGCTTCTCCCTCTTCCTCTGCCCTCCCACCACCTGTGTGCTCTGTCCCTCTAAGCAAATTAAAAAAAAAAAAAAATCTTTTTTTTTTTTTAAATAAAAAGAGGTTCCTTTCACAGTAGTCAGGGGTCCCAAGGTACACATCCCAAGGGAAAAGCCTGGGCAGACTCTGCACTGCCTTCCCTCATCTAGCTTCGGAGTCACGCAGCATGATTTCCATCATACTGCTGGGCAGAGGCAATCACCAGTGTCCATGCGGGGATAAGGGGAGAGGGACACAGATAATGAGAGGGCTATCAGATGACTTCTGGACACATTTTTAAACAACCACAATACTCTTTTCTCTACTTTTGTCTATGTTCAACATGTTTCCATAAACACACACACATACACACACACACACACACAAATAGAGATTTATAAAATACTACTTGGGAAGTCCTTTTACTTCCTTAAATTAATTTCAGTTAATTTCAAGTAATGTAAAAGTTTTACATGCATTTTGGAGGCAGGAAAAGGGTGGGGGGAAAGAAATAGACTAGAAAAGAATGCTTTTCCATCACCATGTATCATGCAAAAAAAGAAAAATAAACATTAATGTCAAGATCTGGGGAAACCCAAACACTGTTTTCTTTTATCATATACTCTATAGCTTTAGTTGTCTTCGCATATCGTCTTTCAGCTCTGGGGTCTTAATGTTGGCTGACATATTTATATTCATATAAACCTCCATAGATGGAAGAACAAAAACTTTGCTCTCTCTTAACCAGGCAGACAGAGGTACCCTAGGGAAGCAGAAAGGGCCGTTTGTGAGAAATGAATGAGAAGACTCCACCATGAAGGGGCTCTGCCATCCAGGGGTCCCCTCCAAGCTTCACTGGGGGTGCTGACATGGCTTGGTGGCAGAGAATGGGTGGAGGTTATGGGTGGAGCCCTCTAGGCATCTCCTGTGGATCTCCAGCCACTCTGTAGGGCTGTCCTCTCTGCTCCCTTGAGGTTGGGTATGGCAAACTTCTTGCGTTGGCCAATGAACTGTGAGTTGCGTGCTTCTGGGCTGATTTCATTAGTTTTGTTTATTTATTTTTAAAGATTTTATTTATTTGAGAGAGAGAGAAAGCATGAGAAGCGGAGGGTCCGAGGAGGAAGCAGACTCCCTGTTGAACGGGGAGCCTGATGTAGGACTCGATCCCGGGACTCCAGGATCATGACCTGAGCTGAAGGCAGTTGCTAAGCAACTGAGCCACCCAGGGGCCTCTTCTTAGCTGATTTTAAGGGCAATCTGGGTTGACACCCTCCTTTCCACTCTGCGCCCTTAGCACTGGAGCCTTCCTCAGGCTGGTTCCCTCCTTCTTCCCTGAATGAAGGTGATCAAAAGAAGAGCCCTGACCAATCTGGGGCGAACATGGAGTGTGAATAGTAGTAACTCTTTGTTGCTCAATGGGGTTGTTACTGCAGCATAGCCTCGCTCCTCCTGACTGAGGCAGCAGGCAGAGACTCGGGGTTTGGGACAAAACTCTACTCCCAACTGGAGGTTTGGGCAAGTGAGTTGCCCTCACTGAGTAAGACATACATATCAATGCTTCAGAAAATACTTATGAGGCTTCAATGAAGGACATATGGGGGAGCAGATAGCACATGGCTGGGCACATAGTAGGTGCTCAGTAAAAGCTCATTCTCTGATATGCTGGTTCCCTTCAAGGCCTCGGTTCCTAATCATTAAAACGAGGTCATGAGCTTGGATTGGTTGGTCTCCAAGGGCTGTTCCTGCTCCCATTCTATGATAGACTTAAAGACTTTTATACAGTCACACTGTGGAGTCTGACTTTGGATTTGTCTTGACAATGATGGATTGTTTGGAGGAGGACACCAAGTGCCCCACCGTGCCTTTCTCCTTCTTGGAAGAGAGGCAGGATTGCTTCTCTGCTCTGAGAATCATTTATTATATTCATAAAACGCTTGGCAGTCCCTTGCAAATAAATCCGTGTTCAGAATCACTGGATGTCCCCATGAGGCTTCATGGATATACACCCAGAAGGTGACTGGAAGACCTCGAGGGAATCACATATGTGCATTTTTTTTTTCCAGCTTCTGATTAGTCATTCCAGACATTGGCTGTTTATTTTTCACTTGCTTGTGTGATTAGATCTGCTTGGCTGACTGCATTTCAAAGCTCCATTCTCAGTAAAACCGTTCTGCCATTTAATAAGCCTAAGGGTAGAGGATGGTTGCTGTAAATCCTAGGAAGCCAAGTTAAAGTTGACCCCCCCCCCTCCTCCCTTCAGCCCCTTTGTAGCAAGTTCTTCTCCATCAAATGCTCTTCCATGGCAACAAAAATATTTGCAGACTCCTCCCCCCGCAGATCTTACAACCCATGATTCCTTTAAACAACAAGTAATTACTGAGCACCTAATTTGCGCTGGGCTCAGCATTAGGTGCCAGGGTTCAGTGTGGGGTCTGCCCTCATGGAGTATGACGGGAAGCCGACTTTCAATGGAACAATCAGCTAACTAATGGAAAGTGACAAGGCGGGTAAGGTCTGAGAAAACGCTGTCTATGGTGCAGAGACCACAGCTGCGCGGGGACAGTGGGGTCAGGGAAGCCTCCCCTCCCCACATGCGCATGTTCTCCAAGTGTGTGCTTACACTTTCCAGCTTCTCCTTTGGAGATCCTCACACATTCCTACCTTGTTGCAAGGATTCCCAATTTTTTTTTTAAGATTTTATTTATTTGACAGAAAGAGAGAGAGAACACAAGTAGGCAGAGAGGCAGGTAGAGAGAGAGGGGGAAGCAGGCTCCCTGCTGAGCAGAGAGTCTGATGCTGGGCTCAATTCCAGGACCCTGAGATTGTGACCTGGGCCAAAGGCAGAGGCTTCGACCCACTGAGCCACCTAGGCGCCCCAGGATTCCCAAATCTTTACCCCTAACCCTCACTGGAGCTTTTGGCTTGTGTTTTCCAACTGCCAGTTACCTAACTTGTTACAATTTTTTAATTTTAGGGTTTTTATTTATTTATTTGACAGAGAGATCACAAGTAGGCAGAGAGGCAGGCAGAGAGAGAGGGGGAAGCAGACTCCCCGCTGAGCAAGGAGCCCGATGTGGGGCTCTATTCCAGGACCCTGAGATCATGACCTGAGCCAAAGGCAGACACTTAACTGACTGAGCCACCCAGGCACTGCCTTGTTATCCTTTCTAAGAATAAAATCACACATATATCAAACACTTACTATGTGTAGGTTTTACACATATTTATGCAGTTCTCCTTATGAGTCCTCTTATTATTCCCATTTTATTTTTGAGGACATAGAGTGCAAAGTTGTTATAATACCTGGTCAGGGGGCGCCTGCGTGGCTCAGTGGGTTAAAGCCTCTGCCTTCAGCTCAGGTCATGATCTCAGGGTCCTGGGATCGAGCCCCACATCGGGCTCTCTGCTCAGCACGGAGCCTGCTTCCCCCTCTCTCTCTGCCTCTGCCTCTCTGCCTACTTGTGATCTCTCTCTCTGTCTGTCAAATAAATAAAATTTTTAAAAGAAAACAAATTAAAAAAAAATTTAATACCTGGTCAGGGTCACATGACAGAATGGCAGAATCCAGATTTAAGCTCAAGCTCTGATTCCAAGCCTGGGTCCTTCACTGCCCATCTGCGTGGCTCTTGGCAACTCATATTAAAATGTCTAAAACCAATCCCTTCTTCCTTCTGAGATCTGTCCTTCCTTCTGCCTTTCCTGTACATGACATCTTCACTCTCTCAGGTACTTGCACTTGACACCTTGTGTCATTTTTTTACTCCCCCCTGCCTCCTCCACTCTGCCTAATTACTTGCTGAGTTCTGTGCCCACTCCCTTGCAAAGTGTAGATCTCTGCAACGACTCCCATGTAACCCGCTTTCCACCTCACTTCTTTCCAAGTGATCCCACAAATGACATGCAACATTTGCCCTCCTAAACGCAGGGTCTGTTTGGTTCCTCCCCTGATCCAGTGCCTATGGCTTCCTAATGAAAATCACGAATCCTAAGTCCAACTTTCCCTGGAGACCCTCTTTTGAGTTGCTCTGGAATTCACCCATGGGCACCCAAAACTCAGTATGCCTCAAACCAAATCACACCTTCCACTGCAAAGATCCCCCTCTCACCCCCCTCGAGTCTCCTTTTTTCTGTCCCTACAGTGTTAGTTGGCCACAAGACGTTTCCATTTTCCCGGCATGGCCGGGAGGTATGGCCACGTGACTAAGGTCTAGCCAAGGAGATGTGAGCAAAAGGGATCTGGAATACTTGTGGGTCATCACCATAAGGAAAGAGATGTGCTCTACTTCCATTTCACTGGAACAAAATGGACTTGGTGGGGAGCCATCATGGATCATGTTAATGACAAAACAAGGTAGAAGGGGCCTGTGTCCCAAAACCATGGACTACCATATTAGTTCGGAAATGCTTACCCTTGCACATCTTGGCAAGACTTAGCAAGGCATCTTCATTCGGATTCCTGTGTCTGTCCCTTTATCTTCCAAGATAAAGATGCTCTTTTCCTCTGAGTGTAGGGGGAGCACTTCTCACATAGGGGTTTTATGACCTGTTTTAGGGAAAGGTCAGAAAGGCCTTCCTGTAGATGTCATTTCTTAGCTTCTGCTTGAAATATTCAATATGTCAAGGAGCCATAATTTGGGGTAGTGTCCTGAACCCCATCACTGTGTATGTGTGTGCTTCATTTTGGTCTTTATTTAAATATCCAAATCTGTATCCTAATAATACATTGTCCCCTCCCCTCATCCAGATCCCTCCTTCTGAAAATGACATCCCATACCCCCAAGCTGCTTACACCAGAAATCTGGGTGCCCCCAGCTGACTCCTTCTTCTCCTCACCCTCTACCTCCAATTCTACTTCTAAATATTTCTCAGACCTGTGCCTCTTTTTTAGCTTCACTGCCTCAGCCTTGGCACACCCAGTCTTTCCCAGTTTCTGGTGGGAATGCAGGTTGTTAGATCCTCTTCAGTCCACCTTCCCCAGGCTGCCAGATTGTTCTAGCAGGCACCCTGGGCCATGGCATACCTCTGCTCAAATCCCCTCAATAACCAAATCCAGATAATACAGGACAAATCTTCTGTTCCTCTTAACAAATAAGTGCCAGGGGCAGGAATAGACAGGAGCAAGACAGGACTGAATAGCTTATCAGCTAAGTGAAATGTGTAGATTCTGTTTGGATCTCACACACCACTGTTAAAAGATGTATCTGAGCCAATTGGGGAAATCTGAAAATCTGAGTATCAGATGATATTTGGAGTAACTGTTAATTTATTTTTTCAGATTTTATTTATTTGAGAGTGTGTGTGAGCAAGAGAGAACACAAGCCGGGCAGAGGGAGAGAGAGAGGGAGAGGGAGAAGCAGACTTCCGGCTAAGCAGGGCGCCCGACCCGGGTCTCTATCCCAGGACCTTGGGATCATGATCTGACTCCACCAACTGAGCCACCCAGGGATCCCTGTTGTTAATTTTTAAAATGTAATAACGGTATTATGGTGTGTTTAAAAAGTGTCTTTTCCCCTGAGTGACATCCTGAATGCTGACTCCTGAGATCTAGACTACCCCTGGCTCCCTGCTCAGCGTGTGCTCAGCGTGTGCTCAGCACTGAGTTGGCTTGGGATCCTTTCCCTCTTCTCCTTCCCTCTCCGCCCCACCCCCCACCCTGTGTGCACACCTCTCTTTTTAAAATAAATAATAAGTAAAATCTTTTTAAAAGACACTAATCCCGGTCGCCAAACTTATTCAAAAGTGAGAACAGGAAAAAAAAAAAAAAAGTGAGAACAGAACACGAAAATGTCTCTGCAGGGAATTCGTTTTTCCAAAATGAAGACTAGCAACTTTCCTCCCTCCTGGAAGTCCCTGGTCGCTATGGGCCTTGTGACAGGCAGGTGGCTATCTGTCCTCTTTAACACGAGCCCCCTGGACAGGGTTAGCCCCTCTATTCTGTTCTGTCAGCGGAAGAAAACTTCCGAGGAGCAAGGATGGGAGGCTTCCACCTTCTGGGAGTCTGAACTATAAATATCTGTGGAGACAGATTTCTCCACAGGGAATAAAAGCGGAGAAATTTGTGATTAAAAAATACGGAAGGGCCTCATATCTCTTTGGTGAACAGGATTCCAATTATCCTCACTTGCCTTTGGGCTCCACAGGGCAGTCTGTTTTTAATTTCCTATAAATCCTTTAAGTCTGCAGCCAAGTTCTCCCCCAAAATGTTGCCACGTCCCTCGGAAATGGCACCTAGAGAAAGCTACCACATTCACTTCCTGCCCTACTAAAAGGAAACAGAAAAACGAAGCGACCAAACGTGCCACATCTTGCCTCAGTCTCTTCTCGAATCTGGGACTTGAGAATGAGGAGATTATATTGCATTAGAGGAGGAAAAAAGCGTTATTTCCCGGATGCAGGTCGATGGCCAGTTGGGACTGGCGAAGGCTCTCTTGATGGCGTGCTGGGCGCAGGGATGCAGCTCTGAACAAAACCCACAGAGCCCATCCCTGTAGCTTATCAATGTGGCAACGACAGCTCTCCCGAACCAACCCAAGAATCTGAGGACAATCAGTGAAACCGACGCGTTAACACGCGCCCGACAATTCTACCCCAAGAACACTCTGTTCAACCTGACGACCGTGTTTCCGCAGAAAGTTGACTGCCACAAGACCCAATAAGACTGGAACAAACCAGCAGGAAGTCCTGCAGCTGCGCAGAAAGACTGAGAGCTCTCCCCCGACAGTCACGCTCGTGCCGCCATCTTTGGTGCATACGACGTAAGTGCCCGGATGTAACTGGATGGCTCCTTGCGCAGAAGCAGTGAGGTCGTCCCTCTTCATCTTTCCCAATGTCCAATCACCTGCATCCACTTTCCAGATCTCAACCCCTTTGTAAAATCCATAAATGCGCTGCTCCCTTTATCCTCTGGGAGGCCAGTTTTAGAAATTTCCTCATTGCTCCTTGCTTGGTACCGGGTAATAAAACCCTTTATGTCTGTCACAAGAACTGCTGTCAGTGTTTGGCTTACTGCGCATCAAAAAAGAGACCCTTGTTTGGTGACTTTTGGAAATAAGTCATGAAAGAAAAGGGAAACTGCAAATGAGGCCACGCTTCTAGGGACATGCCCAGTTTTCCATCCTTCCCTGTTACTAGTTCCTTTTTCACAGCACACATGAATGTTTGATGAAGAAATACATGGATAAAGGAGACGATGCCTTGTAAAAAATAAGAATTATTTTTCTGTCCATGGGGCCTTGGTCATGGGGTGTGCCACTAGTCTGTTATTTAAATTAGGAATCCCCTAACAAGTAACTTTACCCTTAAACTGCCATGTCCACAACAAATGTCATATACAGTGGGAGGGGCATGTAAGGGGTTAATTATGGGGCTTACACTCCATGCTTTACAAATCCTATTTCTTTTAATCTTATAGCAGATCTGTAAAACATTTTCCATTTAATCCCTCTTCCACAGATGAGCAAATAGAGGCTACAACTGGTTACACAACTCCTGCAAGATCCCACAGAGAGAAGGGGACAAGTGCTGCAAGGATTCACATCCGGCTCTGAGTTCAAAGCCCTGCTCTTTCTAGAATGTTCATGACATTTCAAAAATTTGCTGCAGCAGGATGAGAAAGACAAGCTTAACTGGGATGTTCCTCTGCTAAAATCAAATAATAATTTATAATGATAGCCCTTTTCCAAAGTGCACAAAAAGTGAATTGGGAGAATTTTCATAATTTCATGTTTTTCTCCTATTATTTTCCTAAGCTTTGGTGCCTGCTACCCCCTTATCAGAGACTGACATCAGCAGTCCTAAAAGGAATGAAAAATTAGAAAAGGATAATTAACAGCTATTCATGCTTCGTTCAGTAGATTTTATTTTAATTTGGAATGAATGCTCCCAATTTTGATTTTATATTGAGTCTGTGTTCCAAGAGCCTTGGGGGCTCACGAGAGAGTTACGTGCACAAAGTTCATTAAAAAGGTGTTTGGATTGAATGTCCCGAGGAGGGCTGTCCATCTGAGGGAGAACATCAGGATGAACCCAGCTCCAAATTAGCAAGGACACACCAGGGGCAATGAAATTAATTTCCTATTCAGAAATAGCTGGTCATATTCCTTCCTCACTTTCAGTAAGTAGCTTATCTACACTGGTTTCTATTAGGAACAGAAACAGTCTTTGGTCACTCAATAAATCACCGATTTCCCACAGAAGCCATGTCCCTTTCATTAAAGAAGGAGGGAAATTAGGCCACCGCCTCAGGGCTATAGAACAGTATTGTCATCCTGCAAACAATTATATAAAAGCCTGGTCCCACTGAGAAGCAACATCCCAGGACAATAAAAAACGAAAGAAATAAAGAGCTTTTGAAAACAGTCAGGTCTGAAGCTCTGAAGCTTCTCTGCCCTGCTGAGAAGCCAATTTTTTCCTTCCGATAGCCATTTATTCAGTTACCCCGATATTTACTTATCCAAGATTCTTTCAGCCCCTCGCTGTACCTGTGTAGCACTTTACCTGGCCCCAGGATGCATAGAAACTTCCTATCACCGGGAATTTTGTTGGCTAGCGGGATACAAGAGTGGTAGAGAGAATTGACCCAGCACTGTGCCCCTACAGGCTCTTCTCAGTGGTAAAGGGGCACTGTGTGGGGGCCCTAAAGGGGTGTGGGTCCCACTGAGAAAAGATGTCATATTTTCACATGTATGATGCTCCCCCCCCCCAAAATCTCCAGATTTGATACAACAAAAGAGAAAAAACACACAGATTGGACTTCATGGAAATTTAAACCTTTTGTGCACCAAAGGACGGTGTTAACAGAATGAAAAGGTCACCAGTGGAAAACATTTACAAAACATATATCAAACAAGGATTTACTATCCTGACTATGTAAAGAACTCCCACAATTCAACAATAAAAACAACCTGATTCAAAAATGGGCAAAGGACTTGAACAAGCATTTCTCTAAAGAAGATATACAGATGGGCAATAAGCATGTGTAAGTGTGCTCAACATCACTAATCATTAGTGAAATGAAAAATCAAAACCACAATGAGATGCCGCTTCATACCCGTTAGGATGGCTACTACTGAGAGAGAGAAAGAGAGATAGATAGATAGAGAGAGAGAGACCTTGCACCTGGCTCCCGGGATATAAAATGGTACAGCTGCTGTGAAAAGCAGTGTGGTGGTTCCTCAAAAAGTTAAACGTAGAATTATCATATGACCCAGCAATTCCACTTATAGATCTAGACCCCCAAAATTTGAGAGCAGAAGCTCAAGCAGACATTTATATACCCACTTTCATGACAGCATTATTCACAATAGCCCAAAGGTGGCAGAACCCAAGTGACCATTGGTGGCTGAGCAGATAAATAGAATGTGGCATATCCACACAATGGACTATTATTCAGCCTTCCAGAGGAAGGACATTCTGACATGTGCTACAACATGGGTGAAACTTGAGGGCATTTTGCTTAAGTGAAGTCAGTCAGTCAAAAGGAAAAAAAATACCATCTAATTTTACTTACATGAGGTACCTGAAGTAATCAAGTTCATTGAGGCAAAAAGGTGGACTGATGGTTGCCAAAGGCTGGGGCATGGGGAATTCATGTTTAATGGATACAGGATTTCAGTCTATACCTCATGATGGATGGTGATGTGAAGGGCACAGTGATGTGAATGTACTTAGTGCCGCTGAACTATAGACTTCAAAATGGTTAGACTGCCATAATTTGAAAAAGAAAAAAGACTCTCCCAGTCCAAGATAATGCCCCTCTCAGGTGTTTTACCCTTTCCCACCTTGAAGAGCACAACGTTCTTCTCTCATTCGGGTAAACAACGGCAAACAAATTCTGTGTGAGACATAGAGTTCATTTCTCTTCATTCATTCAAGATCCATTGAAATATTTATTGAGCACTGAATATGGGCTGGGTTCTTTTCTAGACACTGGGGTTATGGCAGTGAGGTGAACAAATATGGGCCAGTCTGGAATCGAAGGTCGTGTCAGTTAGGGTCCCAGCATAAAATACAGACCCCACTCAAGTTAGGGTCATTTGAGGAGAGGTTAATAAAAGGGACCCTTGACAAAGATATGAACAGATATAGGGAAACCGCATGGGGAAAGTTCAGAAACCCAGAAACAGTAGAGTTGTTACTACCTACAGGCTGAATAGTAGAGGGGAGGAAGTAGCTACTCTAGAGGGAAGGAAATGGTAAGAAAAAGCTGTCGTGAGAGCATCCATGAATTCAGTGGAGAGACACAGTCCCCCAAGGTTACCCCATGGTCAGTCCAGAGCTACCCCATAGTTAGGTCAGGGTTATCCCACAGTTACCCAAGGCTACCCCACAGTCGGCCCTGGGTTATCCCACAAGGAGTAAATACCCAACCTCACCCCCATCCCCACTCTGATCCCTTGCTAGTTCCTTAGGGCCCAAACCCAAGGAGATGACAGAATGCAAAAGAGCCCTTTGCTATGGAGTCCAAACTCAGCAGGGTAGGAAATGGGGAGGGGGACTGGAGGGCCGGCAAAAGATGTTCCATACTGTGAAGAAGACATCAGGTTGGTGACCATCCTGGGCCTCAACTCCAGAAAGCTGACTCAAGGTCAGGAGTTCTCCTAGGAAGCAGGCAAAGCCAGTCCAAGGGGAATCTGGGAATTTTCCCGGGTTGAAGCCATTCCAGAAAATCAGGTTCTGCTGAGATTTGATGAAGAGACCAACACTATTGTAGTATCGATCTGAGCAGGCAAAGCTGGATTGTTCCAAGCATCCTGAACCCAACTTTGGCCTAATGCAAAGCTCAAACCACATCAAGAGTGGACTATTCAGCAAATATTCACTTCTTATCCCCATCCGCTAGGGGTGGGGCGCTCTTCCCTACCCTTCATGTCATCTGTCACTTGTCTCGCAAGAGAATTTTAGCAGACATGAGCAAGGAGAGGCTTAAAACGAGCTCTGGAGGGGCCCCTGGGTGGCTCAGTGGGTTGAACCCCGGACTCTGGATTTGGGCTCAGGGCATGATCTTGGGGTCCTGAGACTGAGCCATATATCTTTAAAAAAAAAAAAGGGTTCTGGAAATCTGCCTTGAGAAGACGCGTCCAGGATAGCTGTGGCCCTCCACCTGGGTCCCCAGGTGAACACAGGTGGGGCAGATCCAAACCCCAAACCACCCGATTCAGAGCACCGACTCACACCGTTCTGTTAAGGAAATGAGACTCAGGCATGAAGTGGTTTATCTAACGTCATGTATCTAACTACTTTATCGCAGATCTGGTTCTAGAATCCCGTTGTTTTGATGTGCGGTCCAATAGTTTGAAAACCCTTGTTTTCTCGGGTGGAATAAAAGGGCCCCCCGAAGCTGCGCCTATGTTAATATCAGTTCTGCCCCACTGACAACCCAGAGCCCGCATTCTTCCTGCCAGCAACTCTTCCTCCTCTTCCTAGCTCATAAATATCCTTATTTTCTCTTTTCTTTCCCCTCTCTCCCTTAGCAACCACACTACGGGCCTGCAGCTTAATTTAGCCTTCTCTTGGGTTCAGATGCTCTCAGAATTCAGACCGGTATCGCAAGCTGTCTGTTCACGTATCCATCCAGTGATCACACCGGCACCTCCAGCTCAGGGTGCTCCCCATCAAATGCTATCTTCTTCTCCAAACAGCTCTTCTCCAGACTTCTATATTTCTTTAAAATACTTTTTGTGGCGCACCTGGGTAGTTCAAGTCAGTTAAGTGTCCGACTCTTGATTTTGGCTCAGGTCATGATCTCAGGGTCATGAGATCAAGCCCCACTTGGGCTCCATGCTGGGCATAGAGCCTGCTTGAGATTCTCTCTCTCTCCCTCCCTCCCAGCCCCCTGCTTGCTCACTCACTCTCTCTCAAATATAGATATATGCTTTTTATTTTTTAATAATTATATAGAGATTCACAAGAAGTAACAAAGTTAGTACACAGAAGTCCTTTGTACCGATTACCCAGTCTCCCCTAGTAGTTACTTCGTTTGTGGCTATAGTACAGTGTTAAAACCAAGAAACTGATGTCCTATAACCATCATGGCACTCAAGATACACATCAAGCCCAACATGTGTATCTGTTGAGATCTGGGGCAGATCTCAAGATCTGCCCCATGCTTCCCCCTTATAATTCCACCCATCTTCCTCCCTCCTCATCCCTAACCCCGGTAACCATTAGATTATTCCCCATTTCTATGCTGTTGAGAATATTATTCAAATGGGATCACATAGTATGTGATCTTCAGAGACTGGCTTGCTATGTTTTGGCATACGAAGTCACTAGAACAATGCTAAGAACAATGGTGGATATGTTTTCCTTGCTCTGAGATAAAGGCCCAGAAGTGAGATCTTGGGGACGTACGATAAACATATGTTCAATTTTTCATTTTTTTAAATTTTTTTTCCTGTTTTATTGAGATAGAGTTGTCCAGTAAGTTTAAGATGTGCAGCATAATGACTTGACTTAAATACATTGCAAAATGATTACCGCCATAAATTTAGTTGACGTTCTTCATCTCGTGTAGTTACAAAAAATTTTTTTCCTTCTGATGAGAACCTTTAGGATTTAATCTCTTAGCAACTTTCAAATATACCACACAGTCATGTTAACTATAGTTATCATTTTGTACATTACATCCCTAATAGTTATTTATCTTATAACTGGATATTTGTACCTTTTGGCCAGCTCATCCAATGCCCTCACCCCTTAAATCCTCACCCCTGATAATCACAAATCTGATCTCTTTTCTTTTAAAGATTTATTTATTTTTCTTTAGAGAGAGAGAGAGCACAGTGGGAGGGGCAGAGAGAAAAGGAGAGAGAATTTCAAGCAGACTCCACACTGACCACCAACACAGGGCTCAATCCCATGACCCCGAGATCATGACCTGATGGAAACTGAGGGTTGGATGCCCAACTGACTATGGCACCCAGGTGCCCCCAATCTCTTTTTCGAGCATAAATAAGTAAATACACACACACACACACACACACACACACACACACACACATTCACTGAAAAGGATATATTTATGGTAGATAAGCACATAAAAAAACCATATGTATATGTTATATATATAGGTTAGATCATACAGTATCAAACAATATTTTCATCTTTCTTTGTCTGGCTTATTTCACTTATATTTAATTGTTAAAGAGACTATGAAACTCTTTTCCAGAAAGGCTGTAACATTTCACATTCTCATCAGTGGTGTACGAGAGATACACGTTGTCCGCCTCTTACCGGAATTTGATACTGTTAATATATTTTATGTATCTGTTTTGATAAGTGATATCTCGTCAGAGTCTTAATTTGCATTTCCCTGGTGGTTTGTGATGCTGAATATTTTTTTCAGTACTTATCTGTCGTAAATATAACCTCTTCAGTGAAAAGTCTCTTCATGCACTTGTTTTCTAGGAAGATTGTTTTTATACTGTTGGCTTTTGAGAGACTTTTGTACCTGCTAGATAAGAGTCCTTTGTCAAACAAATGTGGTTGCAAATACTTTTTTCCTGTCTGTAGCCTGTCTTTTCAATTTTTCAACAAGGTCCTTTGTAAAGCAAACACTTCAAGTTTTGGCATAGTCCAATTTATTGATTTTTGTCTTTTATGAATTGCACTTTTGGTGTCATATCTAAGAACACTTCACTGAGCTCTCCTACGTTGTCCTCTAAAAGTTTTATATAATTTGATGTTTTACACTGAAATCTATGATCCATATTGAGACAAATTTTGTGCAAAGTGTGAGTTTTAAGCCAGGATTCTTTTTTAAAAATATTCAATTGCCCTAGCACCGTTTGTTGAAAAGACTGTCCTTTGTTGCACTGCTTTTGAATCTTTGTCAAAAATCAGTGCTGTATGGGATGCCTAAGTGGCTCAGTTGGTTCAGGTCCAACTCTTGATTTTGGCCCAGGTCATGATCTTGGAGATGTGAGATTAAGCCTTGTGTCAGACTCCACACTCAGTGCAGAGTCTGCTTGAGACTTTTCCTTCTTCCTCTGTCCCTACCCCCATGTGAACTCTCTTACTCTCTCTAAAATAAATAAGTGAATAAATCTTAAAAAAAAAAAAATCAGTCTGTACTTGTGTAGGTCTCTTTCTGAGTTTTCTACTCTATACCACTGATCTATGTGTCAATCCTTCTGTGAATACCATAGAGGCTTAGTCACACCTGCATACTAGTCTTCAATTTGGGTGAACTAATTCTGCCCATTTTACTGTGTTTTTTTCCTCCAAAATAGTTTTAGTTATTTTAGTTCCTTTGCCTTTCTGTACAACTTTTAGAATAATTCTGTCTATATCCACAGAAAATCTTCCTGGGATTTTGACAGAAGTTGTATTAAACATGCAAAAAATAGTTGTTGTTATTAAGTTGAATCTTCCAATACATGAACACAACATGTTTGTCTATTTAGATTTTCTTTCATTTCTTGCATGAGCTTTGCAGTTTTCAGCATATAAGGCTGGTATGTGGTTTTTTTTTTTAAAAGATTGATGCCTAAGTATTTTATTTTTTTGAGTGACTATAGTCTTATATTTTTTATTTTAGTTTCCAAGCATTCTTCACTACTGCATAGAAATATAAATGACTTTGGTTTGTTAATTTTATATCCTGTGATGTCACTTACTAGTTTCAGAAATGGTTTTGGAGAATTGGGGGGGATTTTATATATACATATATATATCTCAAATGATGTCATCTGCAAATAAGGGCAATTTCATTTCTGACTTTATGATCTGTATGCTTTATGTTTCCCTTTCTTGCCTTATTACATTGGCTAGAACTCTCACTACTTTGTTGAATAGGGGTGGTGATAGTGGACATCCTTGCTCCCAATCTTAGGACAAAGGCAATGAGTCTTTCATCATTAAGTATGATATTAATTATAGGGTTTGTAGATGTCTTTGTCAGGTTGAGGAAGTTCCCTTCTACTGCTTCTTTTCTCAGAATTTTCATAGTGAATGGGTATTAGGCTTTGCCAGACATCTTTTCTGCATTAATTGATACCACTATGTGGTTTTGCTTCTTTAGCATGTTAATATAATAGATTACATTGATTGGTTTTCATATATTGAACTAGCTTTGCATATCTGGAATAAATCCCACCTAGTCATGATATATAGTTCTTTTTATATATAGTTGAATTCTATTTGCTAATATTTCATAAAGGAATTCTGCACCTGTATTCATAATGTTTGGGTTTCCTTTTTTGTACTGTTGTTTTCTGGCTTTGATATCAGGGTAATAATAAATTCATAAAAAGAACTGGGAAGTGTTCCCTTCTCTTCTGTTTTCTGGAAGACATTGCCTCTAAGCCTTTCTTTCTTTCATTCTTTCTTTCTTTTATTTTCTCTGTTATTCAGATTGGGGAATATCTGTTTCCTTATCTTCAAGTTCATTGATTCTTTCCTCTTTCCTCCATTTTTTTTTCTTTTCTCCATTTTGATGTTAAATGCATCCACTGAGATTTGTCTTTTATTTCGTGTTTTTTAGTTCTAAAATTTCCATTTCACTTTTATTTATATCTCCTATTTCTTCATTGAGATTTTCTTCTTTTCCATTTGTGTCAAATATGTTCCAAATTGTACAGCCATTTTTACGATGACTGGTTTAAAATCCTTGTCAGGTAATTCTAAGATATGTCTCCCCTTAGGTTAGGCATCTGTTGCTTGATTTCTTTCACTCAAGTCGAGATTTTTTTTTTTTATTCTTTGTATTATGAGTGATTTTGGATTGAAGCCTACACATCTTGAGCATGATGTTATGAGACTCTGAGAAAGAAGAGGCAGCTGAAATCCAGGGAACTCAGAACCATGCCATTCTTCAAGGTCTGAGATCCCTAGTGGATCTGCCTCTTTCTCTCCACTTTCCATCTTCTTGTCTTTGTTTTATACATAACGGCTGGTGAGTTTTAGCTCCACTTAGCAGAAAAGGTTACTTATGCTCTATCTTTCTGGAAGCAGAAACTCATATTTCTTTTAGCTAAGCCATCTTTCTCCTTGTTTTAGGAGTCATATCTGGCTCTTTCACTTTCCTTTATTTCTGACACTGGAACAGTCTTTGAAGACCCCACCCCCTCACTACCTCTCTACTCCCTGAGTTAAAAGTATAGACCTTTCCATGTTCCATGCCTTTGTCCTATTCAGAAACTGTTCATTATCTCTTGCTTGAATTATTTAAATAACTTCCTAATTAGTCTCTAAACTGACGGTCTCTCCCTTTCTTCTAGTCTCTACTATTCTATAGATTGTGGCCAGGTTTATTTCCTTAGGCATGAATCATTGTGCTTTCTTTCTCTTCCTCCATGACCTTAGACAGGTCATCAGTGGCTATTTAGTAAAACTCAATCCTTAGCTTAGTGTCCAAGGCCATCTGTGTTATGGCTTGTCTTTCTGTTTACAGCCTTATCATCCTCTGCTCTCACACACAATCTGATGCTGAAGCAAGAGGGCATCACTTCCAGATCCCAGACACGTGTTGTGCAGTCTGACACTCATACTTTCCCTCTGCTTGGAATCCCCCCACTCACCCACTCAGGTCTGGGCCCACTGCCTCAAGGAAACCTTTCTTGATCATCCACATCAGAACCAATACCTTGCCCCATCAACAGCTATGGCCTTTTGCTCACAACTCTCTTTAAACATATTTTCAATCCAGGGTGCCTGGGTGGCTCAGTTGGTTAAGCATTCAACTCTTGGTTTTGGCTCAGGTCATAATCTCAGGGTCATGAGATTGAGTCCCGCATCAAGCTCTACACTGGTGGAGGAGCCTGCTTAAGAGTCTCTCTCTCTCTTTCCCTCTGCCCCTTCCTCACCCCCCTCAAAATCAAAACAAAACAAAACCCAAACAAAAACAAAGCAAAACGTATTTTCAATCCACCTCATAGCTACAGGACTGAATGTATGGTTTATGCAGGGTCTCTCCTTTTGTACAGAACCAGGCTTTCTTGGCTTAGTGGTCCAGGGAGGAGGGCAAGCCCATCAGTAGAGGGCAAGACTGGAGCTGGCTTCATCAGGAAGCAGGAGGAATGTCAGTGGAACATTTGCTTAGTTCTGGAAAAACATGCTGATTTCAGGAGATTTTGTTCTGTCCTGGGCTTCTTTGGAGGTCGAGGGAAGGAAAGTTTAGTGATACTTGTCACTAAAAGTATCACCCATACTTGTCATGAAATCAGTTTTGGAGACATTCTAGATCAAAGCTCTCCTGCCCTTCATTAACTGTACCTATCACGTCTATAATCTGGACAGTTCATCCTTTGGGGTGCTGGTGCTTTCTCTGTACAGGGGATGGTGGCAGCAAAGGAAGCAAGGGAAAGTAGAAATTGCTTAAGTCTTAGCTCTGCCCCTTACTAGCCATCTAAACTCTGGACATATTATTTAGCTTCTTTATACCTCATGTTCTTCATCTGCAAAATGGGGATAATTATAGAACCTATAGAGAATCACATAAAAATGCTTGGTACCATATTTGGCACTCCAAAAATGTTAGTGATGACCATGTTCAATGTTTTTCACCCACGTATCATGAAGAGTAGAATATTTGTGAGGCCTGGAACAATATCCCAAAGTAGCCTCTACTTGCTTGAAATTTCTTTTGGGCATTCATGTTAAACATTTCTGCAAGTTTTGCATTCCCCTCCATTCATAGAGTTTGTTTGTTGAGTTTGTTTTAATATCTGGCTATTTCTTCTGTAAAAATATTTAAGAAAAAGGTATATTCTAGAAAGAAAGATAATTCTAGGGGCATCTGGGTGGCTCAGTGGGTTAAGCCTCTGCCTTCAGCTCAGGTCATGATCTCAGGGTCCTGGGATTGAGCCCCACATTGGGCTCTCTGCTCAGCAGGGAGCCTGCTTCCTTCCCCCTCTCTCTCTGCCTGCCTCTCTGCCTACTTGTGATCTTTCTCTGTGTCAAATAAATAAATAAAAGCTTTTAAAAGAAAGAAAGAAAGAAAGAAAGAAAGAAAGAAAGAAAGAAAGAAAGAAAGAAAGAAAGGAAGGAAGGAAGGAAGAAAGGAAGGAAGGAAGGAAGGAAGGAAGGAAGGAAGGAAGGAAGGAAGGAAGGAAGAAAGAAAGGAAGAAAGAAAGGAAGGAGATTCTATGCTATAGCCTTGGCACAGTGCAGAGCCTCTCAGTGACACAATCCTGGAGGTCAAGGTGAACATTCCCAGCAGGCTTCGGTTGCACCAAAGACACAGAGCACCGAAGCCCATACCCACACCATAAAGTGTTCCTCACTGATGTGTTCTGTGTGGGGCCAGTGCAGCCTGTATACCCTCCTTGACTGACCCTCCCTACACTGAGATTCACAACCTCAACCCCCTTTCCTCATCTGGGAGAGCCAGCCACTTATTGGATGTGTGGAATGTGGGCATGGAGATAAAAATCTTGGCTTGTATTTCCTGGGCTATGATCATCAATAAAATAGGGCAGAAGAGAGCTATAATCTAATGCACTATATTACTGTAATTAGAGCTTCATGCATAGAGCTCTCTCCCGCCCTCCCTCCAAAATAATGAAACAGTTTAAAATAAATAGTAGTGACTTTATTCTCCATCATGTGGTGTTCAGTGATTGGGTAATTATGGTAACAGCATACAGTTAGTGGATGTTGAGTTCAGAATGCAAGAAAAAGGATTTGGGGGAAAATACACACACACACACACACACACACACACACACACACACACACACAAGGGAGAGAACCAGAGAACCATGGCACTGTGGAGTTAGGAGGCATCCTGGCAATTGTGTACCCTACAGCCCCACTCACAAAAGAAGAGACAAAAGAGACTCAGAGACTGCAAATGTGAGTTCAGGCAGAGGTGGAGTTAGAACGAAAACCCAGATTCCTCCCTCTTGTTCAATACTCGTTTCAAACCATGGGTTGTCTGGGAAAGCACACAAGGCAGAATATTCTAGAAAGCTTTCCACATGGCAAGTAGACTTTGCCTCTCATACCTGCTGAGGTGGAGGACAACATTTCTGTGACTTAGCTGTCATCCATCCTTTCATTGTCTGTGGACTCTGAAAAGTCATGGCCACCAAATGTCAATGGCAACTAGCCCTGAATGTTTGAAACGCTTTTTGTTTTATCCATTTTGTTCCTTTGATATAGCAGAGAGGGAAAATTAGCAAGTGCACAAATTAAGATTTTGTTTAACTTGCTCTTGATGAGGCTAATTGTTTATTTTCAGGAAGATTTTATTTCTGTTATTATATTGGGAACCTCAGATAACTGGTCAAATTTCTCATAAGAATGTTTATATTTCTTAATCTTGCACTACATGTAAGAAATTCAGGAAATGTCAATGCTTTTTCTAATGAAGGCACAGGGATCTCACCCCCCCCCAAAAAAAAACAAGCTAAGGGTCCTCTTGGAACAAAAAGGAAATGGACTCCAGCCTGATGTGTAAAGGTCCAGAATGATACAAACATGTGCCATTTTCCCCCCAATGTGTTGAACAGAAACATAATCATAGCCAACTCCCCCACATGCCCTTCTCTCTCCTCTTCTCCTCCTTCCTATAGAAAAGGAGAGACGGATGTAGCCAGAGGGACGGGCATGAGCTCATCCCTGCCACGAATCACCACTGACTCTCCCATTTGCTACTCAACCCCAGAAAGGCCACACCTAGGGCCTGGGGGAAGGGACTTCCTTCTTCCTAACCTGTCCAGTCACCATCCAGCAACACAGGGTCCCTGCCACAGCTAAGCCCAACCTGAACAGGTGGACAAGGGAACCCCTACTCTGCCTAGGATGAGAACTTGTGCCTCCCAGGAAAGAGCAGAGCGTCACTGGTGGTTGCTCGGTAGGAAGCAGCAATGCAGTTGGGAGACCTTCTCTATAGAAGTAAGATTCATGCCACTACATCCGCAGATAGATATGGATGCCACCAAGAAGCAATTTTCTCATCCAAGATAATGTTCTCTATGTTCTTTCTTGCTCTGATTCCAACCCTCCCTGAACCCTGAAATGGAGCTGGTGCTCATAGGTCTTGATTAACAGAGTCATTCAGATGTCAAGGTGAGATTACAAAGATGTCAAGATGGCTATTGAGATCAAGGACATAAACATGGGAAGACCCCCTCCTTGTGGGGAGCTCTGCCTTCTCCTTAGGGCCATCGGATGGTGCCACCAGCATGTGGCCCAGTATGGGAGGTGGGTGCGCCCAGGTGACATCCTGTGGCCATATGCATTCCACAGCACTTTCCCAACACAAAGTGTTTTGTCAGTCAAAGTTCAGTCAGTCGACTGCCCAGTGGTAGGGCAGCTGCCATTGCCATTGTCTTCACTCACCTGTGAGGAAACTGAAGCTCGGGGAGGCTAGCACACAGTCAGTCAGCACATAGAAAAATCTAGACTATTGTGTGCTAAATTTCTGAAGGCTGCTCTCTTCCAGACACTTGATGGTACCTTACCTAATTGGTTTTCTCATCTGTAAAATGGGTGAAGAATGGCACCTCCCTCATATGGTGTGGTAAGGACTAAATGAAATAAATAAATGAAATAACATTGCAGAAGTGTTTAGCATGGTGCCTGACACACAGGAAGTGTTCGTATTAAGGGTTAGGGGGTCCCTATAACATCCTTACGAGTGTCTGTTATAATCTCCACCTTACAAATGAGGAGACTGAGGCATAGTCTGGAAAATGACTCACTCAGTTAACCAGCGGTAGGTAGCCTAGTGAGGCCTCAGAGGCAGATCTGTGTAACCCCAAAAGCTTTCCACTCAAGAACACAATGACTCCCAGAGCTCGTGTTGCCTGTTGCCAAGTTCTGTGCCCTTTTGCAGACCTGTTTGTCCCGATTTGAGACCATCTCCTACAGAAAGTGTTATGACCTGGTTTGACAAGCAAACACAAAGCCTTCTGCCTCAGAAAATACATAACGATTTGTCATTGTTCACGTAGACATCCAAGCATCATGTTCCAAGAAGACTCTGACCATTTCAACAAAGAAGCCCTCCCCAGAGTCCCCGGGGTGGGGGTGGGGAGCGGCTAAGCGCTTCTGAAGAGGAGTCGAGTGTCTGAGGCCAATAATTAACATGAGTGTCCAAGGACTGTTCTCAACAGCATTTCTATGACTTCAAAAATTCTGTCTTTATTACATAATTTCCAGCTCAGTTCCTTTTTTCTTTGATAAAATGTCAAGTAGATTTAACAAAAAATTTGGGGGGAAAAAAAGCCTTTCTTACAGCTACGGCCTCTCACATGCCGTAGTTGTTCCGCAAACGTACAATGTATGAATAAACAGATTATGAATGAATGCACCTATTTTACTCTTGTGAATTGGCTCAAAGAGGCAGATTTATAGGGGTTAACTAAGAGCTATATCCCTGAGAGGTCATGAGTGTCCAATAATGCTTTGCAAAAAGCTCACTGTCCATATTTTAGACGCCACTGATGCAAGGATGTCCCCCCACGAATATGGCCAGAGACTCGTGCGTATGTTAGAGCAGCCAAGCACTCACACCTGCTTTGTAAGCATCCAACCTGAGCTTGAGTAGAAGGCGCCCATGCTCCTGCCGGGACCCACAGCTCGGACACAGAACACAACTTCCTTTGGTGTTATATCTGTTCGATGCCATAGGCTGGGGACTGGCCAGTTCTGATCCCATTTCCACCCACTTGATGATTCTCCAAAAGAATCAACATATTAACAAGATCAACAGGCCAACCCCTCTGCGACATGACACGTGCTTTGCCCAGAGCTCCATTACTGAGAAGTTCTCAAGTGGAAAGAACTCTCATTGGAACATCTGAATCAGAGCCTTGGCTCTGTGGTCTCAGCAGGGAGCTTTTCTCCTCCCTCCTTATCTGTGAAAGTGGCAGTGGGGATCCCATTAAATGGAACTCAGGTGCACAGAAAAAGTTTGTGAGAGCACTTTGTAAACAACGAAGAGATAAGCTGGCCTATCTCCAAAGACCATTACCACCAACAGAGCGGGAGAAGAAAGCTCACCGTGTACACCAGATGGGCCGTGGCTTGGAAAGAAATAATATATGCTCTGTTCTCAGCAGCTAGTAACTTCAGATTGCTTTATGCACTCTCAGATGTATGGAGCTAGAGTTGCCCCAAAGTTCGTCAGTTTTGTACCTGTCGCCTTCACAACTGTGTTGCCATAAACAGCCGAATTGCGCCTGTTGTAATTTACCTACTATTTCTTTTCACATCCAATTGAGGTTAACTTTCTTGCTGTACATTTTCATCTCATTTCCATCAATAAACTGCAGGTTTGACATGCTGGTAACACGTACTTCTGGGCTGCATACCGTATATGGGGAGACACTGTATTTAGTGAAAGATCATTGCATTACCTAACCCAGACAGAAGGAGGAAAGGGAGCTGACTGAAACCTCATATGAGTTGGCACCAGAAATGACTCGGATGTTTCCTAAGCTGAGCAAAAAAGCAGTCCTAACACACTGAAAAGCAACTTCGAACTCTCATCCATTATCTAATCAACGTATAATAAGGATTATTTACGTTTCTGTCGCACTTTACAGTTTTAACAACACATTTGTGATCATTTTACATGGGGTCCTGACCCCAAATGCGGCAGCAGGTGAGGTAGCCGATACCATTCTTTTACACGAGGGGCTTGGGGATGTTGGGGGATTTGTATGAGATGTTAGAAATAAGGAACAGCACCAGTAATGCTTCTGTCTTCAGCACATTTCACTGTACCTTCCTCAGGGGGAATAATATTTTTGCTAGGACTGCTTTTCCCTCTTTAGGCAGGATAACTCTCCCATGCCAATTTTTTTAATCCATCTGCTCTTCTACCTGCACATCCATTTATCCACCTATCTATCCATCTACCCACTTATCCAGCCAGCCAGCTACCCATCTACCCATCCATCCATCCATCCATCCATCCATCCATCCACCCACCCATCCATCCATCCATCACTCCACCCATCCATTCTTTTATCTGCCCTTCTAATCATGTACCCACATCCATCCATTCATCTACCCATCCAACCACTGATCTGGCCAACTACTTAACCGCTTCCCCAACTATCCATCCATCCATCCAATTTTTGGGGACTGTCTTTGTGCTTGTCACTCACTATACAGGGCCCTGGAACTACCTGCTAGTTTTATTCTTATAAAATGAAGAGTGTTCATGGTCAACTGGGATGGCAATAAGAGTAATATCTGCATCAATTTCTTCTGATTTGAAAATCTGCCACAGATTTTCCCTGATGGGAGCAAAAAACATAGTAATATGCTCTACTTCTTCTCATCAAATGCAAGGAAATACTTGGGAGTGGGACAACAAAAGGAGCAGGAAAAGATCTTGTTAGTAAGAGTCCTCTCCTGGGGCACCTGGGTGGCTCAGTGGGTTAAAGCCTCCGCCTTTGGCTCAGGTCTTGATCTCAGGGTCCTGGGATTGAGCCCCACGTCGGGCTCTCTGCTCAGCAGGGAGCCTGCTTCCCCCTCTCCCTCTGCCTGCCTCTCTGCCTACTTGTGATCTCTTTCTCTCTGGCAAATAAATAAGTAAAATCTATTTTAAAAAATGAAAAAAAAAAAGAGTCCTCTTACTTATTAAGAGTCTGTAAGTACATTGGAAGTACAATACTTATGGTTACTTTGATGGATCACTTTAGATGAAAAGGGCACGCTTCCAATTCACATGAGTATATTAGAAATATATCCCTCATAGAGTCTTGGAACTTTGAGGAAGAATTAATTTAAGCAGCTACATGTTTTCTCAGAAGCCATTCAGAGTCGAGACTTATCTTCATGACTGTCCTCTGTTTTGGAATTTTAATTCCTTCATTTCAGAGTCGAGGACAGCAAACCAATGACCAATGATGCAGGTGGCCTAACATACTGAGAGCACATAAAGGGATGTGTCTCAAAGCAAATAAAAATAGAACTCCAAAATCATGTAGAAGAGTGGGACAAAACAGGAATCTATTATCAACTAGTATATAAAAGAAAGAAAAAATTCAAACATGCAAAAAAATTGGAAATTTCCAAATAAAAAATAAAACTTGAAACACTCCTGTTAAAATTTTTTGAATTTATCCCAAATAGTTGTAACTTCAACCAACTTGTTTTCGTCACACTTTCCCGTCACCGATGACTTCCTTATCAATGAGTGCAGTAGAGCAATGGTTCTCAAGCCTCAGCGTATATCAGAGTCACCTGGATGGCCGGTTAAAACACAGCAGGCTGGGACCCACTCTGAGTTTCGGATTCAGTAGGTCTGGGGTGGAACTCAAGAGTGTGTCTTTCTAAATTCCTGGGGTCTGGGGACCAACCATACTTTCCAGCTGTGTGTGACCCTGGGGACCACTCCCCAGCGAATGCCACTCTGAATATGCCCCATTTCCCTTGCTTTCCCAGCCATCTTGCCTCCTCTCCATTTGAGAAACCTAGGGTTGCTCGGGAAGCTATGCTAGGCTTCTCTGTCCTTTCACTGAAATCTTCCTGAGCAACCTCATTCATTCTGAAGCCTTTAGTTAACCGCGTACATCTGGTAGCCCGCAGGTGCTGCTCTGGCCTGATACCTCGTGCACGTCCAAGGGCACAGCGTGTTGTCTTGTTCACACTATCCGGGGCATGCCTGGCATATAGAATGTGCCCCATAAACACCTGTTACAACCTCCTAGTAGACATTTCCATCTGAATGTCCCACTGGCTAGCTTGCAACTGACGTTAAATTTATTCGGAAAGAAATACATCAGAGGAGGGTATTATACAAACTAGATTCCTTCCCCGTATTTCCAGTGGTACCACCATCCACCCATTCTGTAAGATCTAAGAAATCGATGGGTCATCCTCAAAGTCTTGTACATCAAACACCAAGTTGTGCTGACTTCACTATCCAAATCTCTTTCAGGTCCTTCCATTCCCATTGCCACTGCCTCGTCAAAGCCACCCCAGCCTCCCACCCAGTCCCTCCTCTGATCGCCGCACCACGAAGTTGGCTGAGAGATCGGATCTCATTCTGTGCTCCCTGATATGTTTTAGTCCCACAAACACTCCAAGGGTTCTCATTTCTGAGCTGTGGCTCGTGAGATTCCTTCTACCCGGAATACTCTTTCCTTTTCTTCCCCTACATGGGTTAGCTGACTACCTTCTACTCGTCTTTTAGTTCCCACTTTAAACATTCGGATCCTCCAAAAAGCCTTCCCTTCCTCTCTCATGAAAACAAAACAAAATCCCCAAACTGGGATATGGCTTGTCTTGAGTTCCTAAGACCTTCCATATCTACATAGACCGTATTACCCCTGCTTGTTTAACTATTGGCCTTATTTGCTCTCCAGGGAAATGTTCATGTCTGTGTCATGCTGGGCCCAGGGTCTTGGACTTGGTCTTATTTGCTGAAGGAATAGGCCAACCAGATTTAACAGGGGGAAACACAAAAGAAATTATTTTTCTGTGCTGAGAGCAGTCAGAAAAGCAGTATGTCTGGGATGGGCACAGGGGAACACTCGAGGATGATGGAAATATTTTGTACTTTGTTCTGGGTGGAGGTAGTATGAGGGTATACATACATAACAATTCACCAAGCTATACACTGAAGAGTGGTACATTTTACATGTGTAAAGCATACTTCAATCAAAGAAGTGAACTGTTTTTAAATTGCAGTATAATTCATATGGGGATATAAAAATTCATATGGGTTAAAACAATTCATGTGGGATATAACACTAGAATTCAGTTACAACCCAAGGCACAGAAGTACTTAAAGATGTTAATTATTTCCCAAAGATCCAGAACAAAAGCATGGTGAGAGGTTTTATGTTTTGTTTCGTTTTTTTTGAGAAGGGGAGAGAACAGGGTGGGAAGGAGCAGGGGAAAAGGGAGAAAGAGAATCCCAAGCAGGCTCCATGCCCTGTGCAGATCCCCATGGGGGGCTTGATCTCATAAGCCCCACATCATGACTGGAGCTGAAATCAAGAGCTGGTCGCTTAACCCACTGAGCCACCTAGGCACCCCTTCCTTAAGTTTGTTCTAAAAATGTAATTGCTTTAAATGGACTACACTTTACTTAAATTTGGGACCCTGAAATGTTTTTAGGAAAAGAGATGATTTCAAAGCCTTTCTCCCCAGAATCACATATACCCTTTAAAAAAAACCCATTTCACCGGGGCACCTGGGTGGTGCGGTCAGTTGAGCACCCAAATCTTGGTTTCCGCTCAGAGACCTGATCTCAGGGTCATGAGATTGAGCCCCAAGTCGAGCCGCACATCAAGCCCCACATCGAGCCCTGGATTGGGCTGTCTGCTCAGCAACGAGTCTGCTTAGGACTCTCTCTCTTTCTCCCTCTGCCCCTCCCACCTCGCTCGCTCTCTCTTTCTCAAATAAATAAAACTTAAAAAAAAAAGAAAAACATTTAACAAATTAAACCATAGTCTAACACAGAACATGGAGAGATCGAGATTCATTTTCTAACTAATAGGCAAAAATGCAGAGCGTTTAAGATCTTGTGTTCTGCAAGTTACTTTTCATAAGAAGATCTCTGTGCTTTGTCATGCGGGGCTTCCTAAGAGCCCTCTGGCTCTGTCGTTTGTCCTGACTGCTCCGCAGTCTTTTAGACCAGGTAAATGCTAGTTTTGAAACACAATAATGAAAACATTCTTCAGGTAGAGTGCATCCCAGGGGATGCACCATGCATCCAAAAAATAATGACATCTACAGCGATTAACCACTGAAAGGGCACTTTCTACACTTTGGACAAAAGTCATTGCCTTCAGCCCTCTCGTGTGATTTTTCTACAAATGTACATGTTTTGCTTCTGTTCTTGGTATTATTTTAGTCAAAGTTTCATTTTCCTTATGCCTCTCTTTGCTACTGGCATTTTGACGTTCAAAATTTAAATGAGAGTAGGATTTAAAACTCCTGATTATTTAACTTAGTGAACATATGACTTTAGCATCAGGATCCTCCTTAGTCCCAAGTGAGACGTGGTAAAAATTAACATACAAAATCCTTTCCAACACCAGAGTTGAAAAACTGAAGGCTTGCCAGTCATCACATTCTGACTGTGAGGAAGGGCGCACCACCGTGGTCCTTTTCCTGGTGGGAAAGCCGAGGTAGCTGACTGGCAAAAAGGACCCAATGTCCCAGGGCAGGGGTACTTGTTTCTAATTTGGAGCACTCTGTCGCGGTTTCAAAGTATCACCCAGGAAAAGGAAATAATCCGAAAAAGTTGACGTTACCCCGGGGAAATGAGAGGGGAGGGGAGGTTGGGGGCCGCTGGGATGGACGACGGGCAGGGATGGTGATGGGGATGGTGATGGTGGTGATGGTGACGGTGGAGGCGATGGTGGCGGTGATGGTAATGATGGTGACGCTCGCCGGCTCCTCTCCAGTTTCTCCATCACTGCCTGTGCTCTCTGCCTCCTCCGTCCCCGCGTGGCCTCTGCCCGGAGAAACACAGCCGCCAGGATTTGCACCCAAGCCGCACGTCCTCGGGCGCGAGGCTGCGGCTCCCCGCATCCCGGCACCTCACCGCGCCCCCAGCGCCCGCAGCGCCTCGCAGGGGCAGGGCGCGCACCCGCCCGGCTCCCCGCCCGCTCGCCCCGCCGGCCCGGCTGGCCCCGCGCCCCCCGGCCCGCTCCCCGCCGAGCCCCCGCGGCCCCGGCCGCGGTCACTTACGCCAGCGCTGGGCCCCGCCGGCCCGCGGCCCCGAGACAAAGGCTGCGCGGCCGCTGCGCCGCCGGCTGCTCCTCCAGCCGCCGCTGCTGGGGACCCGGAGGAGGCGAGGGGGAGGGGACGGAGGGGAAGGGACGGCGGGGAGAGGACGGCAGGGAGGGGCTACCTGGCTGCAGCGGCCCAGACCCCGCTCCTGCTCCCGCCAGCCCGCCGCGCTCCTGGGCGCCGTTCTCCCCCCGGTCCTCAGCCCCGAAAACCTCCCGCAAGGGACCCGGGTACCGCCCCTTGGGGGGGGCGGGGTGGGAGGAAGAGGAAGGGAGACGTGCGCGCGCGCCTGTGTGTGTGTGTGTGTGTGTGCGCGCGCGCGCACGCGTGTGTATATGTGTGTGTGTGTTGTGTGTTCCCTCCTCTCAATCATGATCCTCTCCATCCACCCCCGCGGCCCCGAGCCATCTCAGGAAAATGCCAGACTCTGCCGCACCTGTACAGCTCTGGAGGTGCTCCCACGGACCTCTCCTCCTGACGTCCAACCATTTTATGAAGAGCAAAACTGAGACCTGGAAGGTGAAGTACCCAAAGACGCAAGGTGGGAGGAATATGCCAGGACCGCGTACCCTTTCCGGGTGGGAGCCACACCTCGCCTGTTTTCCTCCCCCAACCCACCGCTTGCTTAGCGCCAATTGCTGGCCCCCAGCGCGACCGGGCAGGCTGGAAGGTGGGCACCAGGGCAGGCGCCACCCGCCCCCCCCATGCACCTGCGGGGAGTGGGGAGGCTTCCCTTTCAGGGGGAGAAGTACCACTTTCCCTTGGCTCAGTCATTTGCATCTTGTTAAGAATAGTGGCTTTGATTTGTTTTTATTTTTAAAACTTTTCATTATGGAATTTAAAAAAAATCAAAAGTAGACTAGTATGAGGAAGCCCTATGTGCTTAGCTCTAGCTTCAAAGATTGTAATCCTTGCCATTTTTTCATTTATCCCCCACTCTTCTCCATCCAAGCGGCAAAGGACTTTAAAAGAACACAATCACAATTTCATTACCCCACCTTACTAAATTAAGAATAATTCCTTGATATCTGCTGACTGTGATTTGTTAACAGCTGATGGTTATTTGTTGAGTAGTTCTCGCCAGGCTTATGTTTAGGGCCTCTACCCTACCCACGCTCCTCAGCTTCGGTGTGGGCCCTAGGGGTCTCCAGAGATGGTGATAGATAGACAAGGGTTGTCTACACTGTCCCTGGCCCCCGTGACTGATGGAGCAGAAGTTCCATAGCTCTGACCTAGCAAGGGCTGGATACTCTCACTGTGCCCCAGGCCCTGGAAAATGTTGATTGCTGCCTGTCTATCTTTCCGGAAAAACACACACACAGAATTTTGGTTTAAAGTCAGGGGACTCAATTCACTTCTCACAGGCTGCCTGAATCTAACTACAGGTTACAAACTACAGAGCTGGGCCGACATGTCCTTTGTAGTAACTTGGAGCCCCCTAGACGGGACCCTGAATCTTCTGCTGGGTTCCCCTCTTGTTTGCTGAGAGCTCCGGGGCCCGGGGACAGCAGGAGAGTCACACTAGGGTATGGGGCCTTTCTCCCCTGGGAGGAGGCTCTGTGTTAAGTTCTATGCCAGTGTGCTGTGAATCTGGTAAGTCTTGCTAGCCTTGTGACCTTGGGCAAGTCGCTTGACATCTCTGTGCCTCTTTTCTCACTGGGGGCAAAACAGAGTTGCCGTTCAAACCTGCCTCGCTGGGCTGTCTGGGGGCATTTATGCATGGTCAGTGTCTAGTTCCTAAAGGTCGAGAAGGTGCTCAGAGTGTTTGTGCCGGCTGTGCCCGCAAGTGGGAGAACCAGTTGAAATCTAGGAGGACCTCGGCTGCCCCAAAGGAATCACAGCCTCAGGGGAAGCAGATAGAAGGGCCCCGTGCCTGCTTTCTGCAGCAGTAGAAACAGCATACCTGTGACAAAGTGGCTCTTCTCTCCTTGACCGAGGGCCCGGGGAGGCAGTGCAGGTGCCCACTGGTGGGCCTTGGTGGAATTCCTAAACACTGCGGGTTTCCTTATGATGTGGCTCCAGGAGATCGTCTCTGAGGTGCTGAAGGGATGCGTTCATTCTCTATCCACCCACCCCAGCTAGACTGCTCTCCATCAGTGGAACTCGAAGTTCCCTCTCCTGCCCTCCCTCCCCACCACGAAGTCACTCTGACAATTTCAGGCAGGGGGAAATCTCCCCAGTCTGAGTTCCTGGGCCTGCCCTGCGTTAGTGATTAGTCCTGTCGGTTGCTGTGTGTGTCGCGTGGGCACATCTAGAATGGAAATGTGTTGTGAGGAGAGATTGTCAACAACTGTCTCAGCATTGCCCATGACACCCTGTTGATCGCCCAACCCAGCATCGGTGCAAAGAGTCCTTGTAACGTATGCAGATAATCATTCTCCCAAGAGGGTTCAAAGCAGGCCAGGATTTCCTTGTCCCGCGGCCAGCCCAGCAACTAGTAGGTAAGTCCAACCTGCTCACCTACCCACCCTTCGGCTGGGCCTGGAGAAAGGGATATGCCTCAGGGCTGGGGCGTCCCCTTTGCCCTGACTGTGACACTCTGAATTGAATCTTCATCTCCCGATTGCTCTGTAAGCTCATCTCAGGAGCTGGGAAGCGTACCTACCTCCCCTGGTGAGGCTCTTGATCTCAGCGACAGGCTTCGGCAGAGAACCGGCCTTTCTATTTTCTCTGTACCTTCCCCTTTCTCTCCTCTCTCCCCCTTCTCTTCCCTCACTTACACATCTCTTCCTTACCTATCTCATAATATGGACCGTATTGATTTTCCAAGCCGTACTTGGCCGGCATCAATCAGGGAGGAGGTAGGTGAGTAGAATCAAGACCGAAGCTTTTGTAGAAGGAGACGGAAGGTGAAATGTCGTGTCTAGTCATGCTTGGGGGAGGAGCGCCCAACTGTAGGTCCTCTTATAGGGATGTAGACTATTTTAGGGATACTCAGACCTTGTGGGTCTTCTTGGGCCCGAATTGACCGAGGAGCCCTCGGGGGGTGAGGGTAGGGTAAGATGAAACCCAACCAAGAATATCATTAGCCTCGGGGCTCCTGGGTGGCTCAGTAGGTTAAAGCCTCTGCCTTCAGCTCAGGTCATGATCTCAGGGTCCTGGGATCGAACCCCACATCGGGCTCTCTGCTCAGCGGGGAGCCTGCTTCCCCCTCTCTCTCTGCCTGCTTCTCTGCCTACTTGTGATCTCTGTCAAATAAATAAGTCTTTAAAAAAAAAAAAGAATATTATTAGCCTCCTAGCCTCCATTTGTTGTTTGTGGATGATGTGACCCTCAGTGCCAGCTCTAAGAGAAAGCTCTTTAAACTATTAAAATGACAAAGAGCTTTAGTCCTGATAAAGAAATAGAGTTTGGCTAAATGGACCGCCATACAAATGTGAAGGACAGCTTGGGCTGATGAATGGATTCACGGCTCTAAAGATGAACTTACAGAGGATTAATAGAAGGGGAGATGTCTAATAACGGGACTTCCAGCTGTTGATGAAGGCTGAACTTATTGACAGTGAAGATAAGCTCAGATCAAATGGAGAGAAAAATACTTCAAAATAAGCCTAATGCTAGCAGCTAAATTAAAGCAGTAAATACATCTGCCGTTCGAGCCCATTTGTTATGATAGAGACTCCAGATCATTAGAGTGAACAGCAAATTAGTCACCACAAGGTGCCCTGTGCTTCACAAGGAATTTGAGGCACTCGCTCCCCCACGTCAAAGGAAACCCACCTGTCCCAACGAGAAAGCTTCCACACACGAGTTGGAAACTAAGAACACTGAGAACATCATACAGGATGGGCTATGTCCCCTCCCACCAGTCTGGGTCCCCTCCCACTGAATCGGGTTGAACTTGGTTCGAATTCATCTTCCACCTATAGAGAAAGGTGGAAGAGTCCATATTTATGAACTTCACATCGTGAAAGGCACACAGCTTCCATCTGGCTTGGTTAGAAGATTTGCCCTCCAGTGTCCCCTCTTGGGATGGGCTATTCAGCTTCCAGATGATGCCAGCGTCCAGCCTTCAAGTTACCTCCAGCTGTTTGTCTTTCTAGATGAGACCTCACACAGCAGGGGGAAGACCCTAGGCATCCCCTCTGTGCCCTATCCAAGTTCGTGCCCAAAGAATCTGTGAGCATAAAAAAATGGTCGTTTAATGCCACGAAGTTTGGGTATTTGTCATGTAGCAATAGGTAACAGGAATATTAAATAAACAAAAATATCCCAGATGTGGTAGGACAGGTTTTGCCTTCAAAGGGCTTACAGTCTTCGCAGAGATCAGCAGGATATAAGCTGAGCAAGAAGGTTGGGGTCTCACAACTCCAGGTTGTCCTCTGCCCTTCCCAGCTTCATGGGCAAGTGATCGTCTCTGTGCCCAGTGTCCCCACCTGTAAAATCAGGAGCTCACAAAGAGTGAACACATATGAGACATTTAGAACGTGGCGAGTGGTTCGTAAATGCCAACCACTGTTAAGGTCATCGTGTAGCAGGACATATTTACTCTGTGACACAAAGCAAAGAAAGGGTTCCTGAGCCTGGCCATATCATCAGGTAATTTCTTTTTCAAGAAGAGTAGATTTGTGTAATGGTACTGATGAATAGGCTCCATGATTTTTATTTGGAGAGAGAGAGCACGTGCGTGTGCAAGCGGTGGGAGGGGCAGAGGGAGAGGAGGAAGCAGTTTCTCCACTGAGCAGGGAGCCCGATTCGGGGCTCGGATCTTGATCCCAGGACCACTGGGATCATGACCTGAGCCGAAGGCAGACGCTTAACTGACTGCACCACCCAGGCACCACTCAGACAAGGATTTTTGAATTGATCTTAGAACGGAGATACACTAATGCAGTTTTTCTGCTCAGGTTTTACGTTTGCTAAGCAATTAGTTGGTTCTCAGGTGGTTTCTCTCTCTCTCTCTTTTTTTTTTTTTTAAGATTTTGTTTATTTATTTGGCACAGAAAGAGATCACAAGGAGGCAGAGAGGCAGGCAGAGAGAGGAAGAAACAGGCTCCCTGCTGAGCAGAGAGCCCGATGCGGGGCTTGATCCCAGGACCCTGAGATTATGGCCTGAGCCGAAGGCAGAGGCTTTAACCCACTGCACCAGCCAGGCGCCCCTCTCAGATGATTTCTAACTTGATGATAATGCAATGTAAGTGTTGGGGAGAAGAGACTGGGCTCGCATCCTTTTCTCAGGTGTTCCAAGCAAACGTGCACACAGTTCTAAAACCTCGCCCCGGTCCCCATGCCTATCTTTCTTGAAAGCTGTTCTCGCTTTATAACCACAGGACATTTTGAATCAGATTCCAGAACATGCCTCGCAATTAAAATGTTACACTGCCTGTTGCCACACGCCAGCTTTGCTACTGCTTTTTGTCACTGCCCGTTAGAGATAATGACCCTGGCATGCGGTTTATTACTGGAGTCGTTAACCCACCACACGGCTCTGCTACATGAAACAAACCATGCTTCTGCTAAGGTGACTTGGTGGGTTGTTGTGGTTTGTTTGTTTCGTATCTTTCTTTTTTTTTCCTTCTGCAGAACCTAATGACAGACAATTAAATGAGCAAATGGAAATTTCAGGGAAATGTACATTCAAGCTGCTGACTCTGCGTGGGCTAGCTACAATTGGCTTAGAGTCCAACACATGTCTGTCCACTCTTGGGGCTGCTCTAGCGCCAAAATGGGATCATATTTGCCCAGGGGTGTCCCACCTCAGCTTCCTTTTATCTGCAGATAAAAGGAACTGCCTGCTTTTCATGGGGAGCCTGCGATGCAGTAGAAAGAAGGTGCGGCGTCACACAGACTAGGACGTTGACTCACAGCTCTGACATTCAGAGCCACTGGAAGCCAGGTGCTTTGGATCTTGAGCCTCAGTTCCCTCATCTGTAAAATGGGAATAATAATGGTGCTAATAATACATCTCTCAGGGTCACGAGAGAAGTCCACACAACACAAAGTAGTCGAAAGCCATTCCTTGTTGACGTGAGTGATGTTGGCTTATACCATGGCTTTCTGTCTTCCTGGCCAAAATGAAGGGGCTGAGGAATGACGGTCAAATCCACAGCTGCTCACTACAGGCCAGCTGGTGGCCCTGCCATGGCCTAACTGAAAACTCACTGGATAGCGATGAACAGTCCCGATCAATGCATTTAAAAAACAGCATTATTCGAAGAAATGATTACCTAAGAAGTCCAGAGAATGGGTGTGGTGGGCAGAATAACAACCCCAAAGATATCGATGTCCTAATCCCTGGAACTTGTGAATATGTTCTATTCCCTGGCAAGAGGGACTTGGCAGATATGGTTAAGTTAAAGGTCTTGGGATAATGTGGTCACTGTGAGTTAACGGGTGGGGCCCATGTCATCACAAGGGTCCTTATAAAAGGGATTAAGAGGGCATAGAGTCAGAGAAGGAGATGTGAGGCAGGAGTAGACATTGGGGTGATGTAGAGACAGGGACCAATTGTTGCCCCTGGGGGAGGCTCCAAGCCTCTAGGAACTGGGAAGGCAAGGAACTGATGGTCTCCTAGAGCCTCTAGAAGGAATGTAGCCTTGCCCATGCCTTGCTTTTAGCCTATGATAAGCAATTTTTAGACTTTCAAGGGTCAGATCTATAAGGTAATATATTTGTGTTGTTTGAAGCCACTAAAATGGTGGTAATCGGTTACAGCAAAAACTCATCTGTAAAGGGAGGAAGAGGATTGTCATGGGGAGGAAATATACAAGATCTGGCAGGCTTCTGGAGGTCCGGCCTCACTGTGGTTCTTTTTTTAAATATTTTATTTATTTATTTGACAGATAGAGAGAGATCACAAGTAGGCAAAGAAGCGGGCAGAGAGAGAGAGGGAGAAGCAGGCTCCCTGCTGAGCAGAGAGCCCGATATGGGGCCTTGATCCCAGGACCCTGAGATCATGACCTGAGCCGAAGGCAGAGGCTTTAACCCACTGAGCCACCCAGGCACCCCTCATTGTGGTTCTTGATTCGGGTGGGGGTAACCCAGACAAATGGTGTTCAACTTATAACTACATGTTCAATGTTAGATTAATGTGAAGTGCACTTTTCTTCATGTAAGTTATAGTTCGTAATGTAAACATCGTTTCAGTGGCTTTTTTACTTGGAAAAATCTGGGATCCAGCAGGACATAGATGAGACCCTCCCACTGCATTATTGAAGAGAGTTTAAAGGAGCCATATTTACCAAATGGTGGCCAGGGTCAGGAAGGAAACAATGAACAGCCCACCCTCTAGTCTCCTGCTGCCCATTGGCTGATCCCACCCAGAAGCCAGAGCACAGAGGCCTGGTTGATGCCTCCCATCCAAGGAGCAGGGTGGACTAGTTTGGAAGGTGGGTCTAGAGGGCTTATCCCCAGGAATCCCATGGGCAAACCCCCTAATCCTCCCTGATCTGCTATGGAGCCATGATCCAGTTTTTCCCTGGTAATTAAGATCTGTCACCCTGCTGAGTCCAGGGACCCTTTCTAGGCTATTGGCTCGACAGCTTGAGGACACCCAAATGGCCAGGGGCCAGTCCCAACTTCTAATTTAACAGCACTATGACTAGGTTCCCTGGTGATGAGGTCCTCTGTCAGGCTCTAGGACTTCCAATAGTTCTCAGGTGGTTGGTTCTCAGGTGGTTTCTTTTTCTTTCTCTTTCTTTCCAAACTTACCCGTTCCAAGATCACAGGATGAGAAGGAAAAAGTCCCTCACTTGTTTTTTGGGGGGAGAGGGGGTTATGTATAAGAGACTCAGAGACACCACCAACTGGACCCTTTGATTCCTAGACCCATGGATCTGGTTCCCGCCAGTGGAGAATTCCATTGCTTGGCAGTGCATGTTAAATCCTACAGGACAGATTCCAACAATCCTCAGGGTGTTCCACCCTTCTGCTACCATAACTTCAAAAGGCCATTCTACCTTTTGCTTCTGGGTGGTGGTGGGCCATGGGGTAAGAGTAGCCTATTTCATGACCTTCCATCATGGGAAAATGTGTCCTCGGTGGAGAGAAAGTTGTAAGGGATGTTATGGCTACAAATGAGGAATTCTTCCAGTCCGCATTTGGGGAACTGGCAGAGCCCTGAGGACAGAAAGGGTGAGTCCATACCCAGATTATAATTTCTCATTCCGAAGACATGAAAAATGTCTCATTCTGAAGACAGTCATCTCCTCCATCATGACAGAAGACCAATGTCATGAATCTCTTAAAAGGTAACTCTCCAACCCCCCCCAGAGAATGGTGCTGAATCAGGGGCTCCGTGTTGACCTCTGCTGTTAGAAGTAGCCAGATCCTTGTTGGTGGGGAGAAGGCCCTCTTGCTACCCCCTGCCCCCCGGCGACACAGTCATCGTATGAGGTGGTGGGGAAAGCGCCAACTGACCACTAGAGAACTTGTGAGCTTTTACACTTGACGCTGGAGAGCCTTGCTCTAGGTGGGGATGTCTCCCATGAGGATTTGCATGCAATTTAAATTACATCACATTCTGCGGACATTCCAAGAGGTCAACCACATTCTTCTCTCAAGAGCTCCTTCTACAGGTTCTCCAGTTTTGCTCTTTCTGAATCCCTGTGAGTCACAGCTCAGTGTGGATTCAGATCTCTTCTTCAACACAGATGGGCAGACTGGAGTGTTGCCCATTGAGGGAGGGGGGAGTTCCCTCCACCAGCGATTCTTAGGACCATCCCTGAGTACGACTCCAGCGTCATCTCCGTCTAGCTGTTCCGGTCCCAGTTATTCCCATGAAGATCAGGAAACCTGTTCCATTGCCGTATCTCCCACCCCGACCTTTAGCCTACAGAGGATACAACCACACAGTCCTTTGGCAGTGCTGGTGGCCCATTTGTTCATGCTGTGCTGAGGGGAGCGTCCCTTAGACCCTCCCAGGGAGTGTGCAGAAAAGACGGATGTGCAGGTTGCCCATAATCCATCCATTCGAACTCACCCACTTCTCCGAACCTATGAACATCTTCCTCCATGGGCTATCTGGGGCATTCTGAGATGGCGCCCTCACTAACTGCAGGCATTACTGAGTCTGTGGAGGAGAGAGAGAGGATGGTAGAAGGTATCAGCGTGGCTCTGAGACCAAACAGAGCTGTGTAGTTTTCCTCCTGCTCCCCTTTTCCATGCTGCTTCTCGGAGACAAGAGTAGAAGTCCAAGATCAAGGTGTTGGTGGGGTTGGTTTCTCAGGAGGCCTCTCTCCATGGCCGGAGATGGTCGTCTTCTTCCTGTGTTTCATATCTTCTTCCCTCTGTGTGTGTCCGTGTCCTAGTTTCCTTGTCTTACAGGGACACCAGTCATATGGGATTAAGTCCCATACTAATAACCTTTTTTTAACCTAATCACTTCTTTCTAGACCCTATCTCCAAATTCCCTGTGGTACTGGGAATGAAAGCTTCAGCATAGAAATTGGGGATATGGGGACACAATTCAGCCAATAAAAGTCTCTACCGACTGTCTTGCACCCCAAGCCCCACCTCAGTATCTGCTTCAGGAAAATTCAGCTTGGGACACTGAGCCAACACATTAAGTCCTAATTCCCGATGTTTGTAGGCTTAGCTTGATGGAATCTCAGATTCCTTCCATTTGGTCTACTACCCTTAGGTGTACCAGCCTTGCTCCTGCTCATGTCCCTTCCCTCACTCCACGTGAAAGGTACCTCCTCCTGGAACCGCAGGTGAAGCCTTACTATGTCGATCATAATATGAATATCTTAACACCTCTTGATTGTGTCCCTTCCATTTTATGACCATTGCCTTGATTAAATCCATTGTCATCCTTTGCCTAGGTTTTTGCAGCAGCATCCTAAATAGCCTGTCTCCTGTTTTGTCCATGTTTAATTCATTTCTTGCACTGCAGAGATCTTCCTGAAGATTTCTGCAGGCGTAATCTGTGTGATAATAAACAGATGCATTTTTCCTTTCTTGTAGGTGACGTAGGCTTCCCTTCCATTGAATCGGTGGCATTCAGAGCTTAAGAGGCTGCAAAGTCCCTAGAAAGGGGGAATCCGTGCTCAGGTCTGCCTGACAAATGAGATGTTTTAACTCCATGGCAAGAAGGTGTTGAAGTGAGAAAGAAAATGTTGCTTGTTTTTTCATTTTCTTCTAGGTTTCAAAATTCTATTCCCTTGCAAATCAAGGGCCAATTGAGAGCCTGAGTAGAGTTTGCTAAGAGCCCAGGGGAGGGGCAGGCTGGGACATAGGGAGATTTCCCACTGGGGGAGGGCGTCTGGGGGAACTCTTAGGGAGCTGGGAGGGGAGCTGGGGGAGACAGGGTGAGGCGTGCGTTCAGAGGCAGGGGTTCTGGTTAAAACTGGGGTTAATTGGGGCACCTGGGTGGCTCAGTGGGTTAAAGCCTCTGCCTTCAGTTCAGGTCATGATCCCAGGGTCCTGGGATCGAGCCCCACATCAGGCTCCCTGCTCGGCGGGAAGCCTGCTTCTCCCACTACCGTTCCCTCTCTCGCTGTGTTTCTCTCTGTCAAATAAATAAAATCTTTAGAAAAAAAAAAAAAACTGGGGTTAATTCACCTGCACCGAAATTTCTAGACAGGTCTGGAGGAAAGCACAGGACAGAAGGCAGCAGTCCTGGCAAGGGCTGGCCTCTGGCTCCCACTTGTAGTTTGTGGGGGGAGGAGAGGCCTGAGGGAAGTGAGGACCCAGGGCTGAAGGGAGAAAGCCTCCAAATGCCAGGGTCTCAGAGAGGAGGCTGAATCAGGCTGTGGGTTTGGGCAGCAGCAGCCGGCCGGATACCCGCGGTGTAGACCCGGGAGGCCTGCCTCAGTGGTCAGCGGCCTGGGCCACACTGAAGAGTGGGCTGCTGGCCAGGCTTTACAGGGAAGTGCGTGGACCCCAGGCTTCTCCTCCCAGTCTGGGGGACGGGGACCTCAGCTCCTCCCTCCTTCTCCTGAAGGGAGATGAGGAGATGCACTAAGAGGAGAGAAACTGCTGAAAGGACACTGTGGACTTGGACAGGCGTAACCTGCCTCCTCACCTCCCCTGTGCCCTCTCCATCAGCTGGAAGACAGCAGACCGCAGAGTGTCAATTACAGAAAATGGCCTCCTTCGCTCTTTCTCTCTCTTCCTCCCAGTCTCTCTCTCTCTCTCTTCTGAAGCACTTCTGATCATATCACTTTCCTGCCCGTGTCCCCAGTTTTCCCCCAGGGGGAGAACCCCAACACAAAGCTTCCCAGCAAAGAAAGTGACTATGGGCTCCAGCTTCTGTAAGGGGAGGGGTGCAGAGGGGAAGGAAGCTGGGAGGGACTATGGTGAGTGTCTTCACTGAGACCCCAGTCTCCCAGTGGGATGGAAGGCCAGGGTGAGCGCGCACAAGGGGGTTAGTCTCCAAGACCCGGAGAGGCCCCTGGAGGGCAGGCTTCTTCCAAAAGCGTGTTTTCCCCATTTGGTAGTAATTTGCCCACCACAGTGGACAGATTGGTTATAAACATAATCCTTGTGGGGGGCAGACTCTAAGGTTGGACCCCGGTGATCCTTGCCTCATGGTATATAATTTGCCCCCCTTGAGTGGGGGTGGGGGCAGAACTAAAAGTCAGGGTTGGCTCAGAAGGCAAGATTAGCAAAGCAGTTCTTTGCACCGGTGGAAAGCCATCTTTTTGGTGATGAAGCCTCCTTTCTAGATATTAGCAGCACATATTATATATGATCTGAGACAATGGACAGCATGGAGCGTGAACCCCCCATGCCCAAGAAAGCCAGAGCTTCCTGAACCCAGCTTCAGGCTAGAAGGTCTGTGTCTTTCAATGGGTCTCCATCGGTCTTCAGTCGAGGGGTCACACTACCTGTCCCCCGGAGCTAGATTTTGGCTGAGGAAAGGGGCTCGGAACCCAGAGGAAGAGCTCACACTTTCTCCAGTCAGATGCTTATCCTGAGACTCATTTATTTTGTCTGAACTGAGTCCCCAGAATATTAAACATACGCATAATCAAATGTAAGCACAAGCCCACATTTGAAAGTCAAATATAAAAGGTTTCTGGATTTGTATCATTTTGCATTATCCAGGCTTCTGCTTTCATCCATGAGAATGAATACATAAGAGTTGTCTGAGACCAAAATAATTTTCTGGGCAAAGCGGAATAAATGTATTAAAAGAAAGAGAGAGGGGAGAAAAGCACCCTGAAGATGAAAAGGTTTTCACCCAAGATTGAGCTGGGAGAGATGGAATCTGCCTGTTATTTTCAATTTTGATCACCCAGGCTTTTATTATCAAGGTAATGATAGGGGAGTACAAGCACATCAATGGGAGTGGGGGGAGGGGGAGAAAGGGACTTGGCCTTCATCAGTTAGCCCCAAGCACAGGCTGCTGGAGCCCTTGACACCCACCTCTGAAAGCATTAGGCTCTAGTCAGTTCTCCCCAGGGTCCTAATCAAATCCGCTTTTTACGAAAATCAAATTTTTTTGATAACTTAATTAGTATTTTCCGAGGGAGCTTGGGAAAGCAACCCAGCGAAGCCCCTCAGTTAGGGGGATGTTCATTCCGACGAAGGAGGCCCTCCGTGATGTTTCTTCTTTCCGTTCTTGGAAAAGAGTAGGCACCATACCGCTGGAGCCATTTTAGAACCTTCTCGAAGGAGGAGAGATCATTTATGATTGAACTATTGGTCTTCGGGCTGAGAGAGAAATAAATAAATAAATAAATAAATAAATAAATAAATAAATAAAAGGGGGGGGCTAACTTCATTTTGTGATATACCTGTCATATTGTATATAACCCCTATACAACCGGCTTCTGAAAAAGGTCACAGAATGTCAGAACATTGCCCAGCCGGTCCTTGAACTAGTTTGAGTTAGCCGATAAGAATGCGGAATCCCTAACTGTCACAGAATGCAAACCCCGCCTTTTGCCCACCAATTCAGACCAGAGTAATAGGCTAGTTCAAATGGTTACTATAGGGTAAATTATGATTCAATTGGCCACCTGTGTGTGGACTGACGATGACCATGCAACTTTCCGTGTATGTTTCAACCTCATTGGCCACCTGCGTGTGGACCAACACGACTATGCAACACTCCGCGGGTGTTACAATCTCATTGGCCACCTGTGTGTGGACCGACGATGACCATGCAACTTTCCGCGTATGTTTCAACCTCATTGTCCACCTGCGTGTGGACTAACACGACTATGCAACACTCCGCGTGTCTTACAACCTCATTGGCCACCTGCGTGTGGACCGACAATGACTATGCAACTTTCTGTGTGACTACGGGCCCCAAATAACTGTTACGCCCTTTGACCTCGGGGTCCAAGTCCCGACCCCGCTGTGTCGGATATACTTGGGCCCAAGCTCGAGCTTGCTAATAAACCCTCGTGCTTTTGCATCGGTATCGGCTCCTTGGTGGTCTCTCAGATTCGAAATCGGGGGCATTACAGGGCAACCTGTTATTTCTCGTCTTGGATTCTCCAAGAAGCCCCATCTTGGTTTTTAAAAATGGCTTTCTTGAGAACGTTTACATAAGACTCAGTTCTATTTTAATCACGCATGCATCTCCCCTTGTGAAATTTAACAGGTACTTTGATGAGAGAAATGGAATCCATGGGTTAAAGTGGTATTTTTAGAAGGGCTACTTGGGTTTTCGCTGCTTCTCCGAACACAGAAGGCACACTTTCTGTTGTAAAATAGAACTTCCATACAGATATGTGCCGTTTAACGATAATTCTAAAGTGAATGCCAGACAGAATCACTACCTGGGTCAAGAAATAGAGCATTATCGAAACCCCCAAAAGCCCACCCTGGGATCCTTCACCCAAAACCACTGACTTCATCGACAGGCACCTCCCGACTTTTCTTTGTACATTTATCTCCTCCATAGGGATCCCTAGGTAAAGACAAGCTTCTCTCTGTTTCTGTCTCTCTTATGTGTGCATGTGCGCACACACAGACACACACACACACACACACACACACACTTTGGCCCCCTGGATTTTTATTTACTCCTTTTTTTGCAGTAACTACTCCTTTTGATGTTCACAGGGTCCCCATTTGACCAGAGAAAGCCCACCAAGGTGGCACCTGTGTCCTTTTGACTTCCCTGCTTGGTCTTTAAAAAATCAACCTCTTTGTAGTATTATTTATGGAAAATGGACAGCATGCATTGTCACTGTGGAGGCCGGTAGCTTTGACAAAGGCACACACCCATGTCCCCCCTGCCACCATCACACGTAGAATTTCCAGCACCCACAAACTTCTCTTGTGTCCACATCCACTCAACATTATCTGCTGTCATCGCCATTGACCAGTTTTGTTTTTCTTGAATTTCTCATAAGCGGAAGAATACAGTAGGGGTCCTTCCGTGTCTGGCTATTTTTTCCCTCAGCATAGTGTTTTGGGGATTTATTTCTGTTGCTGGGCACAGCCGTGGTGCACCCCTGACTATTCGTGAGTAGCACTTCCTTGGAGGACACACACTCTGTTTATCTCTTCAGCTGTGGCTAGACATTTGGGTCATTTCCAGTTTGGGGTTAAGTGAGAATACAGCTCTGTGACATTTGCATACGAACAAGTCTTTCTTTGGGCATAATTTTCATTTCTCTTGGCTCAAAAACCTAGGTACCGGATTGCTGGTTCGTGTATTTGGTTAAGAAGACATTGGCACGGGACCACCCAAGTTCACCTGGTCTATTCCCTGCCCCAGACAAAGCAGCCATTTCTCCAATGAGCCCTGATTCCTTTTTCGTAAAGAGCAATGTTTGGAAATCAGGATCAGGAGCTGGGCACGCTGACTACTCCCAGCAGCGGGCCACCTCTGGGGGCGGGGGGTAGTTTCCCGAAATACTGATGGACTTCGTCTCAGCCACAGCCAGTCACCCTGTGGTCCCGGCTTCCAGGCAGTCAATGGCAGTATCATCCCTCATTCAGTGAGAAAGTGCACGTGTGTGCGTACACACACACACACACACCCCAAGAAAGCCCCTGCATGATTTCCACAAGGAGGTACTGTTGGGATTCCCCCATTATTGTTAAGAGCCCCCATTCTATACAGCTTTCTGCCATCAAATGGATGTATTGATCTGCGTGGACACCGATGCGTTCTCTGGTCTCTTGTGTTACAGTAGAAGAACGGAGTTGATTCCACCTACTGTCCTCCCATCTCTTGCATCCTGAGGGCTTCTTTCTGGCATCTTCACCTCCTTCCCCAACATCTACACTTTCTCCCCTATCCTCACCATCCTCATTCCATCAGAATCTAAACATGCCCAAACCTCCCCCTCTCAACACAAAACTGAACCTTCCTAAGGTCCCACGTTCTCTTTGGCCACACCCTTCCCTCTTGCTTCTCAACCCGTGGCCCCCAGCCCATGTCCTCCCCGCCCACCACCCACAGCACCTGTTTGTGCCCCAGTCACTGATAGCCTCACTTGTGCCAAATCCAGCGGAGACTCTTCAGTCTTTACCTGACATTTGTCGGCACTGAGTGGACCCTGCTGACTCCCTCACCCCTTCCATGAAGGACTGCATTTCCTGGATCTCTGAGACAGCCCACTTTATTCTTTCTGTCTCTCTGGCTGGACCTTGGAAACCTTTGTCTTCTCTCTCTTTCCTTGTCATTTCAATGTCACTGGACCTCATAGGCCTTTCCTTTTTCATTCAACATTACCCACCCCTCTGGAAGTTATCATTTACTCTCATGGCTTCAGATACCGCCCATATGCCCCTCTCCATCCAGGTATCCAGCTCTATCCCTTCTCCTGGGCTCCAGAGGCTTCCCTCTCTGCCTGTCAGACACCTGTACGTGGATGGTTCAGCAAGCGGCATTCATCCCTGAGTCTTCTCTTTCTCGCACTCTAACCTCTAATCAGATGGCCAGGATTGGAAGATCCTACCTTTGAAATCATCTCTCTAGCCTGTCCACTTTATTCTATGGCCACTCCTCTAGTCTGTGCCCCTTCCTCTAGGATACATGTTGATCCTGGGATTTATAATCAATATATGTTTGGTCTTCTCTCTGTGTCTGGCACAGAGCTCCCAAAACCCATGGAATTTCCTAAGTGATCAGAGTGATAAAGGAGTCTCTTTTGTTATCCATAAGGAGCCCTCTTTTGGGCATACCTGAGTTTATGCTAATGAGGTGACAGAGAAGACCTTGGAAATATAAGTATTTCTCTGAGTTCTGTGAGTCATTCTAGAAAATTCTTAGACCCAAGAAGGAGGTCGCAAAAACCCTGATTTCAACCAGTTGTTTAGAAGTGCAGGTGGCAAACTGGCTTTGAGATTGGTGTTTGAAGTGGGGGCAGTCTTATGGGGCCGAGCTCTTTGCCTGTGGGATCTGATGTATCTTCAGGTAGCTGGTGTCAGAATTGAGTTAATTGTGTAAGAAACCCAGTCGGTATCCACTGGAAATTGGGGACTTGCTTGGGTGGTATTAGAAAACACACCAGAACACACCAAGTCTTCATAAAAGTGAATAATTACAGCACTTAATACTATTTGCATCACCTATTTATTTATGAGCTATTTTAAAAAGCACTGATGATCTATCTCTACTAAAATATAGGTTCAGTGGGAGAGGGGACCTTGCCTGGTTTACTGTTGAGTCTCGGTGCCAAGAACACTGCCTTGCGTGGAGGAAGGGAGAGAGGGACAAGGAAATACAGAATTATGTCTAATTGAGTTTCTTAGGGAAAAAAGGAAAGTCTGAATGTTTCCTCCAGATATGACACAGAAGAATCTAGAAGAGTATGACGAAGTTGAGTATGGAAACTGAGTGATGGGCTTTGAGCTGCCAGGCCCTGGACCTCAGGTTTAAGCTACACCCAAATCTCTAAGGGAAAGAGCAAGGAAATGCACCAGGTTACATATGTGCCCCCTACTGGGTTAAGGATGTTCACCTCTGCCCCCACCTCCATCAGCCACACCAGGGCCAGTACCTACTCATGCATTTCTTCCTGGAGGGATGTGTTACACAGCACATCCCTCTTGCCATAATCGTCCACGCCCTGCCAGCTCATACACTCCCTGAGCAACACAGCCCGTCTCCCCTGTTCTCTGCAATACCTCTCTGCTATTCCTGTGCCTGGCCCAGACTGGATCCTAAGTTAAGATGAATAAATAAACAAAAAGCTTTTACACACTAGAAAGCTGATGGTCAGAGGTTAAAGTACTTATCAGAGTCAAAATGGCTAGAGATATTTGAACCTTTGTCTAAAAATCTGTGCACTTTCCTCTCTAAATGGTTGATGCTTCTTTGCGCTACATTTGAAATATTTACCCACACTACATTTTCACCAGCCCTGTCTCCTGTGGATTTATCGCTACCACCTATTTCCAGCCCTCTGTGATGAATGACTGGGATCAGAGAAATCCTGTAAAAACACAATTTGCATTATTTGGAATTCTCTCGCTCCTTTTGATGTTTTTGATACTTTGATTTAAGATATCAAAGCAAAACCAAAGTTTTTTCTGGCTTTGTTGCTTTAGCATTTAAGTTAGATTGTACTATATTTCAGAATGTTCACCACCCCTTCCCATGGGAGAATTACACTTACCCACTCCACTGAGGTCAGACCTGGTCATGTGATGTGCTTTGATGCATGAAATTTGCATCACGTTTTGCACTCCTGAGCAGAAGCACAGAGTCACCGCATGGTTCTACCATCTTTTCTCTTCCCTCTGCCCCAACACTGGCTGTTTTCCAGATGGGAGCAGCCCTGTCAGCTGGGGTTGGCAGTTAAGAAGTCTTGGAGCAGAGCTTTGGCTGACCCCTCCGCTGTGAGTGAGTTGCTATAAACCACCAAGATTTATGCTTGTTAATTATGCTTGCAGTGTGATTTAGTGTGAGTTCACTGATAACCCCCCTACAATTCATCTTATTGGTAGCCAGCATAAATACATTTTGTCAAGTATTTTTATCTCCTGCCTCAAAGCATTTTACCTTTAGGTAATGGGTTAGGAGAACAATCATAGCTTAGTACTATAGAGTTTCAACTGTATCAATCAGTTGGAAATTTTCCTCTATCAATGGCCATGGTCAACTGGGATGGATTTGAGGTTGAGATTCCACTCTTGAATTCACATATAATATGAATTTGAGCTCTCATTTCCTCATCCCCAGTGAGGATGATGATGAAGGCATCCAGCACAGTTTTGACATAGAGTATGTCCTTAGTGTATTCTGGGGATTTTTAAGGGTGGGGGGAATATACAAAAGTTCCACCAGAAACTTCAACTGTTCTGTTGGCTCATTCCATCATTAAATTATATTTTTCATAACTCAAAGACTCACCTCTTGCAACACACCTTCTTTTGTGAATATTAACCTCACCTGAAACTTACCTCGTCTTCCAGGGTCCATTAATGCAGATTATACATTTATTTTTTTTTTAATGCTACAGTAGGAATTGGACAGAAAGGGATAGAACTAGACCGACTTTTGCGTTTTACACATCTATGTGAATATTACATATAAATGCATCAGATATGACTATGACTCTGAGACTAATTTTTAAGGAAATTTATTGTATAGCATTGGATTTACTCAAAAGAACTTGGGCATCTGGGTGGTTCGGTCAGCTGAGCATCTGACTCTTGATTTCGGCTTGAGGTATGATCTCAGAGTCCTGGGATCGAGCCCCGCATTGGGCTCCATGCTCAGCATGGGGTCAGTTTGTTCTTGTCCCTCTGCTCCTCCTGCTGCTTATGCGTCCTCTCTAGCTCTCTCTAAAATAAATAAGTAAATAAGTAAGTAAATAAATAAATAAATAAATATTTTTAAAAAGAATGTGTGTCATATGTGTTAACAAAACAAACACCTGTCTTCTCACCACCCAGGCTCACCCAGTACTGTCAAACTTCTGATCTGCCCTGGACTCTCCCCTCCCCCTGCCTTCCCCAGCAGTGATCACTGTCTTGAGTTTTGTGTTTATCACAGATGTACTTTCTCGACAATCGTGCCAAACATCGGCTAACCCATGAGAGTTCACCCCTTCAAAGTAGTCAGCTCACCTGCTCAGAATATTTTGGGTTGTCCCTCATGGAATTACCTTCAGAGCCGCAGCTGTGTACTTTGAACATCCTCACTGTAAGTCCCTGTAAGGGATTTAATTTTTCAAAAGAGTAAAGCACTAACAACACTCACTGTCATTTATTCAATATTTATTATGTGTCAGGCACTCTTCTATGCTCCCTGGATTTATAGCTTCCTTAGTCCCCACTATGTCCCCAAGTCTATTTTATAGTGAAGCAATGGAGACCTAGAAGGTGAATAACTCCTCCCAAATAACCTGGTTAGTAAGTAGCAAAGCTGGGCAGGTCTGTCACTATGAGACCTCACTCTACTCCCTGCTACATGACCCTGCCAATGCCAGCTTGTAAATAAGGGGAAAGGTGGGATTCATCAGGACAGGAAATACCATCTGTGATTAAAAATAAAAGCAAGACAATACTATACCTACCGATTTTCTTCAGTTGTCCCAGCTCTAAAAGGAAGTCCACAGGAAGGATTCAGGGTTTGAGAAAATGGTCCCGGGGAGACTGTCTTGGAGGGGCTGTGCATAGGTTTGGAAATGCGAGCTTCAGGCTTGTTAAATTATGTAACACCTCTCCTATACAGCCCCTCCCCTGCAACATAAAGAAGGGGACACAGAAGGAAAACACCCAGCATTCAATTCTGCTAGTCTTTCATTTCTCTTCAGAAACAAACACTGTTATGCATGTCTGTGGTCAAAAGATGTAACTATTTTTGACAAAAGTACGGAAGCAGTTCAATGAAGGAAGACAGACTTCTCAACAAATAGAGCTGAGCAATGGAAGACCCACAGGCAAAAAATGATGAGCCCTGACCTCACATCACACCTGATACAATGAAACCTTATTCAAAATGGGTCACAGATTTTTACAAATGCAAATGTTAGGAATTTAGAGCTCTAAAGTTTTTAGGAAAATTAAGAGAATATCTTTGGGACCTAGGGCTCCAAGAAGCATTCTTAGACTTGACATCAAAAAAAAAAAAAAAAAAGATCCATAAAAGGCAAATTTGACCTCATTGAAATGCATGTGGCCATCCGCTTTGCTCTTTGAGAGATCCCACTATAAAAATAATGTCCTACATTACAGGATGAGAAGACAAGGTACAAAGAGAAAGTATCAGTAACCAAATATCTGGCAAAGGACTTGTAACCACAGTACATAAAGAACTCTCAAGAGTCAACAGTGAAAAGCAAGCAATCCAGCTAACAAATGGGCAAGACATGAATGGAGACATGACATGTCTTTGCAGAGGAGTACACACAGATGGGCAAATAAACACACGAGAAGGTATCATCTGCTATTCGGGAAATGCAAGTTAAAAGCCCCAATAAGACGTCAATGTGTACCTAACAGAATAGCTAAAATTTAAAATAGTGCCAACACCAAATGCTAGCAAAGATGTGGAGAAACGAGATCCCTCGCACATTGCCGGAGGGAATGCACAATGATGCAGCCACTCGGGCAAGCGATTTGGCAGAGTCTTATAAAACCAAACATGCAGCTGACACAGCAATTGTTCTCCTAAGCCTCTGCCCCAAGGAAAATAAAGACTTAGGTGCACGTAGAAACACGTGCACAGATGCTCCTAGCATTTTAATGCAACCTCAGATTGCAGTAAAAGATATTTTAAGTTGGAGAAAAAATGTAAAATCAGCCATATTCTTCAGTGCTTGCAAAAATAACTCCCTCCCCTCCTTAACACAATACAGTTGGTAGCTAAAAAATGCCTTTTATGAAATTCTTTTCTGCTGTGTAGATGATGCAAATCAGTGAATGATCAGGAAACGTGCTTATATGAAAAGAAGGGAAGTTTTCCATTTAATTTATTCATATTCCAAGATGAGTTTCTAACACATGAAATGGCTTTTGGGAGAAAGAAGTAGAGAGAAAGCCCTTTGGTTTAAATGCAGAGCTTCTGCCAGACCTCAGTCAAGAGTAGCATGTCTCCACCCTGACAGCACCCTAATTCTTCTTGTCATTTAGATGAATTGTCAAAAATTCCCACTAGGCTTTATTTCTTTCTTGCCTTTCTCATTAGAGAAACCCATAAACTTTAAATTTTACTTATGCTAATGTTTTAAAATAAACCTTGCTATCTTATTTGATTAATATCAGAATATTGCTTGACATCTTACATTTATCTTCATTAACTTCAAGGTCAGAGACACATGAGCACTATGAGGAGTTAAGCCTCCTATGATTTCATCTCCCTCCACTCTGTGAAATTCAGGCCCCTCTGCTGGACACTTTTGTCGTCATCACTGCTCACAATGCCTGCGATGGTGGGAGAAGGGTCTCTGACAGACCAGCCTATGCATTACAGCTTCCAGAATCGCAGATAGTTCTTCCTTAGTTTAGTGCCATGTTGAAGACTTACTTTAGTGCCATGTCGAAGACAGCTTACCATGTGCCAGGCACTGTTCTAAGCATGTTACATATGTTAATTTATTCCTTATAATCACCCTATGAAGTAACTAGTATTTTCCCCCATTTTATAGATAAGGAAAGTGAGGCACAGGAAGGCAAATAAACTGCTCAAGGTCACACAAACAGGTGGCAGAGGTAGGTTTCAGACTAAGCAAGTCATATCTAGGCTCTTAGCTATGTGGCCTCTCGGATGAATGAAAGAGTAGATGATTGGATGGATGGATGGATGGATGGATGGATTAATGGATGGATGGATGGATGGATGGATGGATGGATGGATGGATGGATAATAGGTAGATGGGTGGGTGGGTGGATGGGTAGATGGATGGATATACAAATGATTGAATGAACAAATAAACAAATCTGTCCCTATAAATAGAATCTCCATTAGTCTGAGATCCCTGTGGTTCTCAGGGCCTATCTATGGCCTCCATATGTCAGCATTTAGCCTTGTTCCTGACCCAGGACTTGCTTTCTCATGAATGTCATGGCTCACAAGGTATAATATCATGAGTGCAGGGCTGGAAGAGAAGCAAACATGGGTTCTTATTTTGTCTGTACCACCCACCTGTTAATGTGTTTTCAAGTAAATTAATGACCTATTTTCCCACCTGCAAGTGAGAGCGTTCAACTAGAATAATCTCTAATATTTCACAATTCCAAGGGAAACTCCATCAGTAAGACCAGAAATATAGGAGGTGGGGATGAACCAAGCCTCGAAGACATGGAGGGTGAAGCACTGGAGAACTCTGCAGAGGCTGAGTGTTGTTCAAGTTCATGGTCCAAGAGACCATACGATATGTATGGCTACATTTCAGGGAGAGGTAGCAGATGAAGCCAAAGAAGGGGAGCTGAGACTGATCCTCAAGGACTTGGAGCACATGCTGTGGTATTGCAACTTTTAGGCAGTGGGACCCACTCAAGTTTTTATTTTAATTGTGGCAAAAAATGCATAAAATACTTCCTTTTAGCCATTTTTAGGTGAACAGTTCAGTGGTAGTAAATACATTCACAATGTTGTCCAATCATCACCCCCATCCATCTCCACAACTTATCCATTTTCCCAAACTGAAACTCTATGCCCGTGAAACACAAATTCTCCATTTCCCCACTCCCCACCCCCTGGCAGCCATTATATGACCTCTGTCTCTATGGATTTGATTCTTCTGGGTACCTCATAGTGGAATCACATGGTATTTGTCCTTTTGTGACTTTATTTCACTTATATTATGTCCTCAAGACTCATCCATGCTATACCTCACATCAGAATTTCCTTCCTTTTGAAGGCTTAATAATATTCTATTGCATGTACACACTATTTTGTTGATCCATCCATCCATCCATGGACACGTGGATTGTTTTCACCCTCTGGCTATTGCAAATATCTGTTTGAACTGAAGGATTTTGCGTAGCATACCGGCTAGACCAGATTTTTCCTTTAGGAAGTTCTATGTGGTAGTGCAGAAGAAGAAGATAGCAGCAATGAACATTTAACAAGAGCCTACCATGTTGCCAGATGCTGTCTCAGGTGCTGGACACATATGGACTCACATAATCCCCATCCTATCTCACACCTACCCCCTTGAGGTAGATGCTGTTATTGTTTTCCCCTTATACATGAGCAAATGGAGCAAAGTTAAAGAACCTGCCCAAAGTCATAGAAGATAGAGTCTGTAATTGAATCTGGAAAGTTGGCCTGTAGAACCTACCTGCTCTCACGATGGACTGGGAGAACAGGCTACAGAATGGAGGCCATTTGTGGGGCTGTTGGAATAATCCAGACAGGAGCTGACAAGAGCTGTGAGGTGAACTCAGGAAGCAGCGAAGGATGGACATGAGAGGAGACATTGGAGAGATTTAGGAGGTGGGGTAGACGAGCTCCTAGTGAGTAAGTGGCCCTGGACGTGAGGAAGGGGGAGGAGTCTGAAGTGACAGAGAGCTTTTGAACTTGGTCACGTAGGTGGAGAGTGGTGCCATTCACTAATGGAACCTGTGAGTAACCTGGCAGGTAAGGGGAGGGAGGGGGAATGATGATTCTATTTGGTACCTGCTAAATCTGAGATACCTACAGGGCCTTCAGATACAGGTGTCTGCTGGGCATCTCTTAGATAAGAGTCAAGTTCTCTCTTGAGTTTGACTCCAACCTTGTTGGAGGCACAGATGGGGAACCCATTGGCATAGAGGAGGATTGCGATCTTGGAAGCAGATGAGCTTGTTCACAGATCACAAGTAGAGAATGAAAAGAAGGTGGAGATTGAATCCAGGATTGGGAGTCACAAAGCCAGAGCAGAGGACACAGTAGGGTCTATAAATTTTAGAACCAACATGACAGCATAGACACAGGGCGTGAAGCCCTGTTGCATTGTCCTATGTGGCATTTTTCCCATTTGGGGAAACATCAATGGTTAAGGGCTGGGTCTGCAAAGAGAAGACAGCTGACATTTGCAGAGAACCATCAGAAGGGTAGGAAGACATGGAAGTCAAGGCAGAAGGAAGTTTCCAGAAGGGTAGTGTCAGTGCTTCACAGAGAGCGAGTGCAAAGTGCCTCCAAGATGTACCCTTACTTTTGTAGTTCACGTCCCTAGTGGCTTCGGAAAGAGCCATTTCACTGAAAAGGTCAAAGCAGGAGCCAGATTGCCTGGAATGAGGTGTAAAGGAGAGGTTGGAGAGGTACGGAAGCTCACCCGGGGAGGAGAAGAAACTGGCCCTGGGCCATTGGAGGGTCCCTGAGGAACTGTGGGCACAGTCACAAAATGAGAGGGGACTCTGCTGCGGGTGATCAGAGGATAACTATGGGACCAAGACTGTGGGGTCTGGGCCTGGGGGCTGTGATAGGGTGCACACTTGAGCATCCACTGTCGGTAGGAAGGCCACCTCAGAACAGAGGCACAGTAAAGAATGGCTGTGTGTCCACGGGGCAGACTCTGGGCAAGTTGGAAGCTTCCAAAAATGAAAATGCTCAGTGTTGATACAGAGGCAGTGACACTAACACACTCATACACGGAAACGGCAATTTCCTTCCGGGAAATCATTGGGCACCAGGTATAAAGTCATAGTTGGTGCCCATTGACTCGGTAAAGTTAGTCTGGAGCATTTACCCTCAGGATAAATGAAAAGAAAAGCATGCATCCAAATGTGCTTGTGGCATTTATTTACAATATTTTTTAAGAGCGCATGTGGCTAACGGTATGGAAACCAGTTAATTATGGAACATATGCTCAATGGATGGAATATTATGAGGCATTAAAATCATAATTATGACACTTATAGCTGCACAGAAAAGTGATTATGACGGTAAATGGAAACCCAGTTTGAGAATTGTACGCGTGCTCTAATTGCAACTGCGTGAAATACGCCTTCACGTGGAAACATACTACAATAGAATTCCTAAAAGTGATACTAGTTGTTGGCTGCGGATAATGGTAAGATGATTTGTTTTCTTGCTCCGTGTGGTAAGCTCCTTCTGAATCCCAATGTTACAGTGCTGGCTGGAAGGATAAACAGCAGCCTTGAATCTTTCAAGCTATTACTCTATTCAAAGGAGGACATAGCTGATTTTTTCCCCTTCATACTCTGATGCTCCTGAGGTCTGCTAAGATGGATTTTATGGGGTGTGGTGATTCTTTTCTTTTCTTTTCTTTTCTTTTCTTTTCTTTTCTTTTCTTTTCTTTTCTTTTCTTTTCTTCTCTTTTCTTTTCTTCTCTTTTCTTCTCTTTTCTTCTCTTTTCTTTTCTCTTTTCTTTTCTTTTAAAGATTTTATTTATTTATTTGACAGAGAGAGAGATCACAAGTAGGCAGAGAGGCGGGCAGAGAGAGAGAGGGGAAGCAGGCTCCCGGCTGAGCAGAGAGCCCGATGCGGGGCTCAATCCCAGGACCCTGAGATCATGACCTGAGCCAAAGGCAGAGGCTTTAACCCACTGAGCCACCCAGGCATCACTAATATATGTTTCGAAATGCACTTGAAGTAATTGTCACCATTCTGTGTGGGGGGCAGGGCAGCCTGAGGAGGAAGCAGTGGGTTCCCGACCTCCGTGTGCAAGAATTTTACCTTCATTAGGAGAAGCTGCTGCTAAGTACAATTTTGGCTTCTAGTCTTCTCTAACAGTTTCCCTTTCCTTAAAAGATTCAATTGATTAATTGAATAAGAGATCGTTATAAGTGCAAAATGTAAGCATCAACAAAATCAAAATTTAGAAATTCATCTGCAGTAGATGGATTTTAAAATACAATGAATATGCCTGATGTTTTCAAGAGGCAATACAATGCACTTGAATCACCTAGATTAAAATCTGGACCAGGAATCCCATTCCCCTCCTTGCTTTTAGCTGCTTATTCGATTGTAAACTACTCCATCTTGTGGTTGAACAAAGGTACTCATAGCTGGAACTCGACACTTGTCACAGTGAAATCACTGTGTTCTCTCCCATGTTATGAAAGGTATAAATGAGCTACAAAAGATCTAAACCATCCCTAAAAGAAAAAAGTAAAATGTGTCCATCTTCTCATTGTCTAGAGTTATCTAGACACACATATTTTGTAAGTCAAATATAGGTACATAATACTTGCACATGCTTCTGTGTAAGAAATAGTAGTTACCATTTGCCTGCTTTCCCTGCAAATAAATTACCCCATCTCAACACGATTCAGGAGAGAGCTAATCAATGTTTGGTCAGAAGGTTGGAATAAAAATGGAATATTTTCCTATCAGGGTAACCACAGCCTCCCTGGGCCTTGTGTTCCTGATCTTTTACAGGGGGTGGGGGATGTCAGTTTCCACCAGGGAATCCTGATTCCAGCCCCCAGCCCTTCTGGTACCTGTGGTCTCACAGCATTCCACGCATTTATGTTGCCTCCCTGGGGAAGCGTTGGGTCCGCAACAGTTAGTAAATGATTCTTTTTTTTCCTTTTTAAAGATTTTATTTATTTATTTGAGAGCGAGAGAGCATGAGTGGGCGTGAGGAGCGAGCCAATGTCCCACGCCTCTGTAAGCACCACCTGTGGGTATCAGGGCTCATTTTCTCCTCGAAGCAGTTTTGACTTTGGGGACAACACTGAATGGCCTTCCCTTTTAGTCTTCATTGGTTGGCCTAATCATTACACTGACACAAAAGAGAGGAATAGGAGGACAATGAGTTTTTAAAAAGTTTGCACCTATGGGATATCACAGAGATAGGAGATTCCCTGAAGTGACCAAGGCAGGCAGCTTTGAAACAGAAAAACAATTATGTGTGAAGAATTGACAGGGGGGTTGGGCTTGGGGTAGCAAAGAAGCAACAAGGTTTGTTTAAATCAGGATGCCTTCCACCCTCCAGGCGCAGGGAGGATAGTCTTCACCGGGGGAATATTTCCTGCTTTCAGGGGACGAAGGAGGGTCCAAGCATCCTTCTTGCACTGGGTATTTCTTAAATGGCTTTCATGCAAAATCATTGACATACCAAAGTGACATATTTGAGGGAGGCCTGCCCTGGACCCCATCAGTTCCTTCCTCTAAAACTTCCCTGGAAAGTGCACCCTTTAAAGGGAGCTGGTGGCAGAAGAAAGCAGAGTTGGGTTCTTCGCTGAGTGGGAAGAGGGCTGCAAGGAGAGAAAAGAACATAGACTAGAAGCAGGAGGGACAGAGATGAGTAGAGGGAAGTAATTTGACCCACAGTCCATTAAACCACCTCCCAGTCCTGGGACTCCATCAGTCCAATACGATGCTGCATTTATCGGATGGGCAGAGCTCATCTTCCCTTTCAATAGATGTAAGTTAGACTCTACTTGTCCCGTTTGATTTACATAAAAACAGCATTTTTCACAGATGGTTGCATACCCTCCTTATCACCGGGCAGCGAGAACAGGATGAATTTGGACAGCGGAAGCGAAGCTATTGACTTCTGACTTGGTAGCTCCCAGGTCCACGGGCTCTTGTGGAACTCCTGTTCTCTCACCATGGAAATATTTAAGATCAGCTCTTGCAAAGCATAACTCCCACAGCCCGGGACTAAGGTCCTCTGTGCTACAAAAAACCTGCCATGGGGATACCGCAGCCGATTTTCTAGTCTCGTGTAGCATGACTTCATGAACAAAGGGGCCCAAGTCTGCAATCTGGCCGGTGTGTAAGGCTGAGTGTCCAGTGACAGCAAGAGTCAGGGGTCCGGGTCCACACTGCCCTGACCACTTGGGTGGGAACCCTTTATAGGGCTTGTCGCCATATAAGATGAAAAGACCCGTGTGATTCAAAGGCAAGATCAGAGTAGAATCTAGTATCTGGGATCTGGAGCTTTCCATCACCTCTGCTACTGGTAATGTTAGCAGCCACACGTCAGCACTTTCTCCGTAAGAGGAAAACAGGTTGCAAAATGTCGGGCACAAGAGGCCCGCACATCGGCTTCGGCAGCTCGACGTCTCGGTTTTGTCTCCTGGCCAAGTTAGTCCAGATTTCTTTTCTTTTTGAAGATTTTATTTATTTATTTGACAGGGAGAGTCACAGCGAGAGAGGGAACACAAGCAGAGGGAGTGAGAGAGAGAGAAGCAGGCTCTCTGCCGAGCAGGGAGCCCTATGCAGGGCTCCAACCCAGGACCCCGGGATCATGCCCTGAGCTGAAGGCAGACGCCCAACGACTGAGCCACCCAGGCGTCCCCAGGCCAGATTTCTTGATCCATTCCTATATGGTTTGGGGTGTTGAGTTTCTAGTGGGGGAGCAGCTGAGATACCCCAAGTCGTACAGGGGTGGCGTGTGAACCATCTAAAGCATAGAGTGATTTGGCGAACACCTGTGCCAGGGGACGCGGTGCTAGAGTCACTTTTGATCGCCGTGACATGTTTGTGGATGCTGTCCTCGGACCCAGCCCCCAGGGTGTGCCCGCAACATCGTCCTGGTGTGTCACCCAGGAGGGGCCCGCTAGCGTGTCTGTTTTCAATATAAAGGGGAACATTTTCACCTGTTGTCTTAATCGGGGCAAGGGACTGTCCTTGAGATTTTCCCAAGCCCGGTCACTCACCCGAAGAAGAGGCAGAGTGATGTTTCTCTAGGAGTGGATGCCATCCCCTGCCTGTCTCCCCTTTTCCAAACTCAGTCCGCCCGGTGTTCCCGTGGGCAGGAACGAAAACCAGTCAGGTGTTTTGCATCCTCGAGGATATTGACATCCTGACCTCACCCACGGTCATAGTCACGAACCAACACGGCCAGGACCTGGTAGATTGGCAAGATGGGGTGTGGTGTCTGGGGCCAATCCGTTGGAAAGGTAACACTGGTAAGAGCAAGATACAAGTTGAAAGGGAGCCATCGGGGAAACTGAGGGAGCAGAGGATGGACTGAAACAAGCATTCTCCGCTCAGCCTTCTAATACGTGATTAATAAATGGGGGGGAATGTTCACTAATAACAAAAGGTGTGTGTGTGTGTGTGTGTGTGTGTGTGTGTGTGTGTGTGTGTGTGTGTGTAGGGAGCCTTAAAAGAGAGGGAAGGGAGAGGTGGAAGCAAGTTTATTAACCCACGAGCTTGGGAAAGCTGGTCTACTGACAAGAGCGAGCCCATTTGGGGCTCCACCTTCTCACACCCTTCGATGACCTTCCTCAGGATCACATGATCCCCATGGTGTGGAGGTTGACGGAGGCTCTGCCCCAGGTGCAGGAAGGCTTGTGCTGAGCTTCCTGGAGTATCCAGAAGGCTCCACTTTAGGTAACTAGTGGAGATGCTCTGGTTCACAGATGGCCCCACTTTAGGTCATGATCTCGTGACCCCACCGCCATGTTCCTCATGCTATAAAAGCTGGGGCTCAAGGCCCAGACTGGAGGGAGGATGTTTGAGGAGGGTCCTGGTTCTTTCCCTTTCTGGTAAGTAACACCCGAATAAAATTGTAAGCCGTGTGGGGTGCCTTCCACCTTCTGGGAACTGGTGAGCCGGGCACAGAGTGAAAATGAAACAAGCTTGGGTAAAAGGGGGGATGCTGGCCGGCAGCCTGGGGTCTGCACAGGTCGGCACAGGACATCCCCAGCTGGCCGGACCCCGCATGTGGGGAGACTGGGCCGAGTGTTCTGGGCCAGTGCATGAGTGCGGGGACAGGGATACCCTGCAAAGGCCCCAGGGAATGTTTGAGATCCCATCTGAAACCGTGGGGACAAAGCAGAGAAGGGGGATGACCAAGCTGTTTTGGCCGTAGCTTAGTTGTTGATCTGAGTGTTACGAGATGCCAGGAAAAGGGAATTTCGGGTAAGGAGAGAATCGGAAAGGACTAGGAAGCGCTGGTTTTAGAAAAGCCCTTCTGAGCCACAGGCTCCTCTAATGGGAGAATCCTGGCAGGAGTGGGCATGGGGGCAGGGGCGCCCTGAGAAGAGACGCAGAGTGTCTTGGGAGAGCTGGGGGCCCTGGAGCACGGGGTCCCTGGGACGGAGACTCCTCCCGATGGGGAGGACTCGGTCTTGCAGGAAGAGGAGGAGGTACAGGGCCCTTGATTCGGGTGGAGAGCCAGACCAGCTGTGAGCCTGGGCATGACGGAGAAGAATGCCCACTAGTCAGAAGACCACTGTGAGGGAACATTCTGCAGTTGAATTTGTGGAGCTAAGGAGCCCCTATAAGCCAAAGGGCCGAGAAGGGTGGCTGTTTGGGGGTCAGAACTGTGGGAAAACAGGGTTGATGGTATTGTATTGAATGGGTTTGAGATGCAGGGAAATGGCCTCAGGCTCTGCCCCACCTGCAGTGGGAGGAAGGTTGCCTGCCTCAGGCGTGGGCGCTGGCACTAACTTGATGCATTAGGTCAGCCTGACCTTCAGATAACCTGGCCTCGAGAGGGGACTGTTCCATCCCCTCCCTTGTGCTGGCCCTTTCTAGAAGAACTACAAGAGATAATACGTGAATTGGGAATGAGGCATGCCATTTACACCCAGCATTTTAGAGGCTCAAACGGAGCATGGTTTTCCTGTGGTGTGAAAGGCTGTGTCTCGAAGCCAGGCCCTGGGGGCTGTGGCGTGGGGCTTATGGATCTGTCCTAGGCCCTGTGGTTCGTCGGCTCATGGCTCTGGTACCCGCCCTGGTGGCAGATTTAAGTGAAATCAGAAGATTCTGTCACAAGGCAAATAGGTTGAAAAATGGAAAAACAAAGGCCACTGCCAAAGACAAAATGGCGGGCAGAGGGCCCTTTAAGATCTCTCCTGAATAGTTGTGGCAAGATCTAATGTTATCTGGGACCCTGGGAGAAGATATGGACGAACAATCCAATCTGGTCTTCCTAAGCCTATAGAAGATGTTCCCTAAGGGAAAGCAGTTTACTCCATCGAAGGAAGGCTCGGAAAGCCAAGTGCAGCCCTGAGGGCCCTTCCACTAACAGGAATTTCAAGGGTGGATCCCCTGTACCCACAGAGACTAGGCATTAGGCCACCATTGCCCTCTAGTGCTTGTGCTAGGGAGCGACCAGAAGCCCCATGGTGAGTTAACCATTTATTGGTCTTGTACTAACAAATACACTGGACGAGCTCTAATATTCACTGGCTGAATGTACACTTATCTACACAAAACCCTCAACAATTCAGGGAGAAATAAAGGCTATTGATGGTTATAGGAGACCAGTTGTTACCAACTCGAGTGCCTGGGCTCTCCAAGCAGTAGAAATTGGCAGGGGCCAACAGGAATTCCCGGGCAAGGCTTTCACTGGGGCTTATGCTTGAGCACAGGGGAGATGGAATAAGGGAAAGGATCCTTCGTGCTGGCATTGTAAACAAAAGCCAAAGAAAGTTTTTTAAAAGACTGAGGCAGGCAAGGAATGACATCTAGGCTTGGAGGGGTGGAAAGAGATAGAGGAAGTTGGGCTCACAAGAGCAGTGGACACAACATGGCCGTCATGGATTGAAGCACATTATATGTTAAATCTCCACCCCTGGGGGGTGATTTTAGTATTCTAATGAGGGCAAAAGTCAATGACAGGTCAATGCTGGGGTCCAGCTTGGTGCAGACTGATTTGGTTGGGTCTTCTGGTCTCTGTGGTTGAATACCTCCCTTGGTAAGCATCCTGCTTCCTCCTTCCTGCAAAACACTCTACTCAGGAGGCAGAGAGGGCTAACTAGCAAGGAACAGTGGATTTTGTGGTCAGGGTTGAGGGGACCTAAGTCTAGTCAAAATTATCAAGGTCGGACAAACTCATCTCTACCTACAGACAAGCAGGCTTCCTTCCCACTGTTTTCTAGTGCCTGTCTCCCCTATTCCTGAATGTGTTTGGGGTGTAGATGTTTTACAGGTTCTAGATCCAACTACAATGACAGGCGAATTCAGGTTATGTATCTGAGTAGAGACACCCATTGTGGTGAGTCATGCAAAATGGGAAACTCTCTAGCTGCCGGTTTCTAGAGCAGGACAAATGTAAGACACTATAACCTACCAGGGGTGCACAACAAGATTACTGCCACAGTGACCAAATTAGGGTCGGCAGGGGTCCTCAAGCCCACTCAAAGCCCACTCAGTAGTCCGTTGACCCAAGCGTACCTCCATAGCCCCCCAACTTGTCACAGGATAGTAGGCAGAGATTTGGAAGAATGGATATTGCCAGGGGAGATGATGCTTTCTCATGATACAGATGATGTCATGTTAACTCATGATGATTTAGCCTCCCTGTCTCAGCAGCCACATCATTCCAGGCATACTTAAAGTCCCGAGGATGGGAGGTAAAGGCTGACAAGATCCAAGGGCCTGGTCAGTCAGGACAATACCTGGGTGCCATCAGGATGGAAGACCCAGGTGATGCGGGAGGTGGTCATCCATAAGATACGAGCTTTCCCGGTCCCTAACATGGTAAAGGAATTACAGGTTTTTGTTGGTTTGTTGGGTTATGGGAGACCTTTTCTATTTTCCATCTAGAGCAGATATTACGACCTTTCTATGCCTTGCTTAGGAAGGGAAGCCCATGGGATCGAGGTGCTAACCCAACAAGAGACTTTCTTAAAGACAAAAATGGTGGTGAAACCAGTACAAGCCCCCAGGAGTGTTGATGCCTTGTGAGAGTTGTGAATGAGATGTGAGTTCATTTCCAGAAGGGCTTGGCTGGGGCTCTTGGCCATGGCAAAATGTGAAATGAGTCCTGTTAGGATTCTGGTCTCAAGTATGGAAGGGAACAGAAGCCAGGTGTGGTCCCATTGAGAAACAACTGAGCTGTTTCTCTCGTACTGCAAAAGACAGCAGGACTGATGGCTGACCTGCCCGTGATGGTAGGAATGGCTCTGCAGGTCGAAGAATGAATTTAGGACACATTTGGCAAACCCAAGTGTGCCTGTGCCCAGGACAGCATCTTACGGGAATGCCTCGCTCACCCACAGCAGACATGATGGCTCCCCTCCGCCAAGTAAAGGAAGGGGTAGACTAGCCGCCAACAGACACCGGGTATACTGATGCCAATTGCCAAGGAAGCTCACCGCTTTGGCACTCCTCGCCATCCTGTTGGATTCTGGTGAACTTTGGTTCAGAGAAAGCTATTTGGGAAGTAGGTATGAGACCCAACGTAGTCATCCAAGTATGGCGAAGGTCCCCTCAGTGCTGATCCACACCAACACCACCACACAGTCATGAGGCAGAACCATGACTGCTGACAAGGACTGCCCCTGATGCCTCCTCTGGGCCCGGCCAGAGCATATTGGTCCACACAATATGGTGGACATACGTCCACAATATGGTGGACAGCACACCACCCTCTTTCTCAACGGCCAATGGGTGGTATCAGCCCTCTGCCAGTGCTGAGAGGACACAAACAGGCACTGACCTGTGCGGACACCTCCACAGGCCTTGTATGAACCTTTGCCTGTAAAAGAGCAGGTGTGGGAGGTGGGGGCAGGAATAGAGGGAGAGAAAGATCTCAAGCAGACTCCCTTCTCAGTGTGGAGCCCAACGTGGGGCTTGATCTCATGACCCTGAGATCATGACCCGAGCCAAAACCAAGAGTTGGACACTTAACTGACTGAGCCACCCTGGTGCCCCTCCACCCAACCCCTCGACGTTGGTCAGGGCCCAACACGCGTGTCTACCTTCTGGACCTCCGACAGTTGGTGCTGAGGTAGGGAGCTTAGTATGGGTACCGACGGAGACAACTGTGTACAATAGAGACACACCCTCTCAGATATGAAGGAACATAAGATACGGCATCCTCCCCCAGGGAAAATACCCAAGTCAGTGGGGTGTGGAGGCATGGGGGCCGAACCATCACCATGTTGCTCCACAATGAAGATTTGTCCATAGCCATGGCCTGTAGAACATTTGTCTGATTGCCTCTACCCTCAATTGCTGCTGTTCCTTCCTATCCAGTCAAGAAACCTCTCCCTGTCGTGGACCCCCACGGACCCTGCTGTTCTCAGTCCTTTTGTGGAAAGGACCTCTTTACTGGGTCACTGGGGAACCAGAGTTCTGAGTTTTTTCTTCAGACTTAGTGGAATATTAATGTTGCTGCTGGGGCACCGGGATGCAAGTCGTCTCCTGATACGTGGCTCTAGGGTCATTGCAGAAGAAGGGCATGAGATTCTTTGGGCTGGAAAGATGTCGGGGTGGAGTGGAGGGGTGCTTGGACCCCATTTTTGGCCTTCCCTCTTGCTCATGTGCCCCAATGACTTGCTGCAGGGCCACGTGTTCCGAGGCCTGTGGGGGGAATGTGCACCCTGACTGGAGTGCAGGAGGGCTTGTTGTGAGCTTCCCTAACGTGGTGCACAGAAGGCCCCACTTTGGGCGACTTGTGGGGATCCTATAGCACAGGGATGGTGCCCTTTAGAAGACTGCCCTCTGATCTCACCAGCTTGCCCCTTGCTCCATAAAAGCTAGGGACTAAGGTCGGACGGGGCAGAGTATGGTGATGGAGAGTGGCCCCATACCTCCTGGATCGTCCACAAGTCAATCAGTTATCTGGAATAAAACCCTGTGGACAGTATCCCGGGGCTTGCTTCATTTTCCGGTCTCAAAGTGCCATGTCCATGTACAGGATGCTTTCCTGACCTCTTCCCTTCTACCACCATCTATTTCAAGAGCCTGGGAGTTCGCTCTAGAAAGCCTTCCTTTAAGGTCACCTGTAGGGGTTGTCTTCCAGTTATCTCAGAAGTGATGAGCTGGGTTGTCTTTGGCATAGCTTGCATGAATCCGGGAGGATTCTTCTTTTATGTTCATTACAGTGTAGGTGGTCAGCGGTACCTTAAGGTCCTTCTCAGCGAGGTAATCATGCATGTTTTCTTCTAAAGACCTTTAGGTATATTGTCTCCTGGTCAAGCAGGATGGCAAGGCTTGGCCATCAGTGGAGGTCATGCTCCTCTGACCCATTGGCGATTTGCAGCAGGTATACTAGTTAGTTCCTATGTATAGCTAGTCATAGCATCAGATGGTTTGCTTAAGTTCCCACAATATTCACTTAATCCAGGCATGGAGGGTTTTTTGTTTTTTTTGTTTCTTGGGGATTTTTGGTTTTGTTTTTTTTGAAGATTTATTTTTTAGACAGAACATGACTGGGGGGAGGAGCAGAGGGAGAAGGACATGCTGAGCATGGAGCCCGATGTAGGGCTCAATCCCATGACCCTGAGATGATGACTTGAGTGGAAACCAGGAGTCTGACGCTTAATCAACTGAGCCCCCAGACACCCCCCACGCATCGAGGTTTATAGATGCCAGGAGGCATTGGGTGTCCAAACACTATTTCAAAAAGGGTCAATCCATGTCTCCTATTTGGGGTGTTCTGGATCTTTATAAGGGGCAGTGGAATGCATCCGGCCATTTAAGTCTAGTTTCTTGACCTGTCTTTCCAACAGTCCTTTTTAGGTCTAAATTTTACGTTCCACTTGCCCTGATGATGGAGGATGGTGTGGAGTCTGAAACTGTAATGAGTATCCCCAGTCTCTGCAAGCAGGTGGTTTCTCTCTGCTGTAATAGGAACTCCTTAGCAGGACCTGATCTGTAACAGAGTAACGAAACGTGGAATTATCTGTTCTTGATTTACCACTGTTGGTGGCATCAGCATATCTGGTTAGATAGCAGTCAGTCCATCCACCATCAGACAAAAAACAGAAGTGCCCAAGCCTGGGGGCAAATCTATAAAATCCATTTGCAACACCGTCACTGCAGTGAGCCTGGGAGGACTTCCTAGGGTATGTCAATTTCTTCTAGAAATTTGGTGAGACTGACAAGTGGACCCTGGGAAATCAGGTCACCAAATCTGTGGATGCCAGGGCAGGACCAATTGTCTTTTAGATCCCTAACTATCACCTGTCCACACATATGTCCCATTTGGTAGGAGAGAAGTGTAAGCCAACAAGTCCAAAGGAGGGGACTACGGAAGACTGGCCCAAGGTGTGATCCATCTGTAACTTGTTTGGTACCTTTTAGTATCCATTTGTCTTTTTCGGGATTGGGATGGGGGGAGGGGGCATTTGCCTGATAGTCATAGTCAATAATACCAGTTAAGGATAAAAGATGGGCTTAAATGTTGGGTGGAGAAAGGAAGGGTATTCTGTTTTGGGCTGCATACTTAGCCCCTCGTTGGCCCTATTGCTTCCTAAGGGTATAACATCCGTTTCCTTAGTATGGGTTGAGCAATGGAGGATGGAGATTTTAGGAGGAGAATGGCTTGTAATAAGGCAGCAATTATACGCCCATTAGCAACAGGAGGGCCACAGAGGTGAAGAATCCGCATGATTTCCGAATTGTGCCAATAGCATGGCAGACCTCAAAAGCCTATCTGGAGTCCATGTAAAAAGTGGCAGTTTCCCCTTCCACCAGTGGACAGGCTATGGTGAGCGCTAGCCGTTCAGCCTCTCGGGCTGATTTCAGAGCAGGCGAGGAAAGAGTATGCCATCATCGTTTCACATTGGACATTATGGCACAGGCAGTTTTCACATTCTACATTTTGCTGGGAATTTCATCTAGAGGAGTCATTACAGATTAGAAGTGAATCTGGGTTGTGTAAGGGGGTGTCTGGGAGCTCTTCCTGTGGCTTCGAGCCCATTTCTGTAGTGGCGAGGCAACCATCGTGGTGGGGGTGGGAGGCTCGGGTGGCGGTGCAGGCAGTAGGGTGGCTGGATTGAAAGTGTAACGACGGTGGGAGACGGTGGACGGTTGGAAGAGCGAGGCTGTAGGTGGCCTGTGTCTTGTGAGCCTGTCAGAGGGCAGACGCCTCCTGGGGAACACAGGTGAAAAGGGGGAGCCTAATGCAAGGCTTTATCAATCAAGATGGCAGTCAAGGCTACAGTACATAACCACGGCGGCCGTGCCTGTGCCAGAGGCCTGACCCCCAGGAGCCTACCAGGAGCAGCACCCCACAGGATGAACCTGAGAGGCAGAGGCTGTCCCGGGACCCCATTGTTTTCATGGCTGTAGAGATAGAAAGTTCGGTCAGCATGAGGTAAGCTAAGAACTGGGGATGTGGACGGTGTTTATTTAAGGCTTCAAAGGAGTGTAATGCCTTGAAAGGCTGTCCAGGAAACGGGCTCTGGGGTGTTTTCTGGGAGGAGGACAGACAAAGGTTTAGCAAGGGCAGCAATATTAGGAATCCATTGGCGGCAGTTAACTAGTTGCCCTGTAGAGATTTATGTAATTGGTTTTTAGTTTTGGGGAGGGGGATGGGCAAAAGTGATTCAGGGCGTTTTGGGGTGAGCCTTTGAACACCCTGAGGATCTCTCATGCCCTGAGTAGGTAACAGTTGTTTGCACCCACTGAAACTTAGATGGGTGGGCTTATGGCCTCATTCAGCTGATGCCTTTTGGAAATTGGGGGGGGTGGTCACTGAGAGCGGCTGGCCGGGTGTGGTTCTAGCACAAAAGCTCACCAGCAGAGACTGGAGCCTGGTGTGCAGCCTACAGAACCCAAGTCGGCTGTAAGAACTTGGGAGGGTGGGGAGGAGACCCGTCGTATCTTTGGGGTATGCGAGTCCCCGTTGGCTGCTCCCTAAGGCAATCTCGAGTCAGGATGCCATGGGGCTAGAGAGGAAGCCGAGCCAAGGTCAGCTACTGCAAGCCAGGCGGCCTGCCTGGAAGCAGAGGTAAGAACAGTTGGCTGGATTAGAGCCCCAGGGTACTGAGGGAGTGCAAGAGTTTATGGCTCCCAGGTCTGGCACACATGGACCAATTTGGCTCCCGTCTGGGTCAAATTTGCCTTCTTTCTTTACTGGCAAAATTGGAGTGTTGCAGCACGAGGCCTTAAAGACCAGTGTGATCTGCTGTCCCCAAATCTCTGCTGGGCTCAGAGAGACCAGGGACAGGGCGCCAGGCTGCTGTGGGGAGGGGCTCATCTTTCCTTTCCAAGAAACCCCTCCCCGCTCAGCACGTGCACGGCCCAGAGACAACGGCCCAGAGACAACGGCCCAGAGACAACGGCCCAGAGACAACTCGGGCATCCGTTAGAGACTCGTCCTCTTCAGAGGCATCAGAATCGAGATGAATAGCACGTAAGGAGAGGGGGAGATGATGAATGCCTCTCTCGGGGCGTTTGATGGTGTGGTCCGCTTACACAACAACTCTGTACCAGGACAGTTTGCTGATGAGGAGCCGGACCCCAGAAAGGCGTGTGGGGTGCCAGAGGGGCCTGAGGATACTGGGGTGGTTGAGACGGGGGCTGTGGAAGAAGGTGCCCAGAGTCCCCAGTGGCTCAAATAAACTGGTGCCCGGCAGAGAGAAATCCTCCGAGATGGTAGAGAGAGTCCCCCCAGGCTCCATTTGACATCGGGTTCTGGGCCCTCTAGTTCCAATTGAATGGTGGGCTTGGGTGCGAGTGAGGGTCAGCGGACCCCATTCACGGATGGCGACATGTCCCACAGGACCTTCTGGGGTCGCGGGGGATGGTTTCTTTGGCTTTTCTCTCTGAAGCATAGGACTGTTATTCTTCCAATATTTTTTTTTCTTTTTTTTTTTTTTTAAAGATTTTATTTATTTGACAGAGAGGAGAGAGATAACAAGCAGGCAGAGAGGAGGCAGAGAGAGAGAGAGAGGGAAGGAGGCTCCCTGCTGAGCAGAGAGCCCAATGCGGGGCTTGATCCCAGGACCCTGAGATCATAACCTGAGCCAAAGGCAGAGGCTCTAACCCACTGAGCCACCCAGGCGCCCCTGTTTTCTGTAATATCCACAAATGTCTGGGGGCAAATAGGAAGGGTCACGTGGCCTTGGAGCAGCTTCAAGCGTTACAAATTGCAGAGAAAGAATAGTTGATTTTAACTTTTTCTTTTTCCCCCTGCAAGCTATTTTCAAAAGAATTTAGTAGCGGTTTCATTTATAGGCTGGCCGGGTCCATCCAACTATATTATTTTGAAGGTGTCTCTTTATATCAGGTTTCCTACTAAAGGGGGAATTAAAACATTTTTACCTTCTGGAGTTTCTGGGCTCAGTGCAGTCACAATTTTGAAAGCATTCAGCAGAGGTCTTCGGATGTTCTCCTTTCTTCTGAGTTCACAGTTCAACCTTAGACCAATTCACTTTAGGGAGAAAAAAACCCTCTGAGATGGTTCCCATCAAGCCTCGAATATCTGCCTCCCGCCGGGCCATCTTGTGGTCATTTGCAGAAGGGCCTTGGAGAATTTCTGGCCATCTGTTTCCTCTGCAAGGGGGTTTTTGCAGGGGGGTGTCTGGTCTGCCTATAAGCGCGGTATAATCACGGGAGGGAAGAACATTCTCCAGCAGCCAGGGCAGGTCTGTGGCAGTCGGGTGGTGGATGCCCACTAATCTAATTCCGCTCTACATTTGGTAGGATCTTCTGAAAGTGGAGGTAAAAGGGCTTTATAATTTCAAAGGTCGTCTGCTGTCCAGAAGACATGAATTCTTTGCAGGGGGGCCAAGACGTGTCTGCGAAGGACACTGCATAGGCAGGCCTGGGCCGGCAGGGTCTGTGTCTGCATAGAGAGCCCTGGAAAGTAGGAGGAGCCGTAGGGGATGGTGAGCCAGCCTCACCGCCCGGGCCCCTTCGTGCTTCGGCTACACTCACTTCCCAACCTGCTGCTTTTCCACGGGCAACCTCTACGCCCTGGGTTGGGAAGTCCAGCGGGGTGCCCGCTGTAAATCGCATAGGGAAAGGGAAGTTAAAACAGGTAGCTGGGGGCTGAAGGGATTTTTCTGGGGAACAAGGAAGAGTTTGGGCAGCTGGCCTCTGAGAAAGGGGATTGTGACCCAGGGCCTGGAGATCCAAAAGATCTTCTGGAAGGTGGGTTAGGGAACTGGGGGTAAAGGGTGCACAAGAAGGTGGAGACGGGGAATTTATGCCGGATGTGGATTTTAATATTTGTTCCCAGTCTAGTTTCTGTTTCTTCGTCTTATTGAGGGAGCTCCAAAGGTTAGCCATGATACCCCTTGGTGCCCTGTTCTCAAGCCTACCTTCCCAGAGATACCAACAAGATCGCGCCGGAGGAGGAGAGCTCATTGTTTATTTCTTTTTTTGAATAGAGAAATTTTTCCCATTCAAAAGACCCATCGTCTGCTCATTGACAAGTGGGGTCTCCATCAGTATGTTTATTCCAAAAGTGACTCAATCCAAGAAGCCTTTTTAGTGGAAAGACCTGGACATAACTTCCCAGGCTTAGAAAAAAAAAAAAAATCAAGAAATCTTAACCATGGGTGTAAGAGGCATCTCCAAAGTGGGCGCAGAAGATGGGAACCCCCCCCCCCCAAATGCAAGTTCTCCTGGAGTTACTCTGTGAAAACACAGACCTTGGTAGTCGCAGGCAGACAGCGTAGTGACCGTGGGGTCTCCGGTCCGTCACTGGAGTGCGAGGTGCTGGTCGTCACAGACCCACAAGGCTGTCACACCAGGCAGGTGCTCCTAGCTTTGCTAACGTTAGCAAGGCAACGAGGGCTGGGGCGACAAAGGCCCCTGAGAGCAGGGGTGGCAGGACCAAGACAGTGCTGCCTAGGACTTTGGGTCTCGGACCCCCAGTCTCTTGGACTGGCCCCCACTGGATGGGGCGGACCGGAAGGAATACTCTCTCACTGGTCGCAAAGCCAAGCTCTCAGGTCACAGAACAAGACTAGAAAACCTCATATAGGTTTTTAAATTATTATTATTAACATATGATGTATTATTTGCCCCGGGGATACATGTCTGTGAATCATCAGGCTTATACAGTTCCTAACACTCATCATAGCACATACCCTCCATAACCCAGGTTATGGTCCATAACCCAGCCACCCCACTCCTACCCCCCTACCCTCCAGCAACCCTCAGTTTGTCTCCTGAGATTAATAAGAGTCTCTTATGGTTTATCTCTCTCCCCGGTCCCATCTTGTTTCATTTTTTTCCCTCCCCCACGGCCCCCTGCCCTGCCCCTCAAATTACTCTTATCAGAGAGATCATATGATAATTGTCTTTCTCTGATTGACTTATTTTGCTTAACATAATATCCTCTAGTTCCATCCACGTCATCGCAAATGGCCAGATTTCATTTCTCTTGATGGCTGCATAGTATTCCATTGTATATATAGGCCACATCTTCTTTATCCATTCATCTGTTGATGGACATCTAGGTTCTTCCCATAGTTTGGCTATTGTGGACATTCAGAGAGGACCCGCAGCAAAGTGGTTCTAAGCAGAGGCCAGTCTGGTGAGAAGCATAATCCCCTCAGTGTGAGACCGCTCAGAGAGTAGCTGATGGGGCCCGTGCCTGCATCCCACTGTGTGGGTTTCTTCCCTGTGACAAATGACACAAGGGACAGCCAACAGAAAACCGTGACCACCTGTGGGAGGAACAGAATCAATAGAGAACAAAGGTACCCCTAACAAATCCTTACACGAGGAAGGAGGGCACGCAGGTGATTTTCTCCTGCTGGGAAGAGGGTTCTCACCGTGGTGCATCTATGGGACCCTGCGGGCAGAGCAGGCTGACCTGGGAGGAATTTCACGTCTGCCAGCACTTGTCAGGGGTCCCAGGGCTCAGCCATGACAGCCCCGGGGGTGGGCAGTGTCCCAGCCGGCTGAGGTCCCCGCCCCGGACACCAACACCCCAGGGAGGGAAAAATACCCTTTCTTCCCTTCCAGGTTCTGTGGCTGGCCTCGTAGTCACATTGACACGAGACACAGGGAGCAGGAGGAAAGCTTTAATTTAGTCCATATGGGGTTCACAGAAATAGGAGACTCCCCAAAGTCCCCAAAGCCTTTGAAACAGAGAAATGATTACTTGTGAGAACGGGCAAGGAGGTTGGGCTTGGGGTAGCAAACAAGTGAAGAAGCAGCACGGTTTGTTCATCCAGCCTTAGTGGCCCCAAGGGTGCTCCTTGGGCAATCACGATGCCTTCCACCCTCCAGGTGGGTGGGGGATAGTTCATGCTTTGAGGGACAATCAATATCAGTAAGGAAGTCCTTGAACTCTGGCAAATGTTTATTCCTGCCCCTCCTGGGAGCTAGTGCGTGAGGATGAGCTGAACCCTCTTCCTGCCCTCGTGGAGCTTGCGGTCTGGTGCACGGAGAACACATGAACAGGCACTCCCTGTTGGGCGCTGTGACTGCTGCACGGGGCAGGTGTTGTGAGAGCAGAGGGGAGCCCTTGGGGGCAGTGGGGCCAGGCCTCGGCACCTCAGATGGCTGGTGGGAGGGTGTGGTAAGGAAGAAATAGGTGGGGAGAGGGCCCGGACCACTGGGCAGCAGGGAGAGTGCATAGACAGTCTCTACAGACCTGCAATGACAATTTCTATTTTAAGATGACCTGGAACAACACTGGGGCACACAGTCCTTTTGTGTGTGACTGTTGCCTTGTGGGGTAGGGATAGGACCTGATGGCTTCCAGCTGCCCCTTTTTTTCTAATTTTCAAATTTATTAGCGACCACATAAGCATGGGGGCAGTAAAAGGAGAGGGAGAAGCCGATTCCCCGCAGAGCAGGAAGTCAGATACAGGGCTTGATCCCAGGACCCTGAGATCATGACCTGAGCCAAAGGCAGATGCTTAACCGACTGAGCCACCAGAGTTCCTACACGACCCCAGCTCCCTGGAGGCAGTTGGAGGCAGGCTCGAATGTGGTTTCCTGGCATCGCCGGTAAGGACCTTGAGGGCTGGGTGAGACGTGGAGTTTGAGAGCTGGTGGGAGCGTTTCTCGCCCGCAGGAGCAGCACTTGTGCAGGAAGGGAAGGAGGCAGAGGGCGCAGATGGGAGTTCTGGGAGGCCTGAGGGGCTGCTCCCCCTTCCGGCAGGATAGCTGGCACCTCTTCATGCAAACAGGCCAGGTTCACTGAGAGCTTCTGGAGAAACCCCCCTTGCAGGTGGAAGATGGTGCAAATTTGGGGCTTCTGCAGCCTGGGACCAGGAGAGTTTTAATATAACCTACGCAGTACTTGGCTCCCTTAACTTCGTCCATTAAACCCCACTACGAAAACCTGCCTCCCCTCGGCCACTTCCTCCCCTCCCTTCAGAGGATCGAGGCTCTAAAACTACAAAGGGGATGTTCCACTTAATAGTGGGGGCCAGCGAGGGAAGCGGTGCCTCCAGAGGCCAGGACGGTGGCACTTAGCAGGTTACCTACGGTTGTGCAGAGCTCGGTATGGATCTTTCCCGCCTGACCTGGAGGCAGGGATCTCCCACGGTGAGACTGTCTCCCCTGGAGAGGTTTGTCTTTTAGGAGAAGTACAACCAGGTGCTGGGAAAAGGAAAAAGGAATCCATCTGGGTTCCTCATGCAGTTTTCATAGAGGACCCCAAAGTGGCTCTACCTTTCGTTAAAGCTTAAGCAGCAGTGATTTAATGAAAAGTAATGTGAACTTACCACCCCTGATAAGGGGGTGTCCTTGCTTCTCTTAAAAACATCTCCTGGAAGGAACTTGGCTCGGTCAATGCTTATCACCATGGTAAATGAATGGCGAATAGAAATCGAGTGACGAAAAGCGCTAACATAGGAAAGAGACAGCAATCGTAGAAGGGTTAGAGTGTAATGGGGCCTTTCGAGGGGGAGGCCTTGTTTCAAATGGAGGTTTTATTAGGATTCAGTGAGGCCAGCAGATCAGGAGGTGATTGCCCCGGGAAAGGTCTTTTGTGACCGTTCCCGAGAGGAGGGGGCCAGGCCACACGACACGGCCACGCAGGGAAGGGGGAAGCCTGGTGTTTATTGTGTTTTCTCAGGGATGGAGCGCATAAGCCAGTGTAAGCAGGCTTCGGGAGGCTCATCTCGGAGGGCTCTGGGGCAGAGAGGCTGTCCCTTGTTGTGGCCTTGAGGCTATGAGGGCCAGTGGACACAGGAGGTGGCTGGGGGTATGGATAAGGGACTGGCTGGCTAAGCCCCCCTCCTGTCCACAAGGCCCCAGGATGTCAAGGCGTCAGAAACACATGCTTCCTACAGGTCTCTGTTCCATAAATCGTTGATGTGATTTGCATGATGAAACTTTACGCGTCCTCTAATCCTAATGAAATACTTGGCCTGTGGTTCCTTTATTAAAATATATAGAGAACACTAATTCTATTGACGATTTTAGTTTAAAAGGCTAACAATTCGTGGCTGAAGGGAAAGCCATACAACGATAGGACTTGAATTCTTTTAAAATCTTTTTCAATACTTGGCTCCTCAGTAATAACTCGCCATCTGTTCTCTGTGAAATGGCAGCAAACATTCTTTGATAAGACTTTGCACACAGTATTGACCTTCAGTCGTTTTTACAGGTTAGTGTTCAGAGATTACTTCTATTTTTTTAGTAACGTGCTGTTTTAGCCACAGGCTTAGACTGAGAGGGACTCCTGTTGTTGTTTCCGAGGTTGTTCACCGAAGGGGCAGTTATTTCTGTGACGGGATGATGGGTTCTGAGGTTTCATGCGTACCCTGAAGCGTGGGGACGGGAAGAGAGAACTACTTAGGGATTTCACTGAGCTAACCCGGCGATACCGGGAGGTGGAGGCTGGGCCATTGCGCCCAAACTGGGGGAGTCCTGTTTCTTCGGGCTTCATCCCCGGACTTGCATCACCGTTCACGCCTCACCTGGATCCTTCTCCCACAGGCACCTGGCCCACTTGTTGTCCTCAGGATCCCATCTTGATGGTGTGGCAGTGACACTCCCTCAGGATGTGATGAAGACCCCAGATTCCAACGTGGCTTGGCCAGTCCCTCACTGCGCAACTTTGGGTAAGTGACGTAATAACGTCCCTGGGCAAGGACTTTTCTCAGTGACTAATAGGGTTGCTGTGAGGTTTAAACATGTTCTCATTTGTAAAGTACTTAGAATAGTACTTGGCACTGAGTAGGAACTACAGAAGCATTAGCACTGAACTATTATCTGAAGGCGATAATCTCGTCAAATGCCTATTTAAAAAAAAAAAGTTTTTCTGGCTGTTTTCCTCCTTCAGGCTTTTAAACTTGGCTGTTGTTTCTCCAGAGCGGAAGCTGGGCCTTCTTCCCACCTCACACCCCTCCTCGCTGGTTCCAGCCACGTTTCAAATGTGCCACCAGATACTGGCCTCCCAAACTGGCCACTGGCCTGACGCCCCCTCCAAGTTACAGCCCCTCGTTTCCAACTATCCCAAGACTCCTGAAACTCCAAGCCAGCCCCTCTGGTGTCATGTCCCCTCTGTCGCCAACTGCCCTTCCCGAGGTCACAGTTCCCTGCACTGAGTTGCTTGCTCGCTCTCCTACTTGGTATCTGCCCTGCCCCGGCCGGCCCTAGAACATTCTGCACACCCACCCCCCCATTCTGGTCACCCTTCCTTCGGTCACAGCAGCCTCCTGACGGGTCGCCTACTTTGAGTCCCTCCTGCTCCTGCAACAGCTGTGATCTTCCTGAGGCAGAGATTCTCCCTTGGAGCCCTGGGTCCCTGGGAGCCGCCTCACAGCAAGGTGGGACCTAACACTCAGACTCGGCTGTTACAGGCTGACCCCTGTACCATGTGGGGGTTCGGGGTGCTGATCCCTGTGCGGTAGAAAATCCGTACAGAACTTCAGACTGTCTCAAAATGTAACTAATAGCCTACTGCTGACCGGAAGCCTTACCCATGACAAATAGTTGTTTAATACGTATTTTGTGTATTAATTATATATTTCTGTAACAAAGCTAGAAGAAATGTTAAGAAAATCCTAACATTCACATCCATACATTCACAGTACTGTACTTACTGAAAAACAAATCCCGATATAAGTAGACGTAGCTCACAGGTCAGCTGTACTATGTGCAACGATCTGCCTCCTGGGCCCGCTCCTATCTCAGCCACGTGTCCCACCCTCCAGGGCCCCGGCCCGTGGCTCTGTTCCTGGCTCTCCCCCCAAGGCGTCCCCTCCACAGGAAGCGCCGGCAGGTGCGCTGGGTCTGGCCTGTCCTGCCCGAGGTGACGGGTGCTCGGCAGCTGCTGCTGGCCCGGCGCCACACGGCAGGACCGCTCGTCGGGGTGACAAAGCACAACCCGCCGCGCCTTCACAAGAGCATGACGGCTGCAGAGAGAACCCGAGCATGTCTCTATGGTGCCGTCCGTGATGAACAATGCGCTGGGCATGGCGCGGGGTACACACGCCTTCGTTTTCCTCGGGTTACTGTGCGGTGTAAGGACCTCAAGGCTATCTGCACATTTCAGAACTGAGCCTAGGTTTTCTAAAAAAACTTACCAAGAAATCAGTACTAGATAACTCCCTACAGAAAAGACAACTGAACATCAAGGGTCTAATTTTTGAAGTACTGTTTTTATTAAACAGCTGTATTAAAAATGGATTTAAAGCACCCCGGTCACTAATTACCTTTTCCCTCTCAAAAGCTAAGCTTCTTAAAGAACTTCAGAAACCTTGTAAGAACCTCCTCAATTTGACACCTAACTCTGACCAAGGAGTCCAGCTGTGGGCCAGGAACCTGTCCGTGTCTTTCAGACCCAGTGCCGGCGATCAGAGCCTGCCCAGGGACATGACCCCCCCCCCCCCCCCCCCCCCCCCCCCCCCCCCCCCCCCCCCCCCCCCCCCGCCTTGCAGACAGCCAGTGCGTGGCAATCTCTGGGCGGCCTGCAGTCCAGGACTTGGTGCCTGGGTCCCCCTCTCGCTGTTGTGCCTCCGTGAACACCTGGCCTACCCACGTTCCTTCAGGGCCTCCGTATCTCCTTCCATGGGCACCTCTGCTGAGCCCTCCATGGGCCGGGAGAGTGCCCCCCACCCCGGCGCCCCCTGCACCCGGGTTCAGCCTCTTGCTCACGCTACAGCAGGAAACGGCTACAGACCTATTAATTTCACCGGCCTTACTGAGATAGAACTGACAAAGTTGTAATGCATTTAAAATGTACAGTATGATGATCTGATCTACAGTCGTCCCCCCTCATCTGTGCTTTCAGACACCCGTGGTCAACGAGAGTCTGCAGGCAGATGCTGCTGCTCCTGCTGGATCGGCAGAGGCTCGGGGGGGGGGGGCCCTGCCCTAAAGCCGCGTGCCCCACCACCCATGTCCTTCCCCTCCCCGTGGGCAGCTCCCCATCTCACACCCCGAGAGGGCTGAGTGCTGCTTCGGAGGGTATGTGAGATACCATACTCATAGAACTTTAGTATTGTTATACTCTGCCTAATTTATAAATTAAACTTGATTGTAGATATTTGCAGATAGGAAAAACCCCGTCCTGTATCGGGTTCCGTAGCCTCTGTGGTTTCAGGCGCCCACAGGGGCCTTGGAATGCATGCCTGTGGACTGGGGTGGGGGGGACTACTGTACATACACACGGGCTGTGAAAGGGGTCCAACCATCAAGTACCCATCCATCACCTCATAGTTACCCCCCGAAACTTTTCTTTTTGGTGACAATGCTTCAGATCTACTAAGCCAATTTCCATTATAGGACAGAGAATCATCAACCATAATCACCACCTGAGATCCTCAGAACTAAGTCATCATCTAGCTGAAAGCCCGTACGTAGCCAACTTGGAGGGCGTCGTGCTCAGGGAAGTAAGCTGGAGAAGACAATACCACCTGGCATCGCTTCTGTGTAGCGTCTTAAAGCTGAACTTCCAGAAACAGCAGCATGGCGGCTGTGAGGGCCTGAGGGGAGACTGGCCTGTTGTCGGAGTCTGCCCCCTGGGCGCGGGCAGCTCAGGCCTCCCCAGCTCCTGACACAGACGCTCACGACTTCCTTCGTTCTCCTCAACAAGCGCTCTCACCTCTCCTTCTGAGAGCCTGCTGCAACAGCGGCCGTGTGGGAAAATGAGGGAATCGCGAGAAATGAGTTCGCTCATTAAATTAGCAACGTAGCTCGGGTAGGTTTCGTTTTGGAGGCCGGGCCTTCTTGTCTGCAAACTGAGGCTGCTTGACTAGATGTTGCTGAATGTTCCTTTCAGATCTAATATGCCAAGGTTCTATGACTCATGCTTTCAAAACTACCTTCTGAAAAAGTTCAAAAAATAAAAGCAGCAGAATGAAGTTAAATATTTTTTAAAAATTATGTTTACAAGGTAACTTTTCCAAAGTAGCATTTAAAAATAAATCCTCTCCCCACTCGAATGCCCGACAGTGCTGCTGTCACAGCAGCCAGCAAATATTTACTGCACGCCTGCCGCAGGCCAAGCACGCACGCACGGTGTTCCCTCGCCTCGCCCGTGAAAGCGCACCTAGCGCTTCTTCCAGGTAAACTTTCTGCGGGCTCCCTCTTGGCCTGGCTTCTTCCGTTCTCTGACACGTGGATCGGCAGTCAACAGTCCAGCTGCGGTGGAGAGAGAGAAGTCTTTATGAGCCGTGGAAAATGCACGCCGCTAGCAGGAAAGCAAGCAGACCTGTAGTAAATTACCAGCCCGGGGGAAGTCTCATGACAGCAGTCTGCTCTCACTTTTTCAGGATGGTCCCCCCTTGTCTCTAAAGGGCATGGAGTAAATATTTTGGACAAAATGCAGACAAGACTTGTCTAAATTCTAGTATGAATTATAAGTAATAATGCTCTCTTACTTTTCAGTATGCCCACTAGGTCAAACTGGCAGAATTATGAAGGTCCTACGAGTTAGGAGAATGACCAGACAGGAATCCTACAAAATGGCAAATTGTTTATGAGTGAATGGATTTTTAAGAGACCTCAGGAATCAAGCAGCCTAAGCAGTAATTGGCGCCTCTCTGCAGCACAGCGACTCCCGCGGGAGGAGACAGACCATCACACTTGCCCGGAGAGGCACTGCGGGGCCCAGGGGGCTCGGTCACTCGCCCCGGCCACACAGCTGATCAGCTGTGCTCCCAGCGTGCTCTCCCCTTCGTCAACAGTTTGGTCCTCACCGGAAGTGCTTACAGCAGTGCCCCAGCGAGCAAACCAATGGCCTGTTCTCACACCACAGACTCTTGTATTCATGACGAGGTGACAGAGTCGCCCAGTATTCGAAGTCACATCACAGTGGAAAAAGTCACTGATCCATCCGTGAAGCAACACAGCGGTGTTTCACCCTGGCTCAGCAGCTAGGCCCTAAAGGCCAAAAGAAACCTTCCCTGATGCTGGAAGGGCCTCCGTTTCTTTTTCTAATCCAAACTCACTTGATAGAACCCGGAAGCGCGGGCACGGCTCTGGGGCACACGAAGAGAAGCCTGCCAACTGCAGTGTCGCGTGGCTAACGGAGTATTTTCTGATTTCAGGGAACTGGCGTGGGACCCAGCAAACACTCCCGGACCAGGCGGAGACAACCTCCCCTCGCCCCCCAACCTCCGCAGCTCGTACCTTGTCTCATCCACTCGACCTCTTCCTCGGTGACAAAAGTGCACAAGGCCCTGGCCATCGCCAGGCGTATGGCTCCAGCCTGAGACGACCGCCCACCGCCCGAGACCGTGCAGGTCACGTCGTGTTTTCCAAGCCGGTCGAGGAAGTGGAAGGGGAACATCAACTGTTCTCTGGAACACATGGTAAGGAAAGGTGGCTCACTAGCGAGGTACTCGTGTTACATGCTGGTGACCCTGCCAACATTCACAGAAAGTATATCGGGCACGCAGGCATGCAGACTTCAGTCAGCCCGTGGCGGGAACAACTCCCGGTATGTCTGATGTCGAGAAAGCTCTGTGGATGGCCACACTTCGTCGTCGTCTTCCCAGGCAGAGCAATACACAGCCCCTCACAGCTGAGCCCTTTGCTCTCACAAGAAGCCTGTGAAGCTTGAAAATAACCTTGTAAAGACGTCTCAAAGCTGGGAGATTCCACTAACAGCGGAATCCCCCTGGATTCGGTGACCAGTTATCAAATGCCAGTTAGAGTCACGAAACTAAGTGTCCCACAACATACCTGTGTGACGTAGGATGCTCATCCTGATGTGGCTTTTGCAGTTACTAGAACCACATTCAACTCCTACCCTACCCCCTCCCCCGAAACGCCTGTTCCTGCGACTGGTGCTTCAAGGGGCAGGGCCAGGTGACAGGTGGGCCCCGCAGGCACCCCCGGCTTGGAGAACGGAACTTAGAACACAGTCCCGGACCTCCTCTTGTGCAGCCCAACAAGTGTCTGCTGAATACCATTTATGCGCCAGGTCCAAGCAACACCGCCTCTAGCAGGTACGTCACTCTTGCTATTTTGCCCTGATATCTCTAATGAATATTTAGGAAAGCCGATTCGTTTTGCACTGACTTGTTTCATCTGACTGTGCAGCTTTCTAGGCCCCAAATTAAACTTAGTATACAGCCCAGTGATGCTGAAAGGCAGACACGGACAGGACATTCAAGTGTTACTCCTCAAGCTACACGGGCCAAATAATCGCATGCACACAGATGGACAGAACCTTCTCCCTGAACGAGACCTTCCATAATTAATGTGCAATAGTGCTGTTTCATTGGGGCTGTTGTTTTAACAGGGATGAGACAACAACAAACACGGGCCTGCAACGACATAAATCCCCATTGCTTTTCTTGAATAAAGCAACCAAATCAAAAATAGGAATGTGAGAAAAATAGTACTGTTCTAAGTAACAGCCAAATTATCGTGATAACTAAAGAAAAAGCGGTCAGAGGGGCGCCTGGGTGCCTCAGTGGGTTAAAGCCTCTGCCTTCAGCTCAGGTCATGGTCACAGGGTCCTGGGATCGAGCCCCGCAACGGGCTCTCTGCTCAGCAGGGAGCCTGCTTCCCCTCTCTCTCTGCCTGCCTCTCTGCCTACTTGTGATCTCTCTCTCTCTCTCTCTGTCAAATAAATAAATAAATAAAAATCTTAAAAAAATAAAATAAAATAAATTCTTAAAAAAAAAAAGAAAAAGCGGTTCGTGATGTAAGTGACATTACTGAGCAGCTCTGGTCACCCACTTGTTTGGGAGCTTAAACACTTACCTGTGTTAATTCCTAAAATTCTAAGATTCCCTAACAAATGCTTATATAAAGAAAGAAATTCTGAAAAAACACATTTTCTAATCCACTCCAGATACACTAGAGGGACTGAACCAGGGGTGAAGGTAAGACGGACCACCCAGAAGGGTGTGGACAGTTGGGAAGTGGGTGTACACTTGAGGAAGAAAACTTAATTTCTCTTCAAAGGATAACAATTGAAGATGATTTATTTGTAGCTATTGACTTAACTATTCTGGACTACAAACAAATGCTTGCAAAAAGTCTTTATCTGCTCTCAGGTATGCAGATGGAATACTGAGTTTAAAGAATCAAATTTGTTTTGCTCTTTATTATCTACTCAGTTATTTTGAAAAAAATATAAAACAATCTCTTCTCTGAACACAATTCCTTATGGCACCAAATCAAAAGCCTGTAACTTAGCATATGTACAAATGCATGATCTTTTTGATTTTTCTTTAATTGCTTAGAATGTTAACCTTATCTCCCCTATTACACGGCTAGTGCTGTGTGAGGAATGTATTTCTTTAGTACAGATGACCAAGAGTTGCTTTAGTGGCTGGCTGACAGAGCAAAGGCCTTTCCAAATCAGAAGGGTTATTAATCTTGCATTCCACAGTACTAGGCATTTAATAATAAACATCTGTTATATAAGTGAATGAACGAATGAACAAAAATTTTCTGTTAACACTGGGAAGGCAACACAGTCAACATTCATTCCCAATGATCTACTTGTGCAAACAGCCTGACCTGGAAAGACAGCTAGCCATCCAGCTGACTTGCAGACGAGCATCTGAGAGATCAAGTCTCACTCTCTTCTACGCTAAAGTCACACAGCTAGAAAACAACCAGAAGCAAGATCACCTGATTCTCAATTGAGCCATCTTCCTACTGGTCAGCTGTCATCTTGCTGCTGAATCTGTGAGCTCCTGAGCTGCTCCTGCATGTGGGAAGGCCAGCCCAGGGCTAGCACAGCCACTCCCAATCCCTACAGCCGCTTTAAGATGACCAGTCAGTCCACGTGCCCGTTTCCGCCAACTCTCTACTTGGCTTCCCAATCAGAGAGGAAGTCTCTTGATGACAGAAATGCTATCCTAAATAGCTCTGATGTCTTCACAATGCCCAGAACAAGATGGTACCCACCAACAGTCCTTAGTAAATGTCTGCTGAATTCAAACTGAAGAATAAGTTCTGAGGATACCACTGAATTATGGGATTAAGGTGTAACTGAGATTTATGGTTAAATCATCAGGTGTTATATTTGAAAGCAAACTAACTGGACAAATGCCATTCCTTCAAGTAGTTTCCAGTGCTGATGTTCTGGGTCGGTCTCTGGCATTTAAGAGAAAGAAGAGCTTCCTCTACCCATTTCTCTGTGAGAAGGATGGCAGAATTAGTCTACTTCATTTGAATGGAGGTAGAGTGGGTTACTCCTCGACACAGACACATACCAATGAAATAAACATCCATTTCCTAAAGTCATTATTCGGTCTAGAAACTCACATGACATTATCAAGGTCCTCTTTTCTTTACATAAGCAGGGGGATCAGCAGAGCTTTTGCCCCTTTTCACCCTAAATAGCACACCACACATGGAGGAAACAGGAGGATTATGGAGGAGGGCCTAATCATGCAGAACTTGTGTTACTTGTAGATAATGAGAGTAACTACTAGAAAAATAATAACCATCTCCAAAAGAGGCCTTTAGATAGTGATTCACAGAGATCGAAGATGAGCATATTTAGAGGACCTGAACTGTAATACTTATTTATGATTAATGTCTATTTCTCCATGGGATACAAAGTTCAAAAAATAAAGCTGCCACATTTGGCACTGGGAACTCAAGCAAAGCCTGATGAGCTCTTATTTTAACACATCAATGTCAGATTCCTTTGCTTGCTCAATATGTAATCAGTTTCCTCTGAGAAGGAAAAAAATCCAGAGTGATAAAGCAGATTTTTTCTAATATTTATGCTGGTAAGGGCCAAGGTTGGTTTTTGCTGTTTTGTGCACATCTGCCTCCCAACTAGGGAAACAGAAGGTGGGAATCTACTTGTCTTTCATTTTGGGCTGCATTTCAGAAAAGAAGATACATCTAAAATACTCCATTTCCAGTAGGATCTGATGGAGAGCAGAAGATTCAATTAATGAGGACTTCGACAGAGGCTTTTCCAAAATCTGGAAAATGGCATAAAAAAAAAAAAAAAAAAAAAAAAGACAGTGACAGCTTCCCTTTAGCTAGTTTGATTTAAATTAATTACATTAGTAAAGAGAAACAATCATTCCAACATATATAATGAGGAAATCACAAGCCTTTTTAAGAAATATAAAGACAGGGGCACCTGGGTGGCTCAGTGGGTTAAAGCCTCTGCCTTCAGCTCAGGTCATGATCCCAGGGTCCTGGGATCAAGCCCCACATCAGGATCTCTGCTCAGCGGGGAGCCTGCTTCCCCCTCTCTCTCTGCCTGCCTCTGCTCACTTGTGATCTCTCTCTCTCTCTCTGTCAAATAAATAAAATCCTTAAAAAAAAAAAAAAAAAAAAAAAAAAAGCAAAAAGAAATATAAAGACAAAAATGCAAATGCATCACGAGAAACAAACCTGTCCTGTGTCACCGGAAAGTAAAGCAAATAATCGATTCCATTCACTTTTATTCTTCCACTTCCATGCTCATAAACGACAGCTTCTGCTTTCGCACTTTTTCTTTTACCTTTGTAAATATAAAATTTCTATTAGTAAAAATCTTCAAGGTGAATGTTCGGAGATAGGTAAAACGACATTAGATTTTTTTTTCCCCCAAAAAGGACAATATTACACTGTACGTGGGCAAGTTCTCGGAGTATTACAAGTCAAACAAAAATAAAACAAGCAACCTACACCATAATCAATGTAATAGAGCTTATTATGGGATAACTTTGTTCCTCAAGTCCATTTTAGGAACACCAAGATCATTTAAAATTAGTTTCAATGAGCAACGAAGTAATTCACATTTATTACTGTTACTTTAGATAAACAATCAATTCACAGCGTTCTTCTTTGATAATAATATATCCTAGAACTTTTAAAAAAATATATGAATAGTGTGATAAAATATAATTGGTAGAAATGAAAAGAATCCCCAGGAAAGGTCCCATTTCTTTGAAAGCGTTAGTTGAAATGCCAAAGGAAAAGAGTTGCAGGTTTATCATGTACTAGGTCAGGCCTCAGAAGGTGCATCAGAACGCATGTCTCCGTGACTCCAAGGAAGATGTGAGGTTGAGGACCTCAAGTTTTCACGTTTCATAGTTGCAGTATCTGATAAGCAGATTCCCTGAGCATTTTCGCTTTACTACATTTTTTGTTTCTGCCTGTTGAAAATGTGAAAATAAAAAGATTTCACATGATTCTGTAAAAATAAAAAGTTAACAAGATGGGGTAGGTACGCATCCACATTTTTTCGTGGGACATGAGAAGGTTCAGATTTTTGAAACTTCAACAGTCTTAAAAATTAGAAGAGCCAATGTAGCAGTAGCAAAAAAACAAATAAATCAACCAACTGGACACCAGGGAGCGAGAGCAAGTAAAAATAATTGTCGTTTCTCAGTTTTCACAAAATTTCTTTTCTCCCCACGGAATGTCATTACCTTCGCTGGTGCTGAAGGCCATCCCTTGCTCGTCATACTGCACAGGTTCAATCAGCTGTTTTTTTGATTGAATAGTCACACTCCTACGGAATCTCTGCACAAATTCTTCTTCGGCACCACAGTGCAGTGTCAGTAACCTTTCTAGCAGCCGAATGAACTGTGCATACTGCAGACAATGAAATAAAAATTCATTAGGAGATGCAAGTGTAATTGCACTTGCTGCCTTTTTTTCTATTTTTGTATACCTGATCTTTCCAATGTTGCTTTCCCTGATGAATTTTGACAGGATGACACTCCTGCACCTTCATGCTGTTTTGAAAACAGCATGCGGACGCCACACTTCCCCTGTGTTGCTCTCAGTGCCCAATCTTTTCTTTTGAGGAACAAAAGAGGCTTACCAAGCAACGAAAAATCAGCCTCTCTGTATTATAATTACATGAAATTGAGATTGAAATTCATTTTCAAAAAATATTTAGATGATCTTCAAGTGGAATTTCTACTCTTTTATTAGCTGGATTGAGAGGAGGTTTAAAAATAATTTCAAGTTATGTATAGTAAAATGGGGGAGAGTCTGATTTCAAGAAAAATGTACCTCTTAAATTATATTTCATAATACATTTGGCAAATATATCTTTAGCTGTTCAAGCTGTGTTACTTTAATGTTTATGATTTCCTTTAAAACCGAACAATCAAGCTATTTAAAAATTCAAGAGATACTTGACTTAAAGGGCAACCTCTTGAAATAAATTATCCCTGCTACTCCATGCGTTTTTTTTAATAGTTCTCCAACATGTGATTAGAAAGTAAACAACTTGGTATTAACCCCTTAAAATTAGACACCAGAGTAATCATTCTAAAGTGTTTATGCAGAAGGAGACAACTAATACTCGAGATCCTTAATGTGGAGCATGAGACCCAATTTTTGATAACCTTATGTGTGTTTCTGTCAACCCTAAAAATCATGTGCCTCTTTGTCGCCTCTGACTTTATCGTGTATATCTGCCATTAATAATTTGAAATGTAGGGAAAAAAATGTAGAAAAAAAAAGACTGCTTTAATACCTGCTTCTTGTGCTGTCACAGTAAAAGAGAGGGGGATTTTCTAGGGAAGGAAGACAGACTTCGCCACCTGCGGTACGTGGACTGACACAGCTCTGTTCCTCCCCTCCGTTTCCAGGCCTGTGCCCTCTGCTTCCAGCGGTTCCCCCAATTCCAGTGCACACTATGAACGTACAGAGGGGTAGCTACGAGTTTGGCACGGCCTTTCTGATGCGCTCGGGGTAAGGTTTAAGAAGTCCCTGCCTCCCTCATCTTGATAGCAGCCAGCAGCTTCAGGATTTCTTCTGCTACCCAGTTCTCCCAAAGGACAGCAGACTATCATCTACAAACCCACCGTCTATGTATATGAGAGATATATATCATTATGTGTATGTACAGAAAATGCGTAATATTTGTTTTGTCTTCCCATTGCACACCTCTGAAAAAAGTCCTTGGGATGTTTTCAAAATGGAAAAACAAACAAAACCAAAAAACAAAAACCAAACTTGCATTATTAAAAAAAAAAAAAAAAAAAAAAATTAAAGCAGCCAGAAAACATAGGCAACAATGAAATCATACGTTCAATGAAGAAGCAAAGAGAGATTTTTCAGTTAGAGCCAAATGCAGCAATAGTGACTTGGCAGTTAGGATATTAGAAATTAACTCCAGATTTACCACTCACCAAATGCCTGACACCTTGTTAAGCAAATTGCAACGTTTCCAAATCATTAATTTCTCCAATATGTTAAATGAGAAAAAGAGCAATTTAAGTACATGACTTAGAATCAACACGGGTGGCAAGGTACTAACAATGTTAGCCAGTGCCATGGAAGAAAAAACCCTTCTTGGAACAATTTGTCAAACTTACACTCAAATCTTCTAGAAATAATCTAAATTTAGAACATCAACATATTTAAAACCATCAAATTTCCTCAGATAATATTGGCACATATTAGAGCATTTAGCAAAAGAGCACTCCAATTAAAGCCTAAAGCCCAAACTTTAAAGGGTGTAAGACTCACCTGGGGAGCTGGTTAAATATATGAATTTCTGGGTGACAGCCCCGGAAACTCTGAGTGAGGCTTGCATCTTGGGAAACTGCATTTTCTAAACAGTTTTCTGGCTGCATTTTAAGTGATTCTGACATAGGTGGTTCCACAGATTCCACAATGGAAAATACCGCCCTTCTAGAGACGGCACACAAGTAAGCCAAGGTGTGGCAAAGTGCACGAAGACAACCAAGGGCCCCTTTCTTTTTCTACTTAACCTGTGATAACTCCTTACACTTGTCATTATTAGCTTGTAAAATTAGCTATCTGCTTTACTGAAGGAGATGAAAAATGACACCTGCCACGCTTCCCTAGAACCGCTGGCAGAGGACAGCAAGGGCACTTGTGGATAGGAGGATCTGGCCAGCAGGCTTGTCACCTTCCTGACCACAATAAGGCCCTTTGGCAGAAATCAACTATAAATTTGTTTTAGAAAGAAAACTGTCTTAGGAACACCTGCCTCTGAGAAACATTACTGCGATGATCCTACATACAGCAACTGTCTACACTCTTACGGTACAAGGTCCCCTTAAATTTAAAAGATTAATTACTCACATCTTGATCTGACAGTTTTTCCACTAACATTTCTTCTAGTTCCTCCTTAATCAGCCATCTGCTGCCAATCAGGTCTCTGTTAAAATATCACATATATTCTCTTTTAAATTAACCATGCAATTAGAGTTCTATCACAAAAGATCCCACATGTAGTAGTGATTCTTGATTGGGAAACAAATTTGTATATCCTAGAGCCTTAAAATTTCATCCAAGTAAACTATTTTTGTGAAGTGTTATTTCGTTCCCTCATTCTACTTTAGAAAAGACACCCAGTCTAGCAAAGGTTTTGTTGGAGGATTTAAACACACTCTTGTGGAACTCATTCGAGACACTAAGCTACCAGGTGTCTTAAAAATTAACCCTGCACTTATTTTCCATTATTTATCTCAAAGGAGAAGCAATGGACAGAGTTGGCCTGCTTGCAGACTATACTAGTAATCAAGTCCAAATAAAGAGCTAGCAGTGGTATGTACAGTATGTATGGTATGTACAAGGGATCCTCAAAGACTTGTGTCTTCTGCATAAGAAGGAAGCACCAGGCCAAAAAACAGGCTGATAGATCTAACCTACCCCTGTCTGTCCAATGGAAGTCCAAATCTGAACATTTACTTGCCCTGTTTTTGGTATTTCTGTAAATATACAGCTATATAAACAAAAATTCTGAGGACCTCATCTTCAAATATAAGTGCCATTTAATACATAAATCTGGAATGAAGATAAAAATAACAGCTGTAATATCTACTTCCTCCCCAAAACTCACAAAAAACTCACCTGTTATTCTGACCCTAACTTTAATGATCAATGCTGAAGCAGGGAACTCACCTGTAGGCTTTAAATGTGCCTAAATACCACCAAAGACAAGTGGCACGTTTTTCATTCAAATTTTTCATGTATTTTAATGCGAGAGAAGAACTTACTTGGTTTCAGTTTTTTCTGAAAATAGACCTTTGGCTTGCAACTGATTCTGACGTTTTTCTGCTTCTAGTAGCTTTCCATATGCTTCCTGTGGCAAATAAAATATACACGCTAAAATAAGAGCTACGGTACCTTATGACTTCTACTTTGTATTTTCCCTGTGAACATTCCTCATTTCAGAAGGGACCTCCTCACAAAATCTAGCTGCAGAGCAAATAATGCTGAAAATACTTTTTAATTATAGTATTTCTTACTCAAACTTTAGGATGGTAATTTCAATGAGAATTTAATATCATACACAAGAGCATACATTAACTGATTTTTAAATAACTCTAAGAAATTTATAAAGTTTTGGTAAACACCAAAGAAAGCTTACAAACTATCTTAAGTTCCACCAACAGGACCAAAAATTATCCTGTTTAAAAAAAAAATTTATATAGCAATATGCACTTTATATTCAGGGAATTAACCAGCAAAGTTATGGTATTTACAGCTGAACTACTTATCTAATATTAAAAATTTACATAATATTTAAGTCCTCACCACGTTAGACTATATCTTAAAAAGTTTTCTATTACATTTATTATTTGATTTCTTTCCATTAATTTACTTTCCAACAAAGTCTGTAAATGTATGTCATTTGTTAAATTGTAAACAGGGGGGAAAACTGCCATTTTGTTAGAACTTGTAAAATGCAATAATCTGGCAATGAACAGTATCAATAAAACACATTTTCCAGGAAATGAGTTTATAAAAGTAGAATCATGCAAGTTGTCTCCCAGTTTTTTGACTGAACAAATTTTCATTGAGCACTCACATGCAATATGTGTGTATTCACTTATAATTTAACATAATCTACCACACTCAAAGCGAATGAGTAGACATTTTCAAAGGATGAGCCAGAGATGACATAAATGACATTTTTTTCTTGCTGATCATGCCACCTTCCAATATCATCAGCTACTGTCAGATAACGAAGACACAACTTGTTACTGCAGACACGTCCATCCAGATGCCAAACAGTGTTAATGATTTCAGACTTTGGAAGGGCAACTCCTAGTGGGCTCTGATTCAAAGGCTATATGTATCACAAGGTCGCTGACAGTTTGTTCTAAGAAAAGGGGAAGTGTCCCTCTGCACAGGTCTCTGTCCGGACCCACGTGTGTACGTGAACAGCGTACATGGGGGTCTCAAACGAAGTGAAACCATTATCAGTTCGGTGACTGTAAAGGTAAGTTCTCAGGGAAGCAGCAGCAGCGGAAGCGCAGACCTGGTCAGAACCGTAATTTCTTGAGCCCCAGCCCAGACTTTCAGATGAGTTTTAATGATGACCCCAAGTCACACACCCCGACGTTTGGATCTAAACACCAGAAGTACCAAGAGGCCAGTACAACATAATGTAACAAAGGGACAAATTCAATTAATTCTAGCCTCGTGTCCATACGAAGTACGACCATCTCTACAGCTCTATCCAAAGCACAAATCCATTGCCTGTGGCCCCAAAACTACAACAGCCTACCCCCAAGAGAGCAAAAATGAATGTGGACCATCCACATGTAGTATGTACACCTGCTATTCAACTTAAAATTCTACAATTTATCTCCAAAGAATTGGTAAGCCTCATTTGACTGGTTGTGTAACTTACCTCCCAAGAATTGGTAAGTCTCATTTGACTTTTAACTGTATCAGAACAATTTCTGTGCACCTGTTTCTAGGAAGCAATTCTCAAACGCTCGAACAGGTAAAATAAAGGAAGAAACAAGAACCCGCAAGAAGGAGGCAGACACCGCACACATGGCATCCCTCCGTGCCCCCGGCCCCCGGCTCCCGGCAGGCCAGCCCCGGCCACACTGCTACCCCTCGGGGATCCGGGGAAGGACAGCATCCGTCTCTGTCTGCTCCAGAGTCTGGACGTTCTGAGGCTACGGAAGCCAGAGATGTACTATCTCAAATCCAGCTAAAAAATATGAATCCAACATAACACCAACAACGGTAATAAGATGCCTTCTCCTGTCTCTAAGGCCGTTAATTTCTGCAATAACTACAGCAACTAGAAGCTAATAATAATAATAACAATAATCACATACCTGCCTCATAATCAAATTCTGAGTCATGTGTGGACTGCTAAAGTCATCCTTTTTCAGGGACTTTGGACCAACTTCTTCACATTTTTTTTTCACTACGTCATTACCTTGCATGGTTATATTTAGCTCCATAATCATTTGTAAATAGTGCAAGTGAAATAATCAGAAAAAAAGGTGTACTATGAGAAAACCACCCATGAGCGGTACATGTCAAATTTCAAACACGGTAAATTCTATTCACTTACGGCAGATGCTTACACTTTGATGGTTGTAATCCATCGAATTACATAATTCTCATTAAGTTACCCCATGCATTTCTCTAAATAGGAAAACAGGCGTCAAGTATTTAGCGCAGTGCCTGACCTGCAGTAATGGTCAAGAAATGACAGCGGGGTGGAGGGGGGTAGGGGGATGGCATTCAAGAGTCTAACAACTGAAACACTTTTACTGGTGTCCCATTTCTATTTATTTCTCCTCTTCTATATAATAAAACCACTCCAGAGAGTCTATCTCCGTTAGTTAGAGACAACAGCTCTCTGGAAAGTAGATTCTATAGCTTCAGCTCCCTGAAGAGATGTGTACTAACCTGCATCAAAAAATCCCTGAGGGTATAAAATATGCCAGGAACTGTCAGCATCACAGATTATCACTGGTAGCTTCTGGTATATTGTTAAGTTTCCACTTAATTTTTAAAGGACACTAGAGAATTAGTGTGACCCCACCTACGCTAAGTTTATATACTGTATTTAATACTATAATTTTCAAATATGACAAGAATAACCCAGATGTGAAATGCTGAATCATTAATCACAGCTATGATTAATATTTCATAAAATCAAAGCAAGCCTATCCACCCCTCGTGTCATCAGATTTCCATAATGTATGAGTCAAATTTAGAAGGTGCCTAATTTGAAAATACCAGATGCTCAGGTTACAGAAAAGGGATGCTTAAACGAAACCCTTCCAAGAGCATGAGCAATGTGATTTTTTAGTATCCTTCTCAAATCTGTTTTGGCTATATTAATCATGTAGAAATTCCAACCTTAGGAGGGGTAAACAAATAAAATTTCTTGTGGGGGTGGTATAGGAAAAGTCAACTGTATTTTGATACCCCAAAAATACAATAATAAACTAATAGTAACTATCCTCTTAGATACTAGTTAAATAATAGGAAAGTAATGGACTTAAAATATGCATTTGTCAAAAAAAAAAAAAAATCACAGAAAATCAGATTTCCTAAGTAGCAATCTTCCCAATTTTTTGGCTACTGGCATATACAATGAAATAAAATGAAATAAACATAATGGAGAATTCACTTACCATGGTTATTGCTATTTATCTAATGTTTCAAGTGACATACTGCTATCACATACCCTTGCGATCACTTTGTGAATACAATATGCTACATATAGCCTTAAAAGAGAAGGCAGAGAGATATGCCAGCACCATACTGCAGCTTTTTAAAAATCAGCACTTTGCACAGTTTTAAAGGAGTTATTTCATAATACCTCATTGCGAGAAGGGTCACTGTTTTAATTCCATTTTTAAAGATAAGGGCACTAAATCAGAAGTTTTAAATATTCACCACAAGGTCACAAAGACGATGAAAACTGTGGAAGAGTTCTGTGGCACGAAATCCCCAGGACTTTGGCTTATTGGAGTCTGGGATCTTCACGTGGTGAAGTCACTTCTAGGGCTGCTGTTCTCATGCTTTACGAACACAGAAGGTTACCAGAGAATTTCTAAATAAGCCAGCCTTCTTTCAAAAGGCAAATGAATCCTGTTTAAGCATAAGTTATCAGGATTAGAATTACTTGGTTTTCTTTCAAATTTTAACCTTTTTCTTTTCACTTCAGCAGAATAGTTTAATTAAATAATATATAATGATATACTTATTCCTTAATTTCAAACTTTTTTGGGAACAGATTTCATCTGTGGCCATGTAATTCCTTCAATTTACAGAACTACTTTGAAAATATTCCATTGTTTACTCTAAAATGAGTCCTAAAATATGAGGTTTATAGATTTAAGAGGCTCAATTCCCGGTGCAGTAAAAACTGCATCTAAAAAGAGACGCACAACCATATCATAGAAATTGGGGCGAGGGAGTTTGTGTGAAATGTCAGCAAATGCCTGAGGTATTTGATAACGGATTTCTTCAATGTCTGTACGGCCTTTCCCAAGCACGGGTCTCACGGAACGGTAAAAGGGGCTCTGGGCAGCAAGGATTCCGTGACTTGATGTTCTGAGCAGCAATGGGTTACAGCAACAGGCTTTACTGCTGGACTTTATCATGCTATCATGTAGCTCCCGGTGGAGTTTCCCAGGACTCGAGGTGCGGCACTGCCAAACTCACTTTGTGGCAGAACCTTTCTCATGAAGAACATTTTATAACCTGTATTTCTTAGCAAACACTTTTGGGAGAGGCAGCAGTGGACAAGCCCAGACTTAATGAATCATATTCTACAAAGGGTTCCCACTTCAGAATCAAATAATCCCCTCCCGTAATGAATTTTAAATAATTTTCAATTCGCTTACAGCGAGTGAATTCAAAATTTTTCAAGAACGTGTATATATTAATGAGTAAACTTGAACTAACATTTTTCCTACAAGCAAAGGCCCTGCCCAAATTCAACCATGGCTGTCCTGGTTGTAAATGTCCCGCTCATGGGTAAAGCCTTCTTTACCACCTCTTTAAAGTCTTCCCTTTCCTTTACACTTTGGCTCAGTTGTTTCAGGAAACTTCTCTTTTTCTCCCTCTGTTCATTCCTTCTGCTCCTGAAACCCTAAACTGAAACTCTAAATCATGTCTGAAAAGTATACAAGTTCTACTCGTCACATGGCCATTAAGGAAACGGAAAGCCATCCATTTTGTGTGAGAAAAGACAGATGAGCCCGTGCCATCAAGAGTAGTCCCTTTTCAGTACTCAACGATCCTTTGAGAAATTCCTTAAGTCTCATTTCTTTTTACTTAAACTACTTTTTACTCTTTAAGACACTACTTGTTTGTACTGTCCTAGACTTTTTACATTACATATGCATACCACATTCACTACAGTGTAAAATAACTGGGCTTTTACTGACTTTCCGCAGAACCTGAAGACATACATTGCATCCATAGGAGAAAGGGAGTCCCAAGGAAGGTGGCAACAACCTCTGGAAAGTAACACATTAACAAAGGCTGAGACCTTCACCGCTCAGCAAGTTTCCTCCACTCCACTTCACACTTATCCTATCATGCTTCACTTCTGGGCAAGAACAATAAATTGCTTTTTTCGTCCTCGTCTTCCCTCAAAAACCTCCCTGCTTCTCCACAAAGACCGGATGGACAAATGATAGGCCAATCGGAAACAGTGTTCACTAAAGCACTGTAGGTTATCTTTAACTGAAAGCCATGTCGGGACGCTCCTGTATTAGTTGCTGTGAGGTAATAGATAAGCCTATTACACAAACAGTGACCAAAGACTAAAAAGAGGAATTTGCATTACTACAGAAGACAAAAAGGTTAATTGACATCAGAAAGGTCTCCCGGGCAGAACTGAACACACACTGGAGATATGTGGGGTTTTTTGTTTGTCAAAAAGCCTGGCCCATGACTGCCAGGCCTCACAAAATTACAGTTGGCTATCGAAAAAACCTAGTTTGGCTTAGGGTCTTTTTACCCTGTCACATGATAGGGAACTGTATGAAAAGAAATGGCAACAACAAAGATATACTTCCAAGTGGTTAAGGTCTGCCACAGTCTCTGGGGGCTGACTCTTGCTGCAGTGGGGTGACTCTCCCATGGAATCGAACAGCATCTGAACCCCACCCTCCAAAGAGAAGGCAGAACAAAGGAGCGAGTGAACACACGAAGTGGTTTCAAGTTTCATCCTTTTTCTTTATATCCAATGCCTGACTTCCCTACAAAACCACTTCTGTAAAGTGACCAGGGGACAGTCACACAGTATTTCCGAGTAACAGTCTCCTGGAGGACGCTCACCTGCATGACCTGGGAACTGAGGCTGGCATGACTTCAGCTGTTAGTAACACCGGCCATACAGGACGCCGATATATATGTATCGGCTCTCTCTATATAAATGCGTATATTGAGAAAAGCACTTGTCCTTTTTTTCCACGCATACATTTACTTTAAGATTCTATAAAAAGAAGTTTTGGAAATACAAGGTTTTACTAATTATCTGCATTAAAACGCTCAAGTTAAACCAAAGGACCTGTAAACTGCCCTGAGGGGCAACACAACAAATGCAAAGCCCCACACTGCCTGGAGGGGGGGGCCAAACACCCCAACACCCCACATGGTAAACTGACCTAAATTACTGACTTTAACTAAAACAGAAATGCCCAAAGAACTCGGGTCTACGTAACAGAAACTGTATTACTCAAAAAGAAACAAAACAAAACAAAACAAAACCGAACTCCTTATTAATCAGTTGTAATTTGACATTTTCGGTCAGAGTATGGTGGTGTTTTATCCGCTATGAAGCCGCCGACCAGTTTCTTGAACAGTACCTTCCTAAAATGCAGACACCAACCCAAAGCGACGTGAGGCCCCTTCTACGATGTGTAATTTCTTCATTATGATGGAATGCAACAAAATATCTTGCCCTTGGGTTGCTCGGTTTCAGCCCAAACAAATGCAAATGGCTTGTCAGCGGACAGCTGTTTGATAAGGCTCCCCTACAAGACCTGCATGCTTTACTTTTTTCCGTGAAACTCGGGATGAAAGGCAGAAGGCAGGAAGAGAATTAATGTAGCGTACAGTCTAAAGGCAATGCTACAACCGTGATTAAGTAGAAAAGTTAAAAGGCACAGATTTTCCACAGCTTCGCTGCGTGCAACCCATCCGTGTAACAAGTTGACAGGCCCGGCGCGTCCGCTCCATCATCCCCTCCGACAGCTAAAGCGCGGCATTGCATCCCTTTTCAGAGAAAATTTGCGTCTGCACCATGAAGCGTTGTACATTATTTCTTAGCACTGCAGGGGGCTCAAGTCCATATGGAACCTTCACAAATATTACCACAGATCAAACCAGCGGCGTTGGGAGGCAGATTTGACATACCTATTTAAATGAACAGCAGGGGTCCTCGGGCAGCCTCGGGCCGCGGGAGAAGCTCGGCGGAGAGCCAGCCGCAGCTCCATTAGTCAGCAAAGACACACTCTACATTTATCATTCATTTCATTTCTGCCAGGGCAAGAAGCTCATTTGCCCAAGGTCAACAAAAAGCGAAAAGAAGGTTTTCTTTTTTTTTCTTCCCCCGAGAAATAAATGTACCTGACAAGTGGGGATTTTGTCCTTTGGGTTTATGGAGCACAAATAAACACCAGAGAGTTCTAAAAAAGCCGAGCGAATGTGTGCCTGGGATCCAGGCAACCTGAAAGCTGACTGAGGCCGGGGGAAGCCCGGTGAATGTTTCTGCAATTTTTAAAAATCCTATAATGAAGGAAATACAACTTGACATCGTGTTCTTCAAGCAAAATAGGTTCTGCTGTCCAAACCTGCGTAGTAGCAGCAGCTAGCCATTTTATGCATAGGACCCGAGGGAACCCCCAAATTTGCACGCTATCAAACCCTTAGAGCTCTGAAACAGCAACAAGAAGAGCCGTTCCCAGGACACTCAAACGCAGTTGCGAGTCAAAGTATAATAAAACTATTTCTTAGGTCTTTAGGAGGCACAAATTCTAGACTCATAATGCTGCATTCTCCTCTGAAAGGCAAACACTGCCTATGAATAAACAAAAAGTACAGACAACTTGACTCCCTCTGTGGCAAACATCTTACAGCCCCCCGAGCAGCCCTACCCTCCACGCACACACGTGCATTATCGCTGAGCAGAGCACCGACCTCCGGAAATTTCGATCTGTAAGTACCAGCATTTTAAGGCCCAACATCCCGATATAAATTCTACGGTGTTTATTTGCCTTTAGCAAAAATGAATTAATAAAATATAAAGTCTTTCGACACACTGCCTTACCTCTAGAGGTCTTAGTTTTGTTCAGTATGAAACGTACTAGGTAAATCCTGAAGCCCAGCAAGATCTCTGCTAGACTTAGCTTACAGTTCATATTATTAATCATCGATGTAATATACTTACATGCATTAATGAATAATACGACTGTTTGCCGGTATAAAAGAGGAAATGAAATGGACGGCCATCTTCTCCCCACTGGATTGCTAATAAAAAGCCAGATGAAAACAAATAAACAGAAATAAAAATTTATAGCTATATTTAACTGAAGTTACGAGACAGGTCTACAATTCTGATTAACTTTTAAAATGACAAAACAACATTAATATTTAGAACTTTAATATTTAGTTCAGGATGTTTAATGTGCTCTAAACTATTTAGGATATTTAATATCCCACACTCATTAACATAAAACTGTATCTGATAAAATATTCCTGTGTATTTCATCATGAGAATTTCTAGGATTTGTTTTAAATAAACACACATAAAATAGCAAAAATCATCTTGTTAGAACAAAGAATTTAGGTTTGTCTATAAATACAACACGCTCCCATAATCTTAAAAAGGGAAACTGATAAAGTCAATGGCGTCATACATTCAGGAAAAGGCATAATATAACAAAAAACTAAATGGATTTTTCCATGCCGCATTATTTGTTCCAACTCTGTGGTGACATACCTCTGAGAGTTCAAATGTCTAAAACAGAAGGGGCCCCCACAAGGTGTTATGTGTAATTCCTTTTGAAATACAGATGGTCATTCACATCTAATAAACACCAAACTGAGGAATGGATCCACTGTAGTAAATAAACCAAACCTGACTCCACATCCTTTGCCCTTATTTCTACTGAGTTGTTTCTCGGTTAACCATTTCTTGGTGGGAACCTCAATACCTTAAATGTATACTCCTCTGTCAATTACAGAAGTTGAAAACTCTTTTCTCTCAATCTATCACTCACTTAAAAAAAAAATTTTTTTTTTTAGAGAAAACATCTTTCTTTTTTTTAAGGAATAGTCTTTTATCTTTTTTTTTCATGAGAGGGTGTGTGAGACAAACACAGACAGTCTGAATGTGTTGAAATCCTTTGTCACCCACCTTTTAATTTGGTTTAGTCTTTCCTAGTCAAGAAGTTTAAAATACATGTATACTGTAGAATCTGTTACTTTAGCAAGGTTTATTGGCTGTTTCTCACTATTACCCCTACTAAAGAGCCTTGTTAGACATCTTGTTCCCTAATTGCCTCCCTCCCCATGAAACTTCAATGCCACAAATATACTGTAGATCTGATGTATACAGTGGCCCGTTGGAGGGCTGTAAACATTCTAACAACTCAGACTTTTCTCACCTCCTGTGAATCCATTTATGTCCCCTTGGGGACAACATCACTCTAAGGCAGAGAGAGCATGCTTTAAGACTTTGGCCTTTCTAAAAACTACTTACCTATATTTTCTTCTGGGATTTTTTTTTTTAATGCTCAGAAATTTCATCTATAAGAAATCTATGTTCATCAGGCAGATATCCAAGTTATTACCTTGTCCAGTTTTTTGATACTACACTCTTCTGTTGAGTCAATCTTTTTTAATTAGAGAGAGAGAGAGAGAGCACTTGAGCGAGCATAAGCAGGGGGAGAGGCAAAGGGAGAAGGAGAGCGAATCTTAAGCAGACTCCACGTGGAACATGGAGCCCAAAGTGGGGCTCGATCTCAAGACCCCAAGATCATGAACTGAGCCAAAACCAAGAGTCCGATGCTTAACTGACTGTGCCATCCAGGTGCTCCACTACACTCTTGTGTTGAAATACCACCTATATAATAAGTAGGATATTCTGCTTTTGAAGATAGCTGACATTACACATAGGCCACTTTAAGTGAATATATTTAAAATAAAGACCAAAATTTCCTAATAAATTATGAAGAAAAGTCTTGACAGGGATTTTAGCTTGAAAAAGAAAACCAGATTCCTATATGCCAATGGCTGTGAATAAATTAAATACTTCGGCAACATCATTTTCACAGACTTCATGAAATCCTGCATATTTTCCAATATTTCTAACTTCCCGCTATGCAATCCATTTGCTCTATATGTATTGTTAAAGCAGTCAGTTAGAAAGTGCCTAAGAAAGACAAATATCAACGTTGCAACTATAAAACTTGGGAGGGGTTTTTGAGTGGATCTCATTTCATGTGTGAGTATGTGAGAATATAGAAGTATGTGTGCATATACCTGATTTCATAATATTTCAGTCAATCTAAGATGTCACAGATTTTAAGATGCCCCTTCATGTATCTTACACAAAGAAGGAAGGAAAAACTGCTGATCATCATGTTTACATTAATTGTAAAATGAATCCTGTTGCCAAAAATGTTAAAGCTGAAAAACTGTCTTAGAATTCACAAAATACGGCATAAACAAACATGCTGATGCTGAATACTTTCATCTGGTCCACTGGGCGGTCTGTCAGAATACTGCACCACTACCACCCTTTGACGAAAATAAGCTCTTGCTGCATTCTGAGAGCTTCATTACCCTTACTTCTTTTTAAAAAATTCTCTCTGCTGGGCGCCTGGGTGGCTCAGTCGTTAAGCGTCTGCCTTCGGCTCAGGTCATGATCTCAGGGCCCTGGGATCGAGCCCCGCATCAGGCTCCCTGCTCGGCAGGAAGCCTGCTTCTCCGGCTACCATTCCCTCTGCTTGTGTCCCCTCTCTCGCTGTGTTTCTGTCAAATAAATAAAATCTTAAAAAAAAAAAAAAAAAAAGTTCTCTCTGCTTCTTGCACATTTACTTTTTCAAATAAAGTTTATAAATATCTCCCAAAAGTCCTATTGGGACTTTGATTAAAATTACGTTACGTTTGGGGGCGCCTAGGTGGCTCAATCGTTAAGCGTCTGTCTTCGCTTAAGTCATGATCCCAGAGTCCTGGGATCAAGCCCCGCATCGGGTTCCCTGCTCCATGGGAAGCCTGTTCTCCCTCTCCCGCTGCCCCTGCTTGTGTTCCCTCTCTCACTGTGTGTGTCTCTCTCTGTGCCAAATAAATAAAATCTTGAAAAAAAATATTACGTTTCTTAGTAATTTTTAAGGAAGTAACTTTCCAGTATCTTTCCTTACAGGAACATGAAATCTTTTTTCTAGCTATTCAGACTTTCACCTATGAGCTTTATAATTTTATAATTTTTGTATTTACTACATAATAATTTCCATTATTTTCTAAATAAAAACTTCTGCATGTTTTTCTAAGTTTTATCTGTACTTTAGTTATTATTGTTTTTGATACTGCCCCCTCATTTAACTATCTTTTCTATAAAATTAACTTTATGCAATATACCCTTTCACTATTTTTTCAACAGACTTTAAGAGCAATTCACGGCAAAGTTGAGAGGAAGGTAGAGATTTCCCATATACTATCTTTGCCCCCAAATATGCATAGCCACCTCCATGATAAAACATCCCGACAGTGTGGTACCTTTGTTACAAGTGATGAACCTACTCTCTCCGGCTCATCCTTATCACCCTAAGTCCATAGTTCACTCTTGCTGTACACTCGGTGGGTTTGCATCCACCACTATAATATCATACAGAGTAGTTTCAGCGCCCTAGGGATCCTCTGTGCTCCACCTACTCCCCTTAACCCCTGGTAACCACTGACCTTTCCACTGTTCCCACAGTTTAGCCTTTTCCAGAATGTCATATACTTAGAACCATACAGTAGGTAGCCTTTTTAGATTGGCTTCTTTCACTCGGACATCTGCATGTAAGTCTCCTCCATGTCTTCTCATGGCTTGATAGCACCCTTCTTCTTAGTGCTGAATAATATTCCATCGTTTCTACGTACCACGGTTTAACTACCCATTCAAATATGGAAGGGCATCTTGGTTACTTTCAAGATTTGGCAATTATGAATCTATAAACACCTGTCTGCGGGTTTCTGTGTGGACTTAAGTGCTTAATGGCTCTGGATAAAATACCAAGAAACACAAATGCTGGATTGTATGGGAAAAGTATGTTCAGTTTTGTAAGACACCTCCGAACTCTTTCAAAGTGGCTGTACCATTATTGCATTTCCATCAATGATGAACGAGGGCTCCTGTTGCTCATCGTCCTTGGCACAATTTGGTGGTGTCAGTGTTCTGGACTTTGGCCATTCTAATAGGTATGTAGTCGTATCTCCCTGTTGCATTTCCCTGAGGTGAAGCATCTTTTCATATGTTTACCATGTATATACCTTCTGTGCTATCTATTAAGAACTTCAGCCATTTTTTAAATTGGGTCATTGCTTTTCTTATTTTTGAGCTGAAGAGTTCCTTGTATATTCTGAGTACCAGTCCTTTATCAAGTATGTCTTTTTCAAATATTTTCTACAATCTATGGCTTGCCTTTTCATTCTCTTGACAGTGTCTCTCTCACAGCAGAAAATCTGAAGTTTAATGAAATCCAGCTTCTCCTTCGGTGTTGTATATAAAAAGCCATTGCCAAACTCCAGGTCTTCTGGGTTATTAATTACTGATTCAATTTCTTTAACTGAGATAGGCCTATTCAAATTGTCTACTTCTGGTTTAAGTTCTGGCAGATTGTATCTAACCTACAAGGAATTGGTCCATTTCACGTAGGTAATCACATCTGTAGGTAATCACATCTGTAGGTATAGAGCTGTTCACAGTATTCCTTGATTATTTTTTTAATGTCCCTCATCTGTAGCAGTATCCTTTCTTTCATTTCTGGTACTAGTAATCTGTGTCCATGCTCCTTTCTTTCAGTTAGCCTGACTAGAGATTCACTGATTTTATTGATAAAATAAAACTGACATATAAAATCTATTATCAAAGAACCAGTTTTTGTTGATTTTCTCCACTGATCTCCTGTTTTTCAACTTCACTGACTTCTGTAACTTTTTTCATTTTTTTATTCTACTTATTTCAGATTTAATTTGTGCTTCTTTGTCTAGTTTCCTAAGATAGAAGCTTAGATAGATAAGTGATTTTAGATCTTCTTTTCTACTATACACATCCACAATGCTATAAATTTCCCTCTGAAGACTTCTTTTGTTCATTCTTTTTGTAAAGATTAAATATTAGAATTCTCTTGCCAGAGATACGGTTGAAGTCGATTGTTCTAGACTCTTTCAGTACATTTACCTATGTCTACCTACTGAAATACAGAGGACTGTCCGCATGTTTTCTAAAAACACAAATGGTATTAAGCTGTATATACACTACATACTTCCTATAGACTATTTGTCTTCCTCTGCCCCCAAAATTCATGTTGGAACCTTATCCTCAATGTGCTGGTATTTTGGTATGGGGCCTTTGGGAGGTGATCAGGTCATATGAGGAAATCCATCATAAAGAGAATGAGTGCTCTCCCAGAAGGAACCCCAGAGATCCTGGGTCCCTTTGCCATGTGAGGACACAGGAAAGAGCGGTCTATGAACCAGGAAGCAGACCCTCACCTGGTGTCTTGATTTTGTACTTTCCAGCCTCCAGAAATAGGAGAAATAAATGTCTTTGCTTTCTAAGCCACCCAGTGTATGGTAACCTGAATGGACTAAGACAACACTACACCATTTTCACTTCCTTTTCTCACCCAACAACAGTGTGTCTCATTTATAATAATACAACTGCAACTTTTTTTTTTCTTTTAATTTGGGGAGTGAGAGAGGGAGAGGGAGAGAGAGGATGGGAGCATGTGTGAGTGAGGAAGGAAGAGTAGGGGCAGAGGGAGAGGAAGAGAGAGAACTCCAGTGTCAGTGCAGGGCCCAACACAAGGCTCGATCTTACAACCCTGAGATCATGATCAAGCCAAAATCAAGAGCTGGCTGCTTAACCGAGACTGAGCCACTCAGGCCACCCCTGGAACTACCTTTCTCTTGATTATCAGTATATTACTCCAGGATATGGTTCTCTGACAGTTAGCTACCCTAATTAGTAAACATTTAGATTATTTCTAACTTTGCTAACACATAATATTTACAATTTCTGATCTGATCGTCTTTTTTTTTTTTTAAAGATTTTATTTTTTTATTTTGACAGAGAGAGACAGTGAGAGAGGGAACACAAGCAGCAGCGGAAGAGGGAGAAGCAGGCTTCCTGCGGAGCAGGGAGCCTGATGCAGGGCTCGATCCCAGGGCCCTGAGATCATGACCCAAGCCGAAGGCAGATGTTTAATGCCTAAGCCACCCAGGTGCCCCTAATCTGATAATTTTCTGTGTCTACTGGTTAATTGTATTTTTATTTATGAATTGCCTATTTTCCCCTTTGCCTATTTTGTTGGATGCTTAACCTACTGAGCCATCCAGGTACCCCTATTGCTTGCTTTTTAAATTTACACTGTCTTTTTTCCAAAGAGAAGTTCTGAATTTTAAAATCGGTAATTTAATAATCTTTGTCCTTTTCATTTTCTTGTGACTTAAGGACATAATATTATCCATTATTTGACAGTTGTATATTTATCCTTCAACTAGCCACTTTAATTCTATTCTAGAATGTAAATTTCTTAATTCCAAAATTATAATGAACTTTTAAGTCTTGACCCAATTCTGTCATGTTCTAAATACACTCTATTTTTTTTTTTAATTCCATTGAGTAGATTAAGAAATAGGACACTTCTGGGGCACCTGGGTGGCGGAGGTTGTTGGGTGCCCAGCTCTTGGTTTCAGCTCAGGTTGTGGTCTCAGGATTGTGGGATCAAGCCCTGTGTTGGGCTCCACTCTCGGTGTGGAGTCTGCTTGAGATGCTCTCTCCTCCCTCTCTCTGCCCCTCCCGCTTGTGCTCACTCATTCTCTAAAATAAATAGGTAAATCTTTAAAAAACAAAAAACAAAACACTTCTGTCCACAGAAATGCTGATGCCTAGTTCCATTTATCTGGTAAAGATTGCTACCAAAATAAAACAGAAAATGAGAATAATGCAAATGTTCAGTGGAAGAAAATCATCCTTAGCAAAGCCAATGACAAAACAGAAGGAAAGTGAAATGCAACACTCCAAACTGAATTAAATATTCTCAAGTAAGCATATGGGTTTACTGGAGAATACTCTGAATCAAATCTTCAAAATATGAGCTAGCTCATAACGGACAAAAAAACTGAAAGAAATGAAACCACTTGATTAAAGTCAGGGAAGAAATAGGAAAAAAGCTCAAATCATCAGAAATGTAGACTGACTTATAAATTACCCAAAGAACAGATTAAAAACATAATAAAGGATACTGGAGAAAATGTAGAAAAACAATCAAGAAAATGAAAATGAGACAAAGAAAAAAATGAAGATGAGTCAAAGAGATAGACTGAGATTGATGTGGAAAACAACCAAAGGAGGAAGAACACTTACATAATTGGAGTCCCAAGGGGCAAAACAGAAAGTGGAACAGAACTAATATTTATAACTATTAAAAAAACCTTTCTGGACTTGAATCTACAATACTGAAAGAGCTCACTGGCAGCACAGCACACTAATTTTTTTTTTTTTTTTTAAAGATTTTATTTATTTATTTGACACAGAGAGAGAGATCACAAGTAGGCAGAGAGGCAGGCAGAGAGAGAGGAGGAGGCAGGCTCCCTGCCGAGCAGAGAGCCTGATGCGGAGCTCCATCCCAGGATCTTGAGATCATGACCTGAGCCGAAGGCAGAGGCTTTAACCCACTGAGCCACCCAGGTGCCCCCAGTACGCTAACTCTTAATAATCAACTCAATGTCATACTTTCACAAAACTACTAAAGAAAGATAAAGTATCCTTAGAACTACCAGAGAAAAAGATTAAATGACTTATAAGGAAAGAATAGCTAGACTGATCTGAGACTTTTCAAAAACAACAGATAAAGCAAGACAACACTAGTACAGCACTCTCAAGAAACTCAAGAAAAGTAAGTGTGAACCAAAGATCTTTTTCCCTCCAGCCTAGCTGTCCTTCAAGTATCAAGGCTATAGGAAAATAATTTTAAATATATTAGTGCTCAAGAAATTTTGTAATCTATGAGACTTCGTTGAAGAATCTACTAGAAAACGAACTCCATTCAACCAAGAGATGAAGGAAAACTTTAGCAAAAAGAGCTTAATAACTTAATTATAGATGTAAAATTAGAACAAAGAAGAATAAGAAGAGTAAATAAAGAAATGTTGAAAAAATAGAATGCACCCAGATATGTATTTTTCTATGTGTATATGTAGATATGTATTTGTAAAGCTGGAATTCAATGTTTTTAAAACAGGTCCTGTCCAACAAAAACATACAGGCAGAGAAAAATCACAATTTATTTGTTACCAATTTGACTATCATGTTACTTAGATCATCACTACACTCTATTCCCTACTGACTTGTGTGGGTTTAGCTGCCATGCTGTCAACTGGCAGGATGTTCACATCATCTGTGCACAATTAGCACTTTGCCCTTTGCCTATACTGTGACATGTTTTCATAAGAGTACCACTTAAAGGGTGCCTGGGTGGCTCAGTCAGTTAAGCGTCCGACTTTTGATTTCGGCTCAGGTCATGATCTCAGGGTCGTGAGACAGAGCCCCAAGTCAGGTTGAGCACAGAGTCTGCTTGAGTCTTTCCCCTCCTCCATCTCTCTTCCCCTTTGCTACCCTCCCCCACTCCCTGCTCATGCTCTCTCTCTCTCATGCGTGCTCTAAAATAAAAATCTTAAAAAAAAAAAAAAAAGTATCATTTAAAAAAATACAACTCATAGTTTGAATATTTGCAATATTCCGATATCCAAATAATGATATTCTACTGCTAATTCTAATATAGTTTTTAGTTTGTGATTTGTATTTTCTAGGTGGGCAATCTTAACATCTGTGAATAATAACTGACTTATTCCTAAACTCTGTGCCTTTTTTAATTGCACTGGTTAAGCCTTTCAACACAATACTGAATACGAGAGGCAAGTATAGGCATACTTAACTGATTCCTGAACTTAAGGTAAAGTAATCCAGTGGTATGCTTTTCAATTTAATGTGTTTCTGTTTCTCATGATAGTTTTTCTCAAACTATTTAATAAAGTTTCTTTGTAGTTCTAGTTTAAGAGTTTCATCAGAAAATAAATGCTGAATTTTGCTTAATGACCTTTTTCTCATCTATGAAAATATTTATTCCCTGACTTGAATAACACATTAATAAATTCCTAATGTTAAATCATCCTTCTATTCTTGGGGGTAAAAAGGTCTTCTGGTATATTCTCTTAATATGAGGCTTTATTTCGTTTGCTATCATTTTACTCAGTTAGAACAGGCTACAGGTTTTTATGCAGTTCATGTCCAGATCTAGTGATTGAGCCTTTACAGTGAACCTGAAGGTTTTGTTATTTTTCTGCTCTGCAACGGTTCACGTAATATAGCAGTTCAAGCTTTTTCAAGTATGATAGGACTCACCGACAGAACCCCTGGGCCTGGTGCCTCTCTAATTAGATCTCTGATTACCTCTGACTTCTCCAGCTTTTAGCCTAACCAGTATTCTCCCTAAGACAATTACTACGTGTCTGAGAGTCAGGCAAGTGTGGCAGGGCTTTGCAGTTGAGACTGCCAGGGCCTACCTCCATCCTGCTTCAGCCACTTCTTTGTAGACTCGCAGTTTTGTTCTCTCAGTCAGACTCATTTCTTGGGTGTTCGGAACGACGTGATAATCATCTAGCGGGGTTCGAGGGACGAGGCAAGCTTAGTGTCCCCCTCCCCCTCCTTCTGCCTCAGCCACCTCCCAGCTGTGTGTTTTTGGTAGATTACCCTCCAGGTTTTAATTCCTTCATCTGTAAAACGGGGAACATGATAGTATCTACTTAAAACTGTTGTGAAGATTATGAGTAAATACATACAAAGCACTTAGAACTGTGCCTGGCCCACTCAAAATTTCAATAAATACTAGTTATCAATGGGGATATTTTTCAAATTAACTGGAATAAAGCTATCCACAACAATCTTTACTTTAAAGATATCCTCTGGGGCGCCTGGGTGGCTCAGTGGGTTAAAGCCTCTGCCTTCGGCTCAGGTCATGATCTCAGGGTCCTGGGATCGAGCCCCACATTGGGCTCTCTCTCTGCTCAACGGGGAGCCTGCTTCTCTCTCTGCCTCTGCCTGCCTCTCTGTCTGCTTCTGTTCTCTCTCTTTGACAAATAAATAAATAAAATCTTCCCAAAAAATTAATAAAATAAAGATATCCTCTAAAATATCCTCTAAAGGGGTGCCTGGGTGGCTCAGTCATTGAGCATCTGCCTCCGGCTCAGGTCATGATCCCTGGGTCCTGGGATAGAGCCCTGCATCGAGATCCCTGCTCAGGGGGAAGCCTGCTTCTCCCTCTCCTACTCCACCTGCTTGTGCTCTCTCTCTCGTTGAGTCTTTCTCTGTGAAATAAATAAAACCTTTAAAAATAAATAAATAAATAAATATATCCTCTGAATATTATTTAAAATGATTAATATTGTCCTTTTATGTTTTTTTCCTTGACCAGACTTGCCAGAAGTTTATCAACTTCACTGGCTTTTTCAAAGAACTAATCAGCTTCATTTATCCTACCTCTTCTTTAAAATTTCTTCATTCATCAATTTCGTTCCTTTCCTACTTTCTTGAAATGAATATTGAGTTCATTTATTTCTAGTCTCTCTTAATGTCTATTAAATACATTTGCCTCTGCATAATACCTGTCTATATCCCATTGGGTTTGATATGAACTGTTCTCACCTTTCTACATTACTAAATAATCTGTAATTTCAATTCTGATTTCCTCTTTAATCCAACAGTTTTATGGTTCTAGTGATTTGAAGTCAGAGGATCTATCCTATATAATTTCTACTTTTTGGAATTTGTTACATTTTCTCTATGACCTATTACATCATATTTCTATTAATATTCCACTAGCATCCATACAGAAAAATGTATTCTTTGTACTTGTATGTGTAGCTATAAATTCACGCTGTGTTATTCAAATTCTTTAGAGCCTTATTTAACAGCTTTTGCTATGAACATTTCAATGCTAACTGCATGGTACAAAAAGGTTCATGGTCGTCAAATCCACTTAAAGGATATTAGATTCTATCAATATCAATTAACATTCTTGTCTCATCGAATCACTCCTCGACCTCCTGAATTCCATTTCATTTAGTGTTAGGTGATATTCCTTGCATCTGTCATCAATCTGGCATATATCTTTGTTTTTCCGATATTTTTATTACTTGCCTTAAACAGAAGAGGAGGATTTTTATGTTAACTCAATCTGGAAGCTTCCATCTTTTAATAAGGGAAGTGGTGGCACTTTACAAGCATCATAATCTATTCAAATCTAAATTTTGCTGATATTTTTTAACAAAAAATTAGTTTGTATTATGTTTACAAAGTATAGCAAAATTGGTAGGTAGGTGGCAAAAAATATTTTGCTAATTCTAAAGGAATCCTGTCTAAATATAGTTAACTGCAATATGTAATAAAACCCTACCAATACTGACATAATTCCAAAATAACAGGAGCATCTTGCAGGCATGTCTACAAGTTTCAGTTGTTACATTCTAACTGATAGTAATAACAAACTTCTAATATTGAGAACCTGGTACTATCTGAAAGAAACAGTTTTAGAGGCACAGATATATAAGAGGTGCAAAGAGACAAAGAGACAAGACATGTAAGTGGGGAGCCTGAGGCTGAAAAATAGAGAAGCCACTAAAAATAAGAAAAAAAAAATCAGTTACCACATTTACAGAAAAGCCATTAAGTTTCTATGTCTTGTATATACAGTTTTATTTCAATAAACTCGAGCTGCACCTTTAAAACTGATGTGCGCTTATAACACAGCCTTCATCTATTATCTCCCCAAGAGTTATCAATTGAAATGGTGTTATACTTTATAACCAACTATGTCAAAGAAATGAGGAAATATAAAAGACAATGTATTTATAAAAGGATCCCTAATTTTTATAACAAGATTAAAATAAAATAAAAGTTACCATTTCAAAGAGCGAAGTGGAGCAGCAGAATGAAAGAATGCCTAGCTCTGGGGGCACCTGGGTGGCTCAGTTGGTTAAGAGTCTACCTCTGGCTTGGGTCATGGTCCCAGGGTCCTGGGATTGAGCCCTACGTTGGGCTCCCTGCTCAGCAGGGAGTCTGCTTCTCCCTCTGCCCCTGCTCATGCTCTTTCTCTCTCAAATAAATAAATAAATCTTAAAAAAAAAAAAAAAAAAAAAAGAATGCCTAGCTCTGAACATCTGAACACAGGTTAAGACTTAGCAAATTATCAGTGCAAAACAAATACATTTTTAATTGAAATATCTGCTCTCTTATCAGTCTCTACAGAATCAGCTCTAAAAGATACTGAGTAATGCAGCCTATACAATGAGCATCTGTGGCTACCTGGCTCTCTAGGAAATCTATATGCCTTTGCTGCAAGTTACATGCTTCCTAAGAGTCAGTTGTGTCCATTCCCAAACCTGTTTATTACAATTGTACTTATTTCTGTAATTACATGAATTAAGTATTACATGAGCAGATGACATGAGTGGAAACTGAAAAGACAATTTTTGCTGCTGTGAAGACTAAGTTGAATGCTTTAGAAAAACTGAAAGGCAAGTCACTAAATAAAAAAGTTTACTCCGCTTCATTGTGGTTACAGGAAAAATCTGTAGAAATATAGAAATATTCTGCATTCAGATTTCTTAGAAAGTTTAAGTTCTTTGTTCCACTGTGAAGAAACCAAAACTAAAAAACTGATGATGTGTCAGTGATAGGAGGGTTATGGAAAAGGAAGAGGGAGAAACAGATACCTACTCAAAGAAAAAAACCATCTAGGGTTATAGCAAAAGATTGATGAAGAAATGTACATTTATACTGAGTGTTTTTTAAGTAGTAATTTCTAGCTTTAGTACTCAAAAAAAAAAAAAAAAAAAAAATTTTTTTTTTAAAGTAGGCTCAATGCCCAGCATGGAGCCCCGGTGTGGGGCTTGAACTCATGACCCTGAAATCAAAAGTCCAAGGCTTAACCCACTGAGCCATCATAGCTTTAGTACTTTTTAAATTAACTGGTAACTACCACCAGTCCACCTTGGCTTATTGGCTTTTAATGTAAATTTGAAAATAGTAAATGTATTATTTCCTGGCAACTTTAAAGCCTGCTGTATATTTTCTTCAAAATTTAATTATACACAGTTAAGAGATAAAAGAGAAAATCTTAGAAGAAGCCAGAGAAAACAGAAGGCCAGACAAGAATGATGGCTAACTGCTTATTAGAAACACTCTAAGACAAAAGACATTGGAATTCTATTAATAAAGGAAAAAGGGGGGTCTATATGCAGCGAAAATATACTTCTGAAATGAATAAAAATTTTCAATTTTCAAATAAAGGAGAATTAGTTTCCAGCAGACCTGTACCAAACTCTTCCTCAAAAGGGCGTATCAGAATGCAAATAAATGTGTGACATCAGTATAGGCATAAACTCTAACCTGATCTAATTGTAATGTTATTTAATTAAAAAGAAATACTTTTTAAATTCTAGTCATTTATTGTGAGTTATAAAATATTGCTACCTCACACCTGCCATGACACAGAGGCACATGTACCCCCTCTGTGTCGTCGTGTCCCCCTAACCCCCACAGGTGGCTGCTGATATGGAACTGACACTGCAGTAAAGGAAGAACTGCTCATTCATTCTTGAGCAAACTTACCTCTTTGTTTTGGAAAAATCTGTTCAGGATGCTGAAAAATAAATTACAGTGCATTAGATAATTACTGTAACATATTATAAACCCAAGTGAAATTTTTAAAAATGTTAATGAAGAGAACTACCTTCATTACTGGCCTGGCTTGCTTCTCAAACAAACCACTCGGAAAAAGGTAAGCGATAGCTTTCTGAAAATATACACAAAGATTAGTTAACAACTGTTATAAACCCAAGTTAATGTTTTGACTAATACTCCCTGAGTGCTTAGTACATGCCAGAGATCTCATCTTATCATCTTTTAAACAGGAGAAAAAAATGACCACATAACACATTCCCCCAAACAAAAATTACTGGTGACTATTAAACTAGTTATACTAACAATTTTCAAGTGTCAGTTTCAAACATGAATGTGATCCCACAAATCTCTCTTTTAAAAGCAAACGAGAGGTGCTCCTATACAACCTCTGTGGTAATGTGCTCAGGAGCCCCCTTCTAACTCCCCGTTGGCAGCGTGAATATCAAAGACCAAATACTGAGAAGAGCAGGCTCCAAGCCTCATCTGCCGTGATAGCCTCAATGTTTTTAGGGCCCTCTGAACTCTTACTAGGAAGTTTTGAGAGGTTTTTATACTATATTTTCCCAACCAAGTTCTCTTAAATGTCTGTTTCTCAATGGGGATGTTATTGACATTTTGAGTGTGACAGCTCCATTGTAGGCAGCCTTGCCCTTGCCCTGTCCTGCAGGTCACTTAACACCCCTGGCCCTTCTCCGCTGGCTCTGCTGGTAATGTCCCTAGCACCTGTGACAAATCTCACCCGCGTACATTTCCGAGAGCCCCTCACCTCCCAGGACTGCCACCAAGTTGAGAACAACTGTGGAAGCCATGATAGTGTCTTTGCTAACAGCACTCCTCACAATCAAAAGCAAACCACATACATTTTCCTTTCTCTTGAATGGTGTCAGATGAGAAGTCTGTGGCCTTGGATCTTATCAGCACTCTATCTGAACTCTAAATGAACTGGCAGCTTGCATGGACACAGTGTTAGGCTATCCTCAGGATGGGCCTCTGTGCCCACCCACGCAATAAATGTGCTGAGACCGGATTCCACCTATGAAAGTTAAGGGCCTGTAACTTGGGACTTACCAATACAGTTATCTTAGGGAGCCCATCTGTGTCTCTGGGTCAAGTTTCATTCTCCCATTCGGCCTTTTGGCAATAAAAGTGACATTAAAGAAACCCTTTGATCACACAGCTGAATGCTAATTTTGTGAACATTTTTTCCTTTTTAAAGCCAGGGACTCCTCTGCCTTTCCTTCTCTAAGGGAGAAAAGGTGGACTTTTTAATAAGTGATGTTGAGACAACGGACTGCCATTTGGAAAAAAAAATAAAGGTGTACGCAAACCCGACACCGTATACGAGCATAAACCACTGATGGGTCAGACAGCTGAACGCAGAAAATCAAATCAAACAAGTATAAGTATGAGAAGAAAATATGGCGAATTCCTTTATATAAGCTACATCTCCACAGGCAAAACCAACATCTTTGCAGGTTACTGGCTAATTTATAACAACAAAATATTAGGACCTCACCCCCCCCCCGCCGACAAGGTTGGCTGCATAACTGATGGCACATCCATGCCATCAAGCACTCTAGCCATAAAAAAAGATTGATAAACGCAAGACACAAGGGAAATGTGCTTAGAGTGTGACCTTTGGTGTAAGAAAAAGAAATAAGAGGACGCCTGGGTGGCTCAGTGGGTTAAAGCCTCTGCCTTCGGCTCAGGTCATGATCTCAGGGTCCTGGGATCGAGCCCCACATCTGGCTCTCTGCTCATTGGGGAGCCTGCTTCCTCCTCTCTCTGCCTGCCTTTCTTCCTATTTGTGATCTCTCTCTGTCAAATAAATAAATAAAATCTTAAAAAAAAAAAAAAAAAGAAAGAAGAAAATACATATAGGAATAGGGGAAAATATACATAGGTTTCTTTCCACAAGAAAGGGGACAGTGGAAACTAATAAAAATGATCACTTATTAAGGGGTACAGCAGGGCGAGGGTTATAGGGATGAGTAAGGCTTTCCCAGGTATGCCTTTATTCAGTGGAAGCACGAATATGCTGTATATATTAAAGATTAAAATTTTCAAAAGAAACTCTAAAACTTAATACAAACAAGAACAAACAAACCTCATTTCTTTTTTTTTTTTTTTAAAGATTTTATTTATTTATTTGACAGAGAGAGAGAGACAGCGAGAGAGGGAACACAAGCAGGGGGAGTGGGACTGGGAGAAGCAGGCTCCCACTGAGTAGGGAGCCCGATGAAGGGCTCGATCTCAGGACTCTGGGATCATGACCTGAGCTAAAAGCAGACGCTTAACGACTGAGCCACCCAGGCGCCCCGTACAAACCTAATTTCTAATGACAAAAAAATCCCACAGAAAACGAAAAACAATAGCAAAGAAATCAACTTAACTCGAAAGGCTTATTTTTAGTAATATAATATTAAAATTCTGAAACATTTTGTCTATTATAGCATAAAGTAAATAAAAGTATTAATTTTATGGTGACCAAGATGTTACTGCAGGAGAGAAGACACAAACATAAAAGAAATGTAATGTTAAGTTTGAATTAGACAAACCAATACATACTCATGATCTTTAAAAAATACTATTTCTTGGATTATTCCTATAATATTTAAAAGAGATTACTTTTTAGTTCTGTCCCCTCAAAGAGCACAGATGCGATAAAACTCTAGAAGCAATGAGTGGCCTCTAGCATCCAGATCTTGGTTTCTAAATACGATTTCCTAGTATAAGGAACAGAGTGAGTATCTTAGGGAAATGATTAATTCTAGGCCTAAGGCAGGGAAAGTACAAAATAAGCCTGAGACACCCTCCTGTGCCAGAAAACAAGGAAATGCTTGAAAGGAGAGAGAAACCAGCTTCAAGGAGTTCCCACTGGCCATACCTGGGACAATGGGAACATCAAATAGAACAATGACAATGCCTGGTAGCATACTCAATATGCACACGTTGAAGAGTGTGCCTCTCCACACACACGCACACGCGCGCAACTCTCTCTCTCCAGGTTTCTGAGGTAGGGAGCAAGGAGAAAAGGAAGGCCTCTTTATGAAACAATACCAGTTAATAAAAGTAGAAGGAATGGCAAAGGTAGAAAATCACCGTTTTAGAACTTTTAAAGTAATCATCAATTTCAGCCAAGGATCACCAGTGGATGATAAAGTCATTGGCTGAAAGGTTACTGGGGACTAGAATATTCAAATAGATGCCAAATAATCACCCTACAGATGACTTTGTTATGAGGGGAAAAAATCACTTTTACAATAAAGAGGTCTGGTGGTCACCACATTAACCAAGGGGTCAGATGTACACTCAATAGTGGGACAAGCTCATTATATACCTCCTGGTGTGAGGGAATGAGAAGTATACAATATCACATAAGTATTACCCTTTATACATTCTAAATCTAATCACCAGGAGCAAGTAGAAAGCCAGAATGTGGACAACTGTATAAGACAAGTGGTCTGGATTCTACAAAACTAGCTAGCTATAAAAACATTTTAGGGAAAACTGAGGAAATTTAGGTATAGACTTCAGAATATATGACATTACAAAATTATTGTAATTGTATTAGAAATAATCGTGGTTATCATGGAAAAAATGGTATAAAGGATGTATGTATGTAGGGGTAAAGTAAATGCTGATACATTTAGGGGCTAGGTGTTACGATACTGCATTTTCAACACTCACTCAAAGTAAGTTTTATATATACAGAGAGAAAGGGAATGTGGCAAAATGTTAACTGTCAAATCTATGTGAAAGGTATGTGTGTGTGTGACTTCACATTCACTGAATATTCACGTTTTCTGGAAATTTGAAAGATCTGCAAATAAAAAGCTGGGGAAATGTTAAAAATTAAAAAGTAAGTCCATCAGGTCTTTCCAAACCTAACCTGTCTGCGCAGGGCCACCACGAGCCTACAGCACCTGTGGGCCAGCTGGCCTTCAGGCCTGGTTCCCAGTCAGCCACGGCAGTCCCAAGGCTGGTCAGACATCTTAGCCAAGCGGCTACAGACTCAAGGCCTGGGTGAGAATATCAGCGTGGAAGGCTGACGTACAACTCTGCAGCCTGGGGTAAGGCGCCAGGATTACAGGGGCGGAAGTCCAACCAACTTGCAAATCAGGCTCAAGAGGTCACTGGCATCATTTTCAAAAATAAAAGTTACTAGTAACCTAGGTGATCATTGAAAAGAGTTCAAGAAGGCAATGAAAATGTAAAGAATTCCATCCTGCAGCAGATTTCTCATAAAAACTAAGACACAGACGAGTCACCAAGAAGTTAATCAGTAGAACTTGAAAATAAAGCATCGATTGTAAAGGGTGTCTAGGTATTACAGACAATCTCTGTATTTACTTAAGAACAAGTTAATAAAGATTTCGGTGGAAATATTCTGAAATTTCCTAAAAGGATCAGGAAAAGTAGCACTGCCTTAAAAAAAAAAACCCAAAAAACTCAGCCTAAGACTATATAGCTAAGACTATATATTTACCAATTCATCATTCTTTACTATATTAGGTGATAAATGTTGATATTATTTATTTTAGAGAGAATGTGCAATGTGGCGGGGGGGGGCGCGGCAGGAGGAGAGAGGGAGAGACAAGCAGACTTGGTGCTGAGGGTGAGCATGACACAGGACTTAATCTCACGACCCTGAGATCATGACCTGAGTCAAAACCAAGAGTCAGACGCATAACCAACTAAGCCGCCCAGGCACCCCAGGTGACAATCAACCAACTACACTGAATTGTACTAACTATATTATACTATACTATATACTCTATTTCTAATTACTGATACGGCATGTGTAATGCACTCTGCTATACTGTACAAACTATATTATATTTGTACCAAATTATATTAGGTTTTGTGCTAGGTACTGCGGAGAAGGTCCAAAGAGCAAGACATCAGCAAAATCACAGATTCAGTAAAAATAATGAAAAACAAAGGACGGCAGACAAAGGAACAAATGAAGAAAACAGTACATAAAAGAGCTCCCCCCCAAAATCTATATTACATCTTTTATACCAAATTATGAAGAATATACTTTCTAATTCCAGTAGAGTCACCACACGGTGTTGTATTAGTCATAAATGGGTTATTTTGTAACCAAACAGGAGATACAAACCAGGAAAGGCACACCAGGAGTGTGCATCCCGCCATCCGTCTAGCATGCGCCGGGCAGTGAGACCACGACCTAACCTAGGGCTCCCATTTATCTCCTCCGGGCACTCTAAATAGATGTCTTACAAATCCTGAGGAGAACAAAGGACTACCTGGACTTTTCAAAAAAATAATTTTGTTGGCTTTCCGGGCCTGCAGCAGTTGTTAAAACTCGAGGAGGTAAATACCGTTTTGAAAAAAAAACAGTATTTACAGGAAGAAGAGAATTCTTTTTTTTTTTCCCCAAATATGTTTATTTTTTCAGTGTTACAAGATTCATTGTTCATGCACCACACCCAGTGCTCCATGCAATACGTGCCCTCCTCAGTCCCCACCACCAGGAAGGAGAGAATTCTGAGTGCGCCTATGAAGCCGGTGCTCTGAGCAGAGCCTCCCGGGCTGTAACACAGTAAAACCCTTACTCTGGCTGCACTTCCCAATTCACAACAGAGGGAGTGCTGGACATCTAAATAACACAAGACCCCTTACTACGTCCCATAACCATAAAAATATTCCCCGGTAATCTCAGTGATTCTAACTTGTTAGGACATGGGCTTTATCTAGTTGTTGTGGGGATTAAATAAGGTATTTGCAAATGCACAGCATCCCGCAGGCACTAGATAAACATTAACTATACAAAAATGTTCTGTGTGAAACACTTCTCCACATTATTTTGTTTTAAGACTTAAAGCAGCAAAGCGAGAACTTGGACCTCCTGAAATTTAGTCTCTGCATGTGCTCTTCCCTTCCCTGCTGAGGTCAGGGAGCCAAACTCGGTCTCTCAGAAAATGGATTTACTTCATCACTGGCATCAAGGACATTCACCTGGTTAGTGGTGAAATTAGGAGAAAAGCCCAACTGTGCTCAAAGAAAAAGAAACTGACCATTTGCTGTGAATCAGTTTTGCCTCGATCAATTTTATTCAACCATTATTCGTCGCACCTAAGTTCTAGGGACTCTGCGAGTTTAGGAAGAAGCTACAGTTTCTGACCACATTCTAGCAGCGGAGACGGGTGCACACATAATCTCAATCATGGGGGTCACTGTCACGGTACACATGAAATAACATGGCTTAGTAAAAGAATATTTTACAGGACCTATGCTGCACTATTTCTAGGTTACACAGAGGGAACTAAGGAAAGTGGCCGTGAACCTTTTTCAGCAATACTTTTCGTCTGGCTTTCCTTAGCAGTCACTTGTTCCTTGCCAAGTCAGGTCCTTTACATACTGCTTTCTCTACCTGGAATACCACTGTTCCCTATCTCCATTTAACATTTTCCTGCTCGTCTTTTGAGACCTAGCTCAAATGCCAGCCCTCCTGAGCGACCTCCCCTGACTCCTCAGGGGCTCTGTCATTCCCTTTCTTTGTTTATCCTGTCAGAGTGCTCTCCACTCTTGTCTCCTGCCTTACGATGTCAGTCACACTGGACAGACAGCTTTCAAGTCTCTCTAGACCCACACTGTCTGGCCAATCTATTATTTTCTCCCCATCCTTCTTCTTCGTCTTTCATCCCCCCCACCCCCCCGACCAAGGCTTCAAGTGGCTTGAACTTCCACATTTCTTGCAGCAAAAACAAAGGCTGACGATGCTCGCCTTTCATTTATTTTTTTTAATTTTGTTTATATATAATTTATATAAATTTGCTTATATTATATAAATATTTATACTTGATATATTTATATTAATTTAATATAAATATATTAAAATAAAATATATATTTATATGTTTAATTATATTTATTTTTTAAATTAATTAATTAATTTAATACCAATTCCTGCCCTGGGTGTGAGTCACCTTTATAAGGTGTCACCCAGGCCAATAAACCCCCCTCAATCCCCATTTCTATCCTTAGAAGCACACACCCACTTCCTCAGTGGCCTCACTCTTTTGCCCAAATTCCGATCCTGCGAGTGCTTGGGCTCACCAAGCCTTCCTTTGGAACCTCATAACCTACAGCCAGGTCTCTCCCACAGAAGACTGCTGGCTTCCCCTCACATGTTCCCCTCCCACCTCTCTCCCAAGTTCTTCCCAGGTCTCTGGTAAACACATCTCTGCTCCTCCCTTAAATGCTAATTCCCGCCCGGCGCCAACTCTGATTCTCCTCCCGTCAAGCAATTCCGGTAGAGAGAGGCTAAATCTATTTGGTTTGGAAACCCCTCCCAACTGTCAGCTGTCTTTAACACTGTTCCACGGAAGTATCCTAACAGCACATTCATAGCTGCTCCTCAAATAACTTACTTTTGCCTTCTCAAAGTTCTTTCTCCTAGGCCCTGTTACCAATTCTTGGATTTTACCTTGGTGCTTTCTAAGGCAAAAGACCTTGGTTTCTTAGTCACTGATCGCCCATCCCAGAGGGAAAACATCGATCAGCAGGTACCACAGTCCCCCTTATTTGCGGGGGATACATTCCAAGACCCTCAGCAGCTGCCTAAAGCCAGAGACAGTACTGACCCCTATATATGCTTTTTCCTATACATACATGCCTATGATAAAGTTTAACTTATATATTAGATACAGTAAGAGGTTAACAATAACAATGTACTATAATAAAAGTTATGTGAATGTGGTCTTTCTCAAAATACTTTATTGTACTGTGCTAACATCTTGTGATTGTATAAGATGATAAAATGCCTATGCGATGAGATAATATGAAGCGAATGACAGAGGCACTGTGATGTGACATTAGACTACTAGTGATCTGATATGTCAGAAGGGGGATCATCAGCTTCTGGAAGAGTAAGAGAAACCACAGAAAGCAAAACCACAGGTAGCCGGGGAATACAGTACTCAGAGGATAAATAAAGAAGCGAACTGCAGAGCCCTTGAATGAATCGACAAGAATATATAACGCTTTATAGACAATTGGGGAAATTTAAATACAGGTTAATATATAAATGATGCCATACCATGCCACAGACAATATTAAAATTAATTGTGTTAAATGTGATAATGGCATTGTGGTTATATAGGAAAATATCCTAATTTTTTGGAGATGTATACTCAAGTATGTAGGGGTAAAGCAACAGGAAAGGTTCAGAAGTACCAGAAAAAAAAATGAGAAAGAAAGGCAAAGAAAGTGTTAAAATACTTTGGTTATTTTTAAGCAATTTTCCTGATGTTACTCAAAAATATCTGTATTAGGATGGTAAAAATGCAGAATTTAAATATTTTGATAAGGTAAAATTAAGTCAACCAGAAAACTCAGAGGAGGAAGGTGGTGAGAGAAATACTTAACTCTCTGGTAATGTTAACCCGTCTATCACCTACAATGTTCTCGGATTCCCCGGTGCATTGGGCCTTTACCAGGCACTAGAGAAGAAGTACCAGCAGGACATGGCCCACATCCTCGAGCATCTTAAAATTAGAGCAAACTGGGCATTTCACATGTGAACTGTGGTTGTGCCCATTCGGACCACGTTTTTCAACAACAGAACTAACACATTTCCTAATTATCTGAAATAAGCACCTTTTCATTTCTAAACAATCTACATAAAACACGGTTACGTAAACTGAGAAACACCCAGTTCTTCCACAAAAACAAAAGACAAAAATCTATGCATTTGATCCCTGAACAACACACGTTTGAACTTCTGAGGGTCCACATATGTGCCGATTTTCTTTGATAAACAACACAGTACTGTAAATGCATTTTCCTTATGATTTTAATAACATTTTATGTAATCGCTAAGGCTTCCAAGCAACAGCAGGCTGTTAGTAAGTAGTTAAGCGCTGGGACAGTCAAAAGTTACATGAGGATTTTCGACTATACAGGGGATCAGCGCCCCTAATCCCTGTGTTGTTCAAGGCCAACTGTCTGTCAGTTGGGACTCGATTCTTTTGAGAAGCCTGAGAACAGTATTACTAGCCTACTGTTATTACTTGTATTAGGTTAGCATTTGTGTTTCAAGAGAACCTTCGCTCAGTCTAAAAACCAGATTCTGGATGTAGACTGTAGTTAACACTGGCACGCAAACATCGTCAGTTACCATGGCACTATATACCTGAAAAAAATACCAAATCATTGCCTTTCTCTGATTTTTTTTTAAGTTTTTTTTAAAAGATTTTATTTATTTGAAAGAGAGAGGGAACAGGCAGAGGGAATGGTAGCAGGAGAAGCAGACTTCCTGCGGAACAGGGAGCCCGATGCAGGGCTCGATCCCAGGACACTGGGATCATGACCTGAGCCGAAGGCAGATGCTTAACAACTGAGCCACCCAGGCGCCCCACCTTTCTCTGATTTTGAAGCTGTTGATGACTTACTCTTTCAGTCTTAAGTTCACTCAGAAGAAACTCTGAGCCAGAAGGAGAGACAGAGAGAGAGAAGAGAGGAAGAGCATTTTCCTCTAATTAAAGTTCTAGCTTAGTATTTCCTATATTGAGTTCTGAAATTTGTATGTGTGGCAAAGTTCTTACGTGTTTTAAACTTATGTAACATTTGAAAAAATCGTTTCATATGTGAAGTATGAATTGGCTGTCACAATAACAGAAAAACAAAACACAAAAACTGTGCTGCTTTTGAAAATAAAAAAGTGGGGCATACATTTAACGGTAAGTATAGGAACCTTTAAAAATTTATTAGACCATAGCACTGTTTACCTGGATCTAAAACAAAAAAGTGCTGACAAAAATAAAGAATGTAAATTAAAAAAAAAAAAATTAATCCAAATAAGTCATAGACTAAGGCAATTTTCCTTTGTAAATATGTTTCCTACATTTTCAGATTTTTAACTAGAATACAGGGAATTCATGGGTTCCCTAAAATGAAGGCAAAGTATTTAACTACATTCTTAGGCTTAAATCAAAGTGTAAAAGGACTGCAGGCTCAACCCAAGAGGAGCACTGGGTCAGGAATGCAATCTCTATTAATTAGGTATCCCAGCTGGGCAGTGGGTCTGCAGCTGTTAACTTGATCAATGACTTACCTAAATGTCATCTCTACTGATTCGCTTATAAATTACCAGCAAGTGAGACTAATGTACAGGTGCTAATTTATTTAAACTGTTCTCTACAGTTCTACATAGCTTTATAAACTGCATCTGGCACTTAATGTTAGCTGTCAGTTGTACTTAGACATGCCTGTCCTAACGACTCTGTTCATTAGAAGTGAGCACAAATTATGAAATATTGTGAAAAATGATACATCAAATGGAATGGGCACAGCAAATCAATTAGAGAAACTTCATACAGCATATTCACACTTCGGAGAATAAAACATTCTGGTTTCAGAATGAGGTCTATAATACCAATTAAAAAGTAATTGGTAGACTTCAGCAGTGTTATATATCAATTTGCTGGCTTTTCTCCTGAAATTCTATAGTTATGTAGAACTTAACTTTTAATTCTCAAATAAAGACATTAGTAAATGCAAGTGCCATTCTGTATCCATAACACTTAATATAACTGAGATGTCTCCAACTTAAAATTGATAACTGATACCATTTAATTCAAAAAGGAAAATGCAAATAGCAGTGGTTCTCAACTTTCTTCTATGCTTATAGCAGGATTTCGAAATCAATGTCACCCAGTATCTGCTCCAGCTTAACTACATGTTACAATGTCATCGGAACAGGCTTTCCCTTTGGGTCACTGAGGGAAATCGCTGTAGCCCCGTCTGTCACAGGCTCTGGGGCTAATTTCTTTAGTCTCCAAACACAGAGTCTTCCCTTGACCAGACTGTAACTGCTTTAAGTTGAATTACAGAACACAGTGCAATGTTCAATCTGGCGGTTCAATGCTCCTCATGGTAACTGTACGGTGAGAGTCAAAAATATTTTTTACATGCTGACCAACAATTGGCAGCAACCTGTGAAAGGTTTGAAGAATGGGAGCTGAGAACCACAGCATTAAGATATATTTTCAAGGGCACCTGGGTGGCTCAGTCGGTTAAAGCCTCTGCCTTTGGCTCAGGTCATGATCTCAGGGTCCTGAGACAGAGCCCCGCATTGGGGTCTCTGCTTAGCAGAGGGCCTGCTTCTCCCCCCCCCCCCCCACCTCTTTGCCTACTTGTGCACACGCTCTCTCTGTCAAATAAATAAATAATTAAAAAAAAAAAAAAAGATTTATTTTCAAAACAGCGTGCATGTCAGTACTCACAGCAATATATGTATATTGTACACAGGTACACATGTATATGGGTGTTATAATATACGCTACTTACTGACCACGAGAGGGCACCCGCTTTCCTCCTGCCAGATCTGCCACAGGTTGTCAGGAGCATCATAGGGGTTCAGTGGGGAATTGCAATAGGTGGTTTCTTTCTTTTCAAAAGAACTTAAAATATTAGGCAAAGATGAAACTATCTTGAAATGGAGAAAATCTGTACTTGCCCATGATTAATTTCTTTCCAGTTAATTTGTTTCACAAACCAAAAATAACTTTTTCATATAAAGGCAACACCAAGATAGAGCATTAAATATAAAAAAGTAATTTTGCAGAAACAATTCCAGCAGATATACAATGCTGGAACTTTAATAATATACTTCTAAGTAACATTAACTTTTAAGTAAGTATTAAAAGTTACAAACAGAATTATTTTTATTCACAAAATTTTGTCATATCCTCTCTATATTTTACCAACTCACATCTGTACTCTTTTTAAAACTAACTAACTTAAAGAACACTAACATGTAAGATTAGCCAGGTATAATTTTCACATGTTCTATATGCTGGACTCAGTAAGGCCAGGGGCCAGATTTCTATTCAATTTTACCCTTCCAGAATAAAGTTCTAAACCTAGAAATCCACACCAAAAAATGCCTATGAAAACAGATGACATAAATTCATGATTTTACTTAGCAGGAAGGGCACACAGGTCCTCATGCCAAGTCCAAGTGCTCTTAGTTGTAATTCACAGGGCTTAACAAGTTTAGTTATGCCAGAAGCCTGGAAGGCGAGAGCTGTCAGAGGCAGACACACGCACAGACATCCTGACAGGAAAGGATATGGCAGGAATCAGTCAGTAAAGGGACAAACAGAAACTACAAGTCCCAGCCAGGGTATTAACAACCATACTAAAAGGAAAATCCCGAGTCACTGTAAGGTTAAATTATACTCACTATACTAATAAGGTTGGGGAGAACACTATTTTAGAAAATGTTACCCCCCAAGAAACTGTTACCCAAGAAATTAATCTTTGAAAGTGTGGAAAAACAAGTTTTGCATATAGGAAGACCTTGTACAGCTCTGGGTTCCTATTTATAACAATAAATACTAACCCCACAATGTTTTTCTAAAGACTGAATGTGGTAATGTGAATCAGGGTCTCACATAGCATCTTAAACATATATAGGAAGTTTTTTTGTAAGTGGTGGTATTTTTCAACATAAGTAACAATTAAAAGAGGTTTCCCTTATCTGGAAACTTCACTTCTGTGGAATATCTAATTTCTTGATCATATAAAGTAGGAGAAAAATCACTGTACTTGGTTTTAAAGTCTGTATTAAAAGCCAAACACATTACAAAAAGCTTATAACCTCTAAATATATAAAAGCAATCATGGTGTCCATGATTGGACATAATTTTTGGAAGTAAAAATTACCTGGAAGCTTAAAATAGTTTCCTGGTTTTGGATATCAAATTATTTGGTTTTGTTTTTGGAAATAACGAAGCATTCTGTCAGCATGGAAACATGACATCAGACTCATTAGCTACATACTCTCTTTCAGGTTATACATACAGCTAAATCTCAAACAAAGATAACAGTTTTAAAAACATACACAAAACCAAGAACTGCAACAGATATGTAACTTTACTGCTTTGGTAACAGTTGGCTATCACTGTCCTCTTTTGCTTTTACATCTACTTAGATGCCAAAGTAAGCCCACTAAATTTAATAAAATGCCCAAAGACTTAATTGATATAAAATGTGAGACTTAGTGAGGCAGATCAATTACTTGCAGGAAAGTCTAACATAGAATTATGTCACCGGTGTCAAGGAAAGGGGCTAACAATTCCTCGCAGGCATTTAGGCTGTGCGCTGGGTGAGACAAAATTTCAACCTGCGTGTACGACACCACCTCCGGTGTCAATCACTCAATGATAAATCAATATCCTCAACAGTACTTCCTACTGTTCTCAACACACAGTCTTAGGTGGGATGGAAGATTTGTGTGATGAAGGCAGAGAACTAGAGAAGGATTCAAATTATGGTAGATTTTACTTACTGCATTTAATAGTAATAGTAATACAATGAATGGTACCTAATTTACCAATGTGAAAATTATACAGTGAGCCTAGGCTTTCAATCAGGTAAATGAATTAAATTATAGGCCATGTCTACTACCTGGAAGTTAAATCCTCTTGAAAATATTTTTAACAACCCAAACAAATATTCTGATTAAAGATCCAAGCACAGAACTAACCACTGCAAACAACATATAATTTTTAATACTAATGTTATGAAAATGGTTATCTTCTCAGACAGAATTACAAAACTGTCGAACAATTCTGTTTCTTTCAATGAGCTAAATATGTTCCATGTAAACCCCAAAAGATAGTAAACTCAGTTGGGTAGTGGGATCCTCTTGCTCAGAACAGTTACTCAAGGACACGTAGGTCACAGGGAGAGAGGGAAGGACTAGTTTTAAATCCAAACAGTAATATAAAGAAAGTTACCCACAAAAAATACCAGGCCCAGATGAAGTCAACCAAACATTTAGAGAATTAATACCAACTCTACACAAACTCTTCTAAAAATAGAGGAAAACACCTACCAACTCTATTCAACACGACCAAGTATTACCTTGCTATCAAAATGAGACAGAGACATATAAGGAAACTACAGATCAGTATCAGACGCAAAAATCTCAACAATACTATCAGACCAAATCCAACAATACATTAAGAAAATCACTCACCACAATTAAGTGGTGGATTATTATTTCCAGATGCAAGGGTGGTTCAATATTCACAAATCAATCAACATGATACATCACATCAATAAGAGAAAGGATAAAAGCCATATGGTCATATGATCATCTCAATAGATGCAGAAAAAGCATTTAACAAAGCACAACATCCAGTCATGATGAAAGTCCTTAACAAAGTAGGTTTAGAGGGAATACACCGCAACATAATAAAGGCCATAAATGAAAACCTACAGATATCATCATACTCACTGGGGAAAAACTGAGAGCTTTTCCCGTAAGATCAGGAACAAGACAAGGATGTCCACTCTAACTGCTTTTATTCAATATAGTACTGGAAGTTGTAGCTATAGCAATTAGACAACAGAAAGAAATAAAAGGCATCCACAGTCTGTAAGGTAATATTAAAACTTTCACTATTGGTAGATGACATGATACTACATACAGAAAACCCTAAAGACTCCACCAAAAAACTACAAGGACTGATAAATGAATTCAGTCAAGTCACAGGATACAGGGGCGCCTGGGTGGCTCAGTGGGTTAAAGCCTCTGCCTTCAGCTAAGGTCATGATCTCAGGGTCCTGGGATCAAGCCCAGCATCGGGCTCTCTGCTCAGCAGGGAGCCTGCTTCCCCCTCTCCTTCTGCCTGCCTCTCTGCCTACTTGTGATCTCTCTCTCTCTCTGTCAAATAAATAAAAATAAAAAATCTTAAAAAAAAAAGTCACAGGATACAAAGTTAATGTGCAGAAATCTGTTATATTTCTATACACTAATAATGAAGCAGGAAAAAGAAAAATTACAAAAACAGCCCATTTACAATTGCACCAAAACCAATATGATATTTAGGAATAAACCTAACTAACAAGGTGAAAGACCTATACCCCAAAAATGATAAAACACCGATGAACACTGATAAATTGGAGATGACATCAAGAAAGGGAATGACATTCCATGCTGATGGATTGGAATAACAAATACTGCTAAAATGTCTATAATACCCAAAGCAATCTATACATTTAATGCAGTCTCTATCAAAATACTAACAGCATTTTTCACAGAACTAAAACAAAAAAATCCTAAAATTTATATGGAGTCACAAAAGATCCTGAAAAGCCAAAGAAATTTTGAAAAAGAAAAACAAAGCTGGAGGTATCACAATTCCAGACATCAAATTATATTTCAAAACTGTAGTAATCAAAACAGTTTTCATTAAAAAACAGACATATAGATCAATGAAATAGAATAGAAAACCCAGAAATAAGCCCACAGTTATATGATCAACTAATCTTCAACAAAACAGGAAAGAATATCCAATGGGAAAAAGTGTCTTCAACAAATGATGCTGGGAAAACTGGACAGCCACATGGAAAAGAATAAAACTGGATTACCTTCTTTCACCATACGTGAAAATAAATTCAAAATGGATTAAAGACCTAAATGTGAGAACTGAAACCATAAAAATCCTAGAAGACAGCACAGCAGTAATTTCTCTGACATTGGCCACAGGAAACATTTTTCTAGATATGTTTCCTGAGGCAAAGGAAATAAAAGCATAAATAAATTAATAGGACTACCTGAAAATAAAAAGCTTCTGCACAGCAAAGGAAACAATCAGCAAAACCAAAAAGCAACCTACAGAATGAGAGAAGATATTTGTAAATGACATATCTGATAAAGGATTAGAGAGAGTGTGTGTGTGTATGTTATGTATACATACATATAATGTTCTTTATATCTCATATATATACATAATATGTAGAATATATACATAAAATACATATAAATGTATATTGTATATAGAACATATACAGCTCAACACCCAAAAAGCAAATAATCCAATTAACAATGGGCAAAAGACATGAACAGACATTTCTCAAAAGAAGACATCCAGATGGCCAACAGACACATGAAAAGATGCTCCAACATTACTCAGTGAAATGCAAATCAAAACTACAATGAGATATCACCTCATACCTGTCTGAATGGCTAAAATCAACAACACAAGAAACAACAGGTGTTGACAAGGATATGGAAAAAAAGGAACACTCGTGCACTGTTGGTGAGAATGCAAACTGGTATAGCCACTGTGAAAATAGTATGGAGGTTCCTTAAAAAGTTAAAAACAGAACTACCCCATGATCCGGCAATCACACTGAGTATTTACCAAGCAAAAAAACAGAAAACCAAAAACACTAATTCAAAGGGATACATGCATCTCTATGTTTATAACAGCATTACTTACAATAGCCAAATCATGGAAGAAGTCCAAATATCAATGGATAGAAGAATGGATAAAGAAGATGTGACACACACACACACCAGGAACATTATCCAGCCATAAAAAAGAATGAAATCTTGCCATTTGCAATGACAGGATAGAGTTAAGAGTGTAATGCTAAGTGAAAGAAGTCAGAGAAAAGCAAATACCATATGATTTCACTCATGTGGAATTTAGCAACAAAACAAAAAACGAGCAAAGAAAAAAAAAAGAGAGAGAGAGACACACACAAACCAAGAATTAGACTTTAAACTATACAGAACAGGGGAGGGGAGTGGGGGTTGGGCAAGCCTGGTGGTGGGTATTGAGGAGGGCACGTATTGCATGGAGCACCGGGTGTGGTGCAAAACAATAAATCTTGTAACACTGAAAAAAATAAATAAATAAAATTTTAAAAATAAAAAAATAAAATAAACTATACAGAACAAACTGATGGTTACCAGAGGGGAGGGGTGAGGGGGATGGGTGAAATAGCTGATAGGGATTAACGAGGGCACTTATTGTGATGAGCACCGGGTGAGGTATGAAGTGTTGAATCACTATATTGTATACCTGAAACTAATATAACATTGCACATTAACTATACTGGAATTCAAAATAAAATTTTTAAAAGTTAGAACAAGCTTCAAAGTGGTTAAATTTTAAGTGCCTTTGCCAGCTATGTTCGGATGTGTGGCAAAAAAGTATTATTTATTATTACTACTTTTATCAGGGTCAGAACGACTCAAGAGTGGAATAATAACAGAGTTCTAACTTTTTTTTTTTAAGATTTTATTTATTTATTTGACACAGAGAGAGAGAGAGATCACAAGTAGGCAGAGAGAGAGGAGGAAGCAGACTTCCCACTGAGCAGAGAGCCCGGATGCGGGGCTCGATCCCAGGACCCTGAGCTCATGACCTGAGCCGAAGGCAGAGGCTTTAACCCACTGAGCCACCCAGCTGCCCTCAGAGTTCTAATTTTTAATTCTCAAATCACTTAGAACATGTCCTGATTCTGAAAATTCAAATATATACTTAAGATAATAAAGACACTAAACTCAGATTTACTTATGGGATTTCCTGTAAACTTCACTATATTTCCATCACCATCTGTTTCACCATTTTGTAAGAAACCTGAGTTTAAGACCACAATAGGATAAATGTTTCCCAGTTGTGTATGAGCACTCACAGGGGCTCCTAAGACTCTGAATCAAGAAAATTATCCATTTCTCATTAAAATCTAAAACTCACTATGCTTCATAATGCTTCAAATACAGAGTAGCATCTCTCTCTGAAACACTGGTTCCAACTTGGAACTTGCATAGTGGTATTTGTCCTTATTCTGACAGTTTGATTAAAATTGACACAGAGCTAGGGGGATCTGGGGTAGCACAGTCGGTTAAGGGTCCAACTCTTGGTTTTGTCTCAGGTCGTGATCTCAGGGTCATGAGATCAAGCCCTGCCTCAGGCTCCGAGCCCAGCAGAGTCTGCTTAAGTTTCCCTCACCCTCTACCCCTCCCTGCTAGCACACTCTCTCTCTCAGGGATCCCTCTGAAATAAATAAATCATAAACAAACTCTACAGCAATTACTTTCCCAGTAGAGTAACTGCACTTACATCAATATCCTCTTGTGTAAAAGTTTCTGGATCTTCTCCCATCATGTTGGCTAAATGTCTCTTTCCTATGTTGAACTCTTCAATCTGCTTCTTAATAAAATCCACTGTGTAAGTTTCATGTCTTGAGGCTGCAACATTTTTCTTTGTTGTTACACCTGTGGTGTGCCTTAGCCTTAATATCTAGCAGAAAATGTAAACAAAAAAAGAAAACATTTTAAATTAGAGAATGATCTATAGGCCACCATTTCTAAATAAAACAAGGTGTTCACTTGTCTTTATCATAGTACTCAGTTGGCAAGAGTCTGGAAACAGGTAAAAGGACTGTTAAGAAAGCCGTTGGAAATTGTCCTCCATTCAAAAGCTTGCTTTTAAAAGCCTCTGCTTACACGGTAGTTTAAACTACTGGCATTTCAACACATTAGAACCCCAGATATGTAAGTGATATGCTACCTCCTTATTTCCTACAAACATCCACATTTGATACTGATTGGCCAGTGTCAACTAGTTGTGATATTTGACACATAGGCAATGAGAAGTAAAATCCCACTCCCTTAAGAAGAGGCAAATGCACGTGCAGACAGAACCGAGCAAGCAGAAGACAAGGGAAGGAAGAAGCATGTACTGGGGGATAGAACACTGAGGCTATTCATAGTCACCTTGTTGTAGAGTACAAAATACGGCCCATCTTTCAATGCCTTAAAATAAGAGTTTAACATAGCTTGCGACTATTCTGTGGTCCTTATTTTAAGCTGATACAGCCAAGAAACTGCTTCACTAAGCACTGACAAGATTTATCATTAATTTGGTTCAATACACTAACTTATAGAAATAAGGGCTTTCCCATCCTTTTAAACTATTAGTAATGATACCACACTCGCTGCTATTGATCCTTTTACGCTGTTACACTAGGAATTTCCCCTCGAGGCATTAATAGTTTACCTACAATAAGGGTGCTAAAGAACCAGAAAAATATTTTCAAATGACTGTTCAGCCCCATTCAGTAGCTAGATATAACTACAACAGATATTTCTGGTCCTGGCTTTTCTCAAAATCTTAATCTGTGGTTCTCTACTTTCATTCCAGCCTCAACAATTTTAAACACTCTTAAGCAATTCAGATCTTAACAACTGTACTTCTTAGTAACTCATTCACTTCCCTTTTCATTAACATAAATTCTCTCTGGCTCATACCATCACCCACACCATCCCTGCCTCATCCATTCCCTAACTCTTTGAGAATCAGAGATTCAAGTAACTGTAATAATTTGTCACTACAGTACCAATAAAAAGCATAAGAAAAAGTACAGAACAAATATTACAATATCCTATCAGTTCTTAAGAGAACATATGAGAACATAATAGAACATATAATAGAACATATGTTCTTAAACTCTCACAAATCAAAGCAGTAATAAAATGATTTCTTGCTACTCTTAAATGAGTAAGATAGGGCAATTTCAAATTCCATTAGACTTTATAGTTTATTTTTCCTCAGGGGAGCACAAAGAAGTTTCTCTGTTTATATTATTAATCGAGAATCTTCTTTTTTAAAGATTTTATTTACTTGAGAGAGTGAGAGAGAGAGAGGGAGCATGAGCAGGGGGAGGGGCAGAGGGAGAAGCAGGCTCCTTGCCGAGCAAGGAGCCCAATATGGGACTTGATCCCAGCACCCTGGGATCATGACCTGAGCTGAAGGCAGATGCTTCGACGGAGCCACTCAGGCATTCCATTAATTGAGAATCTTAAGATGCTTTATAAATAGACAGTGTCACTATCAATTAGTAAAAATACGACCCAAACTTGCTTACATACAGTTCGCCCACCCTTTTATAGCCTCTTTGTACACCCCTGCTACCTCTCCCCACTGCCAGTGCCGACAGTACCAAATCTTCATTCATGAGTTTTACCATCTTACTATATTTTTACTTTTTCTGGGCTTTTGCTCCTGGTTTTTTTGTTTGTTTTTGTTTTTTAATGATTTCATGTTTTCTTTGAACATGGGAAGATGTTGCTTCCCATGTTCAAAGTGAAGAGAAAATGCCTGTCTGCCCCAAGAATCATGGCAAATCTGTGGTTTGGAGGAGAAAGCCGCTGTCACTCAGTAGAGGTGATTTTCCCTAATGTTCTCCTGCCAAAAGGATGATTCCGAGGCCAGTTTCATAAGTCCTATGACAAAATGTTTTTGTCCATAACTAAAACAATCCATTTGTAGTACAGGTGAGCCCACCACACTTCCCACCAGTCACCAACCACAGCCCTCCGGAGAAATGAGTCTCCCAGTGAACACGGGAGACTTCCACTCACTGGAGTAATGAGTTCTACAGGAAGGGTAAGATTAGGAGGAAAGTGATGAGTTCAATTTGGGGCATGACAAGTTCGAGGTGCCTGATGGGCATCTCAGAAGAGATGGGTGTCCTCGAGACGCTCTGTGGGTGCGTACCTAGGAGAGATCGGAGCTGGAGATGCCATCTGTTAATAATCAGCTTGGGACATGATGTGACACCATCAAAGTAGGGGAAATGGCAGGCATTAGTGTTCGAATAGGAAACATCTATTTCACTAGGCAAAGAAACAACACAGTTTGTGAGAGAAAGCAGAGGTAAGATTACTTATGTATTATGGCCATTATTTTTATGAAACAGGACAAGAGATGGGTCTGCAGAGTAAGGCGGGGGGGAACAGGTTTGATGGGCTGAATACTTCATATTCAAAGAGCGATGATTGGTTGTAAAGTGGAACAATTAAAGGAAGAAAATAAGAAAAAAAATTGAAGCACTTCTTTATACTGGATGTGAGCTAGGAGAATAATACCAAAGAAATAGTTATGAATCTATATCTATACAATAGCTATAGGATTTTATTAATTATCTTCCTGTTTCCTATGTATTTCCTTTGTATGTTTCAGTGGTACATTCAATGTACTAATTAGTTCAGAACAGTTCTATCATAAGGCAAATTGTACCCTTCAAATTATAAAGTGTTTCATTCTCAGGCAATACTTTTACCTTGAATTTAATTCTGTTGAATCATAATATTGCAAACCTTTCAAACTTCTCTTTGCCTTTACCTGGATTATCATTGCCCATATTTTTTCATTTAAATTTTGAATCACTTTAGGTTTTCTCTGAGTCAATCTGATGTTTTTTAATGTATGAGAATATCCTATTTAAATGGACTTACTAGATACTGTCTCATTTGCCATCTTATTTATCTTTATTGTTTTTATGTTTTCATTTCTGCTTTCTTTCTTTGGTAGATGGTCTGGTTTTTTTATATTTGCCCCTTGATCCAGCAATTTAGACCCCATACAGCCTACTTTTATTTTAGTAATGATTACCTATGTCTCTGAATAAAATGTTTAATTTCTCCTATCAACTTCAGAAAGTAATACTCATTGAATTCTCAATTATTATTTTCTTCTTCGACCACAGAAATTATCTGTTTTTCTGTCCTCCATCCATATCAGCTTCTCTGAGTCTTATTTCTTTTCTCTTTGTTCTGCATCCTGTATGATTTTTAAACCTTTACTCCCTGGGGTTTTTGTTTTGTTTTCTGCAGCGTTAATTCTGCAGCCACTCTGAATTTTTAGCTTCTTAAATCACCAGTCTATCTCCAAAATGTTTCCTTAACCGTTTCTTTAATCATATCTTGTCTTATCTCCTGTTTCATACAGCTCTCCCTCACCCAACCTTTTAAGAATGTCCTTGACAGTGTGAAGCAGTTGTACTAAAATAATTCTTCCATTTGTTGAGTAAATATTCCTTTGTTTTTTTCATCTCTCTCTCCCACTGTTCCTTTTCTTTTGTTCTGACATCTTAGTATCACCTCAAGCAAAAGAGTTGATTATTGCCTTGAAGATTCATTTCTTCACTTGATTTAAAATTATCCTGGGTCTATATTCTTCAGACTTTGTGACATGTGGTGGCTTTCTTACTTTTAACATAAATGAGGCTTGAAAAACTGTAAAATTTTTTTATTGTTGTTCATTTAGAAAGGGATTTTTTTTAAAAGTTCTCCACTGTGCTATTTTTCATAATATCTCTTCAGGATCTTTAGGATCTTTTCAAAGACATTTGTATACAGTGCCGAAGAATATGACACTCTGGAAATTCCTATTTATTATAAAGGCATCACAGCATCAGTACCAGACTACTGAAGAGATTTATAAATGTTCTAAATTATTCCAGCAATGATTCACACAAAAATATTTACATTCAAAAGAGTCCATCATTCATTAGCACAATCCATTAAGATGAGGCTGAATGTGAATCTACCACATCTTTCAGCTACGAACAGCCAGAATTCCTGGAGAGAACGTGCTTTGCTGATAAATACAAACCCCCAACAAAATTTTCTACAGGTTCTATTTCCAACTGAAAAGCTATGACAGAGAATTTTTCTCACACTTTGCTTTTATGGACTGGTATAGATACAACTTGACAGATCTGTTTCTTTTTTAAGATAATCAGTGGGTCAGACAACTATAATTTCAAATCAAACGGGCTGCCAAAGAAGCAGACACATCCTGACAGAGCAGTGATGTCCCAAATTTGGCCAAATGCCAGTCCTACACACTTCTTTAACGATATTACGAGTATTAAGGAGTTTCCTTTTTGTTCAGTTGGATAAAAATGGAACAAAGAAGAACTGCCGCTAATTTGAATAGAAAAGGCAAAAGAAAAAATACTTTGAGGAATAAAAAAAAAGGGTAAAGACTAACGTCATATTAGAGAAAACATGGATAGAAACAATATAAGGACACCAAGAGAGAAAGGACAGTAACCTTTTTGAATGAGTTTATATTTTTATCAACTAGCAGTCTCTGGATGTAAGAAAAAGAAAATGACTTTGCTTAAGCAAAAGAGACATTTTTTAGATGACTAAGAGGGGCCCAGGAGTATACTTGAAGCAGGCGGCTAAAAAACGGGAATTCTAATGATACACAACACATTCAAGAAGTCTGTGGCCATTAATATAAATGCTATTCCAACTGTCCTTAGCTCTTTGCTTAAGATTTCTTCACCAGAGGGACTACCTAATGGGGCTACCTTGGGTCAGATGTCCCAGAGTATAGTTCTTCCCAATTGTATCCAGTGGAGAGGAAACAAGGAAATCGACTACACAACTTGGGCAAAATTTCACCATTTATATTCTTTCCACAAACTTATAAATTTAGAGCCTTAACATCCTTCCCAATCAATGAAATACAAGGGGCTCTGTGTGAATCATGCTTTAAACAAACCAACTATAAAAAATTATTGCTGGGACAACCAGGGAAATTTGAACATGGAACAGATAACAGATGATATTAAAATTATAATTCATTCTGTCAGATATTTGCATAGTGGCATGGAAGCTCTAGCTTTTTTTTTTTTTTAAAGATTTATTTATTTATTTGAGAGAGAGAGAGCACGAGTGGAGAGTAGGGGTAGAGGGGGAGAAGAAGCAGACTCCCCGCTGAGCAGAGAGCCCGATACGGGACTTGATCCCAAGATCCTGAGATCAGGACCCAAGCGAAGGCAGACGCTTAACCAATCCCTGATGCCCCCATGTTTTCTTTCTTCTTTTAAAAGCTACCTGTTAGAGAAGCACATTCAAGTACATATATACTTAATATAATGGAAAGTCTGAGATTTACATAAAAGCTTACAGAAAAAAAAGGTAGGGAAACAGATGGAACAGGATTGGGAAAACATTTATAATTGTTGAAGCCGGTTGACTTATACACAGGGTTTGTTATAGTATTCTATTTTTGTAAATGCCTGACTGAACATGCTTTATTTTTCATAATAAAATTCTAAAGTGGTTTTTTTTTTTTTTATTTTATTTATTTATTTGACAGAGAGACACAGCAAGAGAGGGAACACAAGCAGGGGGAGCGGGAGAGGGATGGGCAGGTTTCCCGAGGAGCAGGGAGCCCGATGCGGGGCTCGATCCAGGGCTCTGGGATCATGACCTGAGCAGAAGGCAGACGCTTAACGACTGAGCCACCCAAATACCCCCGTAATAAAATTCTAAAAAGTAAACTATTGTACAAGTTCATTTAACAAATTTGAGCAACTACTATGGGCCAGGCTATCTACGGAACTTTAACAGAAATAACTGTCAAGCAGAATTGAGTCGTGTTAAAACGAGATCACTGCCATACTGAGAGAAGGAAACATGAAATATGGCCAAATTGCAGTTTTCTTACTTAAGTTAATAATGTATCTGGCAAACAGGAGTGTGGCAGGTGTTCACACATATACACATGTACCTACACATGTACACATGCACAACTTCCTCTCTATAAAAACCCTTCACAAGTTTAAATTCAGGAAATGATCAGTGAGCACCTAGGAGGTATCACTGGGCACTGTACCAGGCATCAGAATAGGGATACAAAGGTTACGCTATTTTTCTCACGAGGTTAACAGCACGAGGTTACAGTAGGGAAAAGACCTAAACACACAAGACACTTAGTTAATAAAAAAGAAGTAAATGTGGGTCTTTCATAGTTGCAGATAGCTTCCAAAATGGCTCCCAGTGATTCTACCACTGGTATTCTTCCTGTTGTTCAATCCCTCCCCTGGAGTGTGACCTTCTGTAACTTGCTTGAGTAACCTGCTTCTAATGACCAGAATACTACTAAAGTGATAGAATGTCACCTTTAAGTTTTTGTAACAAAAAGACTGTGCTCCCCCTTTCCCCTCCTCTCCTGATCAGCCTGATGGAAGACAGATGTGGTGAGCTGCCCTACAGAGACCCATGTGACAAGAACTGAGGGTGGCCTCCAGCCAACAACCAGTCCTAGAGCCTGGCAGGATATGAATCCTGCTAACACCCACAATGAACAAAATGGGAGGTAGACTTCCACCCTCCGGCCTTGAGACAATTGGAGCCACAGCCAGCACCTGGAATGCTACGTTATGGGGGGCCCTGAGGGAAAACCCAGTACAGCTGTGCCTGCAATCGTGACCCACAGAAACCCCGAGGTAACAAACGTCTACTGTTTTTAAGCTGCTAAATTTGGGAGTAACTTGTTATGCAGCAATAAATAACTAATTAATCCATCATACTACTTACAACAATGAAGCATAATACATGTAGATTTAATACATTAAATTTATAAATTTAATATAAATATATATTTTTAATATTTACATATAATATGTATATATATTTATATTTTATATAAATATAAAATACATCCTTAAAAGGACAGGATGTGATCTCAAAAGAAAAAACTTATCCCATCAAAGGGGTTTTAAATTCCATTGCTAATAAAATGGGATTTTTAAAAAATTCAAAAGTTACCTAGGGGAATACATAACGAATTTACAGAGCTATAGACAGCATTTGATACAAATGGAAGTCAATATTTAATTTCAAAGAGTTTTTAAGCAATTTATCAGTAAATTTTATTAAGACCCTATCATAAACCAGCTGGATGTTATGATAAATACAGGACATTATAACCTCTAGGGGCCCATAAGATGAGAGAAGAAACGAACAGATACTTAAGAACAATGTTTTTACAATAAAATAAAAATACACAAGGGCTAAGCCACCAAATGTCATTGATCATTCTTTGGCAGACCGTCTGATTCAACAATGAGTGTACTGACTTAGTAAACATGGAAAGTTTAAGAACTAAGTGTTTAGTAGAAAATAAAATTAAAAGGATGTATCACTGATAACTGATAATGCTAGCTTTCAAAATAGAAAACTGGTCTACTGGTTTTCCTTATTATAAAAGTCATAGAGGTGCCTAGCTGGCTCAGTCACTACAGCATGCAACTCCTGATCTCAGGGATGTAAGTTCAAGCCCCATGTTGGGTGTAAAGAGTACTTAAAAATAAAATCTTAAAAAAGAAAAATCAAGAGCCCCCAGGGTGGCTCATTCAGTTAAGCATCCAACTCTTGGTTTCGTTCAGGTTATGATCTCAGGGTCCTGAGATGGAGTCCCAATTTGGGCTCCTTGCTCAGTTGAGGGGAATTACTTAAGGATTCTCTCTCTTCCTCTCCCTCCAACCCCCTCGTCCCGTGCTCACACACACTCTCTCTATATATAAAATAAATACTTTTTAAAAAGTCATAAATATTTCAGAAAGCTAACTAGCATTCTTACATTATATTGCTGGAGGATTTAAGAATCCATGGGTAACCTTTGTAGTGCCTCATGAATGCAGTGCTGCTCTCATTAGTGAAAGATTTAAAAAAAAAAAAATCGAGTAACTTAGTATAGCAAAACAGATCATAATCTGGGCCCTGTCAAACTTCCTTACCTCTCACCATTCCCACACCAATTATTATACCAATTATAACCGTTATAACCAATTAGTTGTTGCTAGATCCATTGACTCTGTACATCTCTGTCACTTCTGTACCTATTACATTGCCATAGAACAAAATACCTCTCTTTTTTCATGGAACTCCTAATTGCTCCTGAAGACTCTATCATCTCCTTTGAGAAGCCACCCACCACTCAACTCATTTCAACTCCTCTGCATTAGGCACCACACTTCTGTGTTCTTCTGTATTTACCTCTGTAAACCTTTAAGGTAAACTGTGTGTAGGTCCCTGATATTCAGGGGTTTATAACCTGAAGTTTCACCATTCACAAATAGGATTCCCTCCTCCATCCCAAATTTGGTACACTTAGATATTTGCAACTGTAGTGGAAATGATACAAAACATGTGTACCACAAGATGGATACACAAGAGGAAGTCTGCCAGCTAGGGTCCCAACTGAGCACACACACGAGTCATAATTTAACAGAACTTGCTTCTTTTTCCGTGTGGCATCAGTATTTCTCACTTTTTGACTGTAACCCACAGTAATAACTACTATTTAGATCACCACTTAGGACACACTTATCCATATAAACAAAATGTAAAAATACCCTGTATAAGATGTATTTGATTATTATTATTCTGTTGTTTTATGAAACATGGCCCCTAAGAAAAATGTAACTATATTTGTTTTCCTGAGAAAGAGTGCATGTTTGTGTGTGCACAGGAGTGGGGGGCAGAGGAGGAGAGAGAGAGAGAAGAGAGAGAGAATCCTAAGCAGGTTCCACCCCCCAGCACGGAGTCTTCAGGTGGGGCTTGATCTCATGACCTGAGTCCAAATCGAGTTGGATGTCCAACCGACTGAGCCACCCAGGTAGCCTGAGAAAAATATAACTATTAATGTTCAAGATGGAAGTGAAGGAGTATTAACATGTAAGACAAACTCTGTGCCAGAAAAAAAACCTTTATAAATGTCTTTAATCATATATATGTTAATAGTAAGGGTCTGACTGGGGTCAGTTAAGTTTTTCAGTTACGTGTGAGTTGTACTTACATAAACATAAGCTGTGACAATACTAAGGAATTTGGGGATGCGGCAGGCTCAGGATCATCCCTGGAGAGTGCTAAGGGTCAATACTGTCTGGTAATTATTTGATAATGATTTGTTTACTTCACAGTGCCTGGCTCAAGTAAAGTGCTCGGTAAACATTTGCCATATGGAGGGGGAAAAAGCTTTATTTCAGTCAGGGAGATGAAAATTAAAGAAGCAAGGAGAAATCGCTGTTCACCCATCTTATTGAAAAAAATACCTAATGCCAATAGAAAAAGGGGCATGCTCATAAATCAATGATGGAGCGTGGATTGCTACTGCCTTCCTGGAAAGCTACGTGGAAATATCTATTCAAATATAAACATACTTTGCAGCAATAAACTCCCAACTGGAACTCTCTCCTACTCAAATAAAAGCAACAGTACCTAAGAATTATTACCGGATGTTAACTTATTATAAATGGTAATTAATTACCATTAAATGGAATATGGAAACAAATGGCCATCAACTATTACCAATGACACATATGCATGCATATGATAAAAAGAATATAGAGAAAGACAGAGGATACATAGATTCTGGAGTTTGAGGGAGGGAAAGAAAGTTAGCAGCCCTCTCGTCCTACACATACACATGAAGTGTGAGCAATAAAAGCATTCCATATTCTACAGTCCCTTTTATAGCTAACTAAGCATATATAGGGATAGTATACTCAAAAGAGATGCATGAAAAAAATGAAAACTTCCAACATATTTTCCAATAATAAACTATTAAGAGGTGGCTGGGTGGTTCAGTTGGTTAAGCATCCGAATCTTGGTTTTGGCCCAGGTCATAAGCTCAGGATCCTGGGATGGAGCCCCAAGTACGGCTCCAAGGCTGAGCAGGGAGTCTGCTTCTCCCCCGCCTCTGCCCCTCCCCATGCTCATGCTCTCTTTCAAATAAATAAAATCTTTTTACAAAGTATTAAAAAGTAAATAATGAATAAATGAATAGATGGACTGGTGCATTTAGATTAAAATATAAACGAAAGATAATTAAAAATACACAGCATTCCTTTTTTCAATAGTTTTTTATATAATATTTGACTTCTTTACAACATTTGCTACTCGTTTATCACTTTCCCTACTTAAAACATTCACCTGTTTTCCATGACATCACACTGTCTAGTTTTCCCCCTATTTCTTTAGCAGTTCATTTTCAATCTTAGGAGTTGACTGTTGTCCTTCAGGGCCTGTCCCTTTACTTATACCAACTCAGGACACCTTCACTAAGTGTTTGAATTCACTTCCAAGGCCTTGATTACTATCTATAAGTTAACACAAGATTTGTAAATCAGATCTCTTCTTGAACTATAAACTTGTCAATCTTTGGGCCTACTGGAAATCTCCACTTGGACGTCTCAATTGTAACTGTACAATAAACACAATTACATTCAAAATTAAACTCAAAATAAAACTTGTTTTCTTCCCTCTCAAAACTTTTCCCTCCATTTAAGATCCCATGTCAACAAATGAGTTCCGTGAAGCTAAAATCTTGGCTTGTGGAATGTTCTGGTCTCCTCTCTCCAGAGACAAGGTGTCGGGAAAAATTAAGAAAACAGAAGCTGTACAGATACAAGGCACTTTTAAAGTCACCATCAGTCTTATCCACTGTGACTTTCTCCATTAAGTCTTCCAAACTACTGCAGCAGCCCACTTCTCATTCACCTCCTCTGGCGCAGCACTCCTCCCCACTGGACCGCGGGGCAAGCGGGAAGGACCCGATCCTACACCACACCTAAGGCACGGACTCCCCTTAGCTTGGCAGCCAACTCAAGGAACGGGGGGTCGCTCTAGTTCCGTCTGTGGAGAACTTCCTCACCGCCCTTTGAGAAAACCAGAAACAACGTCGAGTGGCCACTGCAAACCAATACCCACCCCCTTTCTCAACCTCAGACCTCTACTAAATATCCCAGACCCTCAAGTCCCTGTCTGAGGGCACGCGAGACGCCAGGAGAAGGTAGCGGCGCCGGCTCCACATCTTCCGCTACACGGACCAGTGCTTCGCCCTTACCTGGAATCCAGTACCTGTCTGCAACTCAGCAGCCGCGGCTTTCCAGACGCTTGGTCTCCGGGCGAGGCTAACCCTACCTCCGAGAAAGAGCCGGTAGAAAGCGGCTGCGCCGCAGGACACACAGGGAGCCGCCATATTGGCCGCCGGAGAGCCGGGCGGGAGGGCGAAGGGGCAGGGCTTGATAAGACCTGCGCAGGCGCCAGTGGGAGCTAGGTTCCGGGGGCTGTCGGGAAGAAACAGGGGGCGTTCCGTGGTTCGGGGCTGCTCGTCGTTGGTTGGGTGTGTGAGCCCTCGGGGCGTGTCCGACTCCACCCCCTTGTTCATAGTAGTCCCCAGCCGAAGTGGTGGTGGGTAGTAGCTCTTGGCCTATTTCCTCTCCTGCAGCTGCTGCATTGTATGGTTGTTTAAGTCTCCGTACGACTACCACGTGGCTCTGTAATCAGCCCTTTCTTCCCTTCCCCGGGGCTGCACCTTGAGCCAGCTCTCCCGGAACGGCAGAACTCGCGCCTAAGCGGACGCTGCTCTCCTTGCTCACGCAAGAATGGACTCCAAGCCTTGGCTCCTATATGTCTTTCTACTATGGGTTTCCCCTTCCCTCTACCTTTCCACATTTTCAGGGTCCGGGGTCTCAGCAACTGCCAAACCACTTTACCCTCCGTGGCGCTCACACTTCTATTGTTTAACTGTATAACGCGCAGGCTAGACCATTCACAGGTGAGGATAGGACAGGCTTAGCCGTGTTTGCTTACCTCTTCCCATGGTGGTAGTGCTAAGCCTCACTTGAAACCCAATCAGAATTAAATGCACCGTCATGGAATAAAAATGAGTATACCTTGCTTTCGGAGACTTGTGGGCTCTTGAGAGTAACTCCCAGGATGTTTTCTACAAAATACTTTTTAAATGATGCAGCGGGCCGCTCTGAAAGGATTTCCAAACATTTAGAATTGAAGGATCAGTAAAAAAAACCCACACATACACACACAAAGTTGTCAAGCAAATATATACTCCATCATTTTTTAAAACACATTTAGTCATTAAAAAGGTAAAAATGACATAATCCCAGAAAAAAAAAAACAGTATTCCTTTAAATGGAATGTATTTTTCTGAATTGAAAACTCACCCTGTTGTTTTGTTACTACCTTTTAGGCTAGTAAAACTTTCATCAGAAATTGTCAGAGGTTCAAAAACCAGGATTTGGGAACCAAAACTTCATAGGTCATTAAAATAGATGCCTTTAGACAGCAGTTCCTACACATTGTCACAAAAATGTTTTTAACTTAATTGTGGGTATATAATTAAGTAGTAAATAAGTATGTGAAGGCAGAATTTTTGCTATTTCTTTAAAAAATGATATTTTGGAACATATAAGAACTAAGTAAGTTCAGAAATTAAGGTTAGGGATTATAGATGTTTTTCTTTCTTCTTTTTTCTCTAAAATTCATGTTACAATCTTTCATTAGATTACAGTAAAGTGAATGTAATACATTTCCCACCTCTAGGGGCAATACTTGGACTGCTGCATGAAATTTCCTGTGTAGCCTTTGAGTCTGGAACAAATGTACCACTATAGGTTGACATTAGGTACATAATTTGGAACCAGAAGGAAAGAAGGAATCAAGAATGTGCTGGTAAACTTTAAAAATATGTTAAAAAAAAAATTGTAGTTTAACCACACAGCTAAAGTTTAGATTCATTTAATTTTGCTTTCATTTACTGAGCACCTATTGTGGCAAAAGCATCAGACATCCTAGGCACAAGGATCATAAAGTCCCCCAAGTCCAATATGGTGGAGTAACATCTAATGTGAGAGTTTGGTTCTAAGGTCAGCTTGAAGTCCAAATGAACTGACAAGTGCTGCTGAGATGTGAGGTAGTGATACCTTCTAGATGCTTCCGGTGGGAGTATACTAGTACAGCCCTCCTGAAATCAACCAACCAATCAATGAGGTTAAAGGAAGTACACCCTACAATCCATCAGTTACAATCCTAGGTATATACCCTATATTATCGCAAATTCTTGGACAGTGTACCGGAAGACATATATCTGTCATCAGCGAGACCCCTGCACTCAGGAAACTCCTAAGAAGCTCTGATTAACTCTAAATTTTATCTTTTAGAAACTAACAAATGGCTGGAACAAGGAAAAAAAAAATTTTGGACACGACCCCCCAGGACAGACACCTGGGCAGATGAATTATGAAGTGTCTGAGCTTCATTATAATGTTAAAATCCCCACCCTGAGAGGCCTCATGAGCATAACATACAACATATGTATAGGCATGTTTTCTGAGTGGGAATGTGTAACTCTACGCCTGACCATTACATGTGATGATGAGACCTCCCTCTCTGAATATTCACCCCAAACCTTAGTATAAGGAACCTGCTTACCCCTGCTCCGGGAGTCACAGCTTTGGAAAGATTGCTGTGATCTCAGGCAACTCCACCTGGTGTAGTCTCTGCCGCTGACTCACCAAGGAGCACACACATCAGTAAACAAACATAAGAATGTTCATAACATTGTGTGGTTTTTTTTGTAACAACAAAGTAACCTTTTATTGATCAGAGGATGGATGGACCTCAATGACAATGAATGAACCACACCCACACAATATGGATGGTTTTCACCAGATAGAGGAAAAAAGAAGTCCCATATGCTTACCTAGTCTGATTCCATTTACATAAAGTTCAAAACCATGTAAAATGAAGCCAGATACTGTTTAAGGGTCTATCCCTCTCTGTAGTAAAACCATAAAGAAAAGCAAGAGCATGATCAACACCAACCTGGGAATAGTAAATAACCCAGGAAGGAGGGAGAGGGTGCCTCAAGCAGGGCACAGGGAGGTGTCAGTATTCCTGCCAATGTTCTTTGTCTTTAGATGACTGGTGGACATACAGGTGTTCATTTTATCCTTGAATTTCTAAAAATATAGATACATATAACAGGTAGAGCTGATTTCATCTCACCTCCCACCGTGACTCACACCAGGAGCTATGGCAGGCTATGGCAGGAGGGTAAATTGGTACAATTGTTATTTCTTTTTCCTGTGTTTCTCATATCCCATTTCCTCACTCTTCTCTCCTTTATTATCTCCTCTTCATTTCCTACACTCTCACTTCCCCTTCCCTGTGTTAGATAGCTTAATGATGAATGATGTTATTTCCAGAAAATTCACACACACAGACACACACACACACACACCCTTTTAAAGGATTCTTGGAACTACAGAGTTTTGTGAGTCAGTGTGAAAAACCTTAACCTAGAAAAAGCACAGAGGCTTCATGGGTCCACAGATAACTGAGCTCTTCGGAGAAGTTTCCCTCAAAGATGACCAAACACTCTGTGGTTCATGGAAAGTGCACTGAATTTGGATCAAGAAATATGTCTTAGCATCTGAACTCTGCCACAAACTCTTTGACACTCGGTGGTTCGTTTAGCTTAGGGAAAACCTACATTTTCATTAGTGTAACCAAGGGGTGGATGAGACCAGTGGTTCTCAAAAATATGGTCCCCAGAGCAGGAACCTCAGCATTCCTGATTATATTGTGTGTTAAATTGCGTCCAATTCAAAAGATGAAGTCCTAACACCCAGTACCTCATAACATGAACTTTTTTTGGAAATAAGGGTTGTTCCAGAGGTAACCAGGTAAAAAATAGGTCATTGGAGTGGGTCCTAATCCAATATGACAATATTATAGGGAAATTTTGATTTAGAGATAGACGTGTACGGAGGGAAAACAATGTAAAGACACAGGAAGAAGATGGCCATCCATAAGCTGTAAGCCATGGAACATGTGAGGCTGCCAGAAGCAAGGAAAGAGCTCTGGAACAAATTTCCCCTCGTAGGCCTCAGAAGAAGCCAGCTCTACTGATACCTTGATCTCAGACTTCCAGCCTCCAGAATTGTGAGACAATAAATTTCTGTTGTTTAAGTTACCCATTTCATGGCACTTTCTTACAGCAGCCCCAAGAATATATCCAGTGTATTGTTTTTTTAAAACATCTACCATTTTTTGGTACTCCTCTTTTTAAAAAAATAATTTTATTTATTTGAGAGAGAGAGCACGCACGAGAGCATGAATAAGAGGAGGGGCAGAAGGAGAAGCAGACTCCCCACTGAGCAGGGACCCTGATGTGGTACTCAATCCCAGGACCCTGGGACTATGATCCAAGTCAAAGGCAGATGCTTAAACAACTAAGCCACCCAGGTGCCCCGGTCTTCCACCTTTTAAAAGGTAGGGTCCTTCCTTTTGAATATGAGTTGGATTTAATGACCCGTCTCTAAAGAATGGACCTTGGATGCAAGTTGCAAAAGCTGGCTTCCTGCTTGGTCTCTGTCTCTTGAAGCACCCACTCTGAGGGGAACTCAGATGCAGTGTGGTGAGACAGCCATACGGAGAGATCTGCCTAGGGAGAAACCAAAAAGTTCCTTGCTAACCAGTGGTGGGAGTGAGCCATCCTAAAAGGGGGTCCTCCAGCTGAGTCTTCATACGACTTCAGCCCCCAACCAGCAGCTTGATTACCGCCTCATGAGAGATCCTGAGCCAGAGACGCTAATCTCCGACTCCCCGGCCACAGAAATTATGCGACAAGAAATGTATGTTCTTAAAAGAAGCCACTAAAATATGGGGTAATTCGTCACACAACAATAGATAACAAACACACCTGGGAATTCCTTAGAAATGCAAATTCTAAGGGACTTGGGTCTCAGTCAACACTTTTTAAGGGTATATTGTTCCGTGGCATTAAGTACATTTGCAGTGTTGGGCAATCATCACCGTCATCTCCAGAACATGTTAATCTTCCCAAACTGAAACTCTGTCCCCATTAAACACCTCTCAGTCCTCCTCTTCCCAATCCCTGGTAACCACCCTCCCACTTTTCTGTCTTTATGAATTTGGCTATTTTAAGTACCACAAATAAGTGAAAATCACACAATCTTTGTCCATTTGGGCCTGGCTTATTTTACTTAGCCTACCGTTTTCAAGGTTCACCCATGTGGTAGTGTGTTTCAGTATTTTCATTCTTTTTTAAGGATTGGTAATATTCCATTGTACGTGTCTTCCACGTTTGGTCTATCCATCCATCCATCAGGACACATGAGTTGTTCCCACCTTCTGGCTATTGTGAATAATGGTGCTATGAACACGAGTGCACAAGTATCTATTTGAATCCCTGCCTTCAATACTTTTGGATATATACCCAGAAGTGGCATTGCAGGATTCATGTTTTTAATGAGGCCAGACTTTCAATTTAACCTACCCAGGCAGGCGCCCACCCACCTTCAGTGAAATTTAAATCTACCACTTAGAAAGTTTTTATCATCTAGACCAGCTAAATAAGCGGTGTACATAGAGTAAGGAAATAAGTAATGCAAATTTCACTGAAGTATAAAAATATTTATGAGAGGTAATTTTAGTACCTAGTTGCTATATACAAAGCTTCTATGACAGCTTAAAAACAGAATCCGTCTCAGCCTACAAGTAAATCTATTCTCCCCAAATGCATATAGTTTAAAATATTAATTGCATTTTAATTAATAACAAAGAGAACAAATACCTTCTTTGGTATTTCCCCCCACTGTGTTCAATGTGGACCCAATCCATCTACATATGCTCTTTACCCACGAGCTGTCAATTACGCTTGCTATAAAAAAGACACAGCACTTAGGGAGCTGTCAGTCAGGGCTGTTATGATGCTTCCAGAATCACTTCTCCAGGCTTCGTTATCAAAAATAAAACAAATTTACATGGAACATAAAGGTGGATCGATCACACCATTTGCTGCGCATTGAAAATGATTTCCAACATACATAGTTTCAGGGGCAGTGGGCTTAGGACCACACTGTGTCTTCTTGGGCATATTTGTAATTATTTTCATAGATTAAGTCATTTTTTTAAGTGCACGTAGCCAGTAGAAGTAGTCACTCTGATTGGGTGGTGGAATTAGAAGTGGTTTCCTCGGGGCGCCTGGGTGGCTCAGTCGTTAAGCGTCTGCCTTCGGCCCAGGTCAGATCCCAGGGGCCTGGGATCGAGCCCCGCATCGGGCTCTCTGCTCTGCAGGAAGCCTGCTTCTCCCGCTACCATTCCCTCTGCTTGTGTTCCCTCTCTCGCTGCGTTTCTCTCTGTCAAATAAATAAAATCTTAAAAAAAAAAAAAAAAGAAGTGGTTTCCTCATTAAGAACAGTAACACGTATAAAATGTTCTATGACATTCTGGGTATTTCTTTCATCCATGCCCTCCGTTCACATGGATTTGGTTCGATACAGGACTCCCTTGTGATGAGCCCTGAACAGAGGTAAAGAAGGTCTAGAAAAAGGGAGTTAAACAGCCAAGCTTATAGACTGGGTAGAGTCAAGATACTAGGACTTCAAAGCAAAAAAAAAAAAAAAAAGGAATATGATTGAAACCAATAAAATCAGGGAAGGCCTGGCTAAAATAAATACAGACTTAATAATCAAATTCCACAACACCAGAACCAAAATAAACTTCTAGAGGCATAAAGAGACTATTTTAGGACAAAGAGAGGAGGTGCCACTTTACACAGCAGGGAGGCGGTTTAAAAAGCGCATTGCAGGGAAGAAGTTGACGCAGCCTGAAAATGTAAATAAGTAGAAGATTGTCATCTGGGCCTGAAAAAAAAAGAGATCCTCTGAAGCATAATCTTCATTCTTACGCTTTTGAGGAAGTGAAGGTAAGAGCAACATATTGCTAGCATTTCTGAGAGAGTGTGTGCATTTCGATGGACTATAAGATACAAGTCCAAGAAATATGGAAGAGAGCTGTATAAATTATACATTGCATGCAAATGAACACACACAAAATATTAATTGAAAGAGCATTATGTAATACTATATGGCAGTCACTGAGGGATCTCCTCTGTTTTGCCTCACTGAATCGTGACGACATCCTTATGAGGGAGACACTATTATCCTCATATTAGACACAAGGAAGTTGAAGCATGTTTGTGTTAGGTAACTTGCATAGGGTCGTACGGCTAGGAAGGCATGGAGCCAAGCAATATGGCTCCAGAAGACACACACCAAACCATACTTCTGTATTATGTCCTGTCCCAGGAGAACTGTGAGTTAGTTAACCAACGTGGCTTGAGAACCCTCACTCTCCCCTTTATATGTTGCTTTATCTGCTTGCCGTTAACCATTCTCTTCCACTTGTCCTCTTGCATTAGCATCCAACCCCGCTTAATTCTGTCTGCTGCTGTCACGCTTCTCACCCATCCCATCTCCTGTGTAAGGACATGAAAATACATCTAAGTTGCTCATCAGTGGTCAAAAACTGGCCATTCTTCAGATACATTTTCTTTTGTCTGCACAATGGGGTGTGTGTGTGTGTGTGTGTGTGTGTTTGTGTGTGTGTGTGTGTAGTTTAAATGTGCATACTTTAGGTTGACCACATACCCTCCATGCCCTCCATTCACCCTGTCCCCTCCACTCCTGGAGTCTTTCTTCAAGCTGTTCCCACGCATGTTCATACTCCATCCTGCTTTCTGCACTGCCCACCGTGAGTGCGACACACATGAACTTGAAAAATGTTTCCTGATATAAACATGAACCCCAGCACTGTTCAGATTTTGCCGACTCAAAGATAGCTAGGAATACTGGGGCTCTAGGGCTCAAAGGATTCTTCCAGAAGGACCAACCAAGGAACAGGTTATTTCATAATTTGGAGACATGGATAAACCCGCCTAGTAGCTCTGCTGACTTCGCTGCCCACCTGAAAAGTGGAAATTTAGCACTTTAGGATTTGAAGTAAGAATTCAATCTATACAAAAACTATTGTGACTTTATCACCCAATATTTATTGATACCTACTTTGCAATGCTATGTGATAGGAACCATCTGAGTATTAATATGATACCTGTCTTTCAGGAGCTTATAAACTTATAGGCAGAAAAAGATATTTACACAAATATGATCATTCAAGAAAGACTGTGATATAGTCATGAAAGAATCGCAAAATAATTTGGGAGTTTGAGAAGGAAAACATTACGTCTTGCCAAATGGATCAAGATGGTTTTATTTCCTAAATCTTTTATAGAGCTGCAAATCAAAATAAGAAAACCATGTAACTCGTTTCTTTACCATTATGCAGAATCACTTCCAAACCCTCTCTGAAAGCAATTAACCTCCCCCATTTTATAACACCTACTAAGTAGAATTTTTTATCTCAATTTATCAAATCAGGCGATTAAAAATTATTCTTCACTATCCTTAAATGACACTTAAGCATTTGCATGCCCCCTTTCCAATTTCCACTGAAGACATATTGCTGGCCCATTTTCCAAGTGTTTTCAAAAATCAAGTATCATATCTGAAATCTGAAATTGTGTCCAATTTCCAGAAGCATATCACAGCCTAGTGTCTGATTAAACTATCTCATCTCTTTATGAATAGTTTGCTGTGATTAGATTGTAAACACCTGCGTGGTGTTATTTTGACTTTAGACTCAAAGGAACATTTTATCCTGGGAAATACAGATTCCTGAAATAAGCGTATGGGTTTTCAAACCAAGCTTTTGGAGTTACATTCTTAATGATCTTTGAAACTTACAAACACTTATGCCTCTGCAGTAAATCCGTGATTTCCTGTCATCTTATATATATGTCTGGCACTTTTTAGATATAGGTTGCCGACCTCAAGGCTCGCACTTGTCAAATATTCATGTTTCTTATAACTTCTTATCCAATCGGTAAAATGTGTTTCTTTATGTAAGCAGAATCAAGAGTTCAGTTTAAGAATTCAACTGGGTGGCTCAGTGGGTTAAAGCCTCTGCCTTCAGCTCAGGTCATTATCTCAGGGTCTTGGGATCGAGCCCCGCATCGGGCTCTCTGCTCAGCAGGGAGCCAGCTTCCCCCTCTCTCTCTGCCTGCTCTCCGCCTGCTTGTGATCTCTCTCTCTGTCAATTAAATAAATAAAATCTTAAAAAAAAAAAAGAATTCAACAACTTGTGCAATTAATTATGCCAGAGAAGATAGAATTGATAGTATGAGGTAACAAGACTTCCAGAGTTTTTAAAATACATTTGGCCTGTTGTTAGAAAGAGAGAATGTGAGAAAAGAAACAAGATTTTAGTTTTGATCTTCTGTCTTTTGCGTGTCCATAATCACACATGTACATATGGTAGATTTGCAGCTTCCTAGCAGGGGGTAGGAATCCTTCCAGACAATAGGTACAAGCTTGGGTTAATTACACTGTGTCAGTTTCACTTTCAGGCACTGGTATCCACTCTTAACTGGTTTCAGTAGAAAGGGATTTATTCAGGTATTCAAAACCTCATTGAAAGGGACTGTGGATCAAGCCACAGCTGCACTTTGAGAAACATCTCCCTAAGGACTACATAGCTATTACGTGCACCAGCCAAATGGATATGCCTCATGCTCCGCTCATCTTTTCCCACTTAAACCAGTTACAAATTCCAGTCTCACATGGATACCTCTGATCAGCAGAAACGAAACTATTCCTAGAGCTCAAGCTGCAAGGGAGTCTTTAACTTCCTGCTTTAGCGGTACAGGAAAAAAGTAATTTTGTAATTGTTCTGCTCACTCCTACCTGGGATCTGGAATACACACGTCAGTCCAAGGAAGGAAATTGGAAGGGATGTTGAGCAAGCGAATACATGGTTTTTGCAGCAACCACTTAATAAGGATATTACAGAGGGGACTTAAGCCTCTAGTAGATGCTCACATGAGATGAATCTGAAGTCCTTTTCAAATCCCTCGAGCACAGGGTCCATGTGTGTTTTATTCGTATTGTATCCCCAGCAGGACTGTGTCTGGCACCATACTAGGCAATCGATAAATGCTTGTTGGTTAAATGAATGATTACATGAAACATAAAATTGCCTTTTTTCCTACTGCCGTCATCCTTCAGAGGTCTAGGGTCATATACAGATTATTCTCTAATTTTTGTTGGATGTCAGATAGATACCTCTGATAATTCCATCATTTGCTTTCCTTTTCTTAAGTTAATAAGGTGTACAAACTGAGAATTTGTGAGCACCTTTGGGTGCACTTTCTCTTTATACTGTCAGCTACATTTATGTTGATGCCTGGGTAGCTCAGGCTTAGTGTACTGGCCTTTACATTAGCAGTGTGGTTGCCCATTGGATCCGTTTCTACTTTTCTTACATAGAAAAGGACCACTGATGATTTTCACCCCTCAGAAAATGCCTTCCTTCTAACCTTAGAAAGTGGCATCTTAGACCTTGAACCAAGACGAGTACAACATGATGGGTTAGAAAATAATGATCATCAAAAAAAAAAAGAAAGAAAGAAAGAAAGAAAGAAAAGAAAAGAAAAGGAAAGAAAAGAAAAGAAAAGAAAAGAAAAGAAAAGAAAAGAAAAGAAAAGAAAAGAAAAGAATGATCATCAGATCAATTTTCCAAACAGCAATATCCCCCATGTGACTTTGTTTCTGTGATTTGGAGTGAAGGATAACAAGGACAACTGCCAGTTTCTTGGCAAGTGCTTCTCTCCTTTGTTTCATATTCATAATACTTGAGAGGTTTTTTTTTTAACTTATTTTTTACTTACATTAGAAACTCTGATTCTTTTTCATTTCCTAAAAAGCTTCACTGATGTTTCACTTTCTGTCCAGACATCTCCATTATCTACTGCATGCACACCCAGCATGTACATATCTCCATAAGTGAGTTATTGTAATGATTATTTAATTGAGGTACCCAAAGTTCAGCACCTTTAGGAATTAATTAAAGCGAATGGATTGCTCATTATCCACAACTCTGTGTTTTATTTTACAAATTTCCACTTTGTAAGATTTGTCTTTCTCCAAAACTAGATTTATAACCATATCTAGACCAAAATGTATAGCTGAACTTTATTCAATAATCTACATTTTTCAAAGGATTTTTATGTATTTTACCTGATTTGATTCTCACAGCAATCTAATTAGAGTTTAAGCATACCAGGAACTGTCAAGTTTGGATACCCTGGCTTGCATATTTTAAGCGTTAAAAGCACATATTAACATCAGAAAAGTGTTATTTGATCTTTAGAGAGGAAAAAACACACCTATTAGCACTATGAAAATAAAATACTTCAAAGGAAAAATAAAACATTATCTAGGTAGATTGGTTGTGAAAATGGAATTGCCTCTTAAATTTCTTAGATGTTTTTAATTTCTTCACACACACACACACACACACACACACACACACACACAGAATCAAAATACCCTGAACAATGTGAAAAAAATACTTTAATGATTTTTGAAATAACTTCATGAGTGCAAACACTAACTTGCCCTAAATACTGGTATCCAGGTTTCATGACTGCTCCCTTGGCCAGGAGTTCAAGCTCATTCTCCAAGTTCCTACTAAGACTGAATAAGTAAGGATTAAGAAAAACAATTGGCTGAGATATCTCTTTTATTTCTTCCTTGCCATTTTCCTCCTTTGATTTATCATCCTTTCCACATAAACCCTTTCTCTCATAGCTTGATATAATCTCTCTCTTTTTTCTCATTGTGGGAACATACACATAACATAGTATTTACCATCTTAACTGTTTGAAGTGTAAGTCCAAAAACATTGAGCACATCTGAGCTATTGTAAGACCCTCACCACCATCCATATCCAGAACTCTTTTCGTCTTGCAAACCTATAGCAAAACATTCCCCGCCTCCCAAACCCTAACAGCCACCATTCTCTTTTCTGTCCTTATGAACCTGATGACTTAAGGAAAATATATGCCTTTTGGTGACCTGCTTATCTCACTTAGCATATGTCCTCAGCATTAATCCATGTTGTAGCCTGTGCCAGAATTTCCTTTCTTTTTTAAGGCTGAATAACATTCCATTTTATGAATGTACCAGATTTTGCTTATGCCTTGTCTGCCAATGGACACTCGGGTTGCTTCCAAGTTCTTAGTATTATGAATGATGCCACTATGTGGTTACTATTTGCACAGACTATCTTTTTCCATACCTTCACTTTCAGCCTATTTATGTCTTTCATCTAAAGCAAGCCTCTTGAAGACACTGTAGAGTTGGATCGTATTTTTAAAGCTATTCTGCCAATCTCTGTCTTTTGACTGTAGAGTTTAATCCATTTACATTTAAAGTAATTACTGGAGAGGAGGGACTTACTTCTGTCACTTTGCTGTTTGTTTTCTATAGGCCTTAACACTTTTTGTCTCTCGTTGCCCACATTGCTATCTTTTTTTGTGTTTAATTGATGTTTTCATGGGGAAATGTATTCATTTCCTTCTCATTTCCTTTTGTATGTTCCACAGACATTTTCTTTGTGATTACCATGAGGATTACATTTGACTTCCCAAAGTCATAACACTTTGGTTGAATTTTTACCAGCTTAACTTCAATAACACAGAAACCTTCTCCTACACAGTTCCATCCTCACGACTTTCGGTTACCAATGTCACAAAATGACATCTTTACACATTGTGTGTCCAAAACATAAGCTAAAATTGTATTTTTTATGCATTAGTCTCTTCAGTTTTGCACCAAACAAAATATAGAGTTACAAACCAAAGTTAAAGCAATACTAGCTTTTAGATTAATAATTTTCAAAAATGTATTTGTCTCTTAAATCATGCAGAGAACAAAAAGTGGAGTTACCAAGCAAAATTACATTAACATTAGCATTTATAACTGCCCATGTGTTTCATTCTTTGAGATATTTATTCTTCATATGGCTTTGTTGTCTGGTGTCCAAGCATTTCAACCTGCAGGATTCCTTTCTGAATTTCTTATAGGGCAGGTCTAGTGGTGACATGCTCCCTCAGCTTTTGTTTATCTGGGAATGTCTTAATATCTCCCTCACTTCGAAGGGCAGTTTTGCTGAATCTAGCATTCTTGATCGATGGTTTTTTCTTCCAGCACTTTGAATTTATCAGCCCACTGCCTCCAGTTCCAAAGTTTCTGAAGACAAATCTGCTGATTATTCTATTGAGGATTCTTGTTTGTTAAGCCACTTGTCTTGCTGTTGTCAAGATTCTCTCCTCATCTTTGGTTTTCAACAGCTTGATTGTAATGTGATTTGGTATGGGTTCCTTCGGGTTTATTCTGCATGGAGTTCATTGAACTTCTTGTTTATATTCATGTCTTTCCTTACGTTTGGGGAGTTGAGGCCCATTATTTCTCTAAACAATCTCTCTTCCCCTTTCTCTTTCTTCTCTCTTTGGAGATGCTCATAATGTGTATGCTGATGGGTTTATGGTGTCACCAGTCCCTTAGCCTCTGTTCACTTTTCTTCAATCTTTTTTTCTTTCCTCAGACTTCATATTTTCCATTTTTCCATATTGACGCTCACCAAGTCTTTCTTCTGCCTGCTCAAATCTTCCTCTGAATCCCTCTAGTGAATTTTTCATTTCAGTTATTGTACTTTTCAGCTGCAGAATGTCTGTTTCTTTCTTTTTTTAGGTTTTCAAATCTCTTTTCTGTTATTTTCATTTTGTTTACACATCATTTTCTTTATCTTCTCCATGTCTGCCTTTAGTTCTTTGAGTATCTTTAAAACAGATGTTTTAGATATAGTCTTTGTCTAGTAGTTCCATTATGTGGTCTTTCTCAGGGACAGTTTCTGTTGCTCCCCACCCCCCCGAAAGGAACCACACTTTACTGTTTCACTGAAAGCCTTGTGGTTTTGTTTTATTGAAAACTGGGCATTTGAATAAAATAATGAGGTAACTCTGGAAAGCAGATTCTCCCTTCTTCCAGGATTTGCTGATTTGGGGTTTTGTCTTTATTTTTTGATTGTTGTAGGCTGCTCTGTCCTGGAGATAAGCCTGAGGTATAAACTAAAGGTCTTCTCAAGTTGTTTCTGAGCCTGTACTTTTCTCTGGGCATGCATGATGACTTTCTAAATTCCCCACTATAGATGTGGTTGCTTTTGAATATCCTACAGCTTAACTATCTGGCTTCTAAAAGAGGAAATGAGGTGGAGGTGGAGGGGGAAAAGAAGAAAATTTTATTATTATTATTTTTTTTTGGAACCAAAGAAAATTTTAAAAGACACTGGCCCTTTAAATTCTCTGACAGTCATTTCTGTCTGAAGAGAAGAGGCTTACAACTGTGTAGGGGTGAAGGCAACAATGCCTTTCTGTGTCTGCTCTCTGTGCCTGTTCTTCTGGGATCAGAAACAGCAATCAGTGATCAGAGCACAGATCCCTGATATTTGGAGGCAGAGTCCTTATTATCCACCCTGGCTCCCTTAAGCTGTATGCAAGCTGCTCTTGAAACATGTGCACAGCTGTCTATTGTAGGGCCAGAGGATGGGAGATGGGTAGTTGCTACAATGAAATTGACTGAAATTAAGTGCAATTTACCATCCAGAAAATTTACTTCCCCTGGAAGTAGCAAGCCTTCAATAGACTCCAGAGTTCCAAAATAGTTATAGCAGACAGAATCTGCCAGTGCAATTACTGTCTAGGTGGGGAGACAGATTACTAGTGCTCCCCACTCTGCCATCTTCCCGGAATCCTCCCTTCATTTTTATAAGATAAAAGGTGGCTTTCTTATTATTTCTTAAAATAGTTATCTTTGCTTTGTATTTTTAAGACAATGCAATGTTTCCCTGAAGATTTCTGCAAAACTCTGAATAGCTTGTCCCTGCACCAATTAAACAATTTTTAAATAAATACCAAATAATATATCATTAGGGAAATAGTCTGATATTTTTGCCCAAAGCAAGACATTTTCCCACTAACATGGCATCGTATTGAGGAGCAGATTTTTGTTTGTTTGCTTGTTTTGTTTTTTATAGACTATGAACAAAAGCCATTTTAGGAAAGGCAATAGACGTCCTTTTGCAAGTGCCATCAATATTGAGACCATATTCTATGCCAAAGCTTCTTTACATTGACTGCATGTTGAAAAAACATGCTGTCTGGCCCCAGGCCCAGAGATTGTGATTGAATGATCCGGTGTATGTCCTAGGCTTTGGGAGTTCCAAAAATTCCCAGGTGATTCTAACGAGCATGGGAATCTCTGCTCTCCGCTTCCTTTCTCTTGTGGCAATGAGCATGCTGCTCAAAATACGACTGCTCAGACATTTTGTACTCTTCCAGGACAAAACTCGTGATTTCTGAATGAGCACTGTCTTCACTTTACAATTCCAGGATATTGTCTAATGTTCCGCTGTGTATTGGACATTGTTGGGGCTCTGCCAGATTCAGTTGGATCTCTTTTATTCTTCTGCACCCCTCCTTTGGCTTCTGTATGCTTTTGCTTGTAACTGTCCACACCTGCATCTTTCTTTGGAGCTCTGCCCAAGGTCTGCTGAAGTCACTTTGGGCACAAGTACAGAAAGCAGGAAATGCCTGGGAGTCTTGCTTCTTCAGGGAAGCCCCTAGCCAATGGCTGACTGGTGCAGCCAATGAAAGCCTGGCTCTCCTGCCTGCATTTGGGATAAACTGAGGCAAAACTTTTAACCCAGTTCCCTTCCAGTTCAGGCTAGTTCCTCTCTTCAGCGAACTTTGTGTGAGACCATACCCTGCTTTCCTTTTCCCTTTCCCTGTCTTGGCTCCCCCATCCCTTATTAGTTTCTCCTGGGAGCACTTCTGGAATAAATCATTTGCACCCTTATCTTTGTCTCGATATCTGCTTCCAGTGGCTCCCTGGTAACTAACCCTAGAAGTAGGTGAGTTAAGAGAGGAAAGAGAAAGTAAGAGAAACATAGATTGGAAACAAACAAATCAACTTATTCTGCAATGCTTGAAGAAATTTCAGGGTCAACAAAGAGGACTTTCTATGTTTAATCATTTGAATGTTTAAAAGATTATTTTGTGTTTTTAAAAAACTGCCCCGGGCTATCATGCCACGACTGCTGACATGCTCATCTATTAGGGAACCGCACCAAGAGCGAAATACTTTCATATGTGTGATCATTAATACAAATTTGCAGAGATGAGGATATGTATTCTGCCAGCATGACTTAACCGGGCAGACTTTGGCAAGCTTACACATCCTAGTTATGTTCTTCAGGTTACTGGCATGAAAAATGACATGCCCATGGAGGGACATAGTTCCATGTACAGTCGGGGCAGGAAGGGTTTCTCTTCCACTCACGCAAAGAAAACACTGGGTTACTTTTAAATAGGTCATGAGAGTTCAAGAATCATTTTGGACCAGTTGCAGGTGGAAAGACATAGAGGACTTCAATCTTCTTTCTGACACATAAGCACTTCTGTAAGAGATGCTCATTTTCACCCCGAAGACTGTAACCTCAGCAAAGAAGCGAATGCGATCTGAAGGTTAAAAGGGACCTGAGCCTTCAAGTCTCTGTAAGGAATTGAGACCAACAGCAGCACGGAGGTAGTTCATTTCTAAGTACACAGATTCTGAGCCTGAGTAAAAGGCTTCATTTTCCAGAGCTGTCAGTCTGATGCATTTCTTGACAATTAGATTTACTAAAGAATTTTATAGAGGGAAAAAAAGAGAGAAATTAAGCAAAATGTCCAGATGTCATCTGTTAAAAATGTTTTATTGAGACAATAAACAAATAACATCAACAAGTACTAAAATTTTAATTAAAATATGATTTACAATGTTGCTATACACCACTAAGAGCGTTCTTATTGATAGGAAATAAGATTGCATTGTTTCTATCCTTAGGACACTCAAACATCCCATTTGACTTTGTGGGTCTCCCCCCAAGTAGGGCGCTCTTATGATGTACTTTCCATGCCCACGAGCATGAAAATTTTCTTCAACACTTTAAAACACAATGGCGGTATCAATCGTTGCCTTTCATTGCTGGCTACATCACTAAATAGATGTATATTATGTTCTCGTGCCTTCTGCTCAGAAAAATCTAAGTATTGCATTTCTGTCAATTCATTGATTGAAGAGCTTCCCCCTCAGAATGTTGACAGCTGTTTCAGACGTTTATAAAATAACTTGGATAACAGCTGCAAATGGATTGGCTAAAGAAGATTTGGAAGCATGTAATTAGCATTCATCAAATGCACACATTTCCATTGAAAACCCTCTCCAACCCAAAAGTTGACTACCAGGAAGCTGATGACTCTTGTTCAATCTGGGAACAGGCCCTGCTAACACTTAACTTTCCATTAGCTGATTTAAAAAGGAGCATATTAATATAGTTACTATTGAAAACTATTGAATACGTTATTGGTGAATGCTGTCTGTAACTGACACTGCTTTAATTTCTGTCCTTTATGGAACAGACAAGCATCCTGTGAGAGTGGCAGGCTATCTCTTAATAATGTAAATAACTGATCAATTTCTTGTACTTGAGCAGATGTAATTCCCAGATATAAAGTAGAAATACACCCAGATAATTAATTACCTTTACGGACCAAAAAAATACCCTTTGCAAGAAACAACAACAGATATATCTTAGTCACCCCTGTGTTAGAAAGTGCCTTCAAAGCCTCCAAGTAGGGGTGCCTGGGTGGCTCAGTGGGTTAGAGTACCTGCCTTCGGCTCAGGTCATGATCTCAGAGTCCTGGGATTGAGCTCCACATCGGGCTCTCTGCTCAGCAGGGAGCCTGCTTCCCCCTCTCTCTCTGTCTGCCTCTCTGCCTACTTGTGATCTCTCTCTCTCTGTCAAATAAATAAATAAAATCTTAAAAAAAAAAAAAAAAGCCTCCAAGTAGGGGCAACTGGGTGGCTCAGTAGGTTAAGCATCTGCGTTGGGTTCAGACCATGATCTCTGGATCCTGGGATGAATCCCACTTCCACTGGGACCAACGGGGAGCCTGCTTCTTCCTCTCCCTCTGCCCTAGCCCCCCGCTCCTGCATGCACTCACTCACACACACACACACACATTCTCTCTCTCTCTCTCTCAAATAAATAAATAAAATCTTAAAAAAAAAAAAGCCTCAAAGTAAACTTCAAAATGTTAACGGTAGATGGTTAGTGTGGCATGACTGTGGGAGTTCTTCCCTTCTTCCTGTGTATCATAGGTATTTTATTTTAAAATGTGATTCTTATATGACTGAGAAAACAAACTTTATTTTGAATACTTCAAGGACACTACAAGTGTACCTTCAGAGCCAAAAGGAGCACTAGTCTTTCTTAACTGTCTTGAAAGGACCTTCAGTTTAAAAAGAACTTCTCGGGCGCCTGGGTGGCTCAGTGGGTTGGGCCTCTGCCTTTGGCTCAGGTCATGGTCTTAGGGTCCTGGGATTGAGCCCCACATCGGGTTCTCTGCTTGGCAAGGAGCCTGCTTCCCCCTCTTTCTCTGCCTGCCTCTCTGCTTACTTCTGATCTCTCTCTGTGTCTAATAAACAAAAAATAAAATCTTAAAAAAAATAAAAAGAACTTCCCCAGGCACTGGGTTCCTATGGATATATGAGTACGTATCACAGTGTTTGCAATATAAACAGCGAAGTGCTTATAAAAGGGCTGGAGTATTCCAAAGAATGAGGACATGCAAATGGGGCTCACATTAAGAAAGAAGCTATTTTAGCTGATTAGTAGTGTGACTACAGATCTGAATATCCATACAGAAAACACATGCTGGGGCGCCTGGGTGGCTCAATGGGTTAAAGCCTCTGCCTTTGGCTCAGGTCATGATCTCAGGGTCCTGGGATCGAGTCTCGCATCGGGCTCTCTGCTTAGCAGGGAGCCTGCTTCCCCCTCTCTCTGCCTGCCTTGCTGCCTACTTGTGATCTCTCTCTGTCAGATAAATAAATAAAATCTTAAAAAAGGAAAGAAAAGAAAAGAAAACACATGCTACCTAGAGGAGGCAATGCTACACCCAAATCTGCTCATTTGTTCAGACAGTTCAGTCACTCTGGCATCCATTGCTTCTTCCTCACACAGTTTGACTTCTTTGGGGTTCATTTGGATTGCTGGCTTCTTCCCTGAGCTCTTCCTTCATTCCTGGACTAGTGTGCATTCAACTCTTTGACCCCATCTCCTCTCTTTTCTAATACATTGATTTGGTTCTGGGTTCATACTTAGAGACCACGAATAGCTCTCTTACCATGGCCAAGAATTTTTAGAGACAGGATTGGCTTCCTCATCACTCACCACGATGAGATACCATTTTTTTATTTTTCTGTATGGTGCATGTATTTATTTTAATTTTTTTCCCTGATATTAATGACTAATAATTTTTTACAGCTTCATTGAGGTATAATGGACACATGTAAATTGCACATCTTTAAAGTGTATAACTTGATAAATTATTATATATGTATACCTCTATGAAACCTCCCCACAGTCATAATAATGAACAGATCCATGAGTCCCAAAGTTTCTTTGTGCCCCTTTGTTGTCCGTCCATTCAGCCCTGGTCCCAGGTAACCTCTGAGTTGCCTTCTGTTACTAGAGTTGAGTTTGAGTTTTCTAGAATTTTTTGTAAACAGAATTAAGCGGTATATACTCATTTCTCAGGGACAGAACTCTGATTGCTTTAACTCGGTTCTTTAAACATTCATCCACATACTTTTGTATCACTAATTCATTTGTTTTTATTTCTGAGTAATATTCCTTGGTAGAGATTAATCACAACTGGTTTGTCCATTCACTTAATGTTAATGGGCACTTGGGTTCATATATATGTGTATATATATATACACACATATGTATGTCATTTATAAATACAGTGCAAGTTCTTGTGCAGACATATGCTTCCATTGATAAATATCTAGGAGTGGAATAGCTGGGTCAAAGGATAGATGTATGTTTAACTTTTTAAGACCATGAGCATTGCTCTATATCTTTTCCAACACTTGGTGCAGTCAGTCTTTTTATGGTTGGCAAGGTGGTGGGTATGAACGTGTGTCTCATGGTTTTAACTTGCAGTTCTCTGATGACTAATGATATGAAACATCTTTTCATGTGTTTATTGGCCACCTGTATATCTTCTTCTGTTCAAATGTTTGCCCACTTAGAAAATTGGCTTGTCTTATTCTTGAGTATTGAGTTCTTTATCCTTTATCCTTTGTAGGATACGTGTTTTGCAAATGACTTCTTCCAGGTTGTAGTTTGCTTTTTCATTTTCTTACTACTGCCTTTAGAAGCACAAAAGCTTTTCATGTCAGTGAAGTCCAATTATTTTGATTTTTCCTTTTATAATTCATACTTTTAGTGTCATATTTAAAAACTCCTTGTTCAACACAAGGTCAATAAGGTTTTCTCTTATTTTTTTATTCTGGATGTCTTTTAGCTTTTGCTCTTATGATTTCAAGTTGATATTTTTACATGGTGTGACATAGAGATGGAGGCTGTTTTCTGCCGATGGCTATCCAGTTACTCTAGCACCATTTGGTGAAAAGATTATCTTTTTGTTGATGAATTACCTTGGCACTTTTGTTGAAAATAAATTTACCATATATGTGTAATTCCATTTCTAGAACCTCTAGTTCATTGATCTATTTGTCTAAACACCAATATCATACTAATTTTTTACTGTGACTTATTATAAAGATTAAAAACAGATAATTTAAGGGGTGCCTGAGTGGCTCAGTTGGTTGGGCATCAGACTCTTGCTTTTGGCCCAAGTCATGATCTTAGGGTCATGAGATTTGAGCCTCACATCAGGCTCTGCACTGAGCATGGAGACTGCTTGGGATTCTCTCTCTCCTCCCCCTACCCCTTCTTGCTGGCGTGCACTCTCTCTCTCTCCAAAAAAAAATTTATTTAATTAATTTTTAAAAGCCTAGATAATTTAAGTCCTTTATCTTTGTTCATCTTTTCCAGTATCATTTTGGTCATTCTAGGTCCAGTGAATTCTAGGACACCCACTCGAGCTTCAGTGTCCAGGGTCTTTGTTGGGTCTTCATCGCTTAGACATTGATTGTCGTGTGGTTGACCTTAATCTTCAGGCCAACTATGTGACCACATGCAGAAGGAAGGTAGGTAAGGATTCAGGAAGGGGAGGCAAATAAAAGGAATGCTAATTGGATGGTAGAAATCTGGACACCTCTAGGGGAACAGAAACTGATTGAAATCCAAGTGTTCAAAAAGGGCTTTTACCCTCTTGTACTGTTGGGAACACATACTGGTGCAGCTATGAAAAAACAGCTATGGAAAACTACGGAAAACAGCATGGAGGTTCTTCAAAAAGTTAAAAAAAGAACTACGTTACAATGCAGTCCTACTAGATATTTATCTAAAGAATGCAAACATACTAATTCGGGGCGACTGGGTGGTACAAACATTTAAGTGTCCAATTATTGGCTTTGGTTCAGATCATGATCTCGGGGTCCTGAGATTGAGCCCCAAGTTGGGCTCTGCACTCAGCGTGGAGTTTCCTTGTCCTTCCCCCTCTGCTCCTTCCCTTGCTCTCTCACTTTCTAGAATAAATAAATGAAATCTTTTTTTTTTAAAAAAAGATTTTATTTATTTGACAGAAAGAGAGATCACAAGTAGGCAGAGAGGCAGGCAGAGAGAGAGGAGGGGAAGCAGGTTCTCTGCTGAGCAGAGAGCTCAATTTGGGGCTCAATCCCAGGACCCTGAGATAATGACCTGAGCTGAAGGCAGAGACTTTATTTAGCCCACTGAGCCACCCAGGCGCTCCAATAAATGAAATCTTTAAAAAATAGAATGCGAAAATGTTAATTCAAATGGATACACACGCCCCAATGTTTATAACAGCATTATCTACAACAGCCAAATTATGGAAGCAGCCCCAGTGCTCATCAACAGATGAATGGATGAAGAAGATGTGATCCTTTTTGCTTGTGGATGCCACCGAGCAAGCTTTGTTAAAGTCTCCCCCACTCCCACCACCATCATGTAGAAGTCAAAGTCTCTCAAAGAGCCTGGACAGGGGCGGAAGCTCTTCATCGGAGATTTAGCTTTGAAACAACCAATGAGAGTCTGAGGAGTCATTCTGAGCGATGGGGAATGCTTATGGACTGTGTGGTCATGAGAGATCCAAACAGCAAATGCTCCAGAGGCTTTGGGTTTGTCACTTATGCCCCCATGGAGAAGGTGGAGGCAGCCACCAATGCAAGGCCACATAAGTGGATGGTAGAGTTGTGGAACCAAAGAGGACCGTCTCAAGAGAAGATTCTTAAAGACAGGGTGCCCACTTCACAGAAAAAGATTTTTGTTGGTGGCATTAAAAAAGACATTGAAGGACATCATCCAAGAGATTATTTTGAATAGTATGGGAAAATCAAAGTGACTGAAATCATGACTGACCTAGGCAGCGGCAAGAAGAGAGGTTTGCTTTTGTAACATTTAATGACCATGATTCCGTGGGCAAGATTGTCGTTCAAAAAGCCCGTAGTGTGAATGGCCATGACTATGAAGTAAGGAGAGCCCATCTTAGGAAGAGATGTCTGGGGCTTCCTCCAGCCAAAGAGGTCGAAGTGGTTCTGGAATCTGTGGAGGTGGGTTTTGGTGAGAAAGACAACATTGGTCGTGGAGGAAACTTCAGTGGGCAAGGTGGCTTTGGTGGCAATGGAAGTGGGGGTGGACACTGGGGCAGCTGGGATGTCTGTAACGGATTTGGTAGTGATGGACGCGACTTTGGAGGTGGCAGGAGCTATCACGATTCTGGCAATTACAACGGTCAATCCTCAAATTTTGGACCGATGAAAGGAGGAAATTTGGGAGGCGGAAGCTCTGACCCCTATAGTGGTGGAGGCCAATACATTTGCCAAACCATGAAACCGAGGCGGCTGTGGTAGTCGCAGCAGTAGCAATAGTGATGGCAGCAGTGTTTTTTTGTGTTTGTTTTAATACTTTATTTATTTATTTGACAAGGACAGAGATCACAGGTAGGCAGAGAGGCAGGCAGAGAGAGAGGGGGAAGCAGGCTCCCTGCTGAGCAGAGAGCCCGATGTGGGGCTCGATCCCAGGACCCTGAGATCATGACCTGAGCCGAAGGCAGAGGCTTTAACCCACTGCGCCAGCCAGGCGCCCCCTTGTGGTGGGGAGGTTTTAATCACTGCCAGGAACCAAAGCTTAGCAAGAGAGGAGAGCCAGAGAAGGGACAGGAAAATCATCGGTTTCCACCGATTTGTGAACTCCGCCAAGCAAGTGGTGGGGGGTAGGGGGGGTGGGGTACCCCACAAAGAAGCCAGGTTTTAGACAATACTCCCCGCTCCGGCAAAAAACTTGAGTACTGGATTTGTGACTAATTATACAGCAAGTTATTTTAGTTTCTATTCTATGGAAAGCGTAATGCTATCCAACAATGGATTTTAATGTAGATTTTTTCTTTTTCCATCCATGCTATTGATTGCTAAATATAACAGTCTGATCATGATGCTGAATAAATGTATCTATCTATCTATCTATCTATCTATCTATGAATATTACTCAGTCATGAAAAATAATGAAATCTTGCCCCTTGCAATGACATGGATAGAGCTAGGGAGTATTATGCTAAGTGAAGTAAGTCAGACAGAGAAAGACAAATACTATATGATTTCACTCCTGTGTGGAATTTAAGCCACAAAACCAAATGAGCAAAGGAAAAAAAGACAGAGACAAACCAAGAAACAGACTCTTAACTACAGAGAACCAACTGGTGGTTACCAGACCAGAAGGGAGGTGTGTGGGGAGATGGGTTAAGTAGGTTATCAGGATTAAGGAGGGTACTTGTGATGAGGCCTGGGTATTATATGGAAGTTTTGAATCACTACATCGTACACCTGAAACTAATCTTACATTGTATGTTGATTTACTGGAACTAATTTATTTAAAAAAGGTTTTATTTATTCATTTGACAGAGAGAGACACAGCGAGAGAGGTAACACAAGCAAGGGAAGTGGGAGAAGGAGAAGCAGGCTCCCCGTGGAGCAGGCAGCCCAATGTGGGGCTTAATCCCAGAACCCCAGGATCATGACCTGAGTGGAAGGCAGATGCTTAAACGGCTCAGCCACCCAAGTGCACCCACTCATTGGAATTTAAGTAAGAACCTTATAAAAAGGCTTTTAACAATAGGAATGGTTAACACGCAATTTAATAATTTTGCTGTGTAATATACATGAAGACCCCTTCCTATAACCACAAGACTCTATAGAACTTATAGTCTCATAAATATGGGTTGAATTGTGTTCCCCTAAATTCAGATTGTAGGGGGGAATTAACGTTCTAACACTCCATTTCCTCAGAATGTGACTGTATTTGAATCAGGATCTTTGAAAAGGTAAATTAAAATGAGGTCATTAGGGTGGGCTCTCGTCCGGTGACTGGTGTCCTTTTAAGAAGAGGAGATCAGGACACGGACACACACAGAGGGAAGGCCATGTGAAGATGCAGGGAGAAGACGGCTATCCACAGGCCAAAGAGAGAGGCCCTTGAAGAAATGAACCCTGCTGGCACCTTGATCTTGGACTTCCAGCCTCTAGAATTTTGAGAAAATAAATTTCTCTTGTTTAAGCCCGTGTGTAGTGCCTTGCTTTGATAAGCCTAGCAAAGTGATCCGGTCGCCAAAATAGAGTGTGAATAATTTGATAAATGCACAAATCAGTGAATGTCTTGTGTACCTAAACCAGGGCAGACCAGGTACAGAACAGAGGGAACACAGGCAAGGCCAAAGTCTAGAGCTAAAAGTCACCTTGAGAAATCTTGAAATCCATAAAAACCTGGGGCGAGGGATTGGACACCCACAGGGAGATTGGGCCAATACTACCCAGATCGAGCCACCTGTAGGGGCCTGGTATTCATTTTGGCAAGTGCTTGCTTACATCAAACTGGCCTGTAGGCCAGCTCCTTCCCACTGGCTGTTTTTGTAAATAAAATGTCACTGGCACCCAGCCATAACTATTTGTTTACATAGCGTCTATGGCTGCTTTCGTGCAAAATGGCAGAATAGCACGGTTGCTACAGAGGCCATATGGCCTGTGAAATCTAAAATAGTTCCTAAACTTTACAAGAAAAGTTTGAAAAGTTTGAAATGAAGTGGATCTTACAACAAAGTATTTCCAAACGCGTGATGAACTTGCAGCCGGTCGGGCCCCTCAAGTTCAAGGCGATTCATGTATACCTACAGTGGAACTCTGGGGCTCGTGACTTCCAGGGGTGACCTCATGGACCCCTGAGCTGGAGAAGGTAAGAGGCGCTCTTGGAGCACTTTGGAAAATGCTGTTTGGACAAAAGGAAGGAAGGAAAGGCGAGCTAATAAAGAATACGGGCTGAGTACAGGGGACTGAACCGAGGATATTTTGAGAACCCAGAGGTCTGAAAGACATTTGTCAGGGGACTCACGCAGAGAGCACCCAAGGCATAGGAACCACCCTGGAGAGCACCTTTTTGTTCTGGAAGCAGAAGGGCTCGTCACCCAGATGTCATCATGAAGGAAGCCTCCCAGATCCTGGCTCTCCAGACCGGCTTGACTAAAAGCTTTGTGGATGTCCTACCCTCCCTGCCTTGCAAGATGTCTACATTTTCCTGGGGTCTTACTTCCCTTTGGTCACCCTTGTCTCCAAGCTCCTCATTTCAGTGAGGCTGTCTAATGTGTCACACATCAATCCAGATGGAACATCCAACTGCTTCCGTGAGTTTGTTTCATGCGCATGAGTGCACACACACACACACACACACACACACACACACACACACAGACACACACACACACCTCACTCTCACACACTCGCAGAAAGCATTCAGCTGAAGAAAATATTTTACTAATAATTTCTGAACCGTGGCTCACAGAGTTCTTCAAAACTGTTGGCCTTAAATAGTCTTTGGCTGTTTCACCAACTGGGACATTTCTTTGGGCTGCGTTTCAGGGTATACTCTCCAGCCTAGGGCAGCGCACTCTCCTCCACTGTCTTCTCCATCCACATCCTTTCTCTTCTCTCCTCCTGCCTCTCAGAGCCAGGAAGAAACGCAGGCCTGGTTAGCTATCCTCTTTGAGTGTCCTTAATGCGTTATCATCATGTTCTTGATGCCAGTGATATTGAAAATCAGATTCATTTTGGTCCTTTGTACGTGATTTGCTTTTTCTCTGTAAAGTTCTGGGAATTTTCAGTCATTATAATTTTTTTCAAATGCTTCCTCTCCTCTGTTTCCCCCCGTCCATTCGGCACTCCTGTTATCAGCACGTTGACCCTTTACCGCTTCCTTTCTTTTGTTTTAAAATCAGTTTCAGAGGTAGAATTACTACTTTCTGCTGGGAGGGTTCCTCGATCTGATCTTTTGCTCATAAAAATCTGCTTTCGGTGGATTCCATGCTGACTTTCACCCCACCCATTCAATTCTCGGTTTCGGCAATTACAGTTTTCAATTATTATTTCCACTTGGTTTCTTTTTTGAAAATAACTGCCTGTTATTAAATAGAATTTAATATTCCATTTTCTAGAAGGAAAGGAATAATGAAAGACCGCAGGTTGGAAAAGTTCACAGGCTAGGTAATAAAATCAATTCTACCCCCGAGTACAGTAAGGTAAAATTAAGAATCTCAAAGACAAGGAGAAAGTTAAGTGTGTTTTCTTGGTTTTCCTTTCAAATGGGAGTAATGTGTAGATGGCAGCCATCTTTCTCCTCTTCTTTATTTAATAATGATAAGGTGGAAATATGGTGTTGGCTATTGTTTTAAGTGAGGTAGTCTTTTTCATAAAAAGTTTTATTTATTTATTTTTTAGTAATCTCTGCACCCAACGTGGAGCTCGAACTCATGACCCCCAAGATCAAGAGTTGCATGCTCTTCTAACCGAGCCAGCCAGGCACCCCTTAAGTTAGATAATCTTTATCATGTCCAGGAGATAGCATTTTGTTTTTAGTTTTCCAAGAGTTTTTATTTTTCCACTATCATTAGAGGTTAGTTTTAACCATATACTTACTGAGACCTGCACATTATAGACCAATGCTGTTTGTAAGTACTATTGGTACCGATTGCTTGCCATGAGCAACTTTTAATTCATACTCTTCAATTTACTAGACAATAAATGTCTTGAATTCTTTCATAGGAAAGTGCTGAGACTCTTCCTTAGTCTGCCTTTTTTCTTGAAGCCTGATTAAAATATGATATTTCAGGGCACCTGGGTGGCTCAGTCAGTTAAGCATCATGATCTTGGCTCAGGCCATGAGGGTCCTGGGATCGAGCCCCACATTGGGCTCCCTGCTCAGCGGGGAGTCTGCTTCTCCCTCTCTCTGCCTTTCCCCTGCACCTGTATGCTCTCTCTCTCTCTCAAATAAATGAATAAAATCTTTTATTTTTATTAATTTATTTTTACAAGATTTTATTTGAGAGAGAGAAAGAGAGCTGGCCCGCTGCTAAATGGATCAATCAAATCTTAAATTCTGCTTACCGTGTTTTTCCCTTCTGAAAGCCCTGGTTGGCTACATTCAGAATTGTTTGCTCTTTTGTCATATTTGCAAGCCTCTCTTGAGTAACACATCAAGCACATTTGCACCACACACTGGTTTTTTCAATTTAACATTTATTTATTTATTTATTTATTTATTTATTTATTTATTTGAGAGAGCGTGCAAGCAGAGTGAGAGGCAGAGGGAGAAGCAGGCTCTCTGCTGAGCAAGGGAGCCCGATAGCAAGGGAGCTATCTATGTGGGACTTGATCCTGAGACTCCAGGATCATGAGCTGAGTCCAAGGCAGATGCTTAACCAACTGAGCCACCCAGGCGCCCCTAAATTTAATATTTAAAGCAATGGTTCCTATACTTGAATGTAGGTCAGGATGAACTGAGAATTTGTTAAATCGCACGTGGCTGGGCCTCACCCCTAGAGTTTGTGATTAGCATGTCTGGGGCAGAACCCAGGAATTTCTCTGTCTAATAAGTTCCCAGGCGATGCTGACGCTGCTTAGTTTAGGGACTGTGTTTTGAGAAGAATTCATCTAAAGTATTTGCAGATCAGATTTTTCTAGCTCTGGTTGGTGCTATCTCCTGTGTTGCTTGTGTTTTCATGGTTTGGTTTGGTTTTGGCTGAAAGCTACTCATTTTCCTTGTTTGTTTTTGCTTTTTTATTTTTTTTTGGAAGGGGGAGGGAAATACCGTGGACCTGGGATAAAGGGGCATTTCTGAAGAAAGATTTGTGTTTGCTTTTGCTAGATTTCTGGAGACACTCCCAGACTATTCTAGATTAAATTTTTGCCTTGAGGTTTTTTGAAAGCCCTCGTGAAGATGAATTCAGCCTGTTTCATTCATTGCCTATAAGATGGGTGATAGTTTTCCTGCTCAACAACCAGTTTTGAGATTGGCCATATCTTTCCAGTCCAATGAAATAGGGGAAGTGTTCTTTCTAGTTTAACTTTACTATGAGAGTGTCACCCTTTCATGTTCCAGGTTTGAGGGGAGTGGGTCAGGGTCCTACTAGCCTCAACTTTGGGCCTTCTCTTCCACCCCTACCTGCTGAGCTGCTGAAAATTGCTGATTAGGCTCACCGGGTCACCAAAGCTCTCAGACTGAATGTAGAAAGCAGCGCCATGCTGGCCCGTCTCTGTTCTCTGAGTTGTAAACATTCTCTCTTAATCCATTTCGTCTCTTCACTTTGTCTATGGTATTTTTTTTTCAACATAGAACAACTTTAAATTTCAGCAGGAAACTCTAAAAATGATGTCCAATTTTCTCTGGCCTCTGGACTTTATGTAGAAGGTCATTCTCTAATAAAGAGTAAAAAAAACCTTTTCTTTAAATTTTTCTCTGATATTTTTGTAAACCATCACAGATACATACGTATTATCTACATATAGATATATATATCTCACAGTGCAGGAATCTATGTTTGATTTACCTAAAATGGATATTCAGTGGTTCCATATCCATATATTGAATAATTCATTCTTTACTTACTGATTTAAAATGTCACATATTTCATATATCGAATGGATATATATCTCTGGATTACATTCTGATGTCATAAGCTATTTATCTATTACTGGCATATTAACATGCTACTTTAATTATAATAGTTTCTAAGGACATTTTCATATTTGATAAGACACATCTCTACTCATTATTCAGTTTTTCAGACATTTCTTGGCAATTCTTATGGAATTCTGTTCCAGAGGAAATTTAAGATTAATTTATTAGGTTCCTTCAAAATCCCTGATTGAACAAGTATGATGCTTATATATGGCATTGGGAAGATTGACATCTATATGTTATTTGAGTCTTCCTATCAAAAAGTATGGTGGGTTTTCCCATTCAGTGGAGGCCTTGTTTCATGTTTATCAGTAAAGTTGTATATTTTTTTAACAGGTGTATATATATATATATTTTTTTGGCAGTTTTTAAAAATTTTTATTAACATATAATGTATTATTTGCCCCAGGGTACATGTCTGTGAATGGTCAGGCTTACACATTTCACAGCACTTAACAGCACTATATATTTTTTCTTATTGAATTTTTTTAGTTGTAATTTTTGCAAATGGGATTTTGTTTTCAATTCATTTCTAACTACTTATGGCTAATTAGAAACAAAGATATTAACTTGAAAATGCTTATTCTTTATTGAGATACAATTGACATGTAACATTTTATTGTTTCAGATGTGGGGCTCTATCTCACCACCCTGAGATCATAACCTGAGCAAGAATCAAGAATCCAGATCCTTGATCAACCGAGTCACCCAGGCATCCCACATTTTAAATTTTTTAATGCTGAAGCATCTCATCATTCCAAAAAATAAATCCTATTTAGTTATTTTATATCATTGTAAAATTTACTGCTTGACTATATATGCTAATATCTTTCTTAGAATTTCAGTTATTTATTCTTATGTTATTGTTTTCTCATGCAGAACATGGTATGTGTCTGCATATAATTTATGGCAAGTTCATTTTGGATTATTGCTCACCTCTGAATGAGATGAGTTCTTCCCGGACCAGTTATCTATGGGAAGTGCGTGTCAGACAGAAGGCAGGGTCATATTCCGACAGAATTCCTACAGCAGTTATCTATGTGATGGTATATCCAGCATCACCCTCCCTGCTTCTAGAAGCTTCCAAACAAACCAAGGCCAGGGACATCACAACAACCAGCTCTCAAGAATGGTTACTTTTGCCCCTCTAAGTGTGTTACTTACTTCTGAGGATGGTGATTTTATTTCAGTCGGGATCCAGTGGGGAAAACAGAATTCCACCAGTTATTTCAGCAGAGTGAGTTTAATATTTGAACTTGATTAAACAGATACTGGAAGGTGGAAAATGAGAAAAGGGACACCGACTTATAGCAATAGGAACTGCAGGAGGCAGTTACCACCCTGGAGGAAGTCAGGAGGGAGCCTGGGGTCATTACAACGTAGGAGCCTGGTGGGCGCTATTTCAGAGGGAATAAGATGATCTAGGAACGTAGAAAAATCTGGAAACTCAAATCAACTGTTTGTGGTCCCAATGGCCACTATTAGGATGAACCCCACCCCTGGACAGACCCTCTTCTAGGTCTTTCTGTGCTTCTTCTAGGTCTTTCTGTTCCTCTTCTAGCACCCCCTACTGGCAGACTCCAGCAGGAGAAACGTGCCCGCTGCACAGGGTAAGGGAAGGGCGGTTGAGCTGGAGGCTGAGAGTAGCTTCATGATAGGCTTGGGTCACTGCGACCTGGGGACACCTCCCACTTCTGTTTCACCTTCGCCACCTTTGCCAACCCATCCTCACAGGCTATGGTTCAAGGTCACAGATGTCTCCTTATTTCAGTGGAAATGTATTTTGCTTCTGTTTTTTGTTTTTTAAATATTCTCGTAGGTACTTTTTCTTTTAGTCCTCCAGCATGATTTTCTTTTTTCCAGCATGATTTTTGAGGAGGGGGAAAGGCAATACTCTTTTTTTTTTTTTTTAAGATTTTATTTATTTGACAGAGAGGAGAGAGATCACAAGTAGGCAGAGAGAGGGGGAAGCAGGCTCCCTGCTGAGCAGAGAGCCCAATGCGGGGCTCGATCCCAGGACCCCGACATAGTGACCTGAGCCGAAAGCAGAGGCTTTAACCCACTGAGCCACCCAGGCGCCCCAAGGGCAATCCTCTTTACCCAACCATTTATCTTTTTCTTTTTTTTTAAGATTATTTATTTATTTGAGAGAGAGAGAGAGAGAAATCACAAACAGGGGGAGCAGCAGAGGGAGAGGGAGAAGCAGGCTCTCCACTGAGCAGGGAGCCCTATGTGGGACTCGATCTCAGAACCCTGAGATCATAGCCTGACCCAGAGACAGACGCTTAAGGTGCCCCTTTACCCCACCAGTTAAGAACTTGAAGTTGTAAATGTGCTATTGGCTCTTTAAGTTCCTTTAACAAATCTTGATCTCTCCAAGCTTTCTGGATAGCATTTTACTATGACTTTTTTTTTCTTGTGTCACTGAGAACATAGTTGTCTTTTCTCACCCTGATAAGATGCATAATGGTCCCTTAAACTTTCTTCCGATTTCTACAGTCATTTTTAGAGATAGGTTTTCCATCTATATTTTGAGAACGATGCTCTATATCCCCTAATGAGCAATAAAAAAGTATATATAGACACACATGCACGCATGCACACGCACGTGCGCACGCACACGGTAGACTAGAATGAGAAAGAATCCATCTAAGACTTGGTTCCTACCAGTTAGCAGGGTGTGTAGATTTCCCTAGGCCCCAGGCATCGGTCATTTTTATTTTGCTTGAATCTTATTCTCATTTATATTCTGGAGTTCAGATTGAATTCACTGCACAGCCCACTTCTGAGTGTTTGGCAGCTATCTGTAAATGTCACTGTGTGGCATTGCAGGTGGAAAGATGGGAACTCGTTAGTTGTGTGGCCTTTCCGCTAGCTTCCTCTTGGGAAGCCAGAGGTGTTGATTGAATGCCCTTTGCAATACATCCAGGAATCCATCAAGAGGATACCTGTATGAGATCCAAGATAAATAGACTTGAGCCTGGGTCTATGTACCAGCCCTAGCACAGGGCCTTGTTGTAGAGATTGTAGTGGATGAATAACCACTCTTGGTGAAAGGGAGAATGGGAGGCACACGTCTACGAGCTGTGAGCCACCCCCACTCAGCGCCTTCTCTGGTGACCCATCCTGACAGGTTCTCAGGAACTTGTCCCTAGCTCTCACGAGACCTCATCTCAGCTCTTACTGCCTGTGCTTATTACCCATCCTGCAATCTTCTTTGTTAGTTTTATTAAAATTTTTATTTTAAGGGGCACCCGGGTGGCTCAATCGGTTAAGATCCAACTCTTGATTTTGGCTCAGATCATGATCTCAGGGTTGTGAGATCGAGCCCCCAGTTTGGCTCCATGTTGGGGCATGGAACCTGCTTGGGATTCTCCCTCTGCCTCTCATTCTCCCTGCCCCCTCTAAAAACAACAACATCAAGAACAACAAAAAACCCACAAAAACTTAAAATTTGTATTTTGAAATCATTATAGAGTGGTCAAAATTTAAGATATAATTAAACATTAAAAGATTCAAAATAGTTACAGATTAAAGAGTTGCAAAAAACTTCCTTGCAGGTTTCGGGTACCATTCACCCAGTTCCTCTCAACGGTAACATCTTCTGTAACTATAGAATAAATAATGTCACACCAGGAAATTGAGCATCCACACAGCTTACCAGATTTTGCCAGTTCTACATGCATTTTGAGGGACGGAGATCTTGGAGGGAGAGAGACAGAGGGGTGGGGGTGTGTGTGATGTCCAAATGCATGTCATGAGTAGATTCATGTACTCAACACAACAGTCAAGACACACAAGAGTTCCAGAACCACAAAGGCTCTTTCCTGCTCTCTTTTTATAGCTTCCCCTCACAACTACCACCCCTTAACCTCTGGTAATGGCTAAGGTTATAATATAATCATAATAATTATAATAATATATAATTGTCTCTATAATTATGTTATTTTAAGAATGTTATACAAATGGAATGATGCAAAGATTTTGAGATTTTGTTTGTTTGTTTGTTTGGGGTTTTTTTAGTCAGCATAAATCCCTGGAGATTTATGCAAGTTGTCATGTGGGTCAAAGTTTGTTCCTTGCTATTGCTGAGTGGACGTACCACAGGTGGTTTACCATTTGCTCATCGACAGTCATCTGGTTCAATTCTAATTTTAAGGTATTATGAACAAAACAGCTGTGAACATTTATGCGCAGGTTTTTGTGTGTACATAAATTTTTATCTCTCTGGGATACATGTCAGGAATGTCATTACTGGTTGTACGACAGTTACAGGTTGAGTTTTACTAAAAACCACCAAACTGTTTTCCAGAGTGGTGGTACCATTTTACATTACTACCAACAACATCTGAATGATCCAGTTTCTCTACATATTCACCAGCATTTGGTGTCAACATTATTTTTTTATTGTTATTTTAAACAACTAATGGTGTGTAATGGTATGTTGTGGTGATTTTAATTCACATTTCCCTGATGACTAATGAAATTGAACAGTTTTCTGTGTGCTTATTTGCCATCTGTGTATCCTCTTCAGTAAAATGTTCATGTATTTTGCCTATTTTCTAACAAGATATTTTTAAAGATGAGTTTTGGGACTTCCTTACATATTCCAGATATAAGTCCTTAGTTGGATATGTAGTTTTCAAATATTTTCTCCTGTTATGTAGCTTGTATTTTCATACTTTTTTTTTAAATTTATTTATGAGAGAGAGAGAGAGAGACAGAAAACACAAGTGGGGGGGATGAGCAGAGGAAGAAGAGGACAAGCAGACTCCCCCTGAGCTAGGAGTCCCGACATGGGGCTTGATCTCAGAACCCTGAGATCATGACCTGAGCTGAAACCAAGGGTTGGAGGCTTTGACTGGGGGCCACCCAGGTGCCCCCATCTTTTCATACTCTTCATGGAGTCTTTCACGGAGCAAATGTTTTTAATTTTGTTGAGTTCTAATCTATTACATTTTCCTTTTATAGATCACACATTTCGTGTCCAGTGTGAAAACTTGAAGATTTTGCCCTGTGTTATTTTTTTTTTTCAAAGTTTTATACTTTACATTCAGGTCTGTGGTCCATTTGTATCTTCTTCTTCTTCTTTTTTTTTTTTTAATAAAGAAGTAAGTTTGCTGCCAAGTGGAGACCATTGTATCTTGTAAGTTACATTACCAACACCAGCCGGTGACTTTTACCACTAGTAGAACACACTGGGCATCCACACTACCTTCTTCCTTTTCCTGCCTGGTTCTCTAACTTACAGGATTGACGTGATATATGGAGACATGTAGCTCCTAGGAATGCTTTTTAAAATTTTTATTTGTTCATTTTAAGTAATCTCTAAACCCAACATGGGGCTGAAACTCATGATCCTGTGACAAAGAGTCCCATGCTCCTTCACCCAAGATGGCCAGGTGTACCGCTTCTAGGAACACTTTAGAAACTACCAAGCTTGGAACTAATTTGCCATCTCTGAGCTAGGTGATTTTCTGATTCTTTTCAAATTGTATTTTTAGGACACCAGAAGGAAAAGTTGAGTCAAAGAACACCAGTTGTTCCCTTCTGAATATAATACGACAGCAGCACTTGGTCATCACCTACGCAAATTCTGGCTCTCTACGGGAAAGCTCGTAGCTTCCAGGTGAGGATTAGATCCCTCTGATGTACTACCCCATCTGCAATAATCATGTCCTTAAACTTGACTTAACTGCAAACTGCTCCCTTACCCAGCTGGTATCTTCTGTAGGAGGGCCAAGGAAATGGAGTGTGGCCCTTCCACTCTTCCCTTGGCTCTGCTCCCCATTTGCCCATCAAAGCAGAGGGGAGAAGGAAGCAGAAGAGTGGTGAGGAGAAACATCGGGCTGCTCCTCTCCTAGGAAAGTATGCTGCCCTTTGATCCTGGAGGTTGTCAAATTGAGTTTTTATTTTGGGGACATTTCTGTTGGTTCTCTGGAGATTCTTGTCACTGGTGACCTTTAATCTATAGTTCTTTCAACCCAGGGGAATGCTTTTCTTTTGGCTTAATTGTATAATAGACAAGCTAATTTCTTTGTTGGTCAGCATACCTTATTTAGAGAAACCTTTTGATTTTCGCAATGAAGCTTGTCTTTTTAAGACAGATAAAGTAGTTGTTGATATAATCACCTTTGGCAGATTAAGAGCTTTTAGAAATGATCTCCCTTCAGTGGAAGAGACTGAGGAAAGGAAATCCCTGTTGAGAGGGCTGTGATGGCCTATAGCGCTTGTAACAGCTACCTATCGCTATGTAACAAATGACCCCAAACTTGGGCAGTTTGGGCTGAGCACACTGGGGTGCCTCTCTGGTCTATTCCCAGCTTGACTTTCCTTGGCAAGACTCCCTCCTGTGTCTGGAGCCTCAGCTGGGAAGCCTGGACAGCTGTGAGGCCAGCTCCAGGGGCTGTTTCACTGTCCAACAGGCCAGGCTGGGCTTGTCCACATGGTGGCAGAAGGGTTCCCAGCAGCAAGAGAAACAGCAACAAGGCCTCTTGACACCTGGGCTTGGAACGCACACAACCTCACTTCCACCTCATTCTGTCATTCAGAGCAGGTCACACACAGCCCGAATTTAAGAGCTGGAGAGACACACTTTAGGTCTCGATGAGCGAAGTTACAAATTATGACGACGTTTAGTAATATACTTTAACTTAAACGTCTCTTTCTCATCTCCCCAAGAGAATAAGTCAAGAGACAGAAAATAGGGAACCAGGAGTAGCCAAGTCAGTCTTTAAGACAGGTCGTTAAGTAAATCACTTCTCTGACCACTTACAACCCTCCTAAGTAAGAGTGCCCAGATCATGAAGGCAGTGCTGCTTTGGACCAGGGGAGTGAGAATAGAAAGATGAGAGATTAATCCAATCTATGTCTTCTCTTTTTGGTTCACAATATCAAATAAACATGCCCTTTGTTTCCTTTTATAAGTACCTCATTCTAAGACTGTTTAATTTGGGCTCAGGAGAACTGAAATAGGCTTTCCGTAAATAGCCCAAGCTGTGACCAAAGCCATTTTGTAATGAAATTCAAGTTCAGCTACTGGTACAGTATGCAGATGCTACATACCACTTCCCATTTGTCTGACACTGAGTGCGGGGAGAGGAGGCATTCTCTGCACAATTACCATCTCCCTCCCATCCATGTGTTTTTGAAATTCTTTGGTTGCCACAAATTTATCGTGCTTGAGTTTAAGAAGATATTTGCTTTTTCCTTGCATCCACAGCAAGGAACTTTTTGGAAAGACAAGTTTCAAATGTACTGAAATGGTCTTAATCTAATTTTCCTGGGTGCGAGTGAAGGTTCAATGCAAAACAATAAGTATGACAAACATTTTGGCCTGTTAGCCTAACTATTTAGGGCTGTTGATTTTGAACTGTTTTCAGGGTTTTGAGAACATAAACATATCATCTGGAAATGATACATTTCTACCGATTTCCATCTGCCCACTCAGATGGAAAAGCCCGTATATTTTTACAACTTAAAAAATCAGTTATTTTCCCAGGCAAATGCACGAGTGGAATTTTCAAGGCATTTTCCAACATTACACCTGCATTCTGGAGACAGAATAAGCTTCTTTGTGTCTCAGGAAGGGGGAAAACACCAACCACTGAATACCTCTTGGCTTTGCACAATGACACTATTTAGTATGATATGTATTTAAATTATAGCTATAGACCAGGATTTCGGCACTTAGCCAATATCTAATTACTGACATTATTGCTGAAATGGCAATATAATGTGGTGTAATATGATGATGGAAACTTGACCCATTCTGTCTAAATTTTTGGTACACAGCTGAATATTATCGTTGTTTATTTCTTTGGGTAAATGACAGAATTGTGCCAAGCGTTAAAAATATATATATATAACAAAGGTATACTTTGCTCCTTTGGCTCGGACATGGTCACACTTCAGAGTAATCTTAGGATGAAACTGTTCAAATATCTACAATCTTACCAGCTGATTTCATAAAGTACGTGAACATCTCCTCTTGTGAACCACTATGTCTGGGACCTCTTTTGAGCTATCTTGTATTTTCCGGAAAGAACAGAATGTATTCGGCACTACAGACTGCTGAATTACCCTTGTCCATTTGCCTTTAGGTAGTATTTTATTCTTAAATGTGCAATTCTCACTTTTCCCAGGAGGATTTTTGTGTCGTGAGCAGAAAGTTACTTATTTCTGTTTTTTTTTTTTTTTAAGTGTGATACCGGGGTGCAAGGGAAAAAAACACAGGTTTTGCTGTCAGACACTAACAATTCAGTCCAGAATCCACCACGGCCATTCTCTAGCTCCTTGAACTTCAGCCTCGGCATCTGTGTCTTTGGGATGAAAGCTCCAAGGATGCATGGTGATATGCATCATGCATGGTGGTTGGTGATAATTAACAACAAGGAATGTAAATTTCTTATCACATAGGATGTGTGTCATAAACCGTGGGTATAGTTACAACTGTACTTTGCACAGAATATGCCTGTATGTGTGTATATAGTTCATCTTTAGTTGTGTACTCTAGAATTTTCTTTTACTATATAAAACATTTTGCTTATACATTGAACTAGTTCCCACATTCTGTTAGGCTCATTGGTATTCCTGATAACCACTTAGCCAGAAGCACCTTACAGCAGTTCCGCACCTAAGTGGGTTCTGTGCGGACAGAGCATGGTTAACTGCATTGTCTCCTCAGTGTATGGTGTTCGGGAAGAGCACTGCCTTTGAAGGCAGGAGACTTGTACTTTCGTTTTCGAAATTATAAACTCTAGTTGATGACATTTGTCCTGATCAGCCCACAGAACAGTGTGTGATAAAATGACCACTTTAAAGAATGCTATTATTTGATCTTCTGTTTTTTTTAATTTTTAAAAAAGATTTAATTGATTTATTTCAGAGAGAGACAATAGCCAGTGGGGGCGAGGAGCTGAGGGAGAGGGACAAGCAGACTCCGCACTGAGCTCAGAGCCCACGTGGAGCTCGATCCCTTGACCCTGAGCTCAGTGACGCTTAACTGACCGAGCCACCCAGTCGTCCCTAAAGGGTTATTATTTTAAACGTTATTTTGAATATTTTTAAGTGTTCTTCATTATTCACAAATGATACTTTGACTATTATGACTTTAGAAACCTCCTGTCAGTGGAATTATGCAATATTTGTCTTTTTGGAACTGGCTTATTTTACTTAGCACGGTGTCCTCAAGGTTCATCTGCACTGTTGCAAATGGCAAGATTTCCTTCTTTTTTAAGGCTAAATAGTATTCCACGGCTTGTATATAGCACATTTGCTTTATCTGTTCATCTACTGATGGACATTTAGGCTTTTTCCACATCTTGGCTTGCTGCAATGGACATAGGAGTGCTACTTTTTAAAGATTCTGATTTTGATTTGGGGGGATATAAACCCAAAAGTGGGATTATTGGAGTCTATAGAAGTTCTGTTTTTTGGGGAAACCTCCATACTCTTTTCCATGGAGGCTGCACCCTTTTCATTCCCACCTACAGTGTATGAGGATTCCAATTTCTCCATATCCTCATCAATACTTGTTATCTTTTGTTTTTTGATAACAGCCGAACTTATAGCAACAGAGGAAAATGGTGGTTGCCGGTGGTTGAGGGAAAGAGGGAATGGGGGGGTGTGTACAAGGGATGTCAAGTTTCAATGAGACAAGATGAAGTTTGAGAGCTCTGCTCTATGACATCGTACAACAAAATGGCTCACTTGGAAATTTAAAAGGATGGGTTTTATTGCCACATACATTTATTTTAAACTACATCAAATGGCAGTACATTTGTGAAAAACCCATAGAATGTACGACACCAAGAGCGAACCCACAACTAGAGATTTGAGGTAATAATGTGTCAGTGTTGGTGACTTGATTGTAACAAATGCCCCACAAGGCGTGGGATATTAATAGTGGGGACATTCTGCATGTGTGGGGGCAGGAACGTGTGGAAACTCTCTGTACTTCCTGCTCGATCTCGTTGTAAACCTAAAACTGCTCTAAAAAATAACGTCTATATTTTAAAAATGCTATTAGCACATCAGCTCCTTGGTTCCACCCATGTCAAAATATACTGAAATCTACATGAAGTTCTCACCAAGAACAACGTAGGCGGTGTTACACGTACAGTTCCCTGCCTCGGTCCCACGTCCCTACGAGCCACTGTGCCATTTTCCTGCTCTATTTCACTGGATCATTTGCCCAAGGCTCTCCTCCCATCCTGCCTTAAACTCATTCTACTGGCAACCCCCATGCTGATTTCCACTTGGCTAAAGGCATTACTGATTCTCAGTGGTTACAAGTAGAAGCATCTAGCACAGCTAGTTGGCCCATCCTTGAAACACGTCCTTCATTTGGCTTCCAGCTTGCCACGAGCTCTGATTTCCCTCTTCCTTTTGCCCACTCGTCCTCCTTTCTATGCTTCTGGAGTGCTCAGAGCATAGCCCTGGGACTTGCATGCCTTTCCAGCTTCACTCACCTACCTTGATAATTTCATGCAGTTTTACGACTTCAAATTTAAAATTTGAATCATCAGTTCCGAATAGCCCCGGAAAATCCTGTTGCCTTTCGTGGCCCCTTACTTGGGGGTCTGGTAGGCATCTCTAATTTACCTTTCCCCGGAGTGGGATGACCTTGGCCTCTCCCCCAGCCTTGCTGCTCCACCACTCTTCCCAGACATCTGCAGGCACTCCTGACTTCCTGTCTCACGGCCCACATCCCATCCACCCGGAAATCCTGTTTCTTCTACCTTAAACACATACGTGGAGTTGATTCGTGTCTCCCACCCCAAACTGGCTGAAGCTATTCATCTAGACTGTTGCAACAGCCTCCTGAGTGACCTTCCTACTTCCACTTGTGTTGTCTTGAAATGTCAGTCGGGCCCTGTCATCCCCCACTCAAAACCTTCCAGCGGCTCCCATTCCATTCCGAGTAAAAGGAAAATCTTTACAATGTCTACAAACGCCCCACGGGATCTGCCTGCCCCACTCCCTACTCTGACCAACCTGCACTTTCCTCTCTAACTTCACCTCCCACTGGGGTCCCCTTGCTCACCTGTTCCAACCACACCCACTCTTTTTTGCTGTGTTTCCGATATGCAGAACATGCTTCCGCATAGGGCCTTGTCCCTTGGTCCTCCCCGGTCCTGGGTCCCTCAAGCCCCGGATATTCATGCTTTGCCACAGTTACGCCTGTGACATCCCCAAGAATATTTTCAAATGTCCCCTTCTCAATGACACGTCCTTGACCACATTATTTAAAGTGCAGCCTCCAGCCTTTATCCTCCTTCTACTCTTCATTTTTCTTCAAAACTCTCATCATCATCTTTTTTTTGAAAGAGAGAAGAAGAGGGAGCAGAAGGGGAGAGGCAGAGAGAGAGAGAGAAAGAGAGAGAGAGAGAGAGAGAGGACAATCTTAAGCAGGCTCCACACCCAGGGCAGAGCCTGACACAAGGCTCTGTCTCATGACCCTGAGATCATGACCTGAGCTAAAATCAAGAGTTGGACATTTAACCCACTGAGACACCCAGGTGCCCCCACTATCTTCTTATTTATTATATACTTATTTGCTTTGTTTATTGCCTGTCTCCCCATCTAGAATGTAGGGCACAACACTGAATGTGCATGATCTCTTTTCCCCACTGCATAGCCTTGGCCCTTAGCAAGCATAGTAGATGCTCATCTAATACATGAATGAATGGATTAGTGAATGAAAGCCTGTTTCTGGGACACCTGGGTGGCTCAGTTGGTTAAGCCGCTGCCTTTGGCTCAGGTCATGATCCCAGGGTCCTGGGATCGAGTCTCACGTTGGGCTCCTTGCTCGGTAGGGAGCCCACTTCTCCCTCTGCCTCTGCCTGCCTCTCTGCCTGCTTGTGCTCTCTCTCTCTCTGACAGAAAAAAAAAAAAAAAAGAAAGCCTGTTTCTTTCGATTGAAGTGATATCCCCTCCTTATACAGATGAGAGATAAATACCTAACTGTGCTCTTGAAAACATTTCCAATGCTAGGAAAACGTAAGTCAAAATCTTTAGAATGATTGTTGCTGTAAATATAACTGATATATTATGCTATGGCTCAAAATGTAAAGTAAACATCATTTTCATCAGAAAGAAAGGTAGTTATCTGCACTAAACCCTGCTCAGATAGGTGTGGAAGGGTAATTAAGAGGCACAGGCAGACTGTCTATAGATCCTGAAAGGCAAGAGAAGTCTTATTTTTGAGTTCATGGCTTGTTTATATCAATTTATCTTCCTTCTACTTTTATTACTTAGTGAATGAAAAACGAGCGAAAACATTTTTTACAATTTCACGCATTTAGGAAGTTTTGAAGTCTAGTAAGAAATGTGTCTTAATTTTTCAAAGCTCTCCCTAAGCGCCGACTTCTTTCATTTTATGTTAAGTTGAGTTCAGAATGGAATTTCAATGATGCGATTAGTGTTGAAGGAAAGGTGCGTTGGTGGAAAGGAATTTTTGTTTATTTGGTTTGGGTTTATCCCCTTCTGCCTTTGTCAATATTTTGCTCTGGAATTTCAAGGAACTCCCATCACTCTTCAGTTTTCAGGCTGCAAAATATGACGAAGACAAATTACAGCTCTTTTGTAAGAATGCTGCCATGTTTTACAAGTCGATGTTAAGAAAGGCAAAAATACTTTAAAATCTGAGAAAGAAATTTACAATGTAATGTCAAGTGTCCTTAACACGTGTTCTAAGAGTGGAAACAGCGGTCAAAGGCTTCTGTTGGAAACACCTCTGCAAGGTGACACCCTGTTCACACTGAAGGCCAGATCCCCTTCTATGGCTTCACAACCCCGAAGGGCCAGCTTTACATGAATGATGAAACATCATAAGAGCCCAACTTCCAGGTCTATGTATTTTGACACATTTTAGAAATGGGTAGAAAATTAAATCGTCAGTAAAGGAAGCACAGTGACAAAAGTATTTTTAAATGACTTTCCAGGGGCGCCGGGGTGGCTCAGTCGGTTAAGCACCTAACTCTTGATTTGGGTTCATGTCATGATCTCAGGGTCGTGAGATCCCTGAGTCGGGCTCCATGCTCAGTGGGGAGTCTGTTTGGGATTCTCTCTCCCTCTCCCTCTGCCCCTCGCCCCACTCGTTCGCACTCTCAAATGAATAAATAAAATCTCAAAAAAAAATGACTTTTTAAAACTGAGTAAATTATCTAAACTAACTGGAAGTTTTGGAATAATAAAGATAATGCTTTATATTTGACCCTGGGGCTATTTTCTTATATCCACATTTGTTCTTTGTCTCTCATTTCCTTTTGCTTACTCTCCTTTTCTCTCTCTCATTTACTGAGTAATAAGAAATAAACTGATGTCGATTAAATTTGCTGCTTATCTCATCTGCTTGATCAGTATGTGTTCTCCCCTGCTCCTCGAGTCTTGTGGGTTTTTTTAGCTGTGAAAAGTCCTTCCCCATCAGTCTATTCTGAAATGTTTCATACTTCTGTGCTTAGACCAAGATATGGATATTATTTAAGTTTACATAGCTTGAGAAGTAGCTATTGTCTCCATCTGGTAGTATTCAGTTGATTACTTCTTGAAGTACCTTTTTAGATCAAGAATCCTCCTAATTAAAAAAAAACATTTAAAAAATGCTTTTAAATTGCACAATGTGGAATTAACCAGCCTCTACATAGCCTGGGCTTAACTGTGAAAGGCCCTGTTTTTTTTTTCCAAATGACACAGAATTGGGGATTGTAGGTGCAGGAGTGCGTTTGCTTAAAGATGACAAGCCCTGGGTTCAGCCTATAACCAATGACCTGGGAAAGACCGCTGGTTTTCTCTCTGCTCATCTTTCCAACACAGAGCTCAGAAGAGAGTAAAGAAAGCAAAAAGCCCTTGAAAAAGAAAGGTGCTTATGGAAGCTCCAGCTATGATTATCCCATTCGAATCAGATTTCTGTGTTTTTAAGTATTTCAGCTTAAAAAAGAAAGCCAAACTGCTTACATTTGGTAGCGGCGAAAACTCCCTGGCTTTTTTTATGTTGCTGTTCCAAACGTTTCTATTTTGTAGCGGCTTCGTGATGGCGTATCCTTTTTCTGTTTTTAGGTATGACGGATGCCGGTGGCTTCTCTGCTGTGCTTGGGATCGGGGAGCAGAGCAATCAGCCGGCAGCGCTCTCCTGGAGGGACTTGCTCATATCCCTGCAAGTCCAGGATCGCATTCCATTTTCAACCTGCATGGGGTCAGCAGAGGAGAGCACGTCTGATTCTTGCTAAAGCTGTGATCACTCGTTTAGTGATAGGTAATATGGAGGTGTTAATTCTGCCTTGGCTACTGACTTACAAAATCTTCTACTCATGACCTTGACCTCTTCTTTCTGGAGGTATAGTCATCCCGCCACCCACCTGCAGAACCAGAGCCATTGCTGTCCTTGTTAAGGTACTAGAGGCTCTTCTGGGTATTTTCAGTCTTTTTTTCTTTTATGTGTACTCACGGACTGTAAATCTCCTTATCCGGGGTCAAATATTCCCCAGAGCATCGATACTAACTAGAATATTTGGAAATAAGAAGTAAAGTATTCCTGACATAAGGCACGAGGCTTTATAGGCATGTTTTAGGGAACTTTAACTGTGAGATCAATTCCTTGCTAAAAAAAAAAAAAATCAGAATTTTCACTTTTACCAAGGCCCCAGGAGAGGGAAGCTTCTCTCCTTATTCCATCGTCCACTGGAACATGGTGGATGGGATCAGGTGGTCAGGTCCGTGGGGTTTATCAGCATCGTGCCTGGCACCTGGAATGAGTGAACCAGACTCCACCTGCATATGGCTAAGCTTTTCTCAGGCCAGAGACAAAAATCCCTGTCCTCTGACCAGCATCTAGCTGAGTGGGTTTAGACACCATCCACAGAACACACATGTAATGGGAAGTGAAATTTTTCCATGAGTTCAAAAGGCTGCTCTGGGGATTGAAAAAGGGAGAGATCTTAAAAAAAAAAAAGTACAAACAATACCCCATTTCCCCTTTACTTATAGAAACAGTGTTAGAGTCGGCTCTGCCAGGGGACAGACTCTCAATGTGAGGGTTCTCCCAGAGTGGTAATGGGTAGAGGCCAGAAGAATAAGCTGTTAAACTTGGCAGATCACCTTCATCAGTTTTTTTTTTTAAGATGTTATTTATTTATTATGGGGAGAGAGAGAGAGCGTGCGCACGCAAGCACAGGAGTGGTGGGGGAGGGGCAGAGGGCGAAGCAGACTCCCTGCTGAGCAAGGAGCCTGACATGGGACCCTGGGATCATGACCTGAGCTGAAGGCAGATGCTCAACCAGTTGAGCCCCCCCAGGCTCCCCTCCTTTATCAAATTTTTAATGTGGAGAGGCAAGTCGGGTGCTTTGTATAGGGTCCATGTTAGTGCAAAGTTTACCTGAGGCAGAGAATAAATTAGTATAACTTTGGATGTTAGCAGCTGGCAGCCAGGGAGGAGAGGAAAGGCATCAGAAATGCCCAGAGGGCAAGTGGTTTGAAAAGATACCAACAAGATGGGGCCAAAAGGATAAACTTGGCCTTCTCCACATCGGTGGATGACAAAACTTTTGAGGACAGCTAAGTCAGGCTATATGTCATTACACCAATAATTTGTTCAGTAGGTATATATCAAGCACCTGTTGCACGCCGGGCCCTTGGGTCAGGCTCCAGGAATACAGTAATTAATTTAAAAAAGAAAAAGAGGTACGTCTGGGTGGCTCAGTCAGTGGAACTTCTGCCTTCAGCTCAGGTCATGATCCCAGAGTCCTGGGATCAAGCCCGCATTGGGCTCCCTGTTTAGCCGGAACCCTCTCCCTCTGCTGTCCCCCTGCTTGTGCTCTCTCTTTCAAATACATACATAAAATCTAAACAATAAAGAAAGAAAAAAGAAAAACACAAGGTCCTTACCTTCCTGGGATTTGCTATCTAGTGGGAAAGAGGATATTTACTAGATAAATGCATTTGGATTGGGAGTTATAATTACGATCTGGAAGAAAAGGAACAATGTGGGAGATCTTCCCTAAATTGGGTAAAAGTTGGAATAAGAGAAGCTTTTCTGAGGAGGTGACTTCTGAGCTCAGCGATGAAGAAAGTTAGGAGTCACATGCTCAAAGCATGGAAGAAGGAATATTTTGGAAAGCCGAGAAGGGCGGAGGGAGCAACAGGCACACAACTAGAGCAGACTGAGTGGGGAGGACAAGGGCACCAAATAAAGTCATCAGGTTTAGCAGCGATGAGATCATGCAGGGCCTTGGAAGTTCTGCTAAAAATTTTTTATTTCAGTCTCAAAGAAATGGAAACTTCTGAAAGCTTTTAAATGAGAGAAGGGCACGATCCATCTAGAGCTTTCAAAAGCTCGCTCTGGCTGAGTTATGGAGAATAACTGGAAGGGGGCGAGGACACGATGATGACGCAATAGGCAAGAATCGTGACCCACGGACTGGGTCGTGGCAGTGGACACAGATGGCTCAAGGGCGCCTGTGTTCCCGCACGATCGACCAGAAGCACGTGAGAAGAGCCGTCCGCACCGTGAGCACGCCCCGCAGCTCTCTCGTGATCTGAGGAGGTGGGCAGACACCCATCGCCGCCAGGACGAGCGGAGGAGAGTCATCAGGCACGGATCCAGGCTTCTGGGCGGTGAGTGAGTCAATACGCTTGACTTCTTGCTTGATGAGCCACTGCGCATGGGCAGCGCTGCCCTCGTGCCCACGTTCCTTTTAGAACAGATGCTCCCGGGGCATGGTCGATCCATTTCAACTTGGCGCTCTTTGAGCTGCTCTGCTGGTCTACACCTTTGCAGTCAACACCTGTTCAGAAGTTACCCACCTTTGATCACCGCTTGCCTGTGTGTGTGTGTGTGTGTGTGTGTGTGTGTGTGTGTGTGTGTGTGTGTGTGTTTCCCACGGCGTGGCCCTGCCCCGTTCCCATCACACCTCAGGGCTCCCTACTGTATTGACCTAGGGAGGGCCAAAAGATTCCCCGGTAAGAACCTGGGATTGAAGCAGGGAGACGGGAGAGTGAGGCTGTGAAAATACCCTGCTAATAGTAGGAGAAATGTAAATGAAAACCACTTACTAAAAGATGCCTTTTATAGCATCTACATTATTATACTAACAGAAGTAAATTGTATTTTGATTGTGGCCGGTTGAAAACCACATCCTACATGTATGAGGTATATAATCAGCTTAATCAGTTGCTGATCCCAGGACAATTTCATCCCAGTGTATTGGGAGAGTGCAAATAACATAGAGTTTATTCCATTCTTCTTAGTAATTTAAATGTCACTTTGTTAAATGAACTTGAAGACAGATTTGCATTACTTCAATGCAGGGTTTCCAATAATAATGTAACACTTTTTTTCCCCCTTCCAGTACCGAGGCAATCTCTTAATGCAAAAAAGCAAGTGGTTAAATTCAAAACATTTTCCCGAATGACTGTCTTTTAGGGCTGTGATTTGGGGGTAGCGACGGGGGGTAGTGTCCTGAGGTCCACTGTATTTTCAAAGTCTCACTAAATGTGCCAAGTATTAAGCTATTGTGTCTCGACCCACTTCTGTCAAACCCACTTGCGTGATATTTTATGATACCGGGGCTGGAACTCAGCACGTCACACTATTGCTCAGTCCGGAGCTGCCGGGATAGACTCTGCCAACAGGGAGCGCGTGAGGAGGGGGGAAAGGTGAGCTTTGGAGGTAGACGGGGGTTCCTGGTCCCTTGGCATGTGCCTCCTGCTCCTGTCGCCTCGCCCCAGCTCACCTCTCTGCTCACATTACAGTGTTCATTCAAATAGTAACAGCTGCGGGGCGCCTGGGTGGCTCAGTGGGTTAAAGCCTCTGCCTTCAGCTCAGGTCATGATCTCGGGGTCCTAGGATCAAGCCTCGCATCGGGCTCTCTGCTCAGCCGGGAGCCTGCTTCCCCTCTCTCTCTCTGCCTGCCTCTCTGCCTACTTGTGATCTCTCTCTCTGTCAAATAAATAAATAAAATCTTTAAAAAAAAAAAATAGTAACAGCTGAATCACATCAGCAGCGGGAGTCAGCTCCCAGGACCAGGTTCACCTCCCCGCCCAAGGGCAATGCCACCGCCTTCTCAGACCACCGGGTCCCAGCTCTACACAGCCTTTTCTTGGAGTCTCTAGCTTTAAATCATCTCAACTCCCAGCCCCGAGAGAGGGTGCTACAACCTGCTGTGGCTACCACTGTCCTATCTTCGTGTTTCCTTTTTGCCTTTTCCACTCTCAATATCCAGCTAACGCTTCTTTCTGTTAAGTGATCTCTGTTAATATCAAATGGCCTCTGATGTAGTTTTCTCTCCTGGCTGAATGACATGTAAGTTCCCGTGTGCCACTGAGACTGACTGCTTTCTGTGGGGCTTTGACAGTTTAGCCTCCTTCTGAATCCCGAGACTGCACAGACCAGGACGTGGTGTTGTTGAGATGTGACCCGCACAGATCCGTGACGATGGAGACTGTGCAGCCTGGTGCAGTCGCTGCTGGCTGAGAACCTCTGGGTCCCACCAGCTTCATTTTTTATTCAACAGACTGAACAGGTCCATGCCTTAGGAATATTGTAGAAATGACAGAACCGGGAGCTGTAGAAGAAACACCTGCCGATTTTTCCAGCTGGACATCGCTGAGAATTCCTAAATAGTAGAATACAGAAATCACCTTTCCTAGAGGGAACTGACACTATAAAACAGTTTTCAGTTCTGGGTTTGAGTGACTGCAGCTCAAAGCCCCGGATGACCCTCTTACTGTACTTGGGGCCAGATTTACATCTGGAACTCAGGGAGCTATGGTCAGCTGGAAAGCCCTTTTCTTCTTCATTTATAGACACTCTGGCAACAGAATGCCGAAGAGGAGCTTATAAAAAACCGTACGATCCATAGCATGGAGGTGGGGTCAGAAAGGCACGGTTTGTTTGGCTCCAGAGTTTGTAAGATGAGTGATCATTGATGAGTTATGTTCCGGCTTCCTCACCTCCAAAAACACAACGGTGATTCTTGCCTTGGCTGTGACCGTCTGAAAATCAAATAAGATAATATCTGTAAGGCTTGGCATCCAATGCAGGCACGGCATTGTTGGCAGCCTCTCTCCACCCCCAAGCATCCGCTCCTCCAAGGCAAAACCGACCGGGTGGTGTGAGGATGGGGGTACTCTCGCTGTATTTGATAAGAGGCACAATCACCCTTTGCTTTCTGTGTTTAGCTCCCTCACCCCCAGCTCAAGCCCCCATAATTACGGGGTTCACACTAGCCAGCCACAGAGAAAACAAGCCATGCCTTTTACACTTTATGTCGCTGGTTCCACATCCCACTTTGTTTCCAACCGTCATCCTTTTCTCGGCTTCCTCTGGGACATTAGGAAGTTACATTGCAATGTGGCAGAGAGAATTCAATCATCCTGGAGCTTCTCTATCTGGGTAGCTCTGATGGCCCAATTTATATAGGCCGAGACTTTCTGCTGTGGAGACCATGGGATCTCCAGTCCTGTCTGTACCTTCTCTGGGCATTTCAGAAGTCCCCAAGCCATGGTGTCACCCAGTAGAGAAGCAGGTCATTTCCTCCTGAACTAGTCCACTGGTCCCAGAATCAGTGCTATGTTTTTTGGTTTTTTTGAAGATTTATTTTATGTATTTGAAGGGGGGAGGGCGGGACATGTGTGAGTAGGGAGAGGGGCAGCGGGAGAAAGAGAATCTAAAGCCAACTCTGTCTTGAGCACAGAAAAACCCAATGCGGGGCTTGATCTCACGACCCTGAGATCACGCCCTGAGCTGAAACCAAGAGTCTGATGCTCAACCGACTGCACCACCCACACACTGCCTGCCCCCCCAACCCCCAAATCAGTCTTTTAAACAAAACTCCAATCAAATCCCTCTTCTGCTTCAAAGCCTTCAGTGACTCCCCATTATCTGTAAGGTAATGTCTAGGCTACCATCTGATCTTCAAAGATGTCGCCTACAGTCAGTCATACCACCCTTTTGTGGTCCCTTTGGTGCCAACTCTGGGCTGACAGCGAGCCTTGGAGGGCTAGATCATAGGAAGCCTTGCCACTTCTACCTCGTTCTCTTGGAACACCCACTCTAGGGGAAGATAACGGCCCATGTCAAAATCAACTACCATCAGACACCACCACCCCATGAGGAAGGCAAAGGGAGCTCCATGGAAACGCCGCAAGACTACCAGGAGAGGGAGAGAGACCAACTGCCCGGGCATTCGTGTCAAGCCTTCAGATGACCGCAGCCCCAGCCGCCTACTGACTGCAGTGGTGGAGAAACTCCAGCTAGACCGGCAGCAGAACTGCTGGGTGGAACCCAGTCAGACGGTGGTGGTTGGGACCCTCAGCGTGAGAGACAGAGAGGTGGGACGCTGGCCAGCATCTCTCTCTCTCTCCTCCTCTCTCTTCATGAAGTCCGAGGGCCACACCACGTGTTGTCTCCACTGGGGGGCTCCTTCTCTATCAGTCCCGTAGTCCCAGAGCCCAGGTTCAAGGGCAGGGGACACTGGTACCGCCTCTCGCTAAAAGGAGTTTCAGGATTCGGGGCCATGTTTGCAAACTGCGACTGTCTGAACTGTGGCCACAAATTGTTTCTCTCTCTCTCGTGTGCAAAATACACTCCCCTCTTCCCTCTTTTGCATACACCCTACCATTGCAAACATCACACTGTTTTAATTAGTTGTTTACATGTTTGCCTGCCCTCTGAACTTCCTGCAAGACAGAGAGGGTGTCTAATTCATCTTTGGATCCCTTGTGGCTGATATGCTTATTACCCAGCATATAATATATATCCAGGAAGGGCTGAACCACCATAAATTACACCGCACACACATACAGTAAGTGGATTGTAATCAACATAAATTGAGAAAGGAGTATATCAGCTAATGGTTAGATTAAATCCTGTATTTAATTACATATTTCCCAAACAGATCTCTCTCTCTTTTCAACTCATTAGGATCATGTCGAAAATTAAAAGTAAATTTGAAAAAAATTGGGGCGTATGAATGGAAGCTGCAGAGAGCTGTTCTTCGGTCTTGCTAGGGGAACAAATAATTATATTAATATTCACTCTCCTGCTCTAACTGCTCATGTTTCATCTTTATTTTTGCCTTCCCATCCTACGGGCAGGGTCAGAGAAAGGGCAGGAGTCAGAAGGGTCCTACTTGACTCCCTAGGCAAGCAATTCACCAGCTCCTTCAACCTCCCCCATCAAAAGCACTTCTTTCTAAGCATCTGAAGTACACGGGAGGAGGCAGGTCGGTCCTGGCTCTGAGCCATCGTGGACAAGGATGGATAGAAGGAATGAGGGAGTTGCAGCAGGGCTGGGGGAGAATTTTGATTTACATTTAAAAAACCAAACCAAACTCAACCCAACCCAGGAGAGTGTCCGCCTACCCCCGCCTGCCATCGGCACCCCATCGGCACTGGGTCTTCTCTAAATTGGCAATAAAGGGGACTTGGAGAAGTTTTGAGCTCCAAACGTTGTGATGTCAGCCCCTGGAAGGAACGCCGTCCCTCCTTGATCAGTCAGTGTAGAAGCTGGTACAGGATGGAGTTTCCAGGAGGATGCTCCTGACAGGGGGTAAGGGTTCAGTGATGAGGGCATAGAGCTAGCCTGGAGAGAAAACCATTATTCATTCATCTATCCTCTCACAAGCGAGCATCTCTGTACAGCCTACTCTGTGCCAGGCACAGAGCCAGGCCCTAGGAAGAAGATAGAGCCAAAACAGTCAGGGTTTTCCCCCTTGGGGAGCTTGCACTCCAGTGAGGGAGACACACGGTAAGTGTTAAGTTAAAAGTCCTTGGAGCGGGGTGCCTGGGTGGCTCAGTCAGTTAAGCATCTGCCTTCAGCTCAGTTCATGATCTCAGGGTCCTGAGATCAAGCCCCACATGGGGCTCTCTGCTCAGTGGGGAGTCTGTTTCTCCCTCTCCCTCTGTGCTCTCTTTTTCCGTCACTCTCTCTCAAGTAAAGAAATAAAATAAAATAAAACAAAATTAACAACAACAACAACAACAAAATCCTGCTTGTGTTGTGGTGAATTCCAGAAAGGAAATCAACAAGGGGATGTGGAGGGGGTGGTATTTTAGGCAAGGTAGTCAAGGAAAGTCCTTCTGAAAGGAAACAGTTCAGTTAACACATGAGGGCAGAAGGACTCAGCCATATATGGGCTAAGGGAGGAGAAGACCCCTAAGCTGAAAGAATCCTGGAGGTTCTAGGAAGGAGACGGACAGGGCCCAGGTCCCGCAGCCCTTGTAAGGAAGCCTGGACAGGGCAGGGTTTTATTTTAAGTGCCATGAGAAATCATTAAAGGATTTTAAACTGGGGAGTAAAATAATTATATTTTAATAACCTCAGTTATTTTAATAACCTCAGTGTGGAGGCCATATGGAGAATAGAATAGAATTGGAGAGGCCAGTTGTCAGACTATCCCCATGGTCCAGACAGGATAGGAAGGTGGCTGAGACACAAGAGTGACAGAGTGGACTTAAGGTGTAGTTTGACAGTTGAGCCAGCAGGACCCACTGATAGATCGGCTGAGGTGAGGGAGGCTGAGAAAGAAGTGAGAGAAGCCTCTCAGATTTCTTCGTGGGTGGGATGATCCTCAAATGCTTGTGGCCATCCAGAGGGAAATGTCAAGGCCACGGCTGGATAATGAGCTGGAGCACAGAGCAGAGTTCCAGAAATATCAGCACAGAGATTCAAATGCATGAGATCAGACGAGCCCACTTTGAGAACATACGACAGAGGAGAGAAGAAAACTCTGGTCCAGGGCCCAGAGGCTCCAATATTCAGAGATTACGGAAGACAAGGGACTAGGGATGGGTGGGCTGAGGCGAATCTCTATGCCTTTGTTCACGCCATTCCCTTGGTCCGGAATGCCCTTGTCTCCTTTCTTTGCCTGGTAAAATCCCATACATCTTTCAAGATGCAATTAAAATGTCACCACTTCTGAGATCCTCTTCTGACCCCCTATCCCCATCCCCACTATAGCAGAATCAGTCGCTCCCTTTCCTGTCCTCCCGTGGCTCTTTGTTCCCAGGCTCTCTGGGTCCTGAGAACACTGTGTTCCAGGCAATTGTTGACTTTTCCATTTCTCGAACTGAGCTGGACCTCTTTCGGGCACATACCGTGGCTTTATTTATTCTTATAAACAAGTACAGTTCCAGTACCTAGCAAACCATAAATATTTGTCGAGTGAGTGAACGGGCAGAAGAATGGTATCCGCAGTACAAATTAAAATAATCCCCGAAATCACCTGGTGGCTCTGGGCCACGTGAAGAGATTGCCTGATGTAGGTTGGGAAGAGAGGACTCGGACTCTTACAACCAGACCTTTGAGAACTCAGTTGCCTGTAGAACCATGTCCCGGATGGGGACAAGCTCAAGGACTGTCTGTGGATGAACGCTCACCACTGAGTCTTTGATCTCACCTAAGAGCACCAAAGTGTCTCATGGAAGTTTGCGCAGAGGCACTGGGGAGTCCTGTTGAAGGTGAGGGAGTCAGGGTGTGCCAACCTCCAGCAGAGATCCAGATTTGAGAATGTGAAGATGCAGAAGGATGAGGGAAGAGGTTGGCCTTTTCTGGCCTGCAGTTCCTTTTCAGTGAGCTGAGCTCCTCTGTGCCCGTGACTGCTGGCGGTGGAGGAACCACCCTCCCGGGAAGAGGGAGAAGAGCTTTGCCCAAGAGGGGCTACCAACAGGTAGTGCAAAAGGGGCAACAGATCTGCTCACTCATAAGAAATTCTGTGCAGATCATTTCTTGAAATCTCTCTGTGTAAAATTAGATCAGTGTCGGCTAACATTGAATTTTACATGTTCAAATTCTTTTCAACACCTCTAATACTGCCTTCTGCTCGGTGCCTTTTTATAATGCTATATTGATCCCCATCACCACCATGATCGTTCCTGACCTCCTTTACTAGTTAGGGTGAGTGTCATTGCAACGGAAACCCCGACTCAAATTAGCTGTCAACATACATACGATATGTCTCATGAGGATGTCTTGCAGATGGACTGCAGAGTTGAGGTGATTGAGTCAGCAAATTAATAGTGACACCCAATTAATAGTATCACCCAAATTAATAGAGTCACCATAGGTGTTCGTCATGTCTTCTCAGTGGGGGTAGCAAGGCTGGAAGCAAGTGATAGCAGCCATATCAGGTGACATTCCAGATATGACAGTGTTTAGGGGAAAGAAGAGCCACTGTCTCCTCCTCTGGCTCCATCTGAGAAGAAAGACCTTTCCCCAGAAGCTGCTTGAGAAGCTTCTCCTCATGGCTCATCCATAAGAATGGAGTGACAAGCCCATTCCCAAGTCAGTGACCAGCAAGACTTGTCAGTGCTTCCTCAAAGTGGAAAGGGTCTTGGAGGATCAACCATAATGTCCACTGCACATTTGTAGAGTGCCTTCAGTTTACCCAACGCTTCATGTGTCTACCTAATGGCATCTCCGTGAGGTAGATAAAGTGGGTCATATTGTTCCCATTTTATGTATGCGATATTAGACACTTGTGGATTAGTACCTTGCTTTTAAGAAATGTGTTCTCGCAGGGAGACCTGGGTGGCTCAGTCAGTTGAGCATCTGACTCTTGATTTCAGCTCAGGTCACAATCTCAGGGTTCTGAGGTTGAGCCCTGTGTTGGGCTCCGTGCTCAGAGTGCCTCCCCGTCCCCCTCCACCCCTCCTCCAGCTCACATGCTCTTTCTCTCTCTTTCAAATGAATGAATGAATGAATGAATGAATAAATAAATAAATAAATAAAATCTTTTAAGAATGTATTTTCATAAGAAATAGTAGAAATAAAATATCACTATTTTAAAACCCCAAATAAAAGAACGTATTTAGCTAATAATCACTAACAGTGGCTAAGTCATTAGATGAACACCTAGTAACAAACATTACAATGGGTAGGTCAGTTTGACAATGCCTGAACCTATTCATCATTCTTAATATCATGAAAAAGAGAGGCAGCCGGATAGTATCACCTCCTGATGTGATATAATGTAAATCCGAATCTCGCCATGATATAATGTAAGTTTACAATGTAAATCCGAGTCTCACCAAGCCTCCGAGTCTACCCACCAGCTTATGGGAAATACAGGAGAAAGAAGAATGCATTAAAGATACCATGGGAATGCAATGGAAACTCACACGTGGGAAACTACAAAACAATCTGCTGTTTTCAACAGATAAATGGTAAGAAAAAGGGAAAAAGAGGAAGAGGGAACTTATACATTAGAAGAAATTTAGGAGACTTATCAGCTAAATGCAGATGGGATCTTGTTCCCATCCTAATTTAAACAAGGGTTTTTTTTTTTAAGTTAAAAATTTTATTTATTTTTCCTTTTTTAATTCAAATACGATGAACATACAGAGTTGTTTTTTTTTTTCCCTTAAAGCTTTTATTTATTTAAGAGAGAGAGAGAGAGTGAGCACGAGCAGGGGGGAAGGGCACAGAGAGAGGGAGGAGCAGGCTTCCCGCTGAGCAGGGAGTTCGATGTGGGACTCCATCCCAGGACCCCAGGATCATGACCTGGGCCCAAGGCAGAGGCTTAACCCACTGAGCCACCCAGGCACCCCAACAATATAGGGATTCAACAATTCTAAACATTTTATTACATTACATACATCAAGTTTTAATAAAAATTATGAGACCACATGGAAAATCTTAATGGTGGTTGAGAATCTGATAGTATAAAGGAATTTTTATTAATTCTGTTGTGTATAATAATAGTAACAGGGATAGATTCTGAACTATGTATGGATAAAATTATACAATGTCTGGGATTTGCTTTCAAATAATCCAGTACAGGCTAGGAGTGGTGAACAGATGTTGGTTTTATGTAAACAAGCATTGAGGCTGGGTCATGTGTAGATTGGGGGCTCATCCCATTATTTTTTCTACTTCTGTATATATTCAAATATTTCCATAAATAAATATTTATTTTATTCCATATTTATTCCATAAATAAAAAGTGAAATGTATAAAAAGAAAAGAAAACACCCTCCTACAAATTTTCTTCTACCCATTGTCCACAAGGCAGGTGCACTGCAAGTTTGTTCTTTTCTTAATAGTATCTGCAGGTCTGAATCTATGAATTGACTGGCCTAGAAAGGGTGCGGCCATCCGAATAGTTTTTTCTTTGTGTGACCTGCTGGTTTGATATGTAGAGTTTATCATTTTTGCCCTTCCTTTCATGTGCAGATTTATTCATTTATGAAATAAATATTTACTGAGTCTCTCCTCTGTTCCAGTTAAATACTAATCACTGGCCATCAGTAGTGAGCAAAACAGGCAAGGGCTGAGCCCTCTTAAAAGCTACAGTCCCAAACCCAAACAATGAGTGGGTGAGGAGCGCACAGAAGGGTCCAGGGTAGTCCTGGGAAGTTCCAATTCCACTGGTCTCTCCTGAAACACGCCCATGATTTGTCTTCCTACCAGTAGCCCGATCTCTACTCAAATACCAACTGGAAATTGACAATCAGGCCTGAGTTTGCCAAAGTCACATAATTCTGTTGAGAATTAGAGAGTAGATGATATAAAAATGTCCTTTACAATCTGTCCCAAATCAGATGTTTTCCCATTTATAATTCCTCACCAGAGGCTGTAGGTTAAGTCCTGTAACATAAGAAAAGTCGTGGGGCATCTGGGTGGCTCAGTCGTTAAGCATCTGCCTTCAGCTCAGGTCATGATCCCGGGGTCCTGGGACCAAGTCCCACATCAGGCTCCCTGCTTCTGTGGGGAACCTGCTTCTCCCTCTGTCTCTGCCTGCCTCTCTGCCTACCTGTGATCTCAGTCTCTCTCTCTCTCTCTCTCTCTCTGTCAAACAAATAAATAAAATCTTTTAAAAAAAGATAAAAAAAAGAAAAGTTGTATATTTTGCTAAAAGTTGTATCACATGCTTATGTGAAGTTTTATGCAGGAAGTTTTAACAATTTGATCGCAGTATAGACCTGGAGATTCAATTACTGGCTTGTATTTTGCGGAAACAGGATAACAGAACTGGTATCTGGGGTTTTCTGTTGATAAAATAAAAATAGAAACAAAATCAAAAGGCCAAACTCTATAACCCTGCTTCTTGTTGTAGCGTTATGTTTATGCCAGTGGACAATCTCATTATTGTTCCACGTCTAGTGTTACACATGTATTCAAGCCTTTGCTACCAGATTGAGCTCCATATATATATAATATATACATATATATTATATATGGAATATATATTCCCTATTATATATATTCCATATATTATATATATATATATTCCCCCCCCCCAGGCTAGAGACTATAGTAAGTTTTTTTGTAGAGTATGTAAGTTTCTCTCTTCTCTTTTTCTCCCCACCTGGTCACCTGTCCTTCCCCACGTGGAGTATCTGTCAGAAAGTTTTGGTGGGAAACTCTTGTGAATTAGGGGGGGATAAGGATCTTCAGATACAAAAATCCCAGGAGATAAGGGGGTCGACGGTGATGAAAGTGAAGGGAGCCCATCAACAGCAAAAGATCAAACCTCTGTCCTGTTTCTCTTTCCACATCCCTTCCTTCCCTGTCCCCAGATGTCCAAAGGTCCCCATTCATGGGCCTTTGTGCAACTGAGGGATGAGAGAGACAGACAGTTGTCCCAGAATATGTCAGATCGTTCTATGGATTAAAGAGAAGAAATCACTCTCGGAGGGTTTTTCGGTTTTAATACTTCGAGGCTGCCTGGGATGACTTGGGATCTCACGAACATGCCGATGACCCAACTGATTTGTCACCCACATCAGTTGACACATCCTCCTCCAGGATGGTTTTCACCACTGCACAGACTTAATTTTTGTTCTTAGTCATACATTATGGTGTTTAAACTTACACCGGGCCATTTGAGCGGAAAGAGAATCATAAAGGACATTGACGTTGCAAAACAGTTACTAATCAGAAGCATAAAACGGCAATGAGTCTGCAAATTCTCTTAATATAACCTACAGAATGTCTCATATTGTGCACAACTATGTCACTAGCTCTTCAAAATTCAATGTTAAAAAGAGAAAATATATCCAACTTGGCTTTTAATGTGCTGGGAATTAAAAATGTGAGATTGGGGTGCCAGGGTGGCTCAGTGGGTTAAAGCCTCTGCTTTCGGCTCAGGTCATGATCTCAGGGTCCTGGGATCGAGCCCCGCATCGGGCTCTCTGCTCAGCAGGGAGCCTGCTTCCCCCTCTCTCTCTGCCTGCCTCTCTGCCTACTTGTGATCTCTCTCTGTCAAATCAATAAAAATAAAATCTTTAAAAAAATGTGAAATTATTTATATAGTCCATGTGTTGTTTACAAAGCTTTGACAAATATTAGTGTGAGACATTCTCTCTTACCTTGTCATGGATGGAAAGAAAAGTGAAAGTGATAAACACGAGCCAGTAAATTTTTGAAGAGCAATATGCAAGATTTCTAACTATCGGGCCATGGGATAGATTTTTAGTCCATTTGACACCATAATGTGTTGTTAAATTTCAATCTGCATTTTCATATACTTTCAGTCTCCAAGGTTGGGAAAATACATCATTTGAAAATTAATTCATCGACCAAATTAATTCATCAGTCAGTTCTCAAATTGGTATTTCAAAGTGAAACAATCTATGTCATTCGCATCTTGATAAACTTAAGATGTAATCTGTTCCATAGGTAGTAAGAGGTAAAGATAATAAAATATGAACCCTAGGAGAAGATTGATATAAAATATGTGTAATGAAAAAAATCACAGAACAGTGAAATTATTTGGAAAAATAATTCCAGGATCTAAGGATCATATACTACTGTTAAAGGAGTTTGCAGGAAAAAGAGAACAGGCAAGAACCACTGCTTGGTAAGAGTCCCACCAAATGCCCCCTCTTCCTGTGTCCTTGTGCTATTAGGCTTTGAGATTTTTCCCTGGGGTCTGAAGATCTCTGCAAAGTGCTGATATTCTATAACCAGAATCGACTGACAGCCAAAGAATTAACAGCAGCTCCTTGGAGCTAGCGGTCGGCGGCCTCAACGCTCTAGGAGTAACTGAGCAGAAACCTGTCCTCTTCTGAGATTCCAGGAAGGACGTAGGGCACACTTCAGGGCTCCGATGATCAGCTCAGCTTTGTGGGGAGTGTACTTTGTGCCCCAATCGGCCCAAAGCTCAAGCTGGGCCATCCGTTTGCAAAATGGAATCAAGAATGACTTTCTCTGGTGGTGAAAAATCACCCAGATCAGTGAGAGATGACACATCTCTACCAAAATGCATAAAGTGACATTCGTGGAGAAACCAGGAGGTCCGAACGGAGTCTGCAGTTTGGGTCATAGGACCGTATTAAGTTTACTCTGTAATATGTTAACATTAAGGGAGGGTAGGTGCAGGGTCGATGGGGCTGTCTGTGTAGTCCTTGCCTGTCAATGGAAAATCACGTAAAAATACACAGTTAGAAAATAAATAGGGTGCTGAAAAGGTCCCTTTGACAAGAAGGCCAAAATCTCAGAGAGATTCTGATGCCACGTGGAGAGCGTTTGAATACTAGTTTGAGAAGAAGCGCTTTGAACAATGCACTTCAGATGCTGAGCGCACGCAGTTCATTCTTCTGGAGCGTTCTCCGTCCTGCAGATCAGTTCGAGTGCCCTATTGTAGTCAGTTTGCACCTGGAGCCGAGGAGGCCGGGCCAGCTCTGGCGTTTCCCGTCCTCCTAATGCTGCCTTCCCCGCCACCCATTGAATCGGGTCCTCCTAATGCTGCCTTCCCCGCCACCCATTGAATCGGGGTCCTACCGCATTTCACACTTGGATTAACTCAATCATGCAAATTATGTCAAGCCTAAAAGAAATCAGGCTGTGGGCAAATAAGAAATGCTAATAAAAATTGAAAATACGGCTCACAGCCGTGTTGCTCTTTTATGGCCCTTGCTGCCCACGGGCCTCAGAGATGCAGGCTCTGGCCAAGAGGGAAAGGGAGGGACAACCAGCTTTGAGTTATCACATAAAAAAAAAAAACAACACAAAATTAAAAAAAAAAAAAAAAAAAAAAAACCACAGGGTTAATTAGATCCCCAAATCTTGAGTCACCTCTTTGGGCGGAATTCCCTGGTTCCGATGAGATTAGCAGGATAAAGCTTCCTGGGTAAAGCATTGCTTGAGATATCTTCGTTTGTCCTTACCAAGCAGAGAGTTGCAAAGGATATTTTGTAGGTTTCCTACGGTCCTTCCTGCCTAAACAGCCTCCTGTCGTGGCCCCAGGCTTCTGCTCTGAATGTCCCTCTTCTTGGAACGTCCTCTCCTAGAGACCTGCATCACGCACTCCGATGCTAATGGTCCCTTCTAAGGCCCAGCTCCAACACAATCTCTCAATCCAGAAGGCTGTCCAGGGTGGCTTTCAGGAAACAGGATCCCTTCCCTCTCTGCTCTGTCCCGTTTTGCTGGCTCAGGTGAGTCACAAACATTTCCTGGTTTACATTGTGCTCTTTTGCGGACGGGAGGCCCCGATGGAAGATCCATGCCCTCCAGGCATCTCCCCCCAGATCTGGCACCAAGCTTTTTATTCGCCATCGTGGGTGTTCAGTTACTATTTTAAGAAGAACTTACTTAGTGTTTAGGTGATAGACAAAGGAGGTCCCGTGATGAAAGGTGTTATTAGAGCTTCTGACTGGACGATTTGGTTTCAATTCCCTCCTGGCAGAGAATACGAGCCAAAGAGAGGGACCCACCAGGTACATTTCTAAACACAAGCCAAATTGAAAAAGAAACAGGAACACACAGGGAGGTGCTGGGGCGCTGGTGGAAGCCCTTGAGTGCATGATTCCAGCCTGTCCTTGGCTCCTAGGGGGTGAACCCAAATGAGGAGCAGGTGCTAGGTTTGACCCCCTGCTCCTGCCGGAATTCTTGCTCTGCTTCGCCCTGGGCTCCCTTTAGGGGCTTCATCTACTTTGTTTTAAAGCTATTGACTTAAGATTGCCTGCACAAGCAACCTTCCTGTACCCACAAACATGGATTCGATTTAAGTTTATTGAATGCAGAAACTACATTTACAACTTTTCTGTATAGGTCGCAGCCCTTACCTCAGACTGTAGTTCAAAATTATTAGCTTCACAATCACCCCTACCTACCAGTGGAATAAGTTGACCTAGCAGGACCTTTCTCCGACCTCACCCTGATTTCATGTCACCTGCTCCTGCCATGTTGCTTGGGAATGTGGCGTGGGGAAGGTGCCACCGAACGCAAACGATGGTGTCCGTGTTGACAATTGCAGGGAACAACTTTTACTGAGTGCTTCCAAGAGCCAGTAAGGGACGCAGGCTCACGATCTCATTTAATTTTTCCTTTGGAAAGCCTCTGGGGCAGATGCTCCATTATGGTCCTTATAACAAACCTTTGTACCCAAGGGATCGGGGGCTTAACGAGACTCAGAGTCCGAGCCTCCACATTGGCAAGAGAAGGAGCATTTCTCCCCGGTCCCGTGGTCTTTCTCAATCTCAGGGTGCATCAGACAGAGTGAAGGCCACGAGACATACATTTCTTATAAATAATCGCTGTTCTCAATAGACGGACTGGAATGCTGCTGGTTCTTTCTTTCAGGTTGATGTAAACAGTGGGGACTGACCAGAGTCTATTCTCCACGTGCCACGGGGAGGGTGATGCCTGCAGATCAGTTAGTTCATAGAAGAATGTGCTTCGATGACCATATGCAGGCAGAAGGAACCTGCAAAGTTCCCCCCGAGGATCTTTCTCCACAACCCGCACTTTTTAGAAAAAAGCCACAATGTTAGACTTTATTCCGCATTCGTCTTTCCGTGCCTGCTTCTCCCGGAGAAAGCTCGGTGACAAATACTGGCAATAAAATTATCCACCATAATCATTTTTCTCTTAAGCCAACTCACTTATGTTTAATGTCCACCAGAGTGGGTGGGTTAAAAATAACCTCCTATTTTCTCCCCTTTAAGGTGATTGGCATCTCTTTTTCTGCTCAAATTTAGAGAGCGTACCCGAGCTCAGGAGCGGATTTACTCCTAGTGGCTTGTTGGAACTGCACACACACCCCCCTGACAGATACAACAGGGATTAATGAGCCATGGCCAGAAGTTTGATTTTTCTGTCAAGTGCTCCCATCCGTTTTTAATAAACAGAAGAACAACATAAACTCCATTGCCCGCTCTCCGCAGCTTAAACCCAGCCGGTCACTCCCGGTACCAAGAGTGTTGAGCTGAGTTATGATTCTAAACGACACTACAAATGCTTTTACGAGCCCCTTCGGTAGGCTACTCTGGCGACTGGCTTTGCTCCCTCGGTCCCATCGCTCTGCCTCTCTCCAATATGGGCCGCTCGGTGCTTTGTCAAGTGTAATATCACATTTACAACTAAATGGCTTCAATTTATTGTCACTGGTGTAAAAATGCCAAAATACCCACTGTTTTCCCTTTAAGCCACGCTGTGTGCTCTTTTGCAGAAAGCTGTCTCCCGCAAGGACTAGAAGTCGAGCCAAGGTACGGAGAACTGATCACAGCAGATGGTAGGAACCAGGTAGGATCACAGAACCACGGCTGACATCGAGGCGCTTGTCCCCTGTTCCGAAGAGGCTGTATTCTGTTTCCAGGAAACATCCATCCTTACCAAAAACCCTCATTCCCGGAACCTGCTGGGTCCACATTCACTCGAAACTTGCATTGCTCCGCAAAAACAAAAAAAACCAAAAAACAAAAAACAAATGTCTTTCCTCTCTTCCTTTTGATTTTGCAAAACAGAGTAGGATTGAGGTGGACGTGTGCTTCTTTATTCCCCGATAGTCGCTGCCTTAAACCAAACTGACCACAGGATGTCACCAGTGTTCCATGAAAATCCCCAGGAAAGGGCATTTACCTGGTAATGCAAAACTAGTTTCTTAAAGAAGGAAGGTCAGAGCGCAAGCATATGGTCACACCTACAATTTCAAATAAAATCCGGTTTTGCAGCGGCAGCCCCGGGTTTATCGTGTAAAATCAAAGCAGATCTGAACCGAAGTTGTCCTTGAAGAAGAGGAACCACCTACAAGTAAAGCCACTAAACTTAACAGCCCAGAGCTGCTATTTAATTGCCCCTGAAGAGAAGTCACCCTGAGGCAGAGTTAATAACCAATACCAGACCTTATTTTTTTTTTCACTTTAATTTTCTTTGAAAGCTTCATGCTCAAGCAATGTGGTGACCAATATCTAACGGAATTATATGTTGCTCGAATACCTTCCTTGTAGCGACATAGTTAGCAAATCTCAAAGTGAGAGTCTAAATAGGTTAAAGGGACACGAGTAGATAGACATCTTAAACCTATTGAGCAAATGAAATTTTGAAAGAGGAATTAGTTAGATCACAAGCCCAGTCCTCTCTTGCTCTGTGATGGGGCTCACACAGCTGCGGTGCGAAAGGGCAGGTGAGGGTGAGAGCTTCAAGGGGCCGTGCCCAGGGCAGAACATGAGGGGAAGCCGAGGGCCAGCAACTAGGGAGGCAAAGTTGCAGACTCTGCTTGTAAAACATTTCTTCTGTCGCTTCGTAAATCGAGAGGCCAGAGCTCTCTGTAAAACAAAACAAAAACAAAAACAAAACCGAGACAAAAAAACAGAATGACTTTTCAAAGTTCTCTCCGAAAACAAAAACAAAAACAAAAACAAAACAAACCATAGGTCAAGTCAGCCAAGGAGCAAGGCAGCTTGTCAGCTCCCTTCTCGGCTTGGGTGAACCGTTGCAGAAGATTCCCGTTGGTTTGTGTTATCAAAGCTTTGTGAGTTGAGACAACAAGTATACTGCCTTCCTCAACTCCCACGGAGTAATCGGTGTTATCGGAGTTCTTACCTTTGCCTGATGTAATGTGTCCGCCGACCGTGGAAGCCTATTCTTTACAGCCAAGACTTCAGAGAGCCCATCCTGGTTCTTCTTCGGGACAGGGTGTCAGGAAAGAGTTTGCACGGAGGCAGCTTCCCACTCTTTCGTTAGTCCATCCATGGATACAAACCTGAGCACTCTGTTAATTTCAAAGCTTAATGTAAGCAATGCTTTTATTGGGATGGCAGCTGATCTGGGCTGAGTTGACCCCCCCCACACACACTCCCGATGTTGAATTTTTAACCCCCAGGGTCTCGGGACAGGACCATATTTGGAGATAGGGAATTTAAATTTAAAGAGGGAATGAAGTTCAAAAGAGGTCATATGGGTGGGCCCTAATCCATTAATATGATTAGTGTCCTTATATGAAGAGGAGTTTAGGGCACAGACCCACACATAGGGAAGGAAGAGGACATAGGGAGGAAGTGGCCATTCACAAGCTGAGGAGAGAGACCTCAGAAGAAACCAACGCTGCCCACACCTTGATCTTGAACTCCCAGCCTCCAAGTTTGTAGGAAAACAAATTTCTGATGTTTAAGGCGCCTGGCCTGGGGTACTTCGTGACGGAAGACCTAGAGTACTAGTGCCAAGGCTAAAATATCTCACCTTGGTAATACAGGCTCTGTAATACTAGTCACACAGTCTTCGGTTAAACGCAGCTTGTGTTTTCATAGTAACGGCTGACCCCGACAGCTTGCCGAGTGAGAGTGGGCTCAGAGATTGGAGATGCAGCCTGCGACACCATCATTCACATGGAATCAGACAACGGGGGCGCTGGCTGGGCCTTATAAACCCTCTGGGCTCATCTAATTTAACTCGGGGGCTCTGTTAGAGCAGGCTGGACGGATGGAGCACGGGAGTTCCCTCCCCACCCCAGAGACAGGGTTCCCCACAGTGCCTTTAGGGCTCACCCTGCACAGCAAACACGAGATGCTCCCCAGAAGTGTTGGAATTCCTTCAGCTGCGTCGCAACTGCCGTGGGTTATATGTGAGGTAGTGACTTGCCTCATTTATGCTATTATGCCTGGACCAACCCGGAGGCTAGCTTGTCTCAGCCCAGCGTCTTTCCACGACAACACACTGCCTCATACAAACACCTGATTTACTTGAAGAGAGAGAGAGAGAGAGAAGACAAGCTGATAGATAATCATCCTCACCACCAAGGTATTTGCAGCTCAAAGAAAAGATTCACTGTGCAGGCTCTTGTAAATAGGAAGGTCCCCTCGTATATCGGAAATATGACTGGCTTTATAGAAATTCAACTTATGACTCTTTAAAACTCACCTATTTTGTAAAGTGAAAGGGAGCACCCAGGGACTCTGAACATACCAAGTGGAGTCAATACTCACACCCCAGGAGGGTTCGCTAAGGGAAGAGGTCACGGGCCATCGAGGAAGGGATAAACTTCACTGCCCTTGAATCTGAGGGCAGCTTCATGTGCAGCAAGCACTGTGAGCTCTGTTTCACGCGCATTTGGCCACTGAGTCCTTTACACAACCCTGGGGGGTAAGAACGATGTTTATCCCCATTCTACAGGTCAAGAGACTGAGGCACAGAAAGATGAGGTGCCTTGCTCAAGGTCAGGTTCCTCGCTGGCCCAAACCACCGTGAGCATCCCCAGAAAACAGGGACTTTAGCTTAAATCTGAACTGGAAATTAGAAAGTCAAAAAGAGCCACCAGACATTCACTGACTCAGAAATAGAGAACACATATTGACCTTCTGGTTCTGAAATTGTTTAATAACTGGAAACTAATTTCAAACTTGAATCTGGCACGGTTTCGAGGGGTCGGTTGAGAGGAATACAAGGCTTATTTTCCAAAGTGAGTTGCTACATTTTTCAAGGCAATGCTTTCAGTTGGAGGTGGGAGGAAACAGATACGAGGGAGGTGTAATTTAAACATTTTATAACTAATTGATGTGTAAAGTAAAATATAAAGCTCCTCCTTATAGTTTTGACAATTATGGAATATTCAAAGCCTTCCTTTTTAAGGATTAGGGAAAATATTCAAGTCCTTATTTGTTCAACTCAACCATTTAATTACGTGAATGTCTTCTTCAAAATACCCTACTACAGTCTCAGAGGATGTGTGTGAGTGTTCTACGCCACGTCGTCCCTACAATAATAATAAGCAGAAAGTAAATACAATTTGGTGTTTAAATAGCTTTCCTCTTTCCTTTGGCCACCCGGGTCTTCATTTCGTTTAATTAATCTGTTCACTACGGGCGTGTACCACCTCTTTGCCACGCTTCGGGATGCTGCGATTTCCTGGTGTACAAAAGAACAGTCCGTGTGGTTGGATTTTGGACCGCGAGCTTGCATGTGGGTCTGCGTGCACTCTGGAAATGTTCTTCCTCATCCCTGTGCGCCAACAGGGACTTCCTGAGTTGTTAACGGCTTCTGCCCATTCTGAGTGTCCACGGTGTCCGGACTCCCCATGCTGGACCCACCGGCTTAGAGAAAGCAAATGATGTCTAGGCACCGCAAGGCACAACGTGGTGGACCCCCCCTGGATGTCTGGCTCCTTTGTGCCGTTACTGGGTTTTAAGTTCTGGAGGTGAATATTGAAGTCAGGTCACTTGCTCGGTTCTCTATGTTGTTTTAATACACAGAGCATCTACCGTTCAGTAAGCCCTTGTCCCTCTTCCTTGTGTGTGTGTGTGTGTGTGTGTGTGTGTGTGTCCGTCCTCATTTCCCTCTCTGGCTGCCCTCTCATCAGTCCATTCCTTGGCCATCCCCTGGTAGGAGAATCACAGGGCTGGGGCTGGGGTGGAGGTTGAGGGGGGCCCAGGCAGGAATGACTGCCTACCTTTGATGCCTTTTCCAGGGCGATGCTCTGACTAATGTGCAGAGGCCACTAATGAAGAGAGAGGCCGGGTCTCTCCTTTTCCAGAGACTGAGCCCATTACCCTCTCGGTCCCCACTAGCCTGCGGGCACCCAGCCTGCTTCCCGAATGGATGACTTCTGGCTCACTGTGCCGCTCCCAGTCCTGGTGCCAGTGGCCGTGAATAACCTTGCTTTTGTGCGTATTTATTTTATTTCGAATTTCTCCACCCTGGTTCTTTCCACCTCCAAACCCGCCCTGCCCCCTTCACTGGCCCCATGTGGTGATGTTTCTTGAAATGTTAGATTCTTTCTTCCTCTGTCCCCCCTCTAGCTCTGGAAGCATTTTGTTTCTGTGCTGCTTTGTGAAGCTGGTGCTGAGTCCAGATCCTTGGGGCTTTAAAGTTGAATTAATTATTAAACAGGAAGGGAGCGGTACTTTCAGCAGGCGCCAAGTAACTATACTTAAACTGCAACCTGGCACTGTTTTTCCCACCCTGGTGCTGTGGTTTGCTGAAGGCAACTGGAGATTTTTATTCTAGTTTTAATCAAGCATCTCTGTAAGTTTTCAGGCCGTTAAGGTTTGGCAGCGGAGGGCTGGGAAGTCAGTCTTCATCACCCTCTGACCATTTTGCCCCCTCCCAAATTATTATTATTATTTTTTAAATCAGAAGTACTTTCCCAAGTTCATAAATCAACCTGAAATTGACCACTCCCTACCGTTCACCTTTCCTGAGAACAGGGTGGGCATTTTTCTCTCAAACGCACATACGTGTCTTATATTTCTATCATTTAGTTCCCGCTTGTAGAGAAAGATGAGGTTTTTTGGCTAGAACCATCAGAACATTGACCTTGCTGCCTTGTGATTGTTATAGTCATGGCTTTAATTTGGGGGCTAAGTTGATGATACCAGGACTGAGAGCTACTATTGACAGACGTGTGGCAGAATTCCCTAATTTCCTGAATCCAGGCATGAACACTTTTAAGAAATCCACAGCCCATCGGAGTTGCTGGGCCCACTTGGCCCAGATACTGGCCATGGGTGTTCGGTCCCAGCTTCATGGGGGGAGTCGGTGCCAGTGTTTTGTAGAGAAACCCAAGCCCGTATCAAAGGTATCAAAGTAACAGCCTGAAAGGGCCCGCTGCCCCCATGCCGGGCTCCCCTGTTTGATTTCCACGGGTCTGCTGGCGTGTGGTGGCGGCCCTTTCCCGGTCTCAGCTGACTGGCTTTCCACAGGAAGCTGGATAGGAAGAGCGCTCAGTCTGCTTCATTAAGTCTCCCCTGTGGCTGAACAGCGGTGCGGGCTGCTGCGGTGGGGGGGCAGGGGGAGAGCTCTCCGGGTGCAGCTGGGTGTGTAGGTAGGAGCATGAAGCATCCTCAAGAGGAAAAGGGAACAAAGATTTGGTTAAAAATTTAGATTCATGCATATACATTGGGAACAGGGCAGAAAAACAGGAAGCCCAATGCATACAATCCTCCTGCTCTCCTCCCCACCGGCTTGTGATGACTGTGCATGTTCACGACTGAGCAAGGCACCCCCTTGCCATCCTTCGAGGTGTGGGGGGAAAGCTTTCACCGTGTATGTCCTTTCTATGTGAGAACGGGGCAAAAAGGAGGGATGATCTGGGAGCCTTGCTAGCCAATACTCTTTTGAAACGCTTATTTCCCTTTAGAGATAAATATGTGCGCGTGCACATATACATACATACATACATTTATTTATTCAGGCTGACAATTCTTACTTTGAAAAACATATAAAATTCCTACCTTATGTAGATTATCTACATCTTGACTATAATTTCCATCACCCAGGACACTGAACAACGCTAAGCGAAAAGTACGGTCCACTGGCTTATTTAAAAAGATTGGCGAGAAGAAGCCAGATAAATTCACACTCCTGAGAATTTAACTAAACTCTAAATTCCAACAACCTTCTCTAAACTTCCCTGAATCTCCACCTTACCCAGAGGCTGACCTTTTCTCACTATGTCACCCTGTGGTCACCCCATACCACCCCCCCACCCCCCCACCCCCAGTGCCGATGCTGCTTTCGGTTCCTACTCTTGTGTTGGGTCCTGTTACTTAGGATTCTACAATGGCTGCACTGTAATCATTAGGCTTCTGACTCCACTAAGGAATGTAAAAACTCAGATGAAAAATGACGCACTCCACATCGAGCAGTATTTGGAAGATATATTTACAAACAGATGAGTTTGTACAATTTAGACCTGTTCTTCATGTCCTGTTCCCCCCCACCCTTAGAAAATACATTAAGAACTGGCTTGAAAATGAGATGATCAGATTTCTGATCTTCGACTAAACAAAGATCTCAGTCCTTTTGGTTTGAAAATGAGTTGTTACTATCATCTCTCGCCCGTGGAGAGTTTGCAACACAAGACTTTCAAAACTACTTTATTTAAAATAATCTCCTAGGGGCTGCTCTGAGTCCTCTATGTTTAGATATTGGAGCACGCTTGAAAAGTGAGTTCGCTTAGTTGAAAAGGAAAACTGGCCGACAATAATAACAACACTGTAAACAAAAACAAAAATAAAAAAGGAAAAAATGTGGGAAATAGAAAATGCACATGCACTGCTTTTTCAACACCTTTTTTCGCCCTAGCTTTCAAGATAACTCTCAAAATATCGCTGAGACCCGTAGTTTCCTACAGACTTTCTCCTCCTGAATGCCAAAAAGAAATTAACTAGTTAGGAAATGTGTGTTTCTGTTTGATTTGTGTCAACTCCGTTCCAAAAGAATAATGAAGCATTGCTGTCGTTACGAGGAAGATTTACTTTGAAAGGGGGGGGGTCTGGGCAGTTGTCACCGTCCCTACTTGCTCTTTGGAACCACCAGCGCTGGGCAGGGCGGGTTCCTGTGCCTCGACAGGCTCCGATTCTTGGCTGAGCCCAGTCGCCTGCCAAGCCGTAGTCCATCTCTGCAGGTGTATGGGCCGCAGCCCTAGGCGAGGCCGTCCCTGCCTTCCCCCAAAGGTCTCGGAGCCCTTCTGCCGCCCAGCTGGTTCCAATTTGAGGCCTACGCTCAGTGCTGGAGCTGTATTGGGTTTCTTCCCTGAAACCAACAAAACCTGCTTCAGCATTTTGCTTGGATTAAAATATTTGTCCCTTTTTTCACAGGGCAGAAGGAGGACTCCTGCAGCCTCCGAAGGAAGGAAATCATTACAGGGCCCTACAGAAGTAGGTCATGTGCTACAGCTGCTCATAGTTTAAGAGGAAGAAACACGGGACCTCAAACCTGGAACACAACTCTTTCAAAATGCTTGAGAGCAGCCCAAGAAAAACATCCTCCCGAGGCTTATCTAATAACCATGATCTATAATCGTCTCAATGTGTGCTTGCGTTTCCTTCGGAGTTTGCACCTACTTCCCAGAGCTAACGAGATGCTGAGACAGAACACAGAAAAATTTAATGAAGGGGATTTAATAGTTTGTGTTAAAGCTAATATGGTCCATTAGGAGCTGTCATTTTTATAAACAATGAAGATATGTTACCCTCTCCATTGGTGTAAAGTCATTCCGTGCAGGACCTGTAAACATTCAGTAATGATCTGTAGAACATGCATGAAAGACAATTAAGGCGCCACTTGAAAGAAAAGTCTTTTTTCCTTGCATATTTGGTTTCTTGCTAAATAAACTCGGAAAGATCATACATGTGTCAGCCTACGCTGACATCGTACCGAGGAACACGTGTGTGCATCGCCTTGACAAAATCAAAGAACAGAAGTCTTGTAAGTGTGTTCGGTTTGCGTAAGCTTGGGAAATATCGAGGCGATTAATTAATTGAGGATCACAGTTTCGGTTCTTTAGTTCATGCTACAGTAATAGATCCGTCGCTATGGCATGGGGGTGTAGGGAACATGAAATTAACAGTTCACGAAGCCATTAAAGGCGCAATAACAACCTTCGAAAGCTGTAAATAAAGTTTCTGTAAAATCTACATATTGCAAAGGTAGTGTGTTCTGCTGGGATCCAAATACCTTTCGGAATTTATTTTTTTAATTGCGGCCGGCACCCGGCAGGGGCAGGGTTTTAGGAACTGTATATTTTTTGGAGCCTAACGGAATGTACTTGAGAAAATGAAATCTACTTGACTCTCTCTGACTTCGTAAATAGAATTTGCTCCCTGGCTCTCCCTTTTCTTTTAAAGACAAATGGCTCCTTCTTATAGGTTTACGGTTTGGCAGAATTTGATGAAAAATTATCCTAACTCCTTGGCGTTTCCTTCTGTGGACAAGAGGGGTAGGTGGGGGTGGGGGGAGTGGGGAGGTCCAGATTAAAATTATTCTACTTAGTCACCTAGACTTGAAAGCTCTGGTGAAGAGTTTTGAGAAGTAGCCTCGGGCAGAACTTGCTATCAATGAAGGCCAGGAACAAAAAACATTTAAAAGCAGATTACAAATCCCTCCTAACAAAGCAAAATCAAATCACTGATCGATAAGTGCAGCTGGGTTTAAATTGTTTCCTTAAAAGGGCTTTACAAACTTTTTTGAACGATAGGCTGGAGGCTGAACCTTTTATGCTTTAGAGCAAGTTCCTTCTGGAAAAGTCTTTCCCCTCTCTTCCAGGGAGGCCTCTCCTGGGACGAGCCAGAGTTCCTCTCCTCGATAAACATGGCCCTGTGGCTGGAAAAGGCTGGCAACATGGTTTCCAAGAAAGGGGAAGATGTTCTTTGATGTATGTCAAGGGCTTTAAGGTATTTTAGCGAATCGTCCCAATAGCCTAGCTGGATTCCCCATGGTCATCTCGGAACTATTTGTGAAATGCCCAAACTGGGGTGTCTCCTGTTGCTATAGAATCAACCTGAAGCCTAAAGAAAATCTTTAACAAAGAAAGGCCCCAGATGCTAGGTCACTCAAGCCACAAGAATGTGCTGGGTAGATTGCGGCTTGCTGTCTAGATCAAGGCCATGTGGGGGATGTGGAGACGTACCTCCCCGACCCATACTTAAATTCAGATGCCTAGCTCTTTTGGTGACTGAATTCAAACAGAGTTTTTAAAAAAAAAACAAGGGGAGAGAGAAAAGAAAGGAAACCAATGAGCAAGTGGTGTTCAATTTATTCCCATATGTTCCAAATGGCACAGAGATAAGCAAAAAGGGTTCTGGTACATTTTTTAATGATTTCATTATCACCAGACAAGAATTGAAAGATTGTCCAGATGCTATTGGAAAGATAGAAAAATGAGATTAAAATGTAAAAATAATAATAATACCACGAATGGCGCCCTGCCCCTAGAAACAGCCAGGGCCGAACGGATGTGATCTTTGAAGTTAGGCCTATTTGCAAATCAGCTGATATAAAAGGAAGGTGGAGAGTAGGTAGAAAAACTTGATTCTGGCCTGGCTGTCTCTTCTGTTCATGAGCATCATTTGACTTGGGCCCAGGGGACGGGGGTGGGGGGGAAGGGGGGGAGCTGGATTGTATCCATGGGCCTTGCCAGGCTGACTGGTGGCCCGTGTCACGAACACAAGGATCTGTGGAGGACAGGAATTACCCCGTCGAAAGTGGGTCACAGACCTACTCCTTCTTTTGAAGCAATGGAACCTGCCCCATTACACAGGATCTTGGCCACTCTCCTCTGAAGAAAGCTCTGCCTTTTCTGAGGGCTCCTCTCCTGCTTGTGTATATGATTTACTGCCTAGCAAATGGTTTTATTATCTCCTCCCAGGCCCTTGTGTCATCTGTCTAAGAAGATAGTGAGCTTCCTGAAGGTGAGGATTGAAGTTTTTTATTCCTGCTCTGGACTCTTATCGTCCCAACTACACAGTAAAAATCCTTGAGTGTCTGCCTTCGGCTCAGGTCATGATCCTGGAGTCCAGGGATCAAGCCCCTCTGCTTCGCCCTCTGCCAGCCGCTCTCCCCACTTGTGCTCTCTTTCTCGGACAAATAAATAAATAAAATCTTAAAAAAAAATCTGTTACTGGATAGGTGATAAGGAAGCTGGAAACAGACCGCCAATTAACACTTCCAGGAAGGTTAAAATCTTACCCAAGGACTCAAAGCCTGTTTAGTGGGAAGACTTTTGCAAGTATCGCTTGAAGCCTCGTACCTGTGGAAGGATGGAAGCAAGAAGCCTTTTCGAGAAAGAACCCTCCCTTTGACAGCACTGCCTGTCCCCTCGAGCCTTCCTCCAGAAATCTCGAGGGCAGGAACTTTGACTCCTGCGTCTGGATTCCATGCCCTTTTATTCCATTAGGCTAAGACCTTCCACTACCCGGCAGAAGGAGCAGAACTCCCATCTCCCTGAAAATATTTGAGTTGCAGTGTTTCTTTGTTCTGTGCTACAAATGCAGAAGGACACGTTTGTTTCATGGCTAAAGCACTATCTGACCTACCTTGCAACCCCAGGAAAATTTCCCCAGCAACAGAGTTGTTTTCTAATGTTGGAAATAAGCGCTCTCTGGAAAATGTTACACGAACACAATAGAAATCAGTATAGCTCTCCCAGCTTTGCAGCTGAAACATTTTAAGGGATCCTTATAAATTAGGTTCTCAAAATTCTAACAATATCTACTTGTCTTTTTGCTTAGAAATCTTTAATTTTCTTTTTTTAAAAAGATTTTAATTGGGGCACCTGGGTGGCTCAGTGGGTTGAAGCCTCTGCCTTCGGCTCAGGTCATGATCTCAGGGTCCTGGGATCGAGCCCCTGCATCGGGCTCTCTGCTCAGAGGAGAGCCTGCTTCCCCCTCTCTCTCTGCCTGCCTCTCTGCCTACTTGCGATCTCTCTCCCTCTGCCAAATAAATAAAATCTTTAAAAAATAAAATAAAATAAAATAAAAAGATTTTTATCTATTTATTTGAGAGAGAGAGAGAGAGAGAGAGAGAAGAGAAAACATGATCAGGGGTAGGGGGAGAAGCAGATTCCCTGCCGAGCGGGGGCTGGATCCCAGGACCCTGAGATCATAACCTGATCCAAAGGCAGATGCTTAGGCTCTCACTGCTAGAATAAATGAGACTGAAGAAAGAATCAGCAATATAGAAGACCAAATGACAGAGAATAAAGAAGCTGAGAAAAAGAGAGACAAACAACTACTGGAGCACGAGAGGAGGATTCAAGAGATAAGTGATACCATAAAACGCAACAATATTAGAATAATTGGGATCCCAGAAGAAGAAGAAAGAGAGAGAGGGGTGGAAGGTATATTGGAGAAAATTATTGTAGAGAATTTCCCTAATCTGGCAAAGGGAACAAGCATCAAAATCCAGGAGGCGCAGAGAACCCCCCTCAAAATCAATAAAAGTAGGTCTACACCCCGGCATCTAAGAGTAAAACTTACAAACCTCAGTGACAAAGAGAAAATCCTGAAAGCAGCTCGGGACAAGAAATCTGTAACATACAAAG